>JBANRG010000025.1:0-692877 GCA_037954225.1 Stygiomarasmius scandens
AATAACCGCACTAGTTGGTACCTCGTGGTTATTCTACTGATGTATTTCATATCTTACTGGTCATTTTATGTCAAAGCTTTCACGGAACAACTTGTCAAGCCAGCAGTCCTGTCGCTGAGATGCTAAGACCAGTCTCAATTCTCAGGATCGTGTCGGAGCAACTTCCGAAAAATGTCTATTAAGTGCGAGGCCTCTCCTCGGAACAACAAGAACGACTTCGCATCTCAGTTTCATCAGTATCAGGATTTCACCATCTTCCTTCCCAGTGATTGTGGAATATTGGGGACACGAGGTACTCTCATGGGATTATCTAGACGAACTTCCAGAACTTGATTAGTAGAAGGCGGGAACCCGGAAAATCATCTAGGGTCGTCGGGCCTGCATGAAAGATCTACGTCTCCCCAAAAGGCTCACCTGTCAAAACCATCCGCCCTTTGCGACCTTACACCGACCGACAGCGGTCCGAGATGGGGATATGCTTGGATACATGATATTGCAAGGCGACGGGTATTAAGAAATGTATAAAACCGGGGCCCAGAAGAGGTATGTTGTACAGTGAGCGATAAGTACAGGTCCATTGCAATGTTATTACAAAAACATGATGCAAAAGGAAATGATAATCATGCAAAAGAAAGCACCATCGAATACTAGAACCAAGTAAGTTATCCCTGGGTCCGAGTCAAGTAAAACAAAACGACATCAGTTGACATTTATTACCCTGGCTAGAGGCTGTGGACTGAGGAGAAAGATGTATACTCACCGTTCTGTGGTTCCAAGACCTACTTTTTCTTTGGCTGGAGTTCCTCTGACTAGAAGAGCGGTAATCTCTGTTTCCAACGGTCAGTGAGCAAAGTACAATACAACATGGCAAGTAGCTTTTCTTACGATGATAAGTAGTTATTATCCGGGTATTCAGGTTCCATCCTTGTAGGAGGTCGATTAGGTGCTGTGGATACGAAGAGCCGTAGCGAGCCTGATGGGTCGCCATACTGTCGACACAGTTCAAAAAGTGCTGGCTCGGACAGCGCACCTCCTAGTGCGTAAGCCCCTATTTCCGACTGATATATCGAATAACGCGAAAAAGAATTGTCCGGTATGCAAAGCTGGTCAATTTAATGTCAGTACTAGTAGAAACAACCACTGGTCCAATTATTACCTTCGATAAGATGCATTCACGAATATACATCCCATTCGGTGCTCCCGTCAGATCGACAACTTGGTATTGCTCCGCGTTGGAGCTTACAATGATGCGGGTCGTCGGTAAGACAGACCTAGAAATAGGGGCAGAAGAGACGATAAATCAACAACGGCGGACGCGTCTCGCACAAGCATAAAAGGCTTACATCGAGTTTTAGCGACCAGTCGTTTCCGAAATATCAACTCGGGGGGTCCAAAGTTATTGATAACCACCTCTTGCTTTAAGTACGACAGCTATCATCAGACGTGATGCCCTGGATGATCAACTCGACGGTAGAAATAATACTAATGGGAACAATTGATGAGATTGATGCCACGAGGGAGACGTCAGTCCAAACATTGACGACTCCGATACCTCTGACAATTATAGGTCAACCAACCCGTGGAGCATGTATGATTCCAGATTGATGTGTCAGTTGGAAGGAAATAAGGGTAACGTCGTCTACCCGTAAGATTATATGAACTTATGTACGACGATATCGTTGGGTGTCGCCTCAAAACCGAGCCTGTGAAGACCCGGCGGCGTGGAGAGCCCTGCAAATGCCGATACATAGAAAAATGAATTCGGAATGAGAAATCAGAAAACCCCAGATTTTGCGTCAATTCCTTTTGGATAACGGGTATCCGACCTCGAGGCTTGATCTGGTTTGATGGTAAATTGCAAAGTCGAACAACCAATTTTTTTTTTACCTCACAAAGCAGCGGAACAGGAGAAGCCGTTTCGCAATGGGCGCTCCGGAGCCGCCGATTCTGTGTCAGTGAATCTGGGATTTTGTCCATCTTCTTGCGGGAAGGATCAGCCATGCAACCACCATCATTGAGTGTTGATTCGACTCAACCGCAGTATCCACGTACTGAATACTTCCCAATTGATAGTCACGGATGCATACGGCCATACTGACTATACTAAAGCAAGCAAGCTTTCGACTGGTGTTAACCTGGTATGTATGACCATGAGTTCCCAATGAAAGGATGAATTGAAGGATCCGAGGCAAAGTTTCATGGGAGTCCTATTCCACAATCTGCTTCCTAGACTTCTCGCTTGATTGATGGTGATTTCACTCGCACCTGCCTATTTCAACTCAAAGCGCAGCAGATTAATTTGAGCGCTTGTCCGTGCACAATGCCAAATTAGACAAAAAGCGTAGCGTCGGGAATTTATTAGATCCCCAGCGAAATGTGTGCTTGGATCGTCAAATGTCAGTAGGTCGATCAGGAACATCGAAGTATTTGAACGATAATCATTGACGGAATACACGATCTTACATTCAGTTAGAATCTACTGCACATTCTTCTAAATTGCTCTATAATTTGGCGAGAACTGCATCAGCACCGGAAACACTGACACCCGGAGCCGGCTCGACCTAGACATATTCTGGTGAGCTCTACTTACGAGCTGAAGTAAGGGCTAAGGGTTATACCTCAATGTACTTGATAACAAGATCATCCAGGATAATAGCATATCGGGCAGTTCGGGCACCGCCTGGACTCTCCAGCGCGAGGCCGAGCTTGTTTGACCATTCAGCACCGATATCGGAAAGGCAAAGAATCTGCAACAAGATAATCAGAAGCTCGATAGGAATTTTCCAGGCGCAGATAAGGAAAAGAACCTTGTCTTTGACATCCTGGAAACGACCCCATCCGCTCATCACAAACGGGTCATTAGAAGCCAGGACGGCAATAACATCAACGCCTTTGCCCTTGAATTCGTCGTACTTCTGGAGGTAAGGAGGTAGATGGTTGACATGACAAGTTGGCTGTGATGATGAAAAGGCACGAATCAGAATGAAATCACGCAATGAATAGCCCCCTTGACGCACAGTAAAAGCCCCTGGCACCGAAAACAACACAACCTTCTTCCCTTTCCAATCCTTACTAATATCGAGGTCGAGGGCTGAAAATATTCGATATCGTCACTACCTACGATCACGAATGATGCTGGTAGCGCATTACTTACGTCTACCGCAGGCGGCCTGATTGATGTGAGGACAATCACTGACAAGAATGCGAAGTATCAAAAACTCACGTTACTCTCAAGTTCAGCAGAGTATGGAACGTATTTAAAGGTGCCAGCAGGGATGGTATCGCCGACCTTTACTGTTGGGGTGGGTGCCATTGTAAGCTGAGGCTTGAAGATGATGGAAGTAAGAAGAAAATCTGGATGATCATTATCGCAGGCTGACGGTGATAAGCGGGGACGCGACACGGTCACGTTTTCGTTATAAGACCACCTTCAACTTCAGCTTGTCCTTAACTTGTTCCCCCATTCAGGAACCGCTAACCGCACTCACTCCAGATCAGAAAAAATACCCTCAAAATTGCATCACTGCCGGGCTAGTAAGAATACGCCACTGACACTCCCACCAACCCCGACCATACTCTATTATGGCTCCCGTATTAATCTTCGCTTTCTTTACTGCAATACTTCTCAAGGCTGTGGTATACTCAAGATTGAAAATTTTCATGATGATCGATCACATAGTGATATGGGGGTGGGGAAACTTGGAGCTTTGAATACGATTTGGCTGATTTAGACGTGAATGTTTAACTCCCAACCTCATGATTCGTTGTTCTATTATAGCCAGAACAAGCCGGCGGTCTGTATGATTGACGAAAACGCATTCTTAGCTGATAGTGGCTGGCGGAACAGTTCCTCGGTGTAAGATGGTCTTGGGACGTCAGACCCGTACACAGCTTTCTATCGATACAAAGATGCACACCCCATTTCTGTCACGAGCGCTCTCCTCAAGATGTCTCTCCAACTCTCTAACGATTCTGACCCCACTCGCTCCTTAGAGTCCTTGACCACTATCGTTGAACTGTCTCCCGGTCTCGTCTCTGAATCCGACTCAGGTTCCAGTTCAAGTACTACGTCCTACGAGGCTGCAGGACCTGGAACATTGACCGGAAAAGTAATTTATAAACTTGGTCAGCAGATGCTCAAAGGAATCGAGCACGCCACTGTCGCTGGTAAATTGGTTGCTTTTGCAGCCCGATCACCATATCGAAGTAGTTTTGAGATGTGCAGCGACATTCTTGAACTCTGCAGGTAAGTAGATATTCCGAACATTTCAATGATTAACAACACTTGCAGGCCTGGACTCTATTCGAAAGGATTTTGTGCTATGGCCATGAAACTGCTTGCAAGGCAGATTATCTCTGGTAATACTCAGCACCTATTAGAGGTACTGAGGCGTTGAAGGTCGATTGAAATCCGTTTATTGTTTTTGGAGCTAGTCCAAAGCTGCAAAGATCTCGTAATGTATGCCCCGAGTTTCATACTTCATTTCCGTGCTGTGCTGATTTATGTGCATCGACGTATGTGAACGAAGTACGAGTCCCAGACGCGTTGACATGTTAATCCCTTTTATTCAATTCTTTCAGAAAGTAGCATCTTTAGGGGATCGGTTTCGCAGAATTATGCTGCAATGTAGTTGCTTGGATCTATTGCAACATCTATCTGTTTCTGCTTTCTCCGGTCTTCTGCACCCTCATTTTTGGAATGTCATCCGATCTTTGGCTAACAGCATTGTGGAAACTCCCAGTATCTCTCCAAAAATAACCTCTGTTCATGATGGGTTCTGCTGGATGAAGGATGTGGACAGCCTTGCGGACTCTCACAGCTCAGTTACACCAAAGTTTCTTCTGAATAGTTCCTTCACTCTTGTAGAAGCTTCCGGGTGAGCGTCTTTAGGCGTCATATTGATTATGTATTTGACCATCAAGAGAACAGGTCAAACCTTCTCAAAGACGAACTAAGCTTCCAGGCCTTACGGGCGCTTCAGATGCTGATCCGCCTAGCTGATACGGTCACTGTCAACCTCAAATTGCTACTTCACGGTACGGATGAGCTGATAGACGATCATGAGGAAGAGCGCAGCAGAAGAACCCCCCGTTGTATTCTAACTCGACTCTATCTCCACAAAGTTCAGAACCATCATGCGGTAGATGTATTTTCACACATAGTACACAGACTCTCACTCTTGGTGTACGTCAATCAAGAATTTGGCCGTTCAAAACCCCACTCATGCCATTGATCGACATAGTAATGACAGTACACTTCCTATGCTAGGATTCTTCTTAGAAGATGATACGCCTACCTTTCGCCGCACCGCCGTCGTGCATTTCATTCACTGGTTCTCAAAATATTCGAGTGTAGACCTATGTTTTCGACAGTTGCTAATCGCAGCAAATGTGGTCGACTTGATAGAATCCGCACTCTTGGCTGGTAAGGTTAATTTCTCGTCGATCGTTATCTTATTAACTCTTGGGACAGATAGCATTTATCCACTGGATCCTGATGACACATTCGCGTCTTTGTATCGACAGGAAGTGCTAAGCTGGGCCAAGGAAGTTTTCAAGACGAGCTATAAAGTTGTCGATTTGCCAATGCTGAAGTATAATCTATAACCGAATCGGATGTGGATGTGAAGATGGGAATAAGTACACTTACATACAGATAATATTCAGGAAAAAAAAATCAAGTCACGGCCGTGGATACTTGTGTGTCCCTCCTCGACTCCTAGAGGTGCAGTTCAAGTTCCATTTCCTCGTTGATTGTAATCACAACCCGCCTCTCGCCGATCATTGCGGCTTCATTGCCAGGTCGCAATATTAGTCTTCGCCACTCTTATTTTAGTCCACGAGCTCTGCACTAGTGCGACGCTCATCTCCGTGCTACCGGATGTCCGCACAGAATTGATTGGTTGAACAGGACCGAGTTGAGCTCGGAGGTCGATAAGTCTATATGTATACACTAGTATTTAGACCCACTTGTAACTTGTCCTAGTCATCGACATATGAGTATGGTAACCTCGGACACACACGGTGAAAGAGGTACTAGCAAACTTGTGAAGCCACGTGGCCGGATAATTTTCCTGACTAACAATCAGCTATCCAGTGTTCACCTTCACGGCCGCCTAGTGTGGAGGAAAGATAAATACCGCTCACGTCTTCTGTCATGGTTGCGTTTCCTTTCAGGCCACTACTGACAGTTTGCTATGTCAAGTTCGCCCAAGTCAAGCCCATCTCAGCATGAAGACGTCAAAACAGAACGTAGTCTCCTCAGCTCAATAGCAATAGTAGCAATTTGTACACTTGCAATGATGGCCAATGTACGTGTGCAGCATCACATATTTTGTAAGGAAACAATAATCGAATACTCTGAAGATAGCGAACAGTACAGCGCCTTCAATAGCACTACCTACTATTGCAAGAAGCCTTAATATCCAGCAGGTACAACTGGAGTGGATCGTTTCCGCCTATGCGCTTAGCTCGGTACGACTATATACATTTCTCAGCTCTTTTGCCACCCAATACTAACCGCTATGGATTCTAGGGCTGTCTCCTTTTAGTATGTGGACGCTTGGCTGATCTCTATGGGCGAAAAAAAGCATTTGTACTGGGATCGCTGTGGTTGTTAGCTTTTACGATTGGATGTGGGTTTGTGCAGGATCCATTGACTCTTGACATTTTGCGAGGATTCCAGGGAGTTGGAAGTGCTGCAACCATACCTGCATGTGTGAGTGACAACGTCTATCAAGGATTGATTCCAGGTTCATTAAACTTCTTTAGCTAGGTACTTTGGCTCATTCTTTTCCTTCCGGCCAAAGACGAGCGATTGCATTTGCTACGTTCTCTGCTGGTGCACCGTTTGGAGGCGCGTTTGGTATAGCATTTGGTGGTCTGGTTACTCAATTGACCAAGTAGGTTATCGATTTGCATTTTTGGTACCGATCTGATTATTATTCTGTCTTCCTAGGCCAACATGGAGGACGCCGTTCTTCCTGAACGCCGTAAGTTGTCGCTTTTCTGACCATGTTGCCCAACTAATGTGTTATTACACAGGGGGTGACATTCCTATGCGTCGTTGGCGCTTTACTCTTCTTCGATGCAGATGAACTTTCTACCGAAGCGGATCGTCGGGTTGACTGGATAGGCGGCTTTATTGTGACGGCTTCACTCGTACTTATCGTTTTTGTATTGGGGCAAGGAGAAGTCGCACCAGATAGATGGGCAACACCTTGTATGTAATGAATACTGCTTGAGTTATCGTCCTGCTCACATCTTTTCTAGATATCGTTGCTCTTCTCATTGTCGGCGTCATACTCATGTTCTTGTTTCTATTCTGGCAATACCACCTAGAACGTTTGCAAGACCGTCTTCCGCCAACCAACTCGCCTCTTTCGCGGATCTCTGCCAAAATAGAAGACTCGAATTGGCTACCCTCTCCTCCGCCTCTCATGCGTCTTTCGCTATGGAGTCGAGCAAAAGGACGCGTCGCTGTTGTCATGTGGATAGCGTTCTTAAACTGGTGTGCATTTCAAGGGTGGAATTACTGGGTAGTGGTGAGCATTCTTATGCCAGTGATGCATATGGTCGGGTTTACATCCGCAATCTCATCCAGCTCTATTATCAAGACTATATGGGCTTCAATCCGCTTCGAACTGTTGTGCGAATGGTACCAATGTTCGTAACGGGAATTATATGTAATATCATCTTCGCGGTCGTGATAGGGCGTATATCGATGGTGGTCCTGATTGGTAAGTTTTTACTGCCATAGCACCCGATGCCAGACAAATGATTGATTCCTCTATCTTTACTTAGTCTTCGGTACCTGTTTGACAGGTTGTGCGGCCCTGCTCTTTGCAGTCATCAACCCTGAGGCACCATACTGGGCTTTCGGATTCCCTGCAGCTATCCTGTCTGTTACGGGTGCAGACTTCGTCTTTGCATCCGGAACCATATTTGTTGCCAAAGTTTGTCAAGGACATGAACAGAGCGTTGGTGGAGCGGTATTCCAGACTATGACTCAGGTAAACTTTTGGGTTTCAGATATCGAAAGTTTGTGATTAATGTTCCGAATACAGCTTGGAACGTCTCTAGGAGTCACTGTCTCGACCGTGGTCTTCAATCGTGTTCTCGTGCGGCAAGCAGCCAACAGGGGAGTTGCCTTGGTAAGCACGTCAGCTTCTACAGATGCACCGAAGGAGGCCCAGTTGGATGCATACAAGGCGGCGCAGTGGACTGATTTCGCATTCGGGATGGTTGGTACGTGTATTTTGTTCTTGCCACCCTTAGCTCTTTGCTTCATGTATTGTAGCTGCTATACTGGGAGTGATTTTCTTGCGTCATGTCGGGATAATTGGACGCTCTGAACCCGTTAGATTGGATGATCCCGAAGAGGACGGTCCGGTGACAATAGAAGCGGGCGATGCAGATTCGATAGGTGAGAGAAACGAAAAGAAGGGGAAAATAAGGCAGTAACAAGGTTAGAATCAAAAATATCGGCACATATTTTATGCTAGACTGAGTGCATCCATAAGATGCATTCTATTATTCTTTACAGTATCTACTGTAGCACTACTTATACGTATTTCTCAACAAATCTATTCTACAAGTGCTCAAACAAGAAAATGTTCTCGAGGCGAACATGAGCCGCGTCCGACGTCCTTTACATAATGTCTTCGACTCGTCTTTTCAAAAACCTCACCAAGATATCTACGATCTTCGTAACCTCGTTTCCCAAGTCCCGACCGTTTCCGGGTTTGCATTTAGCAACTGTGTGACTGCCTTCGCTTTATGAGTAAGTTGGTGGCAAAACCACATACATTGGCCGGATAATGCTGCCTAACGAGTTACGATTCTGACAAGAAGAATACAAGTTAATTGTATTCAGCCACTGAATTCCCGCAGTGCTCTGGGTCATGTCTTCTATCAAAATTGTGTTTCCTTTTAGGCCAGCACTACTGGAGGTTTGCCATGTCAAGTTCATCTAAATTTCAGCATGATTGGGCCAACATGGAGGACACCATTGTTTTATTGCCTAACCAATGCAATATCGCGAGAGGACGATATTCCTATGTTTCGTTGATGCAGCAAGCAGCTAACAGAGGGGTCATTATGGAAAGCACGTCACCTTCTACGGAGGCGCCGAAAGACGCCCAGTTAGATGCAACGGCCATACAAGGCGGCGCGGTGGACTGATTTCGCATTTTGGGATGGTTGGTACGTACATTTTTATCTCGGTCCTTGTCATCTCAACCTATGGGCTATTGTAGCTGTTATATTGGGAGTGATTTGTTTGCGTCATGCCAGGATAATTGGACGTTTTGAACCCATTAGATCTGAGGGCCTCGAAAAGAATACCCGGACGTCAATGTAAGCAGGCTCGACAGCCGAGAAAAACGTAAAGAGGATGAGAAAGTAAGGTAGACACGAATCTTTTCTAGACAGAAGTATAAGGTTCTTCACAATAACGCGCTGTAGCTTACACATGTTTTAGACAGATCTCAAGGCAGTGACAATATTCTCAAGGCGCTATCATATATAATGCCTTCAAGTTTGACTTCGTCTGTTGAAAAACGTTGCTAATTACTTGAATTACCGCTTCATTCTTCATTCCACTAGTAGGGAAATCCAGGCTCGGGCAGTGATGGCAAGATCATAATGCCAACCAAGAATCGAGTCATTACAAGCTCAGGTCGTTGGCGAGATATAAATTGATGTTCGTTCAGGAATTGGCCTGGGTTTTGGCCTTCTAGGTCAAGCAACTACCGAGGATACTCAAAATCTGCCTAGAAGCTGTAAACCTACCCAATACAAAGGTTACTAGTATTACTCCCACCTGTGCAAACTCAAACTAGTCTGATCAATTTGATTTCATCTTCATGCCGGGAAGAATATAATTTAACTGATGCTCTGTTGAAGCAGCACATTCATCAGAGTCTTGGCTCCTATAGATAGGAACCCGGTGGGTCAGGGGATTGTCGGGGCAAACTGGTTCTACGATTTCAGAATCGCGGAGATATGTAGTTCTCCGGTGCAAGCTGTTACTCGATCTCGAGAAATTGTTCTGGTCCAGTAGCATTCCACCCGAAGTTGAAGGTGAAGTTGAAAGGCGAACCGTTGATGATTGGTTGTAGCACAACACAGGTGCAGTCACTGCATCCGTTTGTAAAACCACGACGGCTATTCATCAGCTCTTTCCTTCGTATATAAGTAAAAGAGTCTTTGGAAACCATCACGAGAAAAGGCACATCCCATACCCCCGGAACGGGAGGCAAGGGTCTGAGTACAAGATTGGCGCCCAGCTTCGAGAAAACTTTGAAGAGAACATGGATACTTGAGATGATTATCTTCTGGCAGCGGCAGCGGCAATGAATACATGTAGATAGTTATCACACTTGCGTAAATGAACCGTAGACAGCTTCATGATCAGGTGTATAAGTAGGCAACAGATGTAGAGACCCACCCACCATCACTGTTGACAACAGAGCGCAGAGCGCGTCCATCACGCGGCATGGCAGAGTGGAAAATCACGGGTTTACTTTTCTTCGTCTTCCAGCTATCGCTACAGCTGGTCGCCGCACGAAAAAAACCTTCTCATACTCTCAGCTTTTTCCAAAAGACTCCCGAAAGATTGTTTTTCTTTGAAAATACTACAGTCAGTTTTCCAAACGTATCACCATTCGACTCATGTTCCAATTCCGTACAGAATGCCATATATCTCGAATCGACCGAATCGACCTTCTCGAAGACTAACTTTTATATATCTCATGATAGAGGAGGGACTTGGGAGCTTGCGAATTGGGACTTGTCAAACACAGTGGCAATGTTCGTTGAACATCCATTCGACGCTCGTCAGGTGCGTGCCTACGCAATGATCCCCAAATATCTTCTCATCTTATTTTAAAAAGGCCTTTCTTTTGACCGAATCTACCACACACCACCGGACTGAAGATGGGGGGAACACTTGGCAAACCTTCGAGACACCTTCAAGAACCAAGTTTTCTCCGAAGCCTCTGTCTTTCAGCTCCAACAACACTAGATATGTTCTATTCCAAGGATCAAAATGCGAAAATGAATGGGGTTATTCCTGTCATGGCCAGGTACAGACATTTCTTATATTCAGCGCTTTTAGTGTCAACTTCAATTGCAGACCTATTATACCAAAGATTCTTTCAAGAACGGGTCGGAACTGCTTTTCCGTGACAGTTCACACTGTCAGTTCGCTCATAGCAGTCTTACATTCCAACCCGAAGTCCACGAAGATCTAATATACTGTGTCGGTTTTGACACTACCTCACAGAATGTTGACCATAGCGTATCTTCGAGTTTACTCTTTTCCAGCACCGACTTCTTCGTCACGGAACGGAAATTCGAGGATCTTGGCATAGGAAAGGGAGCCAGAGGAATTGCTTCTTTCGATATCATATCAAAGTTTGCTGTTGTATCGTTGGAAGACGTGACACCTTACGCCAGTGGGGAGATCTCCCTTCTTGTATCAAGAGATGGCAAGTCTTGGACCAAGGCGCAATTTCCATATAACCCACCTGTTGACCTTAGGAAGAACGGGTTCGAAATTTCCGAGTCCACCGGAGGAGCTCTGGCAGTAAATGTTCACACTGGCGATTTCACTGATACTTTGTATATCAGTGATTCCAATGGAACCTTTTTTGTGTCCGCTCTTCAGAATCTCAACCTCAGGCGTACCAATAGTTGGGACATGGGTGTACCGGACTACGGGTCTGTCGCTGGCGTCGAGGCTATCGGATTGGCAAATGTCGTCGCCAATGCTGATGAAGTGGAAGGCCGTCGTGCTAGCGCGAAGCTAAAAACCCTGGTTACTTATAATGGTGCTCATACGTGGACGACTCTCAAAGCAGCTGGTATCGATGGTCGGAGCACCGATTGCGATGCCTCGGGTACTAATGCCTGTGCTTTACACCTTCACCGTAACGCGCCCAGCCTGAATGAGCAAGCATTTGGAAAGTTGCTAGTGTCGTCACCAGGATTGATAATGGGAGTTGGATCTATAGGGCCGCATCTGGCTCCGTATGAGGACGGTGACCTCTTCCTTAGCAGTGACGCCGGGCTTTCATGGAAGATGGTGAAGAATGGTGCGCATTTGCATGCGTCCGGTAACTTGGGTAATATTATGGTTGTAATAGACGATGAGCGACCAACGGATTCCCTGTCCTATTCTACAGATATGGGCAACTCTTGGTGAGTATCCATACTGTTACATACCACGAAACTAATTCTCCTTCGCTGACTAGGAACACATATCGGTTGGATGTTCAGCTTAGAGCTCATTCCCTCTTCCATGTCCCTGGTTTTACATCGCGAGAGTTTGTCCTTTTAGGCACTCTTGAACGGCGCTCTGATCATCCTCTTCGTACTGTCCTTGTTCATTTGGACTTTCCCGAAGTTTATACTAGAGAATGTAAAGCCGATGATACGGTGGAATGGCATGCTCACGGAAGGAAATCAAAATGCTTGATGGGCCGCAAAGTGCGTGTCGGGTCTTTAACTGGGTCTTTTATTGGCTTCATCTTTACTTACAGCAATGGTATGCTCGCCTCGCTTCTGGTGAACAGTGTTACATCGGAGAGGACCCGGAAGGATCCTGGAGTGGTGGTGGAGATGACTGCGAATGTACCGACGACGATTTTGAGTGGTGAATACTTTCTTGTACCGCACTCTTGCATTAGTTGACAACGTTGCAGCGATTTTAATTATGCTCGTGTAGGAGACGAATGCGTTTCCATTGCGGAGGAACCTATTCCGGCAGGTTCCTGTACCGGTGCCGCTGGTCAGACATATTTGGGCTCATCTGGATGGAGAAAGATTCCAGGTAATAGTTGTAAGGGCGGAATACAAAAGGATGCGAAAGTAGTGAAGAAATGCTCGACACGTGAGTAAACAACCTTTGGAACTACATGACTTACGAAGCGTCACCGATACCTATAGCTATAGGAGGACACGTCTCTCAGCAAATAGTAAGTTTGCAGATCCGACCTAGTAGCATTCATGCTTACCACTGATGTAGTTCCAATTTCCTGCTCCCGTCAATCAAAGAATACATCTTCCTGGTTCACAGGTAATGCCCTTCGACCATTTCTCAATGTGTTTGGCAATAACCCTCTATAGACTATTCTAGCACAACTCACCGATAAGACTATCTGGCAGTCCCGCAATGATGGTTACGTTTGGGAACGAATTAAAGTCCCGGGAAATGACACTGGTGAAGAGGTCGACTCTGACGACTTCTTGGCAATCCATCTCCATCCTTACAGTGCCGAACGCGTATATTTGCTCACCTCGTCAAATCGCATGTATATCACTACTGATTCAGGCTTAACATGGACGAAAACCGACACACCTCTCCCCCCGAACAGTTTCGGCCTCCGAGTAATTCAGTTTCAGCCCACACCAGACTTCTTGATTTGGTCTGGAGATGCCGATTGCCAAAACAGTGGTGGAGCCGGGTGCCATGCAGAAGCATGGTACTCGCAAGACAACGGGGAAAATTGGGACCTTGTTGAGCGTTATGTGAGGGAATGCCGATGGGGATTAGCCTTCAAGCCAGAAGCAGATCCAACGGAAATTATATGCGAATCTTTTACTGCTAAACATGGATCACAACCCAAAATGCTTTCATGGGAAAGCACCCTGGGGCTGGTAGCTGGGAAACAGTTCTACACTGAAAAGCGGATGCTGTTGAATGAAATCATTGTTTTTGATGTGTTTTCCGAGTTCTTGTTTGTTGGCGAGGTAGAAGCAGTATCCCTCGAGTCGTTGACGAGAAACTGATAATTGTGTTGTTTCAAAATTATAGATGACAGGGTCTATCCAAGTTTCCAACAATCAAGATCCCTCTAATTTTGCTCCTGCTATGTTACCTCCTGACGTTGCATCCGTATGTATTTGTACTACTGTTTCGCCTATAAGGCCTGTGCTAATCTGTGTATTGGGTCTAGTCTTTCGCCGTTGACGTTTTGGACTCGTTCACTCACTCTCTATTCTTGACTTCTGCAGAGCACTTTTCGGGGCGGTCTAAAACCAAAATCTTCAAGTCAAATTCCAATGGAACAAACTTTGTCCTCGCGGCAGACGATGTGAATGTAATTCTCGGAAGTCATGTCGACTTTCAGAAAGTTGCTGGATTGGAAGGAATCGCTGTTATGAATATTGTTGACGATGGTTGGAGCAAGTCGTTACAGACCAGGATAACTCGCAACGATGGTACTTGATTCATAACTCATCGCAAAAGCATGGATATTAACGTATTTAAATGAGTAGGTGGCGAATGGGAACCACTGAAGCCTCCGCTAGAAGATTCGTTGGGAAACAGATATCTATGCCATACTCCTGTACGTTCTGTTGTTTTGCGCCCCATTGTTCCTGTTTCCTGAACACTATATCCAGGCCTGTAGTCTTCATTTACATGGTTACACAAATGCGAAGATGGTCAAACCATACAGTCGCTCTTATGCTGTCGGCTTGATGATGGGAGTTGGCAATGTTGGACTTGAATTGGCAGACTACCACAGCAGCGATACCTTCCTCAGTCGTGATGCAGGCTTCACTTGGGAAGCGGTCCATACCGATCCTTACCTTTGGGAGATCGGTGACTCGGGCGCTATCATCATCATGGCCAGAAGTGACTCTCCTACTGATCATGTGTTGTATAGTACAGACGAGGGAAGGTCGTGGAACAGTTCTTACTTTAGCAGAGAAAGGATACATGTCAAAGACATTATGACTGATCCCAGTGGAACTACTCGTCGCTTTGTGGTTTTTGGTTCGTACCTTTCCCAGCCATATGATGTCGCCATCTATATCGACTTTACTGGGTTGACGTCTCGAGAATGTGCGTCTGCTTATTTGTGATCTCGACAGTTTAACTAAATCCTCACCAGGCGTGCTTGACGAGGATCTTGCAGAAAATGACATCGAACCGTGGAGCCCAGGTGAAAGTGAAGGCGACGAAAAGTGCTTGTTTGGCAGACAGGTGAGAGATCACTTTTATCCGAGTATTTAGCCTCTTATGCTGTCCATAGACGCAATACTTTCGCAGACGCAGGAACGCTAACTGCATAGTGGGCAATCGAAAAATGCCGGAGCCTCGTATTCTAGAGAATTGTACTTGCACCAAGGAAGATTTCGAATGGTACGATCTGCCTTGAAGATTGCCATACTGAAACTCATATCCCGTTCTGCAGCGAGTTTGGCCATGTTAGGAATGAAAAAGACGAGTGTGTCCTAGCTCCTGGAGCAGCATCCTTGGAAGACGACTCGGCCGGACAGTGTGATCACGGAGAAGATAGTTGGTATGGAAGGACCGCCTATCGTAAAATTTCGTACTCGAGTTGTGAAGGAGGTGATCGGCTAGATCGTGGCCTTGCTCACCCTTGTCCTGCAGCACCGGATGAGCAAGAGGATGATGGAGAAAATGAAATCGAAGGTCGTAGACACAGTGTCCTTTTCTGGTGGACTGTATTCCTCATTCCTGTCGTCTTCTGTGTCGGCGTATATGGGATATGGTATTACTGTTTCAGTGGAAGGGTGGAAGGGTATGTTCTCAGTATGTTCTCGTGTAATGCGCTGCGTGCTGACAAGGTCTTCGTCTGCAGTCGTATTCAGTTATTTGATGACAATGATGACGGTCTTGTTGTCAAACTAGCTTCGATACCCTCATTTCTTCTTGGACTTGTGAGGGGAACATATGAGGGGATGGTACCCAGTCGTAACAGAGGGCCAATACGCCTACCGACTAATAATACCGAAGTGCCTGCCACTTATTCCAACTCGTCCTATCCTCGGTCGGAGAATGTTTGGGGAGCTTAATATTTTCTATGCTGGACTCTATCTATTAGACTGTTTCAATAATTGTATCTGTAGACCAATAATGTATTCGCTTTGAGCAGACTAACCTGGAGCTTGAGATTGTACAAACCTGCTTCTCACCATGATAGACGCGAGCGGACCGCCGCTTTGAACTTGACCGTCATGTGGAACTCGCTATCAAAAGGAAGACTACATTCTCTTTATCTGTCCCTAATTTAAGGAACGATTTTCACTTGCTTTTGGTCTACTCCCAACGCCAACTTGAAGAATGCGCAGAAGATCTGCAACGACGCTTTTCATTCTGTGCGTAGCCTTAGCGCTTGATACAGAGGCGAAATGTGCGTTCCTTATTCAATAGGCTTGCTATTGCGTAACTGAACTTTTACAGACGAACTTGCACCGAAAAGGTTTGAGACTCTGCCCCTGGGAAACGTTAGACCTGCAGGATGGTTATACGACCAGGTGAAGCCCTCTGAACGACGCGTCTTTAAATAGTACCGGGATATTGACTTGAGAGAACTCTAGTTGCAAGTACAAACCGATGGTGTTGCGGGGCATATGCATGAGTTTTACGATCTGTGAGTTTTTGCTTACAATATTTTCGAGTTGTGATGCTCATTTCTGAGTAAAGTGTATCAAAATCTGACTGGATTGGAGGAGATTCTTATTATTCGTATTTGGAAGAAGGTACGTCTTCTATCTATCTGTATCATACAAGTCTACTAAAGTCTCTTCAGCGGGAAGTTATTGGTTTGTTAGTTCCTAGACTATTCATCTCAACTCAAGGACAGCAGCTAATTCCAATCTTGTTCGCAGAACGCCATGGTGCCAAATGGTGTTCTAGTCAACAATTCTGTCATCAACAAAAAGACACAGGAATTCCTCGACTATGTTTTGGATCATCAAGATGAAACTGGATGGCTCGGACCTGAAGTTGGAACGGATAAACCTAGGTTTCTCTGGGGTAGGTATGTCGTGTATCCGTTTGCTGCCATCGTAAAACTTGCTATAAAACTTGCCAGATACCCATTCTTCTTTGGAGCAATCCAACTTGTCGAATACGACCCTTCGCAAACGGACCGTGTTGTTGACGCTCTTCACAAGTTTGTCAAGGTTGCGAACAAGATGTTGAGGAATTGTGAAGGTGTAGATAAATGGGCAGCGACGAGATGGGAGGATTTCGTGTTGGTTTTGCAGTGGTGTGTCTGACAACTTGCGTCCGTAATTTGTCTACGATTTACAAGATATAGGTTACACGACTATCATCCACAGGGACAGCAAGAGCTCCTTGTTGACACGATGGTTAGGCTGAAATGGACCGGAGTACCTTGGGAGAAGGTGTTTTCAGAAGAGGTGTGCCTTGTTACTTCCTTTGTTGACTTTTGGGACTGAAAGTTTTTAAAGTATTTTCCTACTGGACCTGGTATGCCATCTACCGACTCGCCATGATATTGTTCATCTCAATTCGGAGTTTCAGTGGAAAACCTTACCAATCCGTTTGGAATGGAGCTCTCTGTAAGTCCTCTCGTCTCCGATGCCTAGTCTAACTGACGCGCTCTAGTGGCATGGTGTCAACATGGCTGAAGGCCTGAAAGCTCTACCTGCTACCTACCGATTCACACATAATCAATCGGATTTGGACGCAGCCAATCTAAGCTGGGACTTGATGTTCAAATACCACGGAAGACCCTCGGGAGCATACGCAGCCGATGAGATGTTGGCTGGGTTGGAAGCAGTTAGAGGAACAGAGCTGTGTCTAGTTGTGGTGCGTGTTTAATGATAATTTTGCATTCACTAGTTTATACCAACCGTGATGTGATGGCAGGAAGCCATGTTTAGTGGATCGTATCTCTATCAAGTTATTGGTGATTTGAAGTATGCTGACAGGGTGCGTGTCTTGATCATTTCTGACTGCAAGGTTGACTATTGCGTAGGTTGAGAGAATGGCATACAATGCTTTACCTGCGACTATTACGGCTGGTGGGCACTCTCTTCAGACGAAATACATCAATCTGAGTACGTTTGCGTAGATATGTGGGGACGTCAATATCTTCAACAACAGAATCAGATTGCAGCCAAGAATATGACGCCGTGAGTACCCTTACCGTGACAGTTGGACTCGTCTGACCAAGTTCTTTGCAGAAATCCTTTCCCTGAAGACGGGTGAGCATCAAGTTTTCTTGCTCGTTGGAATCGTGGTTTTGATGATTTGTAGCCCATACTCGAATGTGTTTGGCCTGGAACCCAATTACCCGTGAGTGATACCTTCCTTAGCAGCATGCTTCGTTGACATGGTGCTAGATGCTGCACGGTCAACTTTCCCCAAGGATGGCCTAAATTCATCACGAATGCATTCCTCAAGACCATTGACGGCAAGTCGCTCATTCACTTGTATCTCGGACCTTTTAACACCGAGGTGATGTTGGATGACAGTGAGTTTTGTTTGGCTTTACGAGGCCAATCATCTTTTGATATTCGTTCTTAATTTGTTTGAATAGGCAATGATGTCAAGGTCGCCGTGGAGACGCTTTATCCCTTTGGAGACACGCTCAAGGCAACAGTTACTGCTGCTCAAGATTTCAGCTATTTTGTGAGGATACCGTCTTGGGTCATTGGAGGGTCTATTTCTATTGACGATGGGCCGAAACAAGAACTGACGCCGGATAGGGAGACTGGGTTACAGGAGGTTGGAGTGAAGAAGGGAGTCACAATATTGACGTTGGAGTTACCAACGAAGATAACTATAGGTAAGGATGTCGCCTTTACTGAGCAGTAGTGCCTTATTGGTTGGCTTATACTCGGTCTTTCCAGAGAATCGTTTACACGGCTCGGTAGCTGTTCATCGTGGTCCTTTGAACTATGCCTTTGATAGTACGTGGCGCTAATTCTCCCGCGGGAGATACATCATTCACCCATTCTTGTACTCAGTCGGCCGTTCCGAGCAAGTGATAAAAACAGACCCCAGAGAAAGCCATGCTATTGACTGGCAGTACGACCCAGAAGAAAGATGGGAATATGCCATTGATCCCTCGAGTGTTGTCTACCATCATGACAGTCCCGTTTCTGGGGTTTTACCATCACCGATATTCGACTCTGGTTTGCCTCCGACAAGGATAACGGCCACCGCTTGTCTGATTAACTGGCCATTGGCGGGAGACACATTCGCTTCATCACCACCACAAAATCCGGAGTGCGTTGGTCCGGAAAGAGTGATCACGCTATGGCCGTTTGGTGTGAGTAGTTGACAGATGTTCCTTGTTCTGGGCACTGATTCTTGTTCGATAGGCTACCAAGCTGCGAATCAGCGAGTTTCCGGTTTTATCTTTTGGAGAAGGGGTTGGAGATGCTCAGTACCTACAGTCGCCCTTACATGTGTAGATAAAAGAAATAAACCGCGATTTCGTGTCAGAATCAGGGTCTGGACTTGTGAAACGTTCGATCAAAACGCGTGAGTCACCTGATCGACGCGCCGCACGTGGTCGTGGAAAAACATACGGGGAATAAACAAACCAGTTGGAGAGACCAATAACGCGTCTTTCTGTTCCGTTCCCTCATCTTCCTCGTTTCACCTCACTTCACCTACCCTCGGAAGTTCTTATAGCAATGCCTCGCAAAGCTGCTGCCCCTGCCGATGGAACTACCGATGCTGCTGAACCTCGCCGTTCATCCAGAATCAAAGATATGCCCAAACCAGAGCCGGTTGTGAAGAAACCAGCAAAACCTCGAACCAAAAAGGCCGACAAGGAAGCCAAGGAGGGTGATGAAGAAAAACCCAAGTCTGCCAAGGGAAAGAAACGCAAGGCCGACGAGGGTCCTGCTGGTGAAGCCGCTGTTGAAGATGATGGGGAGAAAGCACCCCCTTCCAAGAAGGTGAGACATCACTGTCAGACTCCCGGATTCTCGGGTTTTGTGCGGCTCGGAATGGTATACTTAGCATTATTATCGCTGTCATTTCTAGGCCAAACCTGCCTCCAAGGCGAAACCCGCCTCGAAGGCCTCTGCAAAACCGGCCTCTAAAGCCACCAAGCCTTCATCCAAAGCGTCTGCTAAGCCCTCCTCCAAAGCGTCTGCCAAGCCCGCTTCTCGTGCAGGCTCTACTAAACCTGCCTCTCGTGCAGGGTCCAAGAAACCAGCATCCAAGGTCAGCCTCGTTGTATATCATTTCGTGCACCCTAAATCCCCCTTATCGGATGGGCAAGCAACATGTGGCGTCACACTGCTGTCCTGACGCACTCTCCTGGGTTCTCAAATCCTCAAACTTGCTTCGCAATTCCCAATGACGTTTGAAATCAAACTAACTGGGCATATTCGTCATGTTATCCTCACAGGCTGAACCTGAACCTGCTGCTGCCAGCGCTAAAGTCGATGCTACCATTGCAGAAGATCCCGAAGCCGAGGCTGCGGCTGAGACTGAGCCCGCTGCTGCTCAGGTATGTCTTTTTAGACTCAGATCTTACTTTGTCGTTCATACAACAAGTCGTTTCAGGCCTAAATCCTTTATCGTCGTTCCAACACCACGTGTACCAATTCTATGTAACACTTGACTACCTGCCCAGTTCACCTTTTAGACTTTTGTTCTGACGGTTGGTTATGCCGGTTCAATCGCTGTTTCCTTTCCGTCGCTTATATTTGCGTATGGAAACACGTTTACCAGGTTTCACGTTCTCTTTTGCTTTCGTCGTTGCTTTTCTTTTTTATTTGTCCTCCTTGTTTTGCATTTCTTGGTGTGTATGTCTATGTGCGATCGCGGCGATTCCAAATGTAGTTCGTACTCGTACTCGTTCATATAATACCTCTCAGTTGGTCGTATGCTCTTTCACCTTCCCTTGTTCATTTTCCTTTTTCTTGTCACTACACCCGTTATCGTCCTCCCTCCTTCCTCTTCTCACCCTCCCCTTGTCTATAACCCATCTACTTTCTTTCTTGTATGTACATACTTTCATGTTGAAGTTATGCTATTTTATGAGTTACGGCCTCGCTGTTGTCTACACGATATCTATCAAATGTCTAGCTTACTGTAACTATACATGTTTGATGATCAGTAGACCTGTCTTTCACCCAGCTTGATGTAAGGCTACGTTGTTTCCTCCTGTGGTGTCTTGGTTTCAAGTACGTTGATCATTTCGAAGTCTATCTGGACTTGGTAGCTACTGATACACTGGTACCTTTAATAGGCGGGTACATTTTGGTAGATAAAATACGGGGTGATGGCTCCCTAAAGCTTCAAGTTTAAGAATAAAATAACAAAATAAACAAGGTTGGGCAAACAAATACATGAAACGAAGGACGTCGTCAAACGAGAAACGAAAATTTGAAATGGCCGACGCCTTCAAACGCGAAGAAGCAAAACGTATTCTTAGTCCTTGCTATCCCATCCCATACTGAGCATCAAACTGTGGGTCATTGAAAATTCCTCCATAGCTAAAAGCTTCCATTTCTCCCCATAAACTTTGGTTTCTGGTACACCAAGACCCGGTTTCCCCGTCCAATTCCAACTGACCCATCCTGAAATCAGACTCCTCTACGTCGGCATCATCTACCCCGGTGTCGAAATAAGGCGTGAAAATGCGTAGCAGGGTTCCCCTATCACGGCACTTGTGAGAGGACACTCGAGCAGGACCAGAGGAGTTGACTTTGGTCGCACGGCCAGCTTCGTCAATGAGCCAAGCACCGACTAGAATCTCGTCGCAATCCGAACCCGAATCAGACGCGGGGTCAAATTCAGATTCAGTATCGTCGCCAGAGTCAGAGTCACCGCCAGAACTAGAACTCGTACCGTCCTCTCGGTAGTTGGTTTCTACTTCTGGAGGGCCTGTGCACTTGTTCTTGGGATTTGGTTTCTGCGATGTGGCGAGGACGCGCGAAGAGTTGAGTGCAGTTAGGACGTTGAAAGCTGATGGTACAGCAAATGCGCTGCAACCGATGCTCATCTGAGCATGAGTAGGATCTAGGACGTCGTGGCCCTCGGTATCCAAATGAATGTCTACACGCTCCAGAGGCTGAAGCGTTCTCAGACTGAGACGACTGGGACTGTCATGGTCTGCTTTATATAGAGCTTGCTTGCATCTCGCAGCGACAAGATGTTGGACAAGAAAGTCGAGGTCGGATGCAACAAATGTGCTTGAACGGATTATGCAAGTCTGGAGACGAGGACAAGGATACATGTAGCTGGCGACATTGTTTGAGAATGGTGTAGTGGTATTGATACTGAAGGTCGAAGCCAACGTCGGGGTTGTAGGTGAAAGTGGTGAACGTGGCGAGATAGTTTCGCTGTGTCTGCGAGGCGGAGAAGACGAGAATCTGAACAAGTCAAAACCGGAGGGAGTCGTAGGTATCGAGCTTGGGACCAGAGCAGAAAAGACGTCCATTGGTCGAGTCATCCCAGCAATCTCCAGAGTTGTCAGCTCGGGAACCGACATGAAAAAGGTACGAAACGCCTCTGGGGACGCTTTGACTCCCTTGAGAACGAGTGTGTCGAGAAGGGGAAAAGAGGGAGAGATCATTCTGAGTCCGGATAAGGACCCTGACGTTTGTCGATGTTGACTAGTATTCGAGGACTCTACACCTTCCGACCACGACGAACGTCCTGCATGAGGAGAAGAAGAAGAGGTATAATACCCCGTCCCATCCAAAATCCCCGTACTCGCAGCTCTGTTCCTCGGACTGGGAGGTTGAGGAGGACCAGCAGCATACTCGAGCAACCTAGTCGCATCAACATCCTCCACCTCCCCAGGATGTGAAGTATCTTCCAAAGTAAGGACACGGACGTTTGGAGCGTCGAGGATCGCGAGAAAGTTGGGTACATCAAATGTATTGGCGGAACGGTACCCCAATACAAGTTCATGCAAGTGTGGGAGGGAGATGAGCTGTTGCATTAAACTAGGGGAACCCGCTCTGAATCGGTTAATGAAATTGATCGAAGTCAAATCATCGCCCTTGGCGGCTTCGAGTCTCTCAGAGGGGAGAATGATTCCCGAACCGCTAAGAACGAGTTTACGGAGAGAAGCTGTTGAGGTGGCGATAATCTTTTGAAACTGGGAAAGAGTGGGACGAACATTCAAAGAATGAGAAGAGAGCTCGATGGTCTCGAGGGCATGTGCAACTCGCGAAGAGGCCGAATATGGAGAGAAAGACTCGCGAAAAGGGGAGAAGCATGGTGATAAATTAGTCGGAGCTGGAGGCAATAAAGCTGCAAACGAGTCCCAATCAACATGTACACCACGAAGAATGAGTTTCCGTAATCGAGGAAGCATCGGACTTGATTCGTCGGTAGTTTTACCATTAACTTTGTCCTTGTTCGGAACTGGTTCTGGGAAGTTGAAGAGAGCTGGTTCACGCATCCCCCGAGGTTCAAAGTGTGAAGAGTGACTGATAAAGTCGTTGCATCTCATAAGAGTGAGAGATTCCAACTTTGGCGCGCCATAGGTGGTTAGGGCTCCGTTTAGCTGGTTCAGAGCGGCGTACATTGGCGCCCATGTATCTGTAAGTATATCCACAGACCGCCAACGAGACAGATGGGGGATCAAAATATCAAGAACGATCTTCATATTTTCTGGAGAGAAAGGCGCAGTATAATTGGTGCCGTCAGTCATTGACGGTATTCTATAAGAATTTGACAGGCATTTAGCGGAAGGTAATGAAAAAATGGAACAAAGGCTGACTCTGGTTCGTAAAAATCCCATTCCATATCTCGAGCATCAATCAAGATGTCGACAGGATATTTACGGGAAAGCGTCAAATAAGAAGTAAGATGAGCAGTGTTGAGCGCTTGGGGCTCCTTCTCTGGCCCCGCCAAAGAAAATTGTTCTACACTGCCAACAGTGATACAAAGACTCGTCCACAAAGAAGGAGTACTGAGTGCCACTTTACGCCAATGCTTGCACACGCTGGTATAAACCAGAGGAGCTTTGACGCTATCAACGTTGAAAGCAGAATCCCTCCCTGTATTCGAACTCCCATGGGTTCCCAACTCAAAGACGTACGAAACAAGTTCGACCGGAAGTACTTGAATAGGCGACCGACTCGTCGACCACTGCAGGAACGTCATCTCGCCAACCGGGGGCAGGGGGGAACACCAAATCGCTGCCAGCGAAACCGGGTTATGACCGCGGTGGCGAGAGAGGGACTGATGGCAAGAGAAAGAAAGAAACGAGCCACAAGCGTCTACGACCTTAATATACACATGCCCCGGATATACTTTCCTTTGTTGCCTAACAAGCGAAAATAGGGATCACTACAGTGTGATGCAATGAGATCTGTATCGGGATCCCCAAGTCCGACCTTTTTTTATTGTTTCCATTTCTCCCTTTTTCGACAAAACTCCCGCGTTAAAGCGTCGTTTGGGGAAAAAGATTCGCTTCTAGCCTCGAACGTGCTCGTCCCCACCTTTTTGTTTCGTTCAAGAAAGGTTACGGAGAGATAAGCAGAGGGGAAAACTGAATGGTCATGGCAGAGTCAGAGGAAGTACGACAGTGTGAAAATCGGGGCGTATCGAGTCAGGCTTTGTGAGGGATCAAAGTTATTGCCTAAATGAGCGAACAAAGAGAGGCGCAAAAAGGGGAAGAACCGATCGGCGGTTTACAGATTACATAAGTGATGGACCTCTTTGACCGACGTTGGTCCATCAAAAAACGAACAAACCAACGCCTATAACGAGTACTCTCAAGGGGTGAGTAGCGTCGTCCATGGAGATCATCGGTTCATACGGCTGGGAATACCGACCAGCGCATGAAGGATATGGAACGTTCTTTGAGGAACTGGCCCTGGAGGTATGGGAAGACTGGGACGGAGTTGTGGACAAATATCAGGATAGCTGTATTCGCTCGGATACATACTTACTACATACAGTGCATAAATGTATACTACATATACAGGAGTAAGAAAAATGAAGGGCAAGTGTCAAAAATATTATACCCCTTGAGACCAACCAGTTGAATGAGATGACACGAAAACATCGAAGAAGCCAGACGAGACAGCAAAAGAAAATGAAACCAGGCAACGATGTCAGACGATGAAGCCTACATGTCCACAGGTACTCTGCCTTTATGGTGTGGTAACCAACCCTTCGTCCATCTTCGGAAAGCCCCCTTGCCCTCCCCCGAAATCAGCAGAAAACATGTTGACATCGAGTCCTTGGTCCCCGAACAAGGAAGCCATGTCTACTTGAGACAGATACATCCCGCTCCCTTCTCTCATCATATCCATTCCCATACCTACCGGACTCATACCACCCAAACCGTTCAGACCACTAAACAGTATGGGGGATCCGGGATTCTCAGGGGCGTTGCTGGGACCCGCTGATGGTGGACTAGGTACCGAGGTATTACTCGATACACCTCCAGCATTATACTGTTGACCCGAAGAACTTGGTCCTGCTCCAGTTACCGGTGCTGAGGATTTCGGTTCCACGAAGAAATCCGAAGGTGAGAAGCCTTCCGGGCTACTGTGATCGTGATGTGAAGGGGATTCGCTCTGACTGCCCCTTCGGTTGCTTTGAGAGCTGGCCTTTTTGCGTACGGGACGGATCCATGCCGGTCTCGAGTTGTTCTGTGGGTTGTCTTGACGAGTAGGTTCGAGTGGTATCTGAGTTACTGTTCAGGAGAGACTAGTTAGCACCTGATACTTTTAGTTGAAGAGCGGAGATAGAACGGAACGGGCAAGAGCGTTACGAAATGAAATAACATGTGATGACGTCAAAAATAAGACGGAATGGGACACGGAAGGGACAGAGACGGGATAGAGGAGGGTACAAAATGCCCATGCAGCAAAAAACCGGTACTTACGCCTACAAAACTCTTCCAAGAGATCCCCAGACCTCAATCCACAAACATAGCGACCACTGAACCTCCTCAAGAGCCCGACGCAAGATCGCAGCGCATCAAGACCAGAAGATATCAAAGGTTGCATAGCTTCAGACTTGCAGTTGAGAAGGATAGATACAAGGGTACGTCCAGCTTGTGTCAATTGATGAATGACATGAACACCATCTGGAAAATCTCTTGTTCAGAAACACGGCGCAGAGAAGAAAAATAAATCCTTACAATAAGTCATCAAACCCTTGCCAGCAATATGCACATGCGTAGCGATAATCTGCAACGCCGAAGCATGAGCCGCCATCATCGCTTCTCTCTCTCCCTCTGTCTGCGTCTGCTTTTGCTCCTCGTCTCCGCCACTATTCATCCTCTCCGCGACCTTTTGCGAGAACCTATGTCTATAGATCAACATCCGGACAAAGTGTTCTGCGCAATGCAATCTTTCCACCTGGGTCAAACGAATAGTATCGTCTGTTGCTAGCGTCTCAGGTGTATGTCTCCAGTAGGGCGGCAAGCTCCTCTGGATCTCGTCCAACAACGCTTCTTCCTCTCTCAACTCTTTAAACCCCTTCACTCCACTTATAACCCTCGCAGCTTTAGCAACAAACGATTGCCCCTCCTTCTCTCGTCTCGGCAATGGAACATCCAACACACTCTCAAGAACAATCATAATTCGCAACGAAACCAAGAAAGCGTTCATCCTACATTCAGTCCCAGGAGGAGGAGTCTGAACACCATCTTTGCTGATATACTCATCATCCAACGGCGAAGGCTCAGCAACATCGCAATCTCGTAGCCTGATAATAGGCGGTCTACCAAAATGCGCCGAGAGTTGTTTATCCCAGATATACACACACCAAAATGTACGTTTTCGAACTTCGTCTTCGATAGGGTCGAACAGGTCATAGGTATCCGCGGAACGGTGGAGACCGGCGTCGATAGAGATTGTGATGGCTTCAGAGAGGAGAGCAGCGGCACGAGAGAGGCGACCTAGGCCGACGGCATAGACGGCTGCGATAAGGTCTGCCTGTATAGTGTAGAGAGTAGGACGATCTGCGATGGGAAGGGTGCGAAGACGGCCCAAGAGTTCAAACCATTGTGTACCGGCACTGATGCCGTCTGCTGGGTTGGCACGAACTCGAGGGTCATCCATGTGCCTAGAAGCCAGGCAACATATTGCAACGATGAAAGTGGCAAAGCCGGGTTCTCCCCATTTCAGTGGGTTTCCGTAATCCTGGGAAGATAATGATACGTGAGTTGACGAGGCGCAGAACGAATCGGAGACGAGGTCTTACGGATAAAAATGTCGGAACATGCAGGAATGGTAGAATGTAATATGATGTAGACAAGTAGCACTGCACGAGACTAAAAAAAGAAGTTTATGAGTGAGGTCATAATATCGTAGAGTAGCACTAAAAATGCTCACCTGTCCATCAAGTCTGGAGAAATATAGGACGTGATCATTCTCCACAAAATTTGTGGATTTATATCCGTGCGCTTGGAAGTACGATTTGGGAACCAAGAATTATTGGCAGATTGAGAGCCAGAATTCGTATTTTGGGAGACACCATCCGGGTTTGGTGTGCTCTCTGCCTCGCTGGGCGGAGCTTGGCGTTCGATGAGGAGGTCCAAAAGTGGGAGGCCAGATGTCTCTCCTTGCCATCTTGTATAGCCTTCATCATCGAAATACAGATATGATGCCGACAAGGACATTTTCGCCGTCTCTTCTGCAAGTTGCTCTGGATTTGTTATATTTTGATTATATAGCCCACCCATGAAGCTCTGAAAAGCCGTATTAGGGCTCTTTTGAGGTTCTTCAGGCTTGATATCGGGCGCAAAGTGATTGGAAGGATTGGTCAAAGGGAAGACGTGGAGTGAGGGAGGTGGGACGCCTGCGGGAAATGTAGGGAACATAAATGGTGCGTTTATAGGGCTTGTTGACTGATCGGAGTGCAGAGATTTGAGAGAATTCAGAGCGGGGTTTCCTACTCCCGCCGCAAACACCGCAGGTGGAATGGCTTGAATTAGCGTCTCGAGGTGATGCATACGGTCTTCCAGGGTTGCAGTACGTCTACACCCGTCGGCAAAATGTTGGAAATGAATCATTAAAACAGAGACTTTATGACGCACTTGGACTTGTGAGGATGCGTCCTCTTTCCCGGTTCTTCAAACGTACATGCAGAATTTGCTGAAAGACACGCTTGACAAGGGTGTCCTTCGTCGCATTTTATCCTTCGTCGACTAGAACAAACCTTTGAGAACGTATACAACCTCAACTAAGCAGATGTGCTCACCGACATCGGTCACACGCCCTGAAAGAAAGGATTGGCAACTTTGGAACAGCAAAAAAATTAGACTCACCTGCTCAGCTTAAAACGCCTTTCTTTCAAGATAGATGAAGAGGTACTGGCGGTGGGTTGCTCTGACGCAGTATCGGAAGTAGTGACCGGAGGCATGGTGGTGATTGAGGTTAAAGAGATTCCAGAGTCAACAATTGTCAATCACCCTAGCCGGAAGTAGTAGACATAAAGAGGGTGATTTCTGACAAATGTCGGTTCCTTCCGAAAAAGATGATCAATGCTAGAAAGCTAGTATTCCAACCAAAGAAAAAATGCTAGACGGAGAAGAGTAGTACGGTTCTCAATTGCAGACTTTGAAGAGAGAACTATAAGGACGGCTCGGTAAAAGTAGGAAGACAAGTCCCAGAGGCGTCTGAACCGGAACTTCTTTGTCCCTTCAGGTCGGACCGATTAAGCCCGACATGCACATGATTGTCAAAGCAGCTACTTTTAGCAACGGCATTACGAATTGACTCAGTCATTTAGTCAAGCCGAAGAAAAACAACGCATATTATGTTCAGTCGGGACAACGTACACATATACGACTAGTTGACGAACAGGAACCCGACGTCTCTCGCAGCTACCAAGCCTTATCCGGTAAGTCTGCTTTGTACTCCAATAACGACAGATCCGGCTCGTTCGAAAACGCTGGAATGGTAAGCAACATAATATATGCTTTCTGTTCACTATGCTTATTCGCTGCACCCTCCGTCCTGACAAGGATATCGTCAAGTTTTTCAAACTAGCGAAATTTCTCATTTTGCTCTTCTAAGTCGAGTCACGCTCGTCGACATCGGAGGCGCATGGTGGTATACTGAGGTTACGGAGATCCTAGGATTGACAGTGATTGTTCTAGCTAAACTCGTATTTTTCTGCGTTTAAGATCTGCCGTGAACGAATGCCTCAGTTCCTATAGACCACCAAGATCATGAATGTCTCAGATAGCAGACAGAAGTCACAGTAAACTTCATCCAGCCAATTTGTTCAGCGAAAGTACAAGCCTCGTGACATCCTGAGTAACCATCTCTCCTGTCTAAAGTATGGTCCACAAATAAAAGGGATAAATGTCTCCCAGAGGTAGTGGTTGGACCCAATCACTTCCTCGTTCTCCGATTGCCTCCGCATCGCCACATACTCAAACCAAAGTGGATAATATCCCGCCCATGCCCAGTCAACCATCCAGAGTCGACCATCTTCGCCGACGATGATGTTCCGAGGGTTGATATCTTGGTGAGTAAGAACGAGTGGTAACGAATCATCAAATAGCTCTTTCCTCGAAGGGTCATCCCTGGGAACCTGGTTAGCATCTAATGCCATTTTGCACCGTTCGTTGAAAAATGTTGATAACTCTGCGTATGAGGCGAACGGTCCGCGATGGGATCGAACCTGACCAAAAATGGGCGATTCACATATTCGTAGTCCTTGCGCGCTGAGTGGCCCTGGTGGCGTCGTAGGAGATGCCTTCAAACGACGAAGTTGACGGACATAGCGACGCAAGGTAAAGGCAACGTAAATCTTCTTCCATACCGAGAAACTCGACCAGACTTCAGCCAGAGTTGGACCTTTGGTAATCCCACTTTCGTTTCACAACGCGATGAACTCGAGGTACAGGAATGGTCGTTTCTGCAAACACCAAGTTGAGGGCATTCGCTTCCGAGGCATCACTGGCATCTTCATCGAGGTCCTGTGATGCTTTCGCCACAGTGTGGGGAGTGAGTTTGAAAACGCCAGAGTCTGAATGAAGTTTTGATGCCCTTCCTGCAAGCTCGACAATTTCCTGGTCGCTGAGCTCACCGACATCTGAGGGCTGTGACTTCCATTAGTGGCATTAGAAGTGGCGGGATTACATGTCGTGTTAAAGTTGACTGACGTGAAAAGTTGGTTTAGCCCTAATAGTAAAAACGACTGTATCCAAGACATCGGCCGCAACGCACAACGAAGAGTAGATCAACCACTTCAACATTCCTCCAGGTGTCTCCATACCGCGCTGAATTTGCAAGGTGTGGTCGAGTCTCGAATGACAAAATCCAATAAATAAATCCATATCAATTACAAATAGGTACAGACAAATACAATTTCACGGAGTTCAAATCCTCATTTGCTCGTCCTTGGTTTATCCAGAGGTTTTTATACTGCAGCTGTCCATTTTCACCTTTCTGGCTTGGTTTTGATCCGATAAATGAAGTCTTCTCTCATCAGTCGGCATGCGTAGCCCCGCAGACTCCGAGTCAAACTCGGACGCAGAGCGCCCAAGACCAGTGGTGCTCCATGCATTCTGAGTAATTGCGAAGTTCAATGCGAACAGACACGTCTCTCGACTCAGTCTCTTGCTTCCTTCATATCTTTTCCCGGGGGGAACCTTGCACCCTGGTATACTGATTTCACAAAGTTATCAAGACTGGCCTCTTTGAGCAACTCATCAAACCTATCTATAACCCACCAATGATGGCCCGAAGACATATACTAGGCGCTATTGACCTTTACGATAGACAGCATGCAACTTTAATCTCCCACTCGGAACCTACCGACTGCTCGTTATCGATTTGATGGTCGATTTTGGCTCGTTCCTTTTACGGAAAATGACACCATTTGTTTGTCGGAACAAATATGTTTGGTTCACCAAACAGTGTGATGTGAGAGCGGTTGGTAGCGAGACTACAGAGACCCTTTCACCAGAGGTAGTCGCTTGGTACCGTATGCCTCCCCCCATGATTTGCTCCTTTATCTGACCTTATCGAGACTTCTGTAGACCTTCTCTCATCAGTCGGCATGGTCAGTCTTTTCAGAGCTCCCGCAAAAGCGAAGACACGAAAGCAAAGCTCAAACTCGGGCGCGCATGCTACAAGAATGTCGCCCCGTTCCAAGCGCTCGAGGCGCAGGAACTCGAATTCCCGAAAGCCTGAACGAGAGGCGGCTACGGTGTCAGGTATGCTGGTCATTTTGTGATGTTCTATGCATTCCAAGTAATTGCAGCTACAGAGCCTGGGTGTGATCCTCACTGTACCGTTAGTACTATCAACCAGTTGGGCGCTGTAGTAACTCAAGTCTAACAACATAGATATTCAATCGTTCTCAAAATCCCAATTTCAACGAGTCTACCTTGAACAGCGTTAACGGGAATTCGACTACTGTCACGTACCAGTACAACTACTACATCTCGGGCAATCTTCACCTATCACAGGATGGCTCCCTTCATCCCCATTCCTCAGGAGTTGCACCTACCCCAGGTAGGCAATTCATATGCGAGGCATAAATCCATCATAACTAATCCGCAAATTACAGAGGAAAACGGCAAAAAATACAAACAATCAAGACACAAGAAGCACAGTACTTACTAAGAAAGTTGTCCTTCTGCTTTCTTCTACTCTTCTGGTGACCCTGGATAATGAGGGCCTCTGGCTTAAACTTTGCTTCTGCCATCTTTTCTCCATCTTGCCACCATTGTTTGACTAACAACAAGCATATATACTTTTCTTGTCTTTTATTTACTCGCATATAACACTGTGGACATGAACAAGTATTCTTCTGACTCAGAATACTTGTTCTTGCCCGGTCGTTTTGCGGGGCCTTCCACCCCCAAGGTTAGTCCGTGCTTGCCTCGTCAAAGTGCTCATCCTACGACTAGATATCGTCTCCAAGCTCGGTCGGTCCGCTTCTGTCTCGTCAAAGGGCTCATCCTACGACTAGTCCTCCCTGGTTCGGGACTACTTCGTCAATCCGCGCCTACCCCGTCAAAGAGCTCATCCTACGACTAGCTTACCACTAGTCCTCCACTAGTCCGCATCAATATCGTCTCCAAGCCTGGTTGGTCCGCGTCTGTTTCATCAAAGGGCACATCTTACGACCAGTTCTCCCTGTCGTCAAATTGCTCATCCTACAACTGATTAGTCATTGACGTCAATCTCGCTCCTCCTATGACCACCCCTCCCGGCTGCCCACCGTTGGCTCAATTCCTCGCCAAATCAAATCGGAACATCGGATTTTCAAACTGCGTGGTTGGCTTCAAAATCAGGTATGTGTGGTTAGCCTGGGATTGCCTGCCGTCGAAACCAAGAAGTACAATAAAACAACCTATTTCTCAATGTATTCCTGACTTTCTGTAATGTGTAATGTTGGCGCTTGGAAATTGATTGGACATCGGATACATCCTTTGTCCATTTATCTACTCATTGGACAGCCAGCTAGTGTGCGCAGAGATGTTTTAGACGTTGGACACGTCCTTTGACGAGTCTGCTTCTGGTTACATGCTGATTTACTCGCGGCCAGATGTATACTAGACGTTGGACACGTCTTTTGACGAGTCTGCTTCTGGGTACATGCCGGTTTACTCGTGGCCAGGGGTATACTAGATGTTGGACGCGTCCTTCGACGAGTCTGCTTCTGGTTACATGCCGATTTACTCCCAGCCAGAGGTATACTAGACGTTGGACATGTCCTTTGACGAGTCTGCTTCTGGTTACATGCTGATTTACTTGCGGCCAGAGGTAAACTAGACGTTGGACGCTTCCTTTGACGAGTCTTGCTCTGGGTACATACCGGACACGTCCTTTGACGAGTCTTCTACATGCCAATTTACTCGCAGCTAGAGGTGTTACTAGACGTTGGACACGTCCCTTGACGAGTCTTCCTTTGCGTAAAGGTTGATTTGCTCGCGGCCAGAGGAGGACTAGTAATTACTTCTGCTTCGTTCTACTAACTTAAATGATATTGATAATTTCTGCCGTTATCCTTAGCCCTGCGCTATTCTTACCTTTTTTAGTGTTTCAGTTTTTCTTTGCAGAATTTTGGGCTTTGTTTTTTTTTCTTCGTCTTTTATTTGACGCTTTATTTAAGTATTGTTGCGATATCGTTTTTGTATAATAATAGTACATATACTTTCACCTATACGTGATGCCTTTCTTTTGTTCTTGTTCCTTCTTTATAGATGGTGATTACGTCCGAGCAAACCTTAGAGGATCGTCTAACCGTCCAAGCTTAGAGGCTCCTCTAGCGAATTACTAAATGTACACGGCCTTTGTACCTACTTTCAAGTATGTGTGTCAAAAGGTCACGCTTAATTCTCAGTGCATACCACTGTCTACTTCTCTTTTACTCGTTTTTGCTGTCCTGGAGCGTGTCGTGTGCCACCATGGTGCCCTACAGTACTGTAGTAGCATCTTGTCTAGTTCTCGCTGTATAAGCCACATACATTTTTGTTTAAAAGTACGAAGTAAGTATACTGTAGAGCAACCATTAGTAAATATTAGTGTGAATGATTCACAAATGAAAGTGCTCACCTCAGTCCAATGATAGATGACTGAGGTGCTAGTGTTGAGACTATGGACTTAAATATGTCCAGTCATTAAACCTTCAAGTTGTTGCGACGGAAGTATTCCGATATTCGCTAAGGTTACTACTCATGATACTTGTTTTATAGTACTAATATAAATTTAAGAAACTTGTAAGAGTCAATAAGAAACTATTAGAAGTCATGGTGATACTTGTATCGTATCTAGGGTTATATAGCGATCGAAAAAAGGTCAGAAACTTTTAGTCCGTTTGAACCAGGTGTGAGGGATTCGATACCTATTTTCAACAATTTTGTTTGGATTCCATGAATGCGTTTAGTGAGATCAACTTGTCCCCAAAACTTCCCTGTATGAGCTTGTTCAACGTCTGACCTCATTATTCCATGCAGCGGTTATAGTTAAGTTTGCAGAGGTACGAAGTCCGTAATGGTTTTTGAGCACACTTTAGACAATAATAAAGCCAGTAACTACGTAGAAGTCTTTAGTAAATAGAGACTAGGTACACTATTTAAGCTGCTTGAAGGGCGATGGCCATACGATATCCAGCGTTTGATGGAATCCCAGATGAGCAGCTATGTCGCTGCTTTGAGAAGGGGAATACGAATCAGAATCGTAATAGCGCCTCGACGTTCCGTCAAGATTACCCTGCTTGGAATACGACAGCATTTGCAAGCGTATGGATGCAATGACGAGATTCGGTCGGAGAGAAAGAATGCTCGTAAATAAACGGCCGAAAGAGAATTGCAAAGCCACTCATTGAAAATGAAATGACGGGCGTCGACCTAGCTCTCCTCTATGAATAGAGTCATGCATCACGCGTAATTTGAACTACAGGTAGACAAGTCCCAGGGGCGTTTGAGCTATGCCTTCAGGCGACCGATTAAACCCAACCTGGCTACCATTACGGTCGAAGCTGTGCGGTAGAGAGATGTCATTTAGTATGTACATATGTTGTACGTAGTTCGTTAGGTCGAGGCGTCATGATGGTATAATAGCACTCTGTATAGTCACCCGAATAAGATTAGATGGAAATGCACAAGCCGAGTCCTTGAGAAGATAGATGGAAAGGAAAACCAAACAAAGTAAAAGGGAAAAAAATAATTCAATAAGATATAGTATGTTGTTCGGTCGGAGAAGAGGAAAGAAAAGGAACGGACGAGACAGCAACAATCTTCAAAGTAAGTGAATTGCAAAAGAACCAGAGAAAAGAAAAGAGAAAGCAGACAATCGAAAAGAAAACTTTACACTTCTAAACAATCTGCAAACGACCCCATACATACACTAAGCTTCCATCCTAAAGAACCGTTTACATTGCTCTTCCACCTTGCCAAGACGCAGCACTGGCCCGTCTGTCATCATACTCATACTCTCCGCTGTATTGACTAGCAGGACTTGGACTTCGGTGCCCACCTTGGTGAGGCTGAGTCTGATAGTTCGGAGACAGATACTGTTGCTGGGGAGAATAGGGCGATCCTCCGGGCGATCTTGGGTGCGAGTAATTGGTAGCCGTTGGAGAAGTAGATGGCGGAGAATGAGGTTGAGACAGTGGGTGTTGTGGAACATCATCCCACTCTTCATTCGCAGTAGCAAACGACGCATTCGTCGCTGCACTAGCTGACCTGTCCCCATGCCCATACGAGTTGTACGCGTACGCTTCGTCGTCGTCTGCACTTGCTCCGTCACGCGAATGACTCGAGTGTCCATGACTTGAATGACCATGGCCTGAAACAGAAGCGGCCACAGTAGAGAGCTGAGGCTGGCCGTAGATAGGCGGACTTCTTACTCTCATCTCGTACACTCCAGGACTCGGTTGTCTAGGAGGCGACCTTGACGGACCTGCTCCCCAATACCTCCCAGCATTCGACGTTTGTGATTGCGAGTAGTCCGGGTGTACAGGTGTCTGTGGCTGGCTTTGTCCTCCGTACGGATAGGGGTATGCTTGTCCGGGCATCGGGACAGGCGGTGAAGAAGGAGCAGCACCCGACCTAGTCGTTGCTATACTCGTCCTTCTGCTTGGTGGTGTACTTGTCACGGTGCCGTCGGAATATTTGTACTTAGGTGATGGTAACGGCGAAGGCGGGGGAATATCTGATGCACTGTAATACGAAGCTCGGGAAGGACCTTGCGCTGAAGGTGATCCGGGTGACCCTGGCGGTCGGTAACTCGACGGTGCAAGATGGGTTGATGCGTCATTTGGTTGCGTTGGGTAGGGGTATCCAGGGCTCACAGAATGATCTGTTTCCATAGGTGGTGTATCGAGGTATGTTGAGCGAGGAGGATAAGCTTGAGGACTTGTGTTTGCAGGTTCGTAACCGCCCATCTGATTCACAGAGACTTCGGAACCGGACCGATTATGAGGCTGGTGGAACATGGGCGCGGCTTCCAAGTGTGATGAGCTGCTACTGCCGCTGCCTTCTCTGTTCTTCTTGCCATTTCGGTGGCGGATACCAAGTTGGTCTTTGAGGTCGCCCTTGACCCACATTTCTCGAACGATTTGCTTGTCAAGCGGGAAGTAGGCCGACGAAATGAATTTAACGATGAAGCGAGGAGCTGCAAAACTGTTGTCAACTTTGACAGAAACGATATTGAATAGTACACACCTAAAGCGACGACGACCGAAAAGATGACCGTTGCCCAGAAAGAGATCGTCCCGAACAGGATGATCACTTCATCAACAAAGTCACTACTAAAGAAGAAGGAATAAACGAGAATCCACAAGAGCATGACGATACTGGATCCAAAGACCACGATCCAAGTGATGACAGTCCAACTGGAGAGCAAAATTAGAACACGACCTCCACAAGTAAACATGAACTTACTAGTTGGTATTGAGACCAACGTAAGAGTTGGCGGCAAAAATAGCCGCTACTGAAACTGTCGTACCAAAGTCTGCTAAGGATTCTACACCTTTCCCGTTCCATGATGCAGTCAACGAGAATGTCCACACCATGAATGGTATGAAGAAACAGACGGCAGACTGATAGAGACCATCACTCATGTACATCCAGAATTTGGTTCGTGTATACTCGAGACCACGTATACCACGGACATAAAGCTGAGGATAAGCAAGGGCGGCTTTGGCGTTGATGTCTTGGTCGAAAGCTGCGGCAGTGTGTTAGGTGCACGAAAAGAGTAAGGAATAAGGTTAGAAACATACCACCGAGAATGATGACAGGCAGGGAAGTGAATACAAGGTTGTACAACAAGATGAAAGTATATTGGTACAGATATGTTGCGTCAAAGCTGTTGAACGGAAGGAACCAGAACATGGCAAATGTCCAAATAACGTTCTGGTGATAATGTCAGCAACATTCTCGACGAGCAACGACAGTAAAAGCAAGCTTACCTTGTAGAAGAAGTTGGCGTGCATATCAGCAACTCGCTGATAAGACCAGCGTCCATGTACAAGCAACAATTTCGTCAGGAAACGGAACTGGCCAAAGGCATAATCGGCGGACATGGCAGCTTGAGAACCTTCTAAACCGAACAAACCACATCCAATGTTGGCTTCTTGGATCATAGCAACATCGTTTGCACCATCTCCTATTGACAGAGTCATCGCGTTACGACCTTCTTTGACCTAATAATCGCTTTATCAACGAAATATGAGCCAATAGGATAACGAAACATACCAGCTTGACAGTCAACGCCTTTTGCGCAGGAGACACACGACAACAGACCACAGTCTCACACTGAGTCCCGAGGTTGAGGAATAGGGGTTTGAGGTCCGGAGCGAGAGCATATCGCAAGGTATCACCATCTATGACCGTAGCGAAAGACGCTTTGGCACCAGGCATGAAGCCACGTTTGCTAGGCTCCCATGTCGGTGGACCGAGTACAGAAGCAATCTTGTTAAGACCAGCCTCAATTTGCGACCGAGCTTGCTCTGGTGAATCCGCAGACAGGATCATAATGTCCATGTCGTTCTTGAGAAGATTGCAGCTGTAACCGATTTCAATAGCAGTTTGAAGCTTGTCACCTGCGATAATGATCAGAATGAATCGATGTAAATATCAAAACAACAACGCACCAGTGAGAATCCAAAGTTTAATCCCAGCCCGATGCAATGTCTCGATAGCTTCTGGCACACCCTCCTGCAACTTGTCCTCCAAAGCCGTAGCACCCAATATCTGCAATGAGTGTTCAATCAACTCATTAGCCTTGTCAATCTCCTCGTCCCTATTCTCCGTCGCACTCGTCGCTGCATCATATGTCCTCGACCACGTCAAATACTCCTCCTCGGTCAAATCCCTGTATGCAATACACAACGTTCTCAGACCACCATTAGCGAATGCCTCCATATCCTTACTCGTCCTGTCCTTCAACTCGGGATCCATATCCTTGGCCAATCTCGCATAGATCACCGAATCAGCTCCTTTGGTGTACAATACCAGCTTGCCCTCTGGGTTCCTGACGACGACACTCATCCTCTTCCTCGTACTGTTAAACTCCAAAACTTTCAACACCGTATACGACTCCTTCTGCCCCATCACCTCAATATCTACACCGTCCTTGCCCTTGTTGACAAACGGGAACCCAACATCTCTCGCAGCAGCTACCAACGCAGCCTCATCCGGTGACTCTGCCTTGTACTCCAACAAAAACGGGTCATGCTTGGGATCCGGCTTGTCCGAAAGCACCGTATGACAAACGGCGAGCGCCCTGAAAAACGCAATAATATGCCCTCTCTGCGCACCCTGCTTATTCGCCATATCCTCTGCCAACTGTGGTGAAATCAACGTCAACTTGTCCTGACGAAGATACCGATTCTTGAAAGACTTTTCCATCAAGTTTATCATTTGTTGTTTCAAGCTCTCCAGTTTCTCGTTTTGCTCTTCCGGACTTAGAAGGTCCTTGTTGCCTTCACGAGCCGCTGCACCACGTTGGGCTTCCGTTATGCCTTCTCCATAGGCTATACCGTGGATAGAGCATTTTTGGAATTCCATAACGTTTTGAGTGAGAGTGCCGGTTTTGTCAGAAAAGATGTACTCGATTTGACCAAGGTCGTCGGAAATGTTCCAGGTCTTGGGTACACAGGGTGTGTCAAAGTTTTCGTAGTACATGTCGACATCCTGAGAAATGAAGTATGCCTGGATGGTCTTGACGATTTCGATGGAGATATAGAGGGAGATAGGGACAATGTTTTGGAAGGCAATGAGACATGATCTAACGAATATGTTAGTAAAAGTATCGGACAACGAAAAAAGGAACATACACAAAGGTGATTATAGCATTTAGAACGTGCGAGTCTGTAGCATCTGACCCAGCCTCGAAAAACTGAGCACTCGTTCCCGTTCGAGCATCTTGTAGGCCGTTGAAGATGGCAGCAATCGTACACATGAGCGTCAAAACACAAAAGTTGACGATGACGTTGAAGTTGGTCTCCTTTTCGATTTTGGATCTTTTAGATGGGGTTTCGCCTCCATTGAGCATAATCTTGGTGTCCGATCCAGTAAAAACGACCAAGCCTACGATCCAACTAGTATTCCGCAGCATACATCCACGAAGGAGAAGCTCGTTGATTGACACCGGCTCCGACCTTCTCTCGCCACTCGAGGGTTCCTTGTAACGCAAAACACCGTGGTAGAGATACAAGTTCTGATGTGGGGGTTCCGAATCCAGATAGAACGACGAACGTTCAATATCCTCTTCCGAAGAAATGTTCATGGTTGCCTTGACTGCCTTACGAGGCTTCAAGTTTGTCTCCCCGTCCAAATTCTTCGTCTCTAGATAGCACATCCCATCCGGATCCGAAGTGGCCAAAACGACAATGTCGGCAGGGACCTGCTCATTGTCGTGAAGCAAAACGATATCTCCAACCTCTAGTTTCTTCCATAGAGTCCGCTCCCACGTAGCCGTACCATTAGCATGTCTCTTCCAATCAATCACCCCGGTGTTTCCCTTTTGCGGTTGTTGATTGTTGACACTGTAACTCGACATGCTCCCAAATTGGTCCACCTGTCTACCAACTTTGGTTGAAGAATCGGAGAAAGATCGACTAGAATCTGCCGGTGGATAGCTATGAGAGTCGATACTCTGAATATCATCCAGCCTCCGGCCGCCAGCACCACGGTTAGGTAGTTCAAAGCTACTCTCCGAATAGTTGTTTGTAAACCCACTGGTGTCCGAGGTGTTTGTTCTATGCAACATGATACGCATGTTGGCACCAGCTTCTCCTGCCTCTCTTTCTCTGAGTTTTCGGACACCTTTTGTGACCTTGGAGGGATGAGGAGCGCCAATGAGTTTCTCCCAAAACGACCGGGGATCCTTGGGTTGGTTATAATTACGAAATCCGCCACCTAAACGGGTAACAGCAGAGGTGTTGACCTCTTCGTCCAACTGTGCTCGTCTGTAGTCTTCGACGGCATCCTTGATGGCGGTAACTGTGAGGATAAAGGCAAGGGGTAGCACGGCGATAGCGCCTGAAGCGGCGTCGAAAACAGGGAATACTGGACAAATATCAAAGTAAGTATGCGAATTGACGGTAGAAAACACTGCGTACGTTGTAATACGACTAGGGTAAGGAAGAAAAGGTTGGCCACGCTAGAAAGGGTCTTATCAGCAAACAAGTCGGAAAACAACCAGCTAGCCACTCACCGACGAAATTGTTCGTACAAATTCTTCGGGATGAATGTAACAACAGTATACTCTGCGAAGAATGTCAAATATAGGGAGCAGATGGACATCACAGAAGCACTCACTGGTTGTCCGAACCTTATTCCGCACGTAACGAGCTAAAGGCTCGCCGTCCTGATCCATTTCCGAATGCGCCAACGGGTGATTCACATACACATTCCTCCTCACACCTGGAACCTCTGTCGAAGGTGTGTCTCCTGAAGCAGTGAGAGCGGGCTCGGGGTGCTTTTCCGTACTCCTGCCAAACAATCCTCGTCTCTTCCTGCGAGTCTTTCTCCTCTCTGCCTTCTGTTCTGAGCGTATTGACTCTGCAATAGCTGAAGCCGCAGTTCTGACGGTTCTTAGACGCAATTCAGGGTCGATAGTGTCGTCCTCTTCATCGCTGTCGAGACCTTTGGGATGATTTGAGCGCTTTAGGAAGGACATGGTGGAGAATGAGGTATCCTAGGCGGTCGACCGAGAACCAGCACGGCAAGATGTGTAAAGAGGGGCGGAATTCGAGAGCAGCAGGCGCTGCAACGACGGCGTACCGGTGCAGTGCAAGTGCAGCAGTACTAGGAAATATTTCGGCACTCTAAACCCTAACCCTATAACCCACTATACTTGTCTTTCATCAAAGATGTCTATCCGAAACGGTCCCACTTGCCCTTGGCTCTGCCAATATTTTCTCTTGTCATTCTATCTAATACAAGCCCAGGAATTTTCTTTCTTCCTTTCTTTTATCACTCCTTACAGAGGAGTCGAAAGGGGAGGACAAGCACCGTCGGCGCATGGCTGACAGGTTCCATATTCATCATCATATCCACTTGTTCGTTGCCTTGGGCGCCGAGAGCTTCTGGCGGCTTGGCATGTTAGTATCAAAAACTTTCCATCTATTCGGCACGAAGTGGAAGCATGTCTAATCTTGAAAGTCTCTCTTGCTTTGCCACTTCTGCATTAGTCCTCGCGTTCCCAGTGGACTTTCTCCTCAAATTCAGAGAAACTCTCCACTTACAAAGGATTTTCCTCCTTTGCTTGCAGCTCCGAACCCCCCTGTGTAAACGATCGGATCGAAAAAGAACTTCAACGGAGCCACGTGGCAGAAAATTACTTTTTTCCCTTGAATCTTCGGTCCCAGGACTCCCAGGTGGGCAAAGGCTACGCTCTCAAATGTTTCAATCAGGAGAGCTGCATGGCTCTATGCATACGTATACGTACGTGTCTAAGCGGAACACAGCACCACGGATCAGCTAAAAGCAAGCGCATAGTCAGTGCGTACTAAAGGATGAAGATAATCCGAACTCGACGTTCAAAATACTCCAAGGTTGATACTAACAGAACCTGGATAACGATGCCGGCCCACGGTTCCCCGGAAGAATAGACTGCCCCCGACACACTCCGATCTACCCGCTCACGTAGAGTCGCGGAAGAGCGGCGCGCTGGCATTGGCCTCTCAGGATTCAGCTAATGTCGCCGTATCGCCTTCCGGGCACAGTTGTCAGTTCTGCATGGCTACCCCGGTTCTACTCATAGATATCCACGTAACCTATGTACAATCCATCTCATCGACTTTACTCAGCACAGAACTCGGACAATCCGCTGACAAGTAAAAGCTGATCTTCCTTCAAAACAGGCCCGGAAAATGCAAATTCCCTTCATAACTCTGAACTGTGCAATAACTGTGCCTACTGCGCCCCTTTCCTCCAATCATGAATCAATTGCCAGCAAATCTCTCTCTCGTGTACATCATTGCGGGACCCCTCTGACCCTGTTCTAGGCACCTTGTTCTCATTTTCTGACCTACACATTTCCTCGTTTAAATAATATTTCGTGCCTTTCCAAGATGCTTCCAAGTCTCCAAGTCCACCGAGACTTACGTGGACCTATTTATACATCAGATGCCTCCCTCCCTTTGACTAAAAATACACATCTAATTACTGTTGGTTGCACCACATTTACGGCGTATACACTTGGGATCTCTTCATCCCGAGCTTGGCAACACATATTCGATGTACCAGTTTGCTGGTAATACCAACACCTCTACAGCTTTTGCTCCCACCAAGTTTTCATCCCGCCACTTGATTGGTGATCATCAATTGGCCGCAATCATGAATCACGAAATACCTCGCAGGATCGTTTATACAGCCGAGGCAGGTGGAATAAAGAATAGTATTGCATAGTTACAATATACACCAGCTAACTATTCTGCGAGTCTCACAAATCAAAGTCGATTCATCCGCCGTACTTACGTGTTCTGAAAGGACACTTTTCTGACGATCCACAACCACTGATCACCATCTGACGCCCAGAAAGGCGCAGTTCAAAGGTCCAGATTCTTTTCTGTATTGTGCATACAGACGATAATCTATCATCCATCATTAACACTGATCAACGTAGCGGCACAGTCCCAGATATAGGCCTTCAAGTCAGCTTGGGGGCGTCCCGTCGGCGAGCGTAATTGTCAGTACCTATTGATAGATGATTTACTTGTACAGGATTGAAGATTCTAATTGTACAACTAAGCAAAATAGTTCCAACTATAGTTCCTTACTGATACTATCCCACATGGAAACGCAGGATCTTCCCGTCCACATTTGCCAATTTTACCATTCTCATCAGCTCTACTGCAATGATATCTCCAAGACTCTTGGTCCCGTCTTACTATGACGTGGATCTGATTTCGCGCTATGCTGATTTTGATTTTGACTCTGACTCTGGCTCTGACGCTGACGCTGACTCTAACTTGGGTTGATAGATAACCAACCCGGATTGGTGCGCAATCCGTTTTTGGTTTTTTTAAAATCCTTTTAACTCCTAAAACTCCTAAATAACTTGAGTCTAAACACCCAAGTGAAATGCAGAAAAACGTACTTTGTCCTGCAAGATCGAATACTGTAACCATAAGAAGAGTAAGCTTTATCCATAAATGGGTAAGACCAACTCCCTCACGGGTCCTCCTCAATTAAAGTAAAAGATACGATTCCTGCATCACCGAGTCTCGTGTCTACATTGGGGTACTTATAAGATAAGGAGACGACCAGACTAATTTTCAGGTATGTGGAATTGGTGTCGCCGGTGACGCGCAAAAGGGCTGGGCTGCACCTTACAACCTCTCCACGACTCCCTCATACCATTCCACCACAGCACCCTCGACTCCATTGGCCTCAAGAAGAGCAAGAATGTATGGGGAAGCGTCGTATGCGTTCTTGGCGGTAGTGGTAGCGGGATAAGTCGCAATCCAAATAACAATAGGGCCAAAATGGTCCTTGTCGTCTTCGCCGTGGGTGAGGAAACGAGCTGTCTGGATAGTCGAGTAGCGAATCTTCCTAGCTTTCAAAAGGTCGCGGATCTGGGGAGCAACAGTGCCCCAGACAGCGTTAAGCGGCGTGTTGAAAACTCCATAGATGGATTTGGTAGGGGGATGAGGGTGTCTGCCTACGGGTTTGGGGAAGGGATTACTGTGGAGATCCGAGCGGTAGAGGAGCTCGGGAGGGTCGGGAGAGATACCGTGATAATAAGTGGTCTTCTCATACTCTGAGATATCGTATGGGGCGGCAACAGTGGTAGTGGTATTCGAGGCGGCTACAAGGGAGGCGGTAAGCATGAGATAGACATGCAAAATGACTAAAGGACTCGCCTTTTTGGTGAAGGCCAGATTCATCTAGTTGTTCATTTGTGAGTGGCGAAACGTCTAAAGAAATGCTGGTAAGCAGGACGGGCGAGGGAAAAGATAGTACCCACTCGAAGGATTCATTTTCAGTGTTGACGTAGGAGAGGACTCAAGGATAGGGGCTCAAGGATAGTGGATTAGGGGTTGAGTGACATGCGTCGACTATGCATACTAAGCCATCGAGCTATATACACCATTCGTAGATACATGGAAAGTACTACTTGTTATTGATATGGAACCTGTGTTTTACAGTCTCACTATATGTAAGTTTAGCATGCAATTAGTGCTTCAGTGGTCGTGACATGGATAGAGAAAATCCACCTGGATTCGTGCTGAATCTATTGCTTCCGTTTGCGACGACGCCGACATTCAGCTCTTTTGCGCATTGTTTTGCGGGATGGTAATTTGTGTTTTTGGTTTTGAGATGCGGGAAAATAGGGGGGATGAGAATGATTATTACCATTCAAGATTTTAGTCGATGCACTATTTCCTCGTTTAAATAATATTTTGTACTCTAGTTCCCCATTGATACTATACTGATGCAAGATCCTCCCGTGCACATATCCCAATTTTACCACTCTGCTGCAAAACCGATTTTGATATCTTTACTTCCATAACTCTCAATCCCGTGTCACTATGGTATGAAACTGATTTCGCGCTATGACTGTGAAGACTCTGATGCTGACTCTGATGCTGACTCGGGTTGATGGAGAACCGACTTGGATTCATGCTGAATCTATTGCTTCCACTCGAGATGTTGCCGAATTGATGGACGTTCAGCTCTTTTTGGTACTTTTTGCGCATCGTTTTACGGACAGTAATCTGTGTTTTTGGTTTTGAGGCTTAAAAGAAAGACTCGGAGAGTCGGAGAGGGACGATGAAAAGGCTTACGTTGTGAGAACGACGATAGTCATTACTAGTAAACAAGTTGAACAAAGGGCGATAACTTTACTATCTACGCAAATAACTTTGTACTAGGATTATCCGTTGGACCAAAAAGCTCAATCGTGAATGCAGGCCACGAATCATGCCCACAATTATTCTCCACAAACCAACGCAAATCCTGCACGGCTCTAAACCGACATGGACCGTCAAGGTCAACACCAACCAACAAAAAAGCGGGATACCTTAACCACCGTAATGTCGGGTTCGAATCCGAGTCCGGTATAATCGAATCCCAGCTGTCATTGGCAGGCGAGGCTGACCAAAACCACCTTTTAAGGCTACACAGAGGCGAACATACCGAATGTGAAACATCTCCATCTCGCTCTCTGCAAAACCTTGTATCAAACTGGGAAATAAAACCACAGTCGGCATAGACAACGAGCGCGGTAGTGGAGAAGAAGTGGATCGAGTCCGAGTCTTGCAGTCTTCGACTTTGCTGGAGACGTCGACTTAGACCTCGAGGCTTGCCCGTGTTCTGCATAAGCCCAGATTCGTGGTCTTCTTCTGTATTGCAAAGTCGCGTTGAACCCATTAGACTGCCCATGACAACGCCGATTAATACCTCGAGGTATCCTGATATTGGGCTAGCACGATATTTCCATAGAGCGTCCGTTACACCGAGATGCGCATCCGAATCGTGTATCGAAATGTTCAAAGTTAGCCGGGGCGCTGCCGTGACTCGTTCGTCAATGTCTAGTTTCACTGTAATTTTTTCATCAAGATTCAACACGATCTGCGTATACGCAACCTGTGGCATCTCGCTCGTCCACAAATGCAACGGTGTATAAACAGCAGCCTCTAGTCTTAGCTCTTTCAAACTCGGAAAACACCTTTTCAGCGCGGTATACCCCGTCCACGTTGCCAAGTCAGAGAGGAGCAAATACGCGTCTTCTGTCTTTTTGTCCCGGTTGGATGGACTCCTCAAGTCCACGGCACAAGTCATCGTTTCTGCCTTGTTCTTCAGGTCGAGCTGGGTGTAGATGAGAGATTTGAAGGATCCCCATGCAATGTTGGCGAGATAGAGGAGGTAACCGAGTCTGGGCATATGGATGTCTCTCGAAACGATTCGGGAAAACTCGTATTTCCATGTGTGATTGAGGAGGGGGCAGGCTGTCATAAAGAGTACGCGATCGGAGGAGGAGAGGTTGGATGTCCAGAAAGATTGGATAACTTTTTCGACAATTTCAGGGGGGAACTCAGCTGAGCTGTGGTTGGCCATGGAGGTTATTAATGCGTAGGTGCGCTTTTATCCTGCGCTGCTGCAAGACAGGAGTTGAGAAAACCTCCGAGATTTATCCGAGCTCCTGCACAGCCCCACAAAAACTCAGCGCCTGGTGAAAAAACGACACATGTACAAATTACCCTTCAAGTTTGCCTCCAATCTCCCCTGACAATACGACCACTCCATTGGTGTCGCTAAGAATCAATAGACATCGATGAATCGGACGGCGTGACGTAGAAAGAATCTATCTCATCTATGGTATCGATTATCTTCTGAACGGAATCCATACGTTTTTCAGGGTAGACTTGAAGCATTCCTTGTATCAGGCTATGGGCGTTGTCGGCAAGATGATAAGGTCTGAATCGAGACACAGCATTGTCAAGCTTAAGGTATCGCTTGAAGTCGGGGTCTTCTACGCTAGCAACTGTGCACCCACGGTAAGATGAACAGAGTCAAAATGATACCTAGAGCCCAGATATCGAGTATGGCTTCTCGAATTCCTTCTTGATACACTCTGTAAATAGTCACATCAGTATCGCAAGCAGAAACGCGGACGACGCACCAGGACAAGTTATACTGTGATGTGGAATTCTGCTACACTACAAACAAAGGTATTCTTTTCTGACGACATTCACTCTCACTCGTATTGACAGTACCCTGTAGGATATGGCGGAAAGCATTGCCACGAATCGGGTGGGAAATTCGGACCTCTTCGTCCCAAGTTAAGTATAATCCAAGCTGTTTTCCGACCTTATGTTTTGATAGTGTATCCTGATTGCATCGGCTTTCATGCACCGCTGTTCCTTGTAATTGATGTTTCATAATTGCATATCCTCGACATGAAATGATTCACGCAGAGTCACTTTCCTTCCTGGGTTCAACAATGACAAGTGGAAGGCGCAGCCCTTCAAACACTTATCGAAGGCTCTTGCTATCATTCTTGACTGAAGTCTAGTTGAAAGGATCTTTCCAGTTACAGCAGGGTCGACCAGTTCACTTATTGAACGCATATCCGACTTGAAACTGAAACTCCTTCGTCCATTTAACTAACTATTGAGGATCTAGAAACGGCCGATGACGATTTTACCTCAATACCAACTTGTGCCTGCATATAGGCTGCTAGCTAAAATTTGCCTTGCTGACCAGTTCACTCCCTGAATGTCAATTATTACACGTATTATTATAGTACTATACAAGGAATGTACTGGGTTTTGAACATTGGTGGCTGTACCATACCAAATCGGGTGCTGCATTGACACGCTCGGGCCAGGCATCAAAACAGTGGCAAAACCCCTGCCTAAGCCGTCGGAAAGATGTAATTTCACTCTGAGATTCAATGCCGTGGATTTGGAGCAAGTGGTAGTACTTCCGACCCTGGGCCGGGCATGTGAACGCGGCATCCGATTTGGTAGAGTTCTTGCGGCCGCCAATTGTCTGCAGGAATGTTTGTATCTGTAAGTTGCAAGGGACTCCGAGGGAGCAGAAACCCAGCAGACCACGCTGAAACTGTAAAAAGCCGTGGAACTACGTTAGATAGATAATATAAAACCTCTGCAATTCACCACTCCTGTAAGTCTTCATTGTTTGCTGATGACTTGCCGAGAATTGGCATGTCGTCTTTTATTTGCTGGTGGACTGTACACTTTTGACAGGCAATGCAAATACTTCCAAATCTCATAGTGGGCGTTACTGGTATCCATCTAGGACTCAGTTTGGTGGCAGAAAACAGCTGGCAAAAGCCCACCCCGGACTGCCCAAGGTACAGTGCGACAAATACAGAGAAAAAAAAGGTCACCTGACGCGACCTGGCAAAACCCCAGTAATAATTGATGGGAGGTAGCCGAGTGGAGTATACTCAAAAACGGAAAGGAAAGGATTCGGAAATGAACATGTAAGAATGTGGTGGAAAGTGATGGAAGGGCTCGGAACGCTCGGAACTGCGTTCCGAAGAGACACAGCCACCGTTACGAACGGACAGCAGTAAGATTATACTATTAGAATACTATTAGAACAATTTAGTTTATACACCTGAATGAACGAAGAAAGACGTACTCTGTCCCGCAGAATCGAACGGAATCACACTGGAATCAAAAAAGTGTGAGTTTTTCAACAATCATCAAGTATGAACAAATCTCACAATAAGGTCGTCCTAGGACTCTTTCGCAGCTAAATACTCCAGAATTAGTGTATGATTCACGAAATTGATAACGAAAAAACCCACCATACAAGATTGACCCCTCCGCGATTGATAATATTTATCAGGATTTTATTCACGACGCCGTTTGTTGCTTTCGAGGAGGAACGAGTATTATGAAGGAGGTAGCAGAGTTCGGCAGTGACGATTATATCACAGGATAATGCCAGGACGTCTGCGGCTAGAATGTATTGCTGTTGAGAGGAATGGTAAGGTGGTTTTCTCTGTGCATGATAGCGAGAGCATTACATTGAGAGTGACAATTGCCGTGTAATGACCTTGTTTTTGAAATTGGGCGATGCCATCTAACGTTGGGGAATTTGCGTGAAAGTAAAACGCGATTAGGGGGAAGTCCTCACAATAACCGATGCCTGAACGTCGACTGTCGTGAACGACACAACTATGAATAAAAGGAATGGAAAATACCTAGCGTTACGAAAGCGGATGTTAACTAGCAATAGATTTTGAACGAGCTGATAAACGTAATTTAGGGAGACTCACTGGAGGAGCGGTCATCCAGACCTTCCTCTTTGACACTTGAATGAAATTATAAATCAGATTTGTACAGAATCTCTTCAATTTTCCGCTCACATTGCCATATCCGCGCTAAAAAGAAGCTGGTCTCGAAATGCTGTCAGCAAGTATCATTTATCTTTCGATTGATAATGCCCACCACTGTGCAACGAATATGAGCGTGAGCTGGGGGAGTAGCAATAAATGAATTTCATTATAACGGTGACAGTTCCGAAATGTTTTACTAAAATGAACAACTTCACAGCGCCAGAACTGTTAGGATTAGCAACGGATTCAAAGATTTCTGGTCTAAAAAGGCGTACAGTGGAAAATCATCCAGCTGATAAGCTTGGCCAAAGTTTGTGACCAGCGGCTTATACATATCGTCGTTAACATTGCATGTCCGCTTGCCAACAAACTGTTCCGGTGAGATAAGATACAGCAGCGACGGAGCATAGGGAATGTTCTGACAATAAGAGGATGACCTGGTCCTATTGGATGTTAGTATACTCGACACGATGGACTCACGTTTAACTTGGTGGACATCGGATCATAGGGATATCCGTGGAGATAGCGCAAGAACAGCGTCTGACAAGTGAAAAATCTACTGCAAGTAAGAAACGGTGATTGAACACCCACCAAAACAATCCCGTACAGACTACGGCTAGTGACTTCAGCTGTTTGCAACATGGGGAATGTTTATCGAACATAAGTACCCCAAGGTCAGGTAAGTCGTTATCAACAGATACCCATACGTATCTGTGAGGGGGGCCATAGCGAGAACAGCGACCTACGACTCATCGATATCGAAGAGATATAAGTCCTTCGAGTGATCATAGCGGAGGAGCTCGATCTATGGAGAAAGGTCCCGAAGCCGTCCAGAATCCAAAATCCTCGATAGGAGTATCGCTACAAGATTTAGGTCGCTAAAATTCAAGAGGAGTAGAAGTATACGGCGCTGCACAAGTTTCTGGCGCGTTTAGTGTCCTATTTCAACGGGAAGGAGGAAGGAATTGAAAATTTCGGTGACGCGTCTTCCAAATAGCCTTTTTATCGACCTCGATAGCTGGATGACACGAAGGAGACGTTTATCTAGTCTCTACCTATTTCTACCTATCTTCCTGATACAAGGGTTGCAATGCTAAGCTCCTGCCCGTTGAGGACGACGACGGCACTCGACGACACCGTGACTGGATAGGGATAGGATAGACCGGTAGTAGAACGCGCTGGTTCATATTTACGGCACGTTTATGGGGAGCTCCTTTTCTTAAATAAATGTTCTTTTTTTCAGCTGAGGGTGGAAATGTTCAAAGGTCGATTAGACGAATATTCTCTTGAAATCTCTTCAGCGTTGCTATAGAGTGCAGGAATTAGACGCCTGTCACCCATGTATGATAAATAAAGTATTCTAAGAGATAGTACATATGATAGACAAATACGGCTCCCAGTAACTAAGCGGGACAAGAAGATAGGATAAGGCATATACAAGTGCTCTGGACAAGATACAGCGAAAGCGGACCGATACGGAAGAATAATGGTACACTGATAAGGGTAGAGATAACAATGGTGATGGTACAACGAACCAGAGAAGGAGGACAGTGAAGATGAGGCTAAACAGCTGAAGGTCTCGGTATAGGCCGTGGAGGGAGGGATATATCTGAGTTATATTGATAAGTATATCTTGACGCGTTCAAGCATAAAACGACAAACGCACCGGGCCCATGCAACAGCTCCAATATTGTCCTGGCCGCTTCCTGAAGGTGGAGCTGCTGTTGCTTAAGGAATTCATAATGCCTCCTTAGCCTGTTGAGCTCCTGCAGCTGCTTCTCATCCATCTCTTTCTTCTGTGGATGTCCGTTGGGGTCGGAGTCGATTATTTGTTCGGGAGTAGAGTTTTCGTAGCTTGGGCAGGAAGTTGTAGCCCTCGAGCGTTTGGCAGTCGATGACGTTTTAATGGCTAGAGCCAGCCTACGGCGGCATGCTGAACAGAAACCAGACGAATCCGGTTCAGGAGTAGGGATATGGGAGGGTGCAGACTTTTGTTTTTTCTTCTTCGCGCGAGTGCGCTTCGATTTGCGTGAAGCAGACACTGCAGAGAGCTTGTCTTAAGAATACTCTCGCCTGATTGCAAGATAAACGCACCTTTGGCCTGCACCGGTGTCTGCCTGCCAGAAATCTTCGCATTGTGACCCAAGCCATCACCAACGGCCGAGTTTCGTGGTGACTCGGAGACAGGAACGGCAGCAGTTTTCGATCTCTTGAGTTTGAAAATGGATTTCCTGAACTTTTTAAAGATTCTGAGAAGAGGGAAGACCTTCATTGCGAAGGGAGAGGCCGACGAAGGGCTCGGTGACCGTTTTGTGGTGGTAGTCGAAATGAAAAATCCACATAATCGCCCCGGATATCATTTACGCGCGCGTCACGTTCGGTACCGTTAACCTTTCGGGCGCTTATGGTCCTTGCAGCGTCGTTCTCCACTTTCCCCACGGCGCGTTCATTGACGATAGTAATGGTTTCCATTGTTTTGAACAAGGTAGCAGACTGCCTAAGCTCAGGTGTTCTTGCCTGACGGTATGTTTTTTTTGGTTTTGATTTTGTAGTGCGACTGGCGCTGGATGAAAACTTTCTGTATCTTCTCAATGACTCCGACATCCAAGCCAACTCTGTAACTCAAACATAAAAGCTTCAGTAAATGAGTTCAATGTCCGTCAAGTAAGTGCATTCAGCCGGCGCATTCTACGACAGCTACGGAATCAGTACATACATGGGGGCGCGAAAAATTGGACAAAAATTCGTATTTGTACAACCTAGGCTTCAAACCTCAAATCGATCAACTTCACGACCCAAACGCATTTCGAGGAACTCCCCTTACTCGTGATTTTGGTAGACATCCCATCACCGATTCCGCTAGTCCCTTCTCGTCCACCGGAAGGCATAGCAAAATAGTTTGGAGATGTGTGTTGCTTGTATCAGGAAGAGAAGAATATATCAATGGATTCGTTGAAAATTTCAAAAAACCGTGGAATCTATCGGGCAGATGATAGTAATAACAAAATGGCGAAGATTACTGAAGCGGAGGCAGACAAAGCTCGAAAAACTCTCTCAGGAAATTAAACTTATCGCTACATGGGTTTTTTTATCATGACTTCAAGGTGAGTAAGGTCTTTCCGAGCTAGATATTTATCTCCTAATTCTAATTATTTCTAGTTGATCAGAAGATGATTATAAGATTGACACCTACCATTGTAGCAAAAGCAAATCTTCAATGTCAGACATCTGATTGTCGACCCGCAGCGGTGAGTAACTATGTACCAATGAGAATGTTCCAAAGCTGATAAAATGCAATCCGCGATGATCAACCGATGAAGTGACGGTGGATCGAAAGAGTGCGAGTTTGCATTGTCAACCAAATTCATTGGAGCTCCGAGTCGTAAAACTTTCAAGGTCCAAGGAGATGAAGGGTTGTTCATTGAGGGAAGGGATTTAATGTATTTTTCAGCTCTCCTGCGATAGTAACGGACTCCGTTTATGCACAAAGTATTTGTGTTTTGAGCAATTCTGTGGCACATCTCATAGAACTCGGTGCCGTCATAGGAGCTTTTCGCGAGATGAGGACCAGCCACTTCGCAACTGTAGGAGTGAGCGTAGAAGCGATCGATCATGTCATCTATAGGCTCCCCGAAATCACAGGCAAGTAGCTGGGTCAAATACTGTTGATTGTATCGCAGACGGGTGGGATGATTTTACTACAGGGTAACTACGTGGACTACTTATATACTTATGTACCTAAATAAGTGTGCCGTTTATCATAGAAATTAAGGAAAACAATAGGATATTCAAGTAAGAGGAAGAATGCCGAGGTTTACCAGTCAAAGGGTTGTCACGTCACACTGATCAAGGCATCTAAAAGAAAAAAGTAGGGCCATGATGGAAAGTAAGGAGTACGGAGATGGAGATAGCCAACAATCGTGTTCGCATTTAGAAGGCCTCGCGGTTGAAGTCAGCATAGGGATACCGGAGCTTGAGTTGCTCGATGGCCCACCAGGCAGGGGTGGCATAGGTGACATGGTTGCTCTCACTTTTCCGCATCCCAGAGTGGAGGATAGCAACCATACGACCCATGCCATCGAAGATGAGCGAGCCCGAGTCACCCTTGGCGGAGAACAGGCCAGATTGCATGTTGTAATTATAAAAGGCAAGCTCGACGGACTCGACGCCAAACTCATCACAGATGTAGGCCTCTAGGCCAGCGTACCGTCCGACTGTAAGGTCAGTGGTGTTCCCATCCTTCATGACAGTGAGGCAGGGCTCGCCGTTGCTGTCGAAACAGTTGGGTTTGGCCAAGAGCTCGCGTGTGAGCCAACCTTTGATCCTGAGCTGGTAATTGGTGGGGAGCTTGAGTACCGTACTACCATCACTCTGAAGGGAAAACATGTCCATGAATTGCTGGGGAGTAAACTTGACTCCTGAATGTTGGTTATCAGACAAGGTAATTGTGAGAAAGATGAAGCAAAACTCACCCAAGTCAACGACATTGCCCTTGAACTGGGGCCTGAACCTTGCTGCTTCAACTTCAAACGTACCAATGTCCTTGGTGTAGTGGCGACCCTCAACATCAACGGAGATCTCAGGAGCCCAATTGACGTGTCCGATGTTTCGGCATTCAATATCACCCCACTTGCTGTTGAGTTCACTGTAGAAGTTCTCGAATATGCCAATATCCTCCTTCACTTTGGCCAACTTGATCCGCTTAGCCTCCACCGCAGCCTTGTCCTCCGCCGCCTCATCTGGGTCCTCACTCTTTGGCTTCGCCTCCAACCCCACAATCTCCCTAGTCAAGAGGTCGGCAATAATTCCATGGCTACTGATGCAGGCCCTGATCTCGCTGATACCGCGCTGGAACCGATGGAATCCGGCGACTCGGACGAGCTGGCGAGGTGCACCAGCGCCCTTGAACTCATAATTGACATTGGTCTTCTCACGGAGCACATGGCAGTTGCTAACACCAAAAACCCTGGTGCTAGCGTTGCCCTGCCTGTCCTTGTTCTCGTGGAAGAACAGCGCAACACTCCCCTGAGCGTCATCATCCTCCCTCCCCGCAGTAACGATAGGCATGCCGAGCCCAGCAGTCAGGAAGCGGCGGATGTAGTGGGTGGGGTCGGTATCATCAGTGACGCGGAGAAGGGCTGGGCCTGACAGCTTCTCCACAGCTCCCTCGTACCATTCTACCACAGCACCTTTGACTTCATTGGCCTCGAGAAGAGCGAGAATGTCTTGGGAAGCGTCATGCGCGTTTTCAGCGGTGGTGGTAGTGGGATAAGTTGCAATCCAAATAACAATGGGGCCGAGATAATCATTATCGTCTTCACCGTGAGTGAGGAAGCGAGCTGTCTGGATAGCTGAGTAGCAAATCTTCCTAGCTTTCAAAAGGTCGCGGATCTGGGGAGCGACAGTGTCCCAGACATCGTTGAGCGGCGTATTAAAAACTCCATAGATGGTCTTGGTAGGGAGATGAGGGTGTCTACCCACGGGTTTGGGAAAGGGATTACTGCAGAAATCCGAGCGGTAGAGGAGCTCAGGAGGATCGGGGGAGATACCGTGGTAATAGGTGGTCCTCTCATACCCCGAGATATCGTATGGAGCAACAGCAGTGGTATTCGAGGCCATGGTGTGTGTAGAGACAGTAGACGCATCGCTAAGTGGTGAGTAAAGGGGCTTGTGCTGACCCCAGTTGTTAATGCACTGGAGGGTGAACAGAGACAGCTCTAAATGCAAAGTTGTAAGTAAGTGTGGTAAAGATGCGGAAAGAAGTCAAGGGACTCGCTTAAGAGTTCGGGGTGCTTCGTCATCGTCTCCAAGACCTGCACCACGAATCCGGAAACGCCTACAAGGGAGACGGTAAGCGTAGGATAGAGGGTAAAATCACTAAGGGACTCGCCTTCACCAAGAAGGCCAGCTTCTTCTAGTTGCTCATTTGTGAATGGAGAAACACCTAGAGAAAATGCTGGTAAAGTAGGATAGGGGGAAAAGACGGTAGCACTCACTCGGAGGATCCATGTTCGGTGCGTTTACGTAGGCAGACGGGAGGGAGATCAGACGTAGGGCGGTTGAGGAAACGTGAAGAGCCTCCTTTGATATTCAGAAGAGTATCATGAACTCTGTAAAGTCTATGAACTGAGCCTGCATTAAGGTGTAAGTAACTTACGGTAGTTTTAGAGCCTGGTTGTAAGTTGTGTTGTATTATGGGGACATATAAGCTATCCGGAGGCTTTAAAACAAGAAAATGAACTCTCGAGATTTACGTTGGGCATGGAAAGACGTACCAGCGCAGAAAGACGATGGATGTCCAAAATTTGAGACGCGTGTGAAAAATCCAGGTCGCGCCCTATGTTCCGAAAACAGCTGTAAAGTGTTCCAAATAATCGGTCAGCCTGGCATCGGTGCGTTCATTGAGTCTTTACGATACCAACATGGACTATCTTACACAGTGGCTTAGGGTTGGAGATGTGGTTGAGCTTTTGGAGAATCAGGTGGCCACTGGACCGTTCCCTTCCGACGTTTTTGGTAGAAAGGATAAGTTACTACAGGGAGTGTACTGTCAGCCTCTAGACTCGAATACTGCCGCTTTTGATGCATATTTCTGGAGTGCCCTCGAGAAAACAATTTGAATGTTTCAGTTCGCTGTCTCTAAGGAGCATGGCGCGAAGCATTCTGGACTCCAGCGGATCAAGGAAAGGGCTCTGGATGATATCAAGATCAAGATTGCGGTTTTTCACCCGAAAGACAGTCCGTCTTGCAATTCAGAAGACCTCGGATGCCGTTTATCACGCATATATGCATGGCATTGAAGCATTAGCACAGGTATGATGTTGACGAATCTTCGCAGTTCATCTTTGGGTTATCTAACTTTTTAAATATGAAAGGGGCATTAAACCTGGAATATTGTCTCATTTACTTTTACTTCGTGTATTATCCCTTAGTTGTGTGCCTTTCACTACTCTCATCTAGACTTCAGCTACTTCTATACGATGCTCACCGTCCAACTTACAGCCTCTGTTGTGATTGACAGGGCCTCTCGTCATATCGAGGGATTTGTTGAAAGGTTCAGACTGCGGGATCCATCAGGTGCAGGTGATAGCAGTAAAATGACGAAGATTCTGAAGTTCTCAGTACAATAATACCGTGAGGCTTATCCGTTACGTGGGAGCTCAACTTCAAAGCGAGTGAGGTTTACAAGCCCATTTAGAGCTTTCTGGGCTGAATATTTGTTTTCCCGATTACTCCAAATCAGTCAAAGGGAAACCGTAAAATTGAAACCATTGTATTAGTGATGGGTCCCGGTCATCCATCGTGGTGGTTGTTGGAGTACAAGTTTCGAGTTATCCGCGTGCATCATCAACGTATTTCCCTTTTCGAGCGGAAGCAGCTTGCATCTTTCTGAGAGGGCAGTCCAAGAGAAGTGTTCTGCATATACTAGTAGTACATGATTTGTAGTACCAATGCGTCCAACCAAAAACAAATCCAGTTCCGTCAAACATCAAAGGGATCAGTTTCACGACCCAAGCGGACATCCAACAATCCTCCACCACACGTTTGGGGCAAAGATGTCGTGACCGATTCTGCCAATTCTTTTTCGTCAACCGGAAGATACACGATGATCGACTCAAGACGTGGGTTGCTCGTATTCGGAAGAGCAGAGAAAAACGTGTCAAGGGATTCATCGAAAAATGCACACTGTATCACCCAGCTGACAGAGACGATAGCAACAATAAAACGAGAGAGATTCTGGAGCGATGGAAGGCAAAGCTCAAAGAACTCCTTCAGCAAGATTGCATCTGCAGGGCTGTAATCTTCGCGCAGGATTTTGAGTTCAAAATAAGTGAGGTTGACAAGCTTATCAAGAACTTCCCGACTCTGATTTCTATCTACTGAGTATTCTATAGTTTCAGTAGAGTACTTGTTGATATAAAGAGCCGAAGACCTACCAGGACAACAATAGGAAATTTCCAACGTCAAATATGTGACTGTAGAAGCACAATATTTAAATATTCGCCATAAGGAATATGCCACGTCTGCCAAAAGGCAATGTGTAACGACCAATTTATCAAGCGATGATGCGTCGAAAGAGTGAAGGTCAAGAAAATGTTCAATAGTATCCACTTGATCGCGCGAATACTTGATAATTCGAAGTGACGGGGGACTTTTGATTACAGGAAGGGATGCAGCAAGATGTTGCGCCTGAAAAACTCTCCGATCTGCAAGGCAATGAATTCCATCGATACACAAGGTGTGCAGATTAGCTGACTGGGCGATCCTGTAACACATTTTATGGAATTCGTAATCAGAGCTAAAGTATATATTGTCACCAAAGATGAGGGACTGAAGTGAAGACTGCCGCGCCAGAAAATTGGTCAATGATTCTGCATCTACAATGTAATCACATTGACCGAGAGGTGCACTGTCGTATAATCGAAAGTGAGTGAGGTTTTGGAATGGAAGTCGCGAGAATAGTTTGGGGACTTTTATAGAGATACCGGTCAACCATTCTCTGCTGAAACGCAACCTACAAACGATTGTGAAGAGCGAGGGGGTAAGGGTAGATGCGTTCATTCCACGTATAAATGGCCAAAGCCTCTCCCGCATAATCTCGTCGGAGTAGACTTTGAGCTGAACCTCGCTGTCTGGAGGGAAAGTAAAGTCGTGAAAAAGATGGGTTCGTGCGCGAGGAAGCCAGTCATGACAAACCAATGTGCACGCTTTCATCACCTGCGAGCAATCTTTGGCAAGGTCCATGATTTCGTCACATATCTCCTGAGGAAGTACAGGAGGAGTCATCGCAGTGGTGGTTCGAATGCAACGAACACGCGTTTGATGGGCGGCAAATAAGCCGCGGAGTTACAAAGTTTCAATAACCGAAAGGTTTGGCGATTTCTGTTGCTGATTACTCCAAGATGTCCGCATTGCAAAGCTTAACCTTATTCTACCCGCTGTACAGCCTGTACTATGAACCATCACAAAGCCCCAGCGCTAGAATCAGCTCCAATTAACCACCCCGATTCTCTTTCCACCGGTGCTAGTGTCACTCTGGGCGACTGCCGTTTCATCTCTCACGTTACAGTCAAACAAGACGGTTCATACGAATGCACCAATTCTACCATGCGCTACTTTTTTAAACCAACTCCACCTCCAAGTTTACATTCCATCGTACAAAACATCCAAAAGAAACGTCCTTTTCGATGGTTCAACCATCCTAAACATTTGGATTCGATTATTGCTGGATGTTTATCACCATCTACTACGTCTGAGTTGCCGAGTCTGGAGGAACATATCTTGGGAACTCGGAAGAATGTGATTCTAACTTGGAGGGGGATCTTGACAAAGTACTTGCTTCTGACTCGGAATGTGGAATTATTTGTCTACTTGAATCTGATGATAATCGTAGGATCTTTTTAGGTGAATCAGTCACCCTGCATGTCTCTCTCATTGACGGGATACTCTATATGGAAGAGGAAGATACGAAACCAAAGGTAAGTTACGAAATCTTATATGTTTGACTCTTCTGGCTAATAAATCAACTTTTCTTTCTTTCATCAATCAGTGGAGGGCTCGCAGATACACATTTGGGGATGCTATCGGGTAAGCCAACATGTCTCCGTATCTAGTTTACGCACTTACCCTGGGTTCCGCAATATAGCATGGCGTTTGAAGACGCGTACACCTGTGCCAAACCAAAACAAGAAGGCCAAAACCAAGCTCACCGAATTGCTAACACTAGCGAAAGTTCAGCACACGTTGACACTCAATGGGGAAACGTCATAACCCGAACTCTAGGAGATCTGAATTTGGTGTTTTGTGGTGAAGTTGACGCTGTTCGAGGTTTTACTTCTTTTTTTCGGTCGAGTAAGGGCTGTACTCACTTCTTCACTAAGAATCAGATCCTGCAAGTAATACTGATGACGGAACAGACACCTTGGACTTTCTCGGCCGTCGTATCGAACTCAAGTGTAAAAGTTCCAAAGGCAAGAGGTATGTAAGGTCGCACTTTTTGCCTTGCCAATCCAACTAAATAAATCAGTGCACCCTGGCCCCGGTGGCACATGCAATCCCACCTCCTTGCCGTTCCTGAAATATTCATCGGGTACCGAGACGATTCAAGTAAAATTGTTCGAACGAGGCTTGTCCGTACGCAAGATATCAAACCTGCTAGTTTTGAAGAACGTATAGAGAAGGGGTATCGGGTTCTTAAAGAACTGAAGGAGCGGTTGTCTACCTCAACGGACACTTCAAATTTGGAGAGTGGGACGAGTTTGAATGCGAATGACAATATTTGGAAGGTTGCAATTGGAAAGTGGACTCTCGGTCCAGTGACAAGACTCGGTGATGCAGAAGCTCAAAAGGTCAAGAGACGAAGAGAGGATCCTTCGAGACCGATAGAGCGTGTGGGGATCGTGCCAAAGGCACTAGTCGAAGCAATTCAGGCTAATAGGGAAGGGAGCGGAACGTTGGTTTGAATCCGTTGGGTAGAATACAAGATCTTTTCGAGTTCTGTACAGCTCCTCGAGACTCTCGTCGATGCCATCACAGCATCGATGTTCTTGAAATGCACTTTCGGTGAAATGAACTTCTCAACAACCAAAAGAGGTATCCCCGTCTCGGTGATTCCATTTTCGGTTTGTGCTCCACGTTTTTTCAAAAAGCCCAAGTCCGCATTGTGAAGCTGAACCCTAATCCACCCCTCTTGCAGTGAACAACCACGACCTCACCCCAGTATTGACAGACCCTTCAACCTCTACTAACAAACCCAAATCCCCCCCTACCAAAACCAATGTCACCCTAGGCGACTGTCGATTCATCTCTCATATTACAACCAAAGAAGACGGTTCATATGAATGTACCAACTCTGCCATGCGTTACTTTGCTGAACCCATAAATCCAACTTCAAGTCTGAGCCTACGATCCCGCGTACAGAATATCCTAAAGCAACAACCTGGTCGGTGGTTCGACCATCCTAAACATTTAGATCCGATCATTGCGGGGTGTTTATCGCCTTCCGTTAGGTCGTCGTCACGGGTGAATATGGAAGAACATATTTTGGGGAGGAATGTGGTTTTGACTTGGAGGAAGATTTTGACGAGGTAAGTACATACTCTGAATCGTCAAGCGAATAATCCATTTCTGACTGTGTCCGTAGGATTTTTGTTGGTGAATCAATAACCCTACATGTCTCTCTCATCGATGGGATACTTTATATGGAAGAAGAGGATCCGAGGCCAAGGGTAAGTTTCGAAATTCATGTACAAATCCAGGTCTTAAAATCTTGCTCTATCAATCAGTGGAGAGCTCGTGAATACGCATTTGGAGACGCTGTTGGGTAAGTGAACGTTTCCTTCCAAGTACTTTGTTCCGACACTCATCTTGGGTAGTATGGCGTTTGAAGGCGCATACACCGTAACCAGCGCAAAATCAAAACGGAAAGGCCGTGACCAAGCTAAAGGCAGGATACAACTTGAAGGTCTGACACATATTGGCACACAGTGGAGAAACATTGTCGTTCGAACTTTAGGAGACTTGAACTTGGTTTTCTGTGGCGAGGTCGATGCTGTTCGAGGTGCTTACTTTTGTACTTTATTTTTTTCTGTTGCTCATTTGAAATGTTCTCTGTGTTTACTTGGATCCAGATCTCAAAAATAATACCGGCAGGGAAACTGACATGGACTTCTTGAACCGTCGTATCGAATTGAAATGTAGAAACTCCAAAGGCGGAAAGTAAGCGTATCTATTTAATTTACAGCTAGTACTCATAATGATCTTCTATATCGGAAACTTGCTCTGATTGAAGCAAACCCCGACCTCGATGGCACATGCAATCGCACCTCCTCGCAGTCCCAGAAATCTTTGTCGGGTACCGTAATGATTCAGATAAGGATGGAAGGCTGGAAATTGTCAGGACAAGACTCATCCGTACCGAGGATATCAGGCCTGTTAATTTTGAAGAACAGATCGAAAGGGGATATAGGGTCCTTAAGGAGTTGAGGGAGCGGCTATGTGGTAGTAGTACGGAAGGAACTAGGTCAACGGGGTTGATTCGGGAGGCAAACTCATCGAACGCTGATCGCATCTGGAAAATCGCGATTGAAAAGTGGTCACTCAGAAGCGTGAAACAGCTCGATGATGCAAAGGCTCAGAAAGTAAAGAAACGGAGAGAGGATCCTTCGAGGCCGATAAAACGAATCGGCATTGTGCCAAAGGTGCTGGTTCAAGCGATTAGAGTTAGCAAGAGAGCAGGAAGGATATTGGTTTGATGTCGATTGTGTCAAAGGCATTGGTCGCCATTCGGGTAGCTGTAGGATTTGATATATATCTTTGTATAATTTCAGGAGTAGAATACAAGCTCTTTTGGAAAATCTATGAGCGTGTGGATGTACAGTAGGCAGTATGGTAAATATAGTAGTGTTACACTAGTAATGTATGATACAAAGGAATGTTACAAGCACAGTAGTTACAGTATAGTACAAATCTATAAAGAGTACGGATCTAGAGTCGTCAAAAGGTGATTTCGTTCAAGTCGAGTGATGCAATAAGAAACGAGCGACTACAGTGACATGGAGATCCCAACCAGCGCAGGCCATACGATAAACACCAAACGAAACTTGAGCTTTTCCATATCGATACCATTCTTGCGAGCACTGTTAGGGTAGTAAGGTCTCTTGCGTCTATATTCATCATGACCGCTAGGATCCACGCTATCTGCATAAACGGTTGAAGTGGTTGAGGCGAGGACGTAAGAAGTAGTCGTTGAAAGAGGGGAGGTCATGGTAGAGATGGTTGCGGTGGTTGCGACTCTGGTGCTGTTGTGGGCAAAGGCGGCGTTATACGGGGAAGGAGCGGTGCCGAGGATAGAAAAGTCGTGTGTGTAGATGGGATCGTGAGGGAGGTTGCTGCAGTAAAAGCGGAAGACGCTAGAGACGATGGGCAGTCAGTTTCAAAGGATCGCCCAAGAAACAAAGCTACGCACTATTCGGAACCACGATAGCGTAGATTGGCGGGTGGACAAAACTCTGCTTCCTTGTCGTTGGGGCTGAACTTTCCAACAGTCGCGACATACGACTTGAGGGCGAATCAGTAAAATCAGAAAGGCGAGAAGGGAAGGGCGTACATCTGTCGCAGGCATCCGATCATCCGCAACATGCAGATCTATCACGACGGGCCCTTCGCATCTCGGAGCTTGGCGGGTGTTCTTCCACTCTATCAAGTCGCATTGGTCGACAGTGTACGTTGTTCCTTGGATTGGTTTCGTGGGATATATTGAGGCTGACGCGAGACGCATATTCAAGAGACAGACTGTAGCAACGAGGAGGAGAGTTGTAGGGATCATGGCCGAAACGATGAACGGCTCGGAAACAGGTCGCGTCTTTATTGTCACGATCACGTGAATTTTGATTAGCTAAACCATTGTATGATCGAAGCGGATGTTGTTGTTTCTGCTCTTGCGCCCACCGGGGCTAGCTCTGTTTGTTTATTTCTCGTCATTTTCTTCTACTTTCTTGAACAATTATTTTTGCAGGCCTTTACCCGGGTCTTTGCTACCTGAAAACCGATCCTGGAACTATCCAAACATCTGAACGAGTACTAGCACTTTCCCTCACTTGGACGTTTATAACCACTCGTCGTTTAGGGCATGGAGGCATCTCAAGATGTATCCGAACCAGAGACTCAGTTTGTACCACAAGAAGATGATGAAGACAACCTCTGGCAAGTTATCGCCATCGTTGACGAGGACAAGAAGATGTATAAAGTAAAATGGGCTGGAACAGATTCGAATGGGAATCCTTGGCCTCTTGACTGGGTTCCCAAGCACGACTGTACTCCTGACTTGGTAGTGGAATGGAAAAAGAAGAAGGCGCGACGGCGTTCTTGTAAGTGTCTCGTGTTATTATTGTTGTATGATAACGAAAACAAATCCTTTCTAGCCGTTGCGTCAAGATCAGACAACCAAACCTATAAACCATCCAAGCGAGCCTCTTCCAAAGGTTCATCCGCTTCCAAAGCCTCTCCTGCGAAATCTACCTCCACCATCCGTTCAAACAAGCGTAGTTCTGCCTCTTCTACCCCCCGACCAACCAACACCAAGAAATCCGTTTCTCGCAATGACGATGTCTGGGACGACCCTCCCAAAGCTGGTCCTTCCAAATCCAAGGGAAAACGAAAACTTTCTTCTATCACACCTTCTGATGACGAAGATGACGCGCTGAATGGTGATGCAGCCCGACCAGCTTCTCATCCTGCAAAGAAGCGCAAGACGGTCCCAGAACCAGAAGAGTCGGAGATTGAGGAGATGTCTGCGGATGAGAAAGTCCAAAAGACGAGTGTTCGGAATGGGAAGCTTCCTGTGAAGAAACACCGAGTTTCTGAACGGGAATTGGATGAAGATGAGGAGGTGGAGAGGGTCCAGACAGGGAAGAAGAGTGCACAGACAAGGCCAAAGCCCGTTCCTGTGAAGGCTAGTTCCTCCTCTGCTAATTCTCGGCGTCCATCGAAATTTATCCAAGTAGAGTCGGAATCTGAAGAGGAGAGGCGAAAGGTGGAGAAACAGAAGGCAAAGTCGAAGGAGAAGGAAAAGCAAGGCACACATAAATCGACTGCTAGTACCTCCTCTAGCACCAGCAAACCCTCGAAATCTAAATCCAAACCGTCTGGTTCTGGCTCTGGCTCCCGAGTTAGCAACAACACGAAATCCACCTCCTCTACTTCTCGCTCTCGCTCTCCTTCCATTGTCCAAAACCTAGACAACTACCCAGCAGACCTCGATTTCGATGATGGATTCGACGGCGCACCACAGCCAGAGCCAGAACCAGAACCCCAACAAGTCGCGTCTAAACCCAAACGCGATCCACTCTTCATCCCAGAATCAGAACCAGAACTGGAACCAGAGTCCGTTCCTCTACCTCCTTCTCCTTCCCCTCCTCCACCCGAACCCAAACCCAAACCCAAATCCAAGCCCAGACCGAACGGGTCCACCGTGAAGCCTGTGTCTAAGCCCAGGCCCAGACCTATACCTAGATCCGAGTCCAGGTCCGAATCCGACTCTAAACCCAAACCCAGACCCATACATAAACCGGTGAAACTAATCGCTCGTAAAAATCCATCGCAGTCTACAGGCTCTGAAGACGAGGAGGAAGAGGAGCAGGAGCAGGAACAAGAGCCGGTAGAAGAGCCAGAAGCAGGAGAGGAGGAGGCAGAGGAGGAGCACGACTCTGGTGACGAAGAGATTCCTTTGCCTACACCTACACGCGTAGCGGGGACGACAACGAATGGAGAGGAGGCGGATATGGATATGGATACGGATATACAGCCAGCAGTGTCAGATGAGGAGCTTGTACCTCTGACTCAGTCGCCAGAGCCGAAGGTTCAAGGTGTAAAGAAGCGGAGAAAGGTACTAGAAGAGGAAGAGGGAGAGAAGGGAGAGGAAGAGAGTGATACGCAGGAGAGACCGGGAGAACAGGAAGCAGAGGAGGACGAAGAGGAAGAGGAGCAGGATCAAGAGAATGACCAGCGATCATCTCCGCCCAAACAACTATCTCCCGACTCGGACGCGCCCTCTGATAAAGCTAAGAAGCCTGCTCCGAGGAAGGCCTATCGGAGAAAGACGACTCCAGAGGAAGAAATTGACCGATCTCAGCTTCCTCAGCTTCCAGTTGATTCTGACCAGGAAGTCGACGTACCGCAAATCAGTCATAGAGATGTCGAGACCAGACAGCCTCAGCGAGCGTCTAAAACTCCTCCTGATGCCGGTGCCTCAACTACACCACAGCCAACGTCGAAACCTGTAAATAGGCCTTTTCCTACTTTGTCGAAGAAATCTGCCAACCCAGTTCCGCCGTCACAAAAGTCTGCATTACCAAAGGAGCCTTCCAATCCTGCCATTTCCAAGCCTCAGCCCGACGCGGGTCTCAATGGCAGAGATATTCCTAGGGTTGAGCCAATGAAACGCGAGCTTCACAAAGTCATTGCCCCAATCAATCTACCTCCTGCGTCTACCAACGCAGCAAGCAGCTCAGGGAGCAATGCTAAAGATATCCCCAGAGTTGAACCAATAAGACGAGAGCTCCCCAAAGTCATCGCACCGATTACCCTACCTCCAGCTTCAACTCCCGTCGCTCCAAAACCTCCTCGTGCACCCAACCTATCCCCAGCAGCTCTTAAGCGTCTAGCAGAATTTGATGCGTTTCTTGCGACCCTTCCTCCCGATCCTATACCTTCGTTATCTTTACCACCTCCTGTGAACGGGGCCAATACCGACGAACCTGCAGAACAACACCCAGAGTCTCCTGTCGAAACTAGACCCGAGGACAATGCCCAGTCTCAGTCTCGGTCTCGATCATCTCGTTCCCGTTCCCATTCACCGCGGCCGCCTGTAGATAAACCCGTTCCAGAAACCGAACCCGACGACTCCTCTTCATCTCATCCTTCTCATCCCGAAACCAACATGCCTTTTGCGCCCGCACCTCGGTCCCTAAAACGTCCTTCAATCATTTCTCAAATGAAACGACGTTCTCCTTCAAAAGCATCACATTTGGCCCCTATTCGACCAATGACTCCGAGTAGGATGAAGCAGATGTTTGCTTCGATAGGGAGAAACTTGTCTCAGGAAGAACATCTATCCACGATTCAGTACTTTGACGACAGTAGTACGACGGCAGAGCCTTCTGCGAGCCAGATTGAGCAGTTTAGTTCGCCTGAAAAGCAAAGTGCACCGCCGTCTCAGCCTCAGCCTCTCCATAAAGGAGGTCTGTCGAGTTTGGGTCTCGAGATGAAAGGGAAGAAGAGGGCTAATAGTACTACTACCATCACCGAGGAACAAGAACAACGAATGCAAGAGCTTGATGTCCGGAGGAAAGGAGAGGCTTTGGCAGAGAAACATCGACAACGAGAGTTGTTGGAGAGGAATGGTGGTGAGGTACCGAAGAAGAGGAGGATTGAGGATATTATTCAAGTTCAAGAGCGTGCGATGAGTGCGCCACTACCACTACCACCACCTCCAGAGAAAGAGAAGCATGTTGCGTTTGCGATAGCTACTCCGCCGCCGGATGATGTGCCGATTGAGGCTAGTCAGGAGTCTGAGAAGAGGGAACACCATGCGTTTTCGCAGCCTACGCAGGCTCAGCAAGAGTCGCAGGAAAGTAATGGTACTGCTGGTGCTCATATCGACTCTTCTCAGCAAATGGATGTGGACAAATATGACGTGGTAAGTGCTTCATTGATGATCGTATATTGCTATTAATTTCGGCTCAATAGGGTCTACAATACCCTTCTGGGGATGATGCCTCGCCAGCAGTTATACATGAATCCAGCGCAATACCTCCGACACAAGACGAGATGGAGATACCTGCCACTGCATCTGATCGCCATGATACACTTCCGCCTTCTTCGCATCCTGTAAGTCCAAGTCGTGCCTTGCTTTAATCAAACATCAAGCGTTGACATTTATTTATCAATCAGGTCGACGCTACAACCCATCAAGAGACCGCTGACCTCGTCACCGCCATGAGACTCCTCAATGAAAAGTCGGAGGAGATATCCCGGTTGGAAGCCGTCGCGACCGAGGAACGAACCAAGAGTCAGACTTTGACTCTGGAGCTCGATTCGTTCCAGCGTCAAATGGAGGAACTCCGGACCGCCAACGAAGCTCTGACCGCTGCTTTGGCTGCTGCAACTCTCGCCAAGGAAACCGCTGAGAAGGACAAGCTGTCTGCAGAAAAAGACAAGGAGATATTCCGAGAAGAGTACGCCAGAGCATCAGCTTTTGTCTCTTCTGTTAGAGACGAGAACAAGGAACTCGAAAAACGTGCGCAGATTGCAGAAGGCCAGGCCAAGGATGGTGTTGCTCTTATCAAGGCAACGTTTGAGCGTCGTCAAAAGGACCTAGAAGTGGATCTTGAACAATGGCGGCGATTAGCGGCTTTTGCTATTGAAAAGGATATGCGTACGAATGATGAGATCCGAAGACGAGCGGCTGAGGAACCTGAGCTGAGGAGGAAGAATGAGGAGCTCAAGGCAGAGTTGGAGAATGCCAATCTCCAATTGGAGGAACAGGATGCTCAGATAGCAACGTTGGAGAGAGAACTCGAGGAGGTGAGGGCGGCAGAAGCACTAAAGAGTCAAACTCATACTGGAATTGAAATCAATGGTGAGGATACCCAAATGTCCATTCAAGCTGATGTTCAAAGGCATGAAAGGCCTGGCCGCGAGTATGGGGATGATGCTCTGATTTATCGTTGTGAATGGGTATCTGCCGGCAACGTACCATGCTCCAGTGCGTTTCCTACCCCCGCTGTGAGTATACAGTCATCCAATGAAATTTTTTTTTTTTGCTAATTTCCGATACAACAGAACCTCGAGGATCATGCAATCAACCACTGCGCATAAATAACCATGTATATGTTTATATAGACCCATTTGTACATGATTTACTTATTTTGTATCATCTTTTTCATGATAACCAGATGGACCTAGTTGCCTGGAGAGCGGCTGCTAACTTTTCGGGGTCTACTGCAGGATCTACAGCTCCACCTGAATGGGTAACAGTGATGTCTCGAAGGTGGATAGCTTCGGGCATGATTTCCGTGCAATCTGTCAACGTATCGGCGTCTTGTCCAAGAAGACTCAATTTCTCGTGTGCATCGGCGTATTCTCTTGCCCTGTTGAAATCAATTAGTCTACAGATGCAGGTCATGTCGGACGCGCTCACCAATTCTCCTGGGTTGACAAGCTTCCGACGAAACGATTGTAGTCCTTTTGGGTCAACGAGTTGTGAGCGAAACCTAGATCGCTGGGAAGACGGAAGACGCCTGCGAATGCAATGATGAGTCTTGGGGCAAGAATGTCGAAAGGAATGCATACCTGGGTCGGAATCGTTGCGCTTAGTCTCGGAATCTTAAAATACTGGGTCAGATTGCTGTTTATTACACGAGAAAATTGCCTACAGAAGCGAATATCCCAGATGTCAGGCGTGGTATCAAACGTGTCGTTTGCAAAGGCTGGATCCACAAAGCGTTGCCTTGCGCAGGTATGGGATCCAATCAATGCCATTGCTTCACGAACTGAAATGCCCATGTCGTTGAAACGATTCACGATGTTGGGAATGGTATCATGGGTGTCAGGAATAAGGTTGGTAGGATTGACGTTTTTCACGGGGCCGCGACCAACGAAGGTTTTGACAACCGGTCCACCCGGACAGGCCAACTGGAACTGGTGTCAGAGAATTATTTCAATTTGTGAAACGAGAGAACTTACAACTCCAAGGGTACCAGCCAACTAAAATCAAACATTAGACTGAGCAGCGTCAAAGAAAATAATCACGTACATGAAGAACGTCGCCTGCAGATACATTAAACTTCTCTGGCAGGGGCTTCAATAGAGAAACGATGGTTTGCATCCCGTTGTTCTCGTCCCGAAGGACTTCGTTGGGATCGACGAGAAGGGAGCCATCTGCGCCTCCGTTATCCTGGCCAGCGGCTTCGCGGGAGAGAGAAAAGGTGCCTAAAGACGAAGAATATGAGCAGGAGCCAAGGTGAATAGAATGATTCAGTACCTGCATCGTGGAACGCAAGACGAATGGCGGCGCGAGTATTGTCATTGCATCGACCTGTATATATAAATTGGATTAAGATCATTGAACCAGAGGTTCGGTGCATTTTGCCGAAACATGGTAAGTTTGAACTTACCGTGGTATATGTCGCCCATGATCGCGTCTCGGATAGCGATCCATGGTTTGCATACAGGGTTCTTGACGTCGTCGACAGTCGGGATGCCGCTGTTACCGTCGTCCCTCTTCTCTTGAGTGGCTATGCCAATAACAGAAGAGAACAGGCAGGCTAGAGTCAACGTGCGAATGCTTGTGTAGAACATTGAAATTCGAGGTGGTCTGAATGCTGAATACTGTCGTTTCACTGACCTTTTATACGAAGATTACTACATATTTCGAAAATGGGAACAGACATACGCCAAGTCTGCTACAATATCAGACCACTAAAGCTTGCCTCCTCCAAATGAATTAGGACGAGCCGGTTGCCACTGACTCTACCTCCGTTTCTGAACGGAAACGTAGTTTTGAACGTAAGCATAGAGGGTTGGTTCCTGTACCCGAGATCCCAGAACAGTTTGATGACATTTCCAAGATCTCATCGCACCAGAGTATATACAGGATCTCTTCGACCGTGAAAAATCGGGTATCTTTCTGGGGGTATGCTGGACCATATTTGAGCATTTGTGGAGCTGAATCGAAGTCGAAACTTACGAAGAGAAGCAGGTTAACGTAGAGTTGTTCGAAGACAAAAGAAGAGGCCTACCAAGCTTGACCAAACAAATACATACCTACACCTTTCAATCTCCTGCTCATTCCTTTAGGCTGTCAAACTTGAGAGCTCGAGACTCCCGGTGACTAGCACTCAGCGCTCATCACCTATTCGGCCTTTATCACTTTGGTGTCAAGTGGAATGAAGTTCTATTTATCACACGACGACGAAATGATTGACGACAAGCGTATTAAGCTGATTTCTGACCGCCGTTCGAGTTGCTAAATGTCAGTGAGAATCGGTTCAGGACAGTGTGGCAGTGGCAAACTGATGCGCCCCAAAATTCAGGAGTCTGCATCCCGGAACAGGCGACATGACTTTGCCTATACCTTGTACTTCTTTGGAAGGCCTTGGACAATGTTCTGGTCGATGTACCTGATAATTATTTTTAGGATCGGTGGGACTCACGAAACAGGAATAGATCCAGGGCCCAAACTAACGAACAGATCAAAGCATGGCATCACATTTCGACATTCCAAACTGGGATACCGACAACACCATTGTCCGTCTTCTATCAAACAGCTGGCTTTCGAAATTCAATCATTAGCAACTTCTCCCACAGCGGTGTTTCTTCGACAGGATAATTTAATAATGATAGTTCCACTCCGGCTCAACTGCTTTCGTATATCTCGGAGCATCGACCGGTTTTAACCTCAATGCTATTGCATACGACTCGAGTGAACTGCGAATGTCATTGAACCCCTGATTCACTCATTTCACTTTTACTAAGAACGCGGAGAACGCGGTCAAGTTCGTTCGAAAGATACAACATCTTTTTACCCCAGTTTCCCTCAACAATCATTTGCGATCAAGTCTTATTTCTTTCAGCATTCAATTTAGTAACAGGAGTAACTACAGTCTGGCACAATCACTTCATTGCAGCCAAATAGACCTGGTTCTTTGAATCTCGGCTTCCAACTTCCCCGGGTCTACTGCAGGATCTACAGCTCCTCCTGAGCTCGTAACGGTGATGTCCCGGAGGTGAATCGTCTCAGGCATGATTTCTGTGCAATCCGTAAGGGTCTCAACGTCTTGTCCGAGAAGACTCATTTTCTCATGTGCATCGGCATATTCGCGTGCCCTACGGGAGCGTTGAGTACACCTCTCAATAAAAACAAAGGCCTTCTTACCAGTCCTCTTGGGTCGAAAGGCTTCCGACGAAACGATTGTAGTCGTCTTTCGTCAACGAGTTCTGAGCAAAACCAAGATCACTAGGAAGGCGGAAGACACCTGCATGAACAATGGTTAGAAGGAGCTGTAGCGGTGCAGCGCAAGCATACCTGGGTCTGATTCGTTGCGCTTGGTTTCAGAGTCTAATAAATTCAAGTATTAGATTATTGTTGAACCCTCGAGAGTTGAAAACCTACAGAATCGAATGTCCCAGATCTCGGGCGTCGTATCGAATGTATCATTGGCAAAAGCCTGGTCCACAAAACGTTGTCTTGCGCAGGTGTGGGATCCAATCAATGCCATGGCTTCGCGAACCGAAATTCCCATGTCGTTGAATCGATCAATAATGTTGGGAATGGTGTCGTGAGTGTCAGGAATAAGGTTGTGAGGGTTAACGTTTTTTACTGGGCCACGACCCACGTATGTGTTGACGACAGGTCCACCAGGACAAGCCAACTAAATTATAGTTCAAAAATGGATCTTAGGACATTCGTAAAGCACAACTCACAACTGCAAGGGTGCCAGCCAGCTGAGGTAATGAACGGAAATTAGGTTTTGATGCTAGGACATACAGGATTTAGCACTTACGTGAAGAACATCTCCTGCGGAGACATTGAACCTTTCCGGCAAAGGCTTCAGCAGCGCGACGATATTTTGCATTCCATTGTTTTCGGTTCGGAGGACTTCATCAGGGTCTACCAAAAATGAACCGTCTGCACCTCCGTTGTCTTCGCCAGCGGCTTCAAGGGAAAGTGAAAATGTGCCTGAGATTGTGATGGTCAGGGGTAGTTAGCAATCTGAGATTGTGATAGTACCTGCGTCATGGAAGGAAAGTCGAATTGCAGCGCGGGCATTATCATTGCAGCGTCCTAGAAAACGACAGTTATCACGATTAGATTCTCAAACTCGAACCACTGGCTTGGGGCGTTTGACAAAGCCATGGCATCGTTTCAAGTGGAAAGGCTCGGGACTCACCGTGGAATATGTCACCCATGATTGCATCTCGAATGGCCACAAATGGCTTGCATACTGGGTTTGTAACACCGTCAACGGTCGGGATGCCGCTGTCACTGGCTTGTCTCTTCTCTAAGGTCGTTACACCGGCGACGCAAGAGAAAAGGGCGGCAATTGTCAGGGAACAGATGACAGTAGAGCGGTGCATCTTCGACGAAACCAAGTCAGAAAAGACAGGTTGTTGGACGTCAAGAGGTTTGGGGTTCTTTTATAAGAGAGCTGAGCAACATATTCCGTAAAATCAGACATATGGATACACGCTCGCGAGACATGGCATATTGGATGAGAATTTGGTCTCCAAGAATGAATTGTCGAGTAGAGCCGGTCGTCACTAAATATTTTGAACGGGATGAATCTCTACGGGTTTGAACGGGGTTGCCACCTCCATCCGAGATCCTAAGAACGTTTGAATCAAACAGCACCTTGCAGCGCCACTTAAGTAGCTTGAGTTCCCACCGAAACAATTGGGACCTAGATATGTGTTCTGCTATAGATTCGGCAACGTAAAATATTTTTCTGCAGCGATGATGCGTACATCCGCAAGGATAGAATAAAGTGTGAGATAGCTTCAAGATTAAAAAGAAAGCACTATCTTGCTGAGGTGCTCGAAACCATTTCGTTGAAGGAATGAGAGCAACGGACGGAGGAGACTCAGATCGGATGGGTTTGCCAAACTGGACCAAACACCAATTACTAGATTCATCACATCCTCGAACAAATTGAGTTGTCGTACGTACTGCAGACGCTCTAGAGCCCAGATTGACATCCCCATCTTTGTGCGCAAACCCTCGTTCTACTCCATCATATTTTTCTGATCGATTGTGACCGTTGAACTTATTCCCTGCTTTATTTTTAGGACGACCATCGTTGTGCTTTCAGTATTATATCGAATGTGTCGAGCTTTCTCCCATGTTGGTCATGTCATTTTTGTAGCTTCTCTGCCACAATGCTTTGCCTGCGGGAGAACCTGTCTGCTACTCCTTTTGACTCGAATCGTGCCGTCCTAACTAGCCACTTTCCCTCGGAAATCTCGGCTTCGATATTCCGAGTTCTGTTCAGCCGACAACACACGCGGATTTTCACTTGTTGGTCTTAGTCTGGCTCTCATTCTGGATTATTCTTGCGCCACATTCTTTCGAGCTTTTCGATACCGCAATCTCGTTTGCATCGTTCCGCAGAAGGAAGACCCCGAAGCCTAAACATCGGCCAGCCTCCGAGTCCTTGGTTCAGTTACCGTCTTCAATCCATGGAACAGCATCAGAAAACGACAGAAGGTATACACAATCAGGGTCCAGCAGAACGGATCAATATACATTGTTATTGCTGAATGCTCGGATTTCGTACCGAGGCTTGACGCCCGTGGAATACCAAACTTCCGGTACTTCGCTGTTCCCAAGCCCATGGCACTCGAAGAAACAAAGTAGGTTATTTCCTTTGTGGGCTTACTCCTGAATCGTGACGAAACTTTTGTTCCTTGAATGCTCACCTACGAAAGTTCAGAAAAGTTCACCTGTTTCATCCCTTTAGATTGAATAGCGCATTTTCGTTGTATCTCAACCCGACGGGCATCACCCAGACGAGGATCAGGGATAACAAATCGTCGTGGTGCAATATCCACAAGCACATAAACAATTTATTCTCGTTGCGCTCGTCATTGTTGGCGATTCCTTCCTTGCTTGTTCCCAAGCTGCAGGCACACGCGACGAGAGAAACAATAAATTCGAAGGCAAAACTAAACATAGCTGGGCCTAGACGAGATTGCAACAGTCTCAGTCTCAGGGATGCAATAGAAGACTTTCCATCTGCTACTTAATACTCATCCTCTCGACGTTGGAGCATCAGAAATTCTGTTAATCGGCTCGACGTAATATTTTTGCTTCCAGGTAGGTAACGAAAATGCGGGGCGATGATCAAGCTGGGTCAGACGGACAGGTTTATTGAATACCTGCATGCCCGCCCAAAATAGATTAACTTCATGAACTCGACTGGCAGAAAGACTGTATCTCGAGATGAAGAGATCAAAATGTGAAAACTGCATCCGTCTGAATGATGTTGACATGCGGACTACATGAAGAAAGACAGAAGTTTCTTATAGAGGAGATGTTCAGGGCACTTGATGAATGACAGGCGAATGTGTAGTGTCCTAGCCCGCGATGTTGATCAAATCACGTAGGTAGCGAACACGTTCGAACCTGTTCAAACTCGCGCTAACGCTGTCCCGAATACTTTCTGTATTTGTGACACAGGTACAGATTAGTTGAGATTTATTCAAAAATGCAGTTGTGCACTTGACAGGTAGTACACATTCATGACAGGGTGAAGATGACAGTCAAAACGACAGAAACTATAATGGGGGTACCGCGGATCGAACGCGGGACCTTCAGAACACAAGGTTGACTTCAGTCTGCTGCTCTCCCAGCTGAGCTATACCCCCTCTGACAAACTAAGCGTGTTTCAACAGGTTCACAATCCACTGCAGCCCAGCTTCTCCTTCAGGTAATCGATACATCCAAGTTAAAGGGAAACAATGCATCTGCCCTTTCCACTCTAGCCACTCACCCTCTACTTCATTATCTCTGCATCTCTCATAGAATACCATAGCATCAGGTGCAAGAACGTCGTAGGTCCCCACCACACCGTGTACTTTGACACCTGAATCTCGTATTTTCCTGAAACTAGAGTCCTCGAAAAGATTCGGTGAAAGCTCGGGACGATCCAAAGTCCATTTGGATCCTGCCCAAGTTTTGGCGACATTCGTCGTAAGAGGAATGGATAATATGGGATCGTACCGATCAGCTTCCTTTATGGATGGATTTTGGTTCCGCAGATCCGTTGGCGGGCTCATGACGAGGACGCTTTTCAGGGGCGACCCATCAGGTTCAGCTAACTGACCAGTCCACCAGAATGCAAGTGCGAGCGCGATGTTACCGCCAGAAGAATCTCCCATGAGAGTTATGTGTTCGTTGACCTGAACAGACTCGGCGCAGGTGGTGCTAAACCATTTGAATAGAGCAGATAGAGATTCCGGAGCCGGAGTGTTCGGCGCAAGTGGGTAACTCACTAGGGTGATATGGAACATGCCTGATGAGCGACGACAGAGTTCGGAGCAAAATACCCAATGTTCTTTGCTTGGAGGGCTTTGGAAGCCTCCCCCTGCAAAATAGAAGACTCTGTGGGAATGGGAGTGTTTGGCAGACCCTGGATCCGAGGAGTTGGAGGTGGAACAATAGAAATCATAGAGGTTCATTCCCTCGACTTGTCGGTGGCGAATGGAGCATTTGGTTTTGGGTGGGTTGAGATTGGGCGAACCTGCAGGATATGGTTTGCCCTTTCCAACTCCAACGAGATGAGGACGGATAGGGCGAATGAGAATACGTAGAATTTTGTATAGGAAGGATAAATCGGTCCTTGTGGTCAAGTTCATGTCACTTCGGGTGAAAGTCAGGGAAGGAATCCAACCTCCAACCTCAGGTAGTTGGCTCTGAGGGCATTCCGTCGTCATCATTGTATGACGTGTTGAGATATTGGAGCCTCTAGGACGCTACGATCGCGTACTTGGTCTAACTTGGCATCATGTCGGGCGGCACGGTAGGAATCGGATCAAGTGTGCTTACCCTGTATTCAGCTACTTAGGAAAGGGGGAGAAAGCAAAGATTCATTAAGTATATACTATGTCTTTCAGAATGCATCCTACAACCTGCCCGACACTAACCTCCATATCGATACTTGGTTCCATTGTTTCGGACGTACTTCCTCGTTTTGCGAACGCGGCCCATACTTCTTACTTGCCCAAGCTTCAAAATTCATCATGCCAGGATTAGGGTAAGCTCTTCTCGCAGTTGACACTTGATGTTCCCATCTTTCGTGGTCATCGGGGCTGGACGTGATTAGGTGAACTCGTTCAATATCAGCAAGGCTATGAAAGAAAAATGGAATTAGCCATTAGGGGAAGACGAAGTCTGCCCCTTGAGTTTCTCGAAGTAATGAGATAGTAGCTCACAGGTCTCTCGTGTGTGAATTCAAGGATACGAGTGCACGAGCGATGAACTTGGGAATAGACGGGAGGGGGCGACCGGTAGCTTCCTTGTACGCAGCATTTTGAGATGAGATGGTCGTGCGCTCGCCCGCGAGAAGAAGAATTTCGTGTTTGTAAGGGGTCGGATCCTAAGATTTATGAACTTCTCAGCTGCGCACGAATTGATTCCTTAATACCTTGAATACACCCGCCGCGACATAGCCGATATCTTCTACAGCCTAGAGGACATACATAAAATTGAATATGAATAAAGTATAGGGACGATTCGGGTGAAAAACGCACGATCATTTGGATTGTCGTTGTTGATTTCAAGCCTGCCTTGAGTACACCAACTGTGATTGAACCAATGGCGCCATCATAGTTTTCCATAAAGAAAGTCGGCCGTAAGATGCTAGGAACGAGGGCGAGCATAACGGCTTGCTCTTCTAATATCACATCGAAGTTGAACGACTTACGTCCATGATAATCCTTTCTCTCCCAGTGCCTTGACGTGACGTTCTATCCTTATCTTCGCTAACCTGTCCAATACAGCCTTGTCGTCATCTCTCTCACTTCCTCTCTCTACGGAGGAGAAAACGAAAGACTGCACCCCGTATTCCAACGAGAGGTCAGCTAGGGTCTATTACGCTCTGATTTAGCGGACATTGAGCAGCAACGAATTAAAGTACACACCTTCCCTTGTTGTTCTTCCCCATCTGCATTCGCTCCCAGTCCAGGAAACTTCAAAATGCAAAACACTCCCCAAATCCCGCCTGAGTTGTTGGTCTTGTATTCTTCAAATATCTTCCGGATTGACTGTACGTTGTCTAGATTGCCCGCAATTACAGAGACATCTCTCTCCTTTGAAAGTGCTAAAGCAGCTGCAGAGGACGTGTCTCTGGTCAAAGCCAAGATGTGAAAGTCAGATTCGTCAGTGGGCGCACTGGACTGGGGGTCCGCAGTGGTGAGAGCGTCGATTAAAGCTCTTCCTTGCCGTCCTGTAGCACCAGAAACGAGAATAATCTTACTAGGCATTGTGATTGAGACTTGATGGAAAGGAATATTGCATTGCAAATTGAAAAACGAACAAGTTTCAGGGTACGCCGTGACAGAAAGCCAAACACAAATCATCCGCTAGTCTTTAGCTTCGGTCTCCGACAGTAGTACGGGCTTGGTCATCTTTTTTCAATCTCAATTAAAAAAATGTACACCTAGTCTACTTTCCTATGTGACTTGGTTGATCGCAGTTCGACATAATCTTCCTTCAGCATTCTCTGCCCATCTGTCCCCTCCAACTGCTGTAGACCCATACAACACTTGCTCAGGGTCATATTTATCCTTAATCTGCAGCAGACGGATATAGTTTTCACCATAGAATGCATGTTGCCAGTCAGGATCATCGGAATTGGCCTGGGGGTAATAGTATGAATGAGACTGCATTAATTCAGGCGCGAGGAATAGACCAACTTCGTTCAGATACGTTCCCGAGTCCCCGGCCAACTGGCGCAACGGCGGGTCGATGACATTGGTGATCAAATCTCTTGATGCCAGCTTTTCTTCACGAGTAGCTGTATCATTCCATGATCTATTTCGAGTATTTTGGTCAGCACCGTAATTGTCGATTTAATATCATGAAGACTCGCGTTATAGTCAGCAAAAGCTTTTCAGCCGTTCTCCAAGAAGGTAGAACCGCATTCGCAGGAGCATCCTGGTCTTTTATTGTTGCTTTCATGGCAACATCACCGACAGACGCACCAGCGTTAGTAATGTTCCGTAAGACCTGAACGGTATTTGAGAGGGCAGAGCCAACGAATAGCTCTCTTGGAAGGAGGCGACCACCATAGTTGACGTTCCCGACCAGCAGATCTTGCCAGCTTGGTACATCTGCGTATGCAGTCCGGAAGTTGGGGTAAGAGGCAATATCGTAAGTGTAATTGATACTCAGTGCATCTAGTCGTTCTCGAAGAGAAGAGGCAAGGACGTTGACTTCATCGAGTGTTTTGTTTGGTAAAAAGAGAGGCGCACCCGAAAAACTTGCCTGCGAGTAGGTTGATACAGCGTATCCACCTAGGATATGTGAGTGTTGTCAGTAATTTGGTCAGTAATTTGGAAGCAATGAATACGTACCTGCATCCGTGAGATTAGGTGTAAATTCTAGATACGCAGTCACAGCTTCCCAATACAGATCTTGAGATATTCCAGCAGAAGAAAACAAGAGGTTTGCTATCGTGACATGGAGATCCGGGTGAGCTTTCACGACAACTTTCCAGACGATGCCATAAGTACCACCGCCCTGTAAAATATTGAGAAACAGCTAAATGAAGTGGAGACGCAAAACTCACTCCTCCACTGAGCGCCCAATACAAATCCGGATGTTCTGTCGGTGAAGCAGTAATGAATTTTCCTTCAGTGGTAATGACTTCATACTCGAGAGCCGAGTCTGCTGCCAGTCCATAAACTGAAGTTAAAGGAGAATGACCGGCACCCTGAATATAGCCTCCAGCAAATCCAACAGTCTGACGAGCAGCTAGTGAGACCCCATAACCACAATGACGAGAAAGCAAACATACCGGACAATCGCCCCCAACTATAGTATAACCTGCGGTTGCAGCAAAGTCGTACATGTGTTCAACTGAGACTCCTGCAGATGCTTGAAAAGCAGGACCACAATAAGCATCAGATTCAAAATCTTCTAACAACTCGATTTCTTGAAGGTAATGTGTCCAAATCGCCAACCCGCCCCTGCCTGTGGACTTGCCCATAAAGCTGGGAAGAAATCAATGAGTTGTCAGAAGAGTTTGAGCTTGGGGAACTCACTCATGACCCGTGTTTCGTAGTACAAATCTGATATTGTGTCGTTTCGCAAAATCAAGTGTTGTAACAACATGGGCTTTAGTTGACACATTGACAGCGTATTGGATGTATGAACCAATAATGCACTGGGCGTCCGGAGCAGTAAATGGATCACAACTACCATTTGCGAAGAAAGGTGTCATCACCGAGGACGAACTAGGAAGGCTGCAAACACATGAGGCATAGAAACTTGAAGGTTTTCCAAACACATACTGCAGAGATACTTCATGCCAATTGTCACGGACAAACTGGCATTGTTCTCCATCGAAAGTAGGATTATGGCATGGAGAAGCAATCGGTACTGTACGGATTAATCGGCCATCCACGCTTGCGTTAAAGGCGTCCCAGGTATCCAATGACGGCCATTCAGCGTCTTCAGGGAGGGCTTTACACAACTGTGTGCTGCCCCCCAAAACGACTTGGGAGAAAGCCAAGAAGCCCAGGTAAACAGTGACCAGGTCCGGCAAGTACTCTCTCATGTTCTTGAAAGATGAAAACTTGAGGTATGTGGGCCAGTGGGATGCCACTGGCAGGTACGAGTCCACTTATTATGTACCAAATATTGATATTTTTAAAATGATGCTCAACTAAACATTGTTTTTTCTGTGGTAATGAGATCTAATCTCTTTGTTCCCAACCACAAGATAAATCTGAAGAATATTGTCAGTTACTTTCAGTAGTTAAGTCACAAGATATAATAGATAGAATTTGAACCAATCAGTACAGGTTCATTCAAGAGGATGCAAGTTCTACCATGTTTTCAGTGGGAGAAATTGGAGATTGGTAGCAAGATCCATACCCAGTTGTTTTTGTAATACATAGTCCTCTGTAAATATCAGTTTCTGCATTTGAAAGTTTTTAACATGCACTGTTTATTATAATATAGAAAGCATAGTAATATGGCGGGATTTCATTTACATTCTGACTGTTACTTACTCAAACTTGTTAAAAACAGGAGAATTCTTGTATATTATAAGTCCAACTTAAGAAAAATATACACAGATAGCCACATGTTTGCAAATTTCTCAGAGAAAACACTGAAGAACTAACAGAGCTAGAGAAGATTTACTTTGGAATTTTTATTTCCAGCATGTATTTCACTGCTTGAATAATCAAAAACTTCATACTCAAATACTATAGGTGCTTCTCCATTATTCTCCATCTTGACTACATGAAACCCCACACATTTTCATTGCTTTTTGTGTGATATAATATTTCCAACAAAGACAACAGGATTCTCCAATGATCCTTTTGGGTGAGATTCTTAATTGCACTTCAAGCAAATTCTGCTATCTGTTGGTTACAATGTAACATATATAGCTAGAGAATTATAACCTATAACCTATGTATAGTAAAAATGAATCCATATATGCTGTATAATGTATACAAATGCTGTCTCTTTGTTGACTCATCATGATCACAAGCTTATATCAATAATAACATATATACCCTGATACTCCCAAGAAGCTTCCCATCAGCTTAAACTATATAGGCAAATATTTTCAGGCTCAAGACTTGAAGTAAAAATTATCTGGGTTGTCCAAAAGTCTCCAGTTGAATTTGAATCTAATTCCCAATGATTACCTGGAACAAAGTAATAGGACTACTGTTCATAGTTTGAGTGAGATTTCAATTGTGTAATCAAAATGAATGGACTCAGAATCAAGAGCAATTGATATCCTTGGTGCATTTATTGACAATTGAATTTTTTTGAACTAAGGAAAGTTGAGGTAAATATCAAATTTACATTGCATTTTGATGTTTAGCTACACTTACTGAACATTTTGCAATCATATTTTCGAGGCCATGTATATAAAACAAACCCAGATACTACAAATAAATACTGATCCCTCTCTGCTCCTCCATACTCCCAGTTCCAGGTGAGGAAATCTTATATTGAATTCTAAGTTATAAGTATTGAATCCATTATGATTAGGGAAATGGCAAAGAGCTGGATATATTTAAATGCTCAGTAATAAGTAGAATCTTAAGAAAAGGCACATACATAAAGTTCAGCAATTGTCCTGACAGACAAATGTGAGTATTGTTCAAGTTTTAAGGTCAATTTATTGGAAGTTAAAAGCACATACATACAATGGACAATTATGAGGCCAGAGTTTATGGAGGACTTGTCCTTACTAAACTCAAGCTGGCTGGTTTTCCACATATAAACCTATTTGGAAAATCACATGTTCAATGGAAACCCAAGAGCCATAGCATCAGCCCTTTCCATGCCAAGTTTGGATCAGATCTGTTACTTGCTGTGGTAAACTGAACAATCTGAAAAAAAAAAAACTATGGTGGAAAGTATATCTCAAATGGGAATTGGTGCTGCTACCAGAGAGCTGGCTTGAATCAAATTAAATATTATTGTATCAGTTCAGTTTGGAATTCCAACCTATTATGAATCACATGGCAGCATGTGCAAAGCTTGTGAGACAGGGACATTGTACAGTGTTTATCCAGAAACCAAAAAAATTGACATGACATTGTAATATCTTTAAATTTGCTCCGTATAGTTGGAGTTCTTGGCACATTAGTTTTTGCAGCATGATTATTTAGTAATATTTACTATTAAATGATTTGAAATCTAAATTTCTACTCAAAGAAATTCAGAGCTGGGAGCTTTGATTTTGTTAATTGAGATTTCTGGCATCTCTTTTCAGTGCTGAAACTTTCCAAGAAAATTTATGGCCTCGTACTTGCCATGCGCAGCAGTGGCCCACTTCCCTTTCATAACAGTTAAGATATTTTCAGCAACAACGCGGTGCCAGGGGAAAAGAAAGCTGCAATGTGTACTACAGGATTGCGCGTGTGGACTATTAATCAAAGACACGCATGGAGAGAAATAATTAATAAGGTTTGGACTGATGGCAAGTGTCAACAGAGCCCAATAATCAAAATTCGGTGATAATTTAATAGGATTATATAACTATTGGGAGAATTTTCGACGTTCCTCCTGATAGTTATGTAACCAATACATAATGCAGTATGAGTCAACTGCAATGAGTAATAAATGCAATAATGCGGACTTCTCACCATTGATTGAATTGAAACAAACAAAGACAAATGTTGTGATGTTGACTTCACGCTTAACGTTACAGATACAATGCTATCAAAAAGTCCGATAAAGAACGAATCCTACATTCCATTCCGGACTCGTAATGAGAAGTCAGAATGGACATTTTTATATCAAAACATCTTTTTGTACCTTTCATTCATCAGGATGACTTCCACGGTGCAATTTAGTAGATCAGGTCATCTGAGACTCGCAAACCTTGATATTGATCCAGACCCAAAGTTTTTCACCAAGCACCTCTCTTTGCTTTTCTCGGGTTTCTTTAGAGCAAATTGCACTCTACCAGGTAGGCCCGCTGCATCAATAGCAGCCAGGAGGTGATTAAAATTGAAGAATACGTTTATAATTCGTCTTACCGAGTAAAGGTCAACATGGTAACAATGTCAGTGCAGAATTGATTCACGTCACAATTACACCTTTGAGTTCTTCCAGCTTCTGTCTGGTCCATGCCAAGAAGACTTGGTCGTCTGCTATCAGTTCTGGATTGTGACCGTAGCTCGATGCGATTTCAGCAAGAATTCCACCCAGTTTCGTATGATGAGTTGAGGGCCTGTAGATTTTTTCAGCACGGTTGTAACAAATCTTCGTGGTGGTCGGGAGTGGAGAAACATACCCGAGGATGCTGTACGCTTCGATTACAACTCCGTGCTGTAGAAGTGATTTTTACTTCTGATTAGTAAATATACCTTAGTCTATCCATCGGTTACAACCCGGACTCAGTCTTGTTCCCTTTTGTTCTTGTCTCGTTTGTCTGTCTCACCTTTTTGTTCATTACGATCGATTACCTGTAATCACTTGTATATAATCTTAGCTACAACGTACGAACACCTCAGTTGCTTATACGCGCACTGAGGTGAGTATACCATACTTTATTTTACTTATTGGACTAGTACTAACTACTGCGTAGTTTGTATCTTACTTTATTCTAGGTGAATATTAGTTGCTTATACGCGCACTGAGTTTGTATCTTACTTTATTCTAGTGCACGTTCCTACAGGTTATGGGCCTTTCCCCTGCTACTATTGCCTGATTACTGCTATTTGTGACTCGCTACTATGTCTTCTGCCTCTCGTGCCGTTTCCCCTGCCCCAAACACTCCGTTGGATCCCATCTCTACCCGTATCCGTGCTACTGCAATTGACCAAGGTGACCCCTATAACAACACCTTTGTTACCCCTGCAGAGCCCACCGCTGCACTAGCCAATGCACGGACCGACTTCTACTTCTCAAAAGTCCCCATGGTTGATCCAAAGGGTGCGAACTGGGACATCTTCAAAGCGCGATTCTTCAATGCTCTTGCGGCTGCCCAGATGGTCCATCTCTTCACTGCTGCTTTCATTCCCCCCGAAGACCCTGGAGACGACGTGTCTGCTCAGGGCTACGCCTCTAACCTTCTCGCCTATAATTCCTGGACTCGCTTGGAAAGTCAAGCTCGTGTACAGCTCACCAACTGTCTTGATGACAACCTATTGCGTAAAGTCTCACGCAAGGCTTCCCGTGTATATGACATGTGGATCACGTTGGTGCAGGAAATCCAGGTGAAGATGGAAGTACAGGTGTCAACAATGAAAGAGAAGTGGGATGGTCGTAAATGCAGAGATAATTGGAACGTTCGGAGGTTTTTGGAAGAAGACGAAGTTATGGTGTCGAACATCCTGGCTGCGGGAGGGACAGTTGACGATTCAGAAATCCGTTCGCATGTCTTGAAGGCTATCCCCAGAGTCTATCGAGACTATGTCAACACTATCATTGAAGTTGCAGCCAGCGATAACCGTATCGTCTCCACAGATTCCATCTACGAGATGTTGAAGCGACACTACGACTATCGGACTGGAGAGTCAAGCCAGTCTGCACCACAAAAACCCCGCAACTCTAATAAAGACGTTGCGCTACTTACAGAGCCAACCCCAGACTCTATCAATCGTGGTCGTGGTCGTGGTCGAGGAGGACAGAGCGGAGGACAGAGTGGCAACTGTCATTGATGTGGTCGCCCTGGTCATTGGCAACGTGAATGCCCTGACCCAGAACCATCCAACACGGGAGCTGCTAATGCTGCCCAGGGAGAAAGTCTTGCCGTCACTACTGCACCCGCTAACTCGGTCCCCGACGAATTCGTCTATATGGCGGATGACGAGTCCGGTGAGGACTACAGTGATCTTGAAGTTGGGTACTACAGCGAGCACCACAACGAAGACTGCAGTGATATATTCAATGGACTTGCAGACGACGAAAGTTATCCCAGTTCTCGTTGCTCCTCCACTTCCTCCTTCCTAGACATCACTGGAGGACTCCTCAGTAGTGAAGAGGAAATCAATGCCCGGATGGAAACCATCACGAGGCAAATGTCAGATGGTTCAGACTGCGACATGGTCGAGTCATACACTGACGATGACGAGAGCTGCTCGTCTGAGGATGATTATGTCGATAGAGAGCTCAATCGACTAGGTTTGCTTTGCGAGGCGATCATCGGTGACACTACTGACCCTCGCAACCTCTCTGAGCGACAACTCCGTGATCTCTGGCGAACGAACGCAGACATCACTGCTGTATTCGCAGCGTTGGTTTTGGAGAAACAGGGATACGAAGTATGGGCTGAAGATGTGTTGGATGAGACGGAGTCATTGCCGGACCTGCAATCAGTACTGGAGTCGGAGGATGAGGACGAGGGTAGTGATCAAGGGGAAAACGGGGTTACTTGCGAAGAGGGTGATACCTCAGGCATTCAGGACCTGTTCCTGATGGCATCCGACATCGTTCTAATAGCTGCTGAAGGGGAATCAGTCGACGCTGTTCAGAACGATGGTCCAATGCGTGCCAGATCAACTTACATCCTTGACTCTGGCTGCACCCAGCATATGTCACCCAACATTTCAGACTTCACAACGACTCCTACACCTTGCCCACCTCGTATCTTCAGAGCTGCCAACAAACAAACGTTCTCTGGTAACCAGAGAGGCAATGCCAACCTGTTCCTAGAAAACGGCGCTCAAATCCCACTCTCCTCTACCCTCTACATTCCCGAAATCGCCAGCACACTCATCTCAGTCGGAGCCCTTGATGACGCTGGCTACTATGTAACCTTTGGTGGTGGCCATGCCGTTGTCAGAGGACCCAATGGCAAGATCATCGGCTCCATCCCGAAGTCCAATGGACTCTATCGCCTCATTAATGAGGGACCGTTGGGCGATGCGCATGCGGTTGTCGAACGAATTACTCTTGACGACTTTCACCAGAGGATGGGTCATATCTCTCGAAAAGCGGCGAAAGATCTAGTGGTAAAGGGATTCGTTGAAGGAGTCGAGTTGGAATCATTTCTAGGAGATGTACAGTGTGAATCTTGCGTGTTCGCAAAAACGACGAAGAAACTGGTTCCGAAGCAGCGTGAAGGGGAGCTTTCGAAGGAGTTTGGAGATCAGGTGCATTCAGACCTATGGGGCCCTGCACTGGTTGAATCTAGAGGAGGAAAGCGTTCGTCACCTTCACTGACGATGCCTCCAGACTCACCCACCTATATCTCCTTCGGACCAAAGACAAAGCGTTCCAAGCGTACCTGAAATATGAGGCGTGGGTCTTGAACCAAATGAAGACTACTATCAGAGTCCTTCATACCGACGTTGGTGGAGAGTATACAGGAAGAGAGTTTACAACTCACCTGGAGCTCAAGGGGACCACCCATCGTACCACGATTCACGACACTCCACAGGAGAATGGAGTCGCCGAACGTCTCAACCGCACACTCCTAGAACGCGTATGTGCCATGCTTCACGAGAGTGGATTGCCGAAATTCCTTTGGGGAGAGGCAATCCGACACGCTGTATGGTTGAAGAACCGCACGGGAACACGAATCCTCAAAGGGAAAACCCCCTACGAGGTTGCCTATGGTCGAAAGCCGAATCTTGCTAACCTTCCGATTTGGGGATCAAAGGTGTATGTCCACACAGACAAGCAGTCGAAGTTGGCCGGCCGTGTTCGTGCTGGGTACTGGGTTGGATGGAATGAGGATACCGAGGATGCGAGGCAAAGTAAAGGACACCGGGTATATTGGAAAACGACGAGGACAGTGACGGTTGAGCGGTCTGTCGTGTTCGCTATAGTTGAGGTTGACGACGACGATGGGAACGAAGGGGAGGATAACACTAACGGTACAGACAACGTTCCCACGCCATTACACAACCCCGACGGACCGGAAATCCGACCTTGACGCAACATCAAACCTTCCCAATACACCCGCGACCTTCAGAATGGACTCGGTACTCGCACTGGTACCGGTCGAACCGCCGACACTCTCCCTCCTGGCATTCCTAAACCGACTCTACCCACCGAAACCGTATCCGTTGAACAAGCCATGGCTGCAGACATGGCAGAAGCGGAAGGAATTGAACCTCAAAGCATTACCGAAGCAAAAAGGTTGAAGGATTGGCCGAAGTGGGAAAAAGCTGTTGAGGAAGAGTTGCAGAACTTGATGGAGCACGGGACGTGGGAGGTGGTACCAAAGCCAGAAAATGCCAACATTGTAGGGTGTAAATGGGTATTCAAAATCAAGAAGGACGAGAACGGCGCCATATCCAAATACAAAGCTCGACTCGTCGCTCAAGGCTTTACTCAAGAATGGGGTGTCGATTATACCGAAACGTACGCTCCAGTCGCTCGTCTCTCTTCCATTCGCCTTGCTCTTGCCCTTGCAACCCGGTACGACTACGAAATTCACCAAGTTGACGTCAAAGGTGCATACCTCAACGGCGACCTCCTCGAGAATGAACAAATCTATCTCAAACACCCTCCTGGCTACCCTCTCTCACCCAATCCCTCGAAGACCGTCCTCAAACTCAAAAGACCCATCTATGGACTCAAGCAAAGCGGGAGATACTGGTATATGAAATTTGAGAAGACGTTGAAAGAGTTGTTGAATATGAAGAGATGTGAAGTTGACCAGGCTGTCTTTTATAGACAAGAGAACGGCCAGCTCATTATTATTATCGTGTCCGTTGATGATCTAACCATCGTTGCCTCATCTCCCTCACTCATAGAGCATGTCAAGGCCAAACTCCGTGAAGCATTTACAATCACCGACATGGGAGACATCCATTGGATTCTCGGAATCCAGGTCATTCGTGACCGTACCAACCGCACCCTATCCTTATCCCAACGAGCATACATCGAAACGATTGTCCGCGAGTTTGCCCAAGACAATGCTCGACCTACGACTATCCCCATGGACCCGAATAATCGTCTCTCCTCTTCCCAATCACCTCAGAACCCAACTGAAGCCGCAGCAATGGCCAACATTCCCTATTGCACGATTGTTGGGAAACTGATGTATGCGTGTGTTGGAACCCGTGTTGACATCGCCTACGCTGTTCACTCCCTTGCCCGTTTTCTATCCAATCCCGGAATGGCACACTGGAACGCAGCGAAACGAGTGGTTCGCTATCTCAACACAACGAAGGACTGGTCATTGACTTATGGAGGAAGGGATGGTAAAGGTATTGATGGATATGTGGATGCGGACGGTAGTATGAATGACGATAGAAGGGCTATCACAGGATATGTCTTCATTGTTGATGGTGGAGCTGTTAGCTGGTCTTCCCGTTCCCAAACTCTCGTCTCTCTCTCTACGGCCGAATCCGAGTATGTCGCAGCAACCGAAGCTTCGAAGGAAGCCATTTGGCTTCGCTCTCTCATCTCTCAAATCTTTGAACCTACCATTTCCATTCTCGAGAAACCTACCACTCTCAATTCCGATAACCAAGCTGCCATCGCTCTCTCTCGGGATCACCAATACCATGGTCGTACCAAACATATCGATATTCGTTTTCATTACATCCGCTACGTGATCGAGGAAGGGAAGATTAGGTTGGTTTATTGTCCAACAGACGAGATGGTTGCGGATACCTTGACTAAGGCCTTGCCTAGCATCAAAGCGAAGCATTTTGCCTCACGCCTTGGACTGATTTCGGCTTGAAGGGGAGTGTAGAAGTGATTTTTACTTCTGATTAGTAAATATACCTTAGTCTATCCATCGGTTACAACCCGGACTCAGTCTTGTTCCCTTTTGTTCTTGTCTCGTTTGTCTGTCTCACCTTTTTGTTCATTACGATCGATTACCTGTAATCACTTGTATATAATCTTAGCTACAACGTACGAACACCTCAGTTGCTTATACGCGCACTGAGGTGAGTATACCATACTTTATTTTACTTATTGGACTAGTACTAACTACTGCGTAGTTTGTATCTTACTTTATTCTAGGTGAATATTAGTTGCTTATACGCGCACTGAGTTTGTATCTTACTTTATTCTAGTGCACGTTCCTACACGTGCCTTTGAGCAAATTTCAGGACTGGCTGTTGTTGCTCGTAGACGTAAGATTGGAGCAGGATCTATTCAAAGAGCTAATCAGCTGAAAACACCTGGTTCCACGAATAACGTGCCTGGTTCACAACCGGTTTAATAGTTGTAGCAGCTTGTAAAGTAGTGAGGTCCTGGACATCGAAATTGCTGACGCCAATGCCAGTGACTCTAGATATTATTAGTTGACCAGGCATTAAAGACGTACTTAGCAAAAACCATTTTGACAACTTCTTCCATCCCCTTCTACGCTGAAGCTATGACCGGCACCAGCTGCGGTAATCTTGGATGATGTATGAGATAGAGGTTTTAGTCAAATGAAATGAGCATCACGCGCGTCTTTCAAACTTTGCTCCGACTCTTCTCTTCCTTCATGATGTACATGCGTTGCAAAGCCACTCCGACGCGCTTAGAATGCGATACTCGACATTTCAGGACCTCAGCATGGAACAAATAGCAGTAGGAGCCATACCGTCGCCTAGACAAACACTACCTAGGGCATTGGTGAAATATACGAAGAAAATAGTCTTCCCTAGGCAGACTCTAATAGCTCGTAAACTCGCTTTACGAAGAAAACGATTTTGCTGGACGTGTGCGTAATCATTAACCTCCAACTTGCGGGCAAAAGCCAGCTACAGCATGAATTCGCGCGTTCATTGTACATGTTATCTACTTTCCTCGAGACACTGCTACGAGCTACTATGCGACATCGTTGATTGCAGTTCGACACAATCTTCCTTCAGCATTCTCCGCCCATCTGTCCCCTCCAACTGCTGTCGACCCATACAACATTTGCTCAGGATCATATTTATCCTTAATCTGCAGCAGACGATTATAATTTTCGCCATAGAACGCATGTTGCCAGTCCGGATCATCAGAATTGGCCTGGAGTAAACATCATTAACGAGACTGCATCGGTTGAGCGCAAGGAATAGACCAACCTCGTTCAGATACGTTCCCGAGTCCCCAGCCAACTTGCGCAACGGCGGGTCGATGACATTAGTAATCAAATCTCTGGATGCGAGCTGCTCTTCTCGAGTGGCCGTGTCATTCCATGCTCTGTTTCGAGCTCTTTGGTCAGGGCGGAAAATCATCGATTTAATATCATGCAGACTCACGTTAAAGTAATCAACAATTTTTCAGCCGTTCTCCAAGAAGGCAAAACCGCATTCGCAGGAGCATCTCGGTCTTTTATCGTCGCTTTCATGGCAACGTCGTAGGCAGACGCTCCAGCATCAGTGATGTTGCGTAAGACCCGAACGGTACTTGGGAGGGCGGAGCGGGTGAATAACTCTCTTGGAAGTAGACGACCACCAAAGTTGGTGTTTCCAACTAACAAACCTTGCCAACTTGGCACATTTGCGTATGCAGTCCGGAAGTTGGAATAAAAGGTGATATCGTAGGTATAGTTGATGTTCAGCATGTCCAGTCGCTCCCGAAGAGGAGAAGTAAGGACGTTGACTTCGTCAAGAGTTTTGTTTGGCATGAAGAGAGGGACACCCGAAAAGCTTGCCTGTGAGTAGAGAGATACAGCATATCCACCTGGGAGATAGGTGTGAATGCTGTCAATGATTTGAAAGTAGCGATTACGTGCCTGCATCCGTGAAATTGGGTGTAAATTCTAGATACGCAGTCACAGCTTCCCAATACAGATCTTGAGATATTCCAGCAGAAGAAAACAAGAGGTTTGCTATCGTGACATGGAAATCCAGGTGAGCTTTCACGGTGACTGTCCAGACGATGCCGTAGGTACCACCGCCCTGTGAAATATTAGAAACAAGCAAACGAAGTGGAGACGGAAAGCTCACTCCTCCACTGAGCGCCCAATACAGATCCGAATGCTCTGTTGGCGAAGCAGTAATGAACTTTCCTTCAGTGGTAATGACTTCATACTCAAGAGCCGAGTCTGCTGCCAGTCCGTAAACTGAGGTTAGAGAAGAATGACCGGCACCCTGAATGTAGCCTCCGGTAAATCCGACGGTCTTACGAACAGCTGGTGAGACCCCATGACCACAATTACGAGAAAGTCAACGCACCGGACAATCGCCCCCAACTACAGTATAGCCCGTACTTGCAGCGAAGTCGTACATTTGTTCTACTGAAACACCCGCCGACGCTTTGAAAGCAGGGCCACGATAAGCATCAGATTCAAAGTCTTCTAGCAATTCGATTTCTTGAAGGTAATGCGTCCAAATAGCCAATCCGCCTTTTCCTGTGGATTTGCCCATATAACTAAAAAGAATTCAATGAGCTACCAGAATAGATTGACTTTATGGAGAACGCACTCGTGGCCCGTGTTTCGTAATACAAATCTGATGTTGTGTTGTTTCGCAAAATCAAGTGTTGTAACAACATGGGCTTTAGTCGACACGTTGACAGCATATTGGATGTATGAACCGATGATGCACTGAGCATCCGGAGCAGTAAATGGATCACAACTATCATTTGCAAAGAAAGGTGTCATCACCGAGGACGAACTGGGAAGACTGTAAAGGCATGAGATACAGGAACTCAAAAAAGATTTCAAAGCACATACTGCAGAGACACTTCATGCCAATTGTCACGGACAAACTGGCATTGTTCTCCATCGAAAGTAGGATTATGGCATGGAGTAGCAATCGGTACCGTACGGATTAATCGGCCATCTACGCTTGCGTTAAAGGCGTTCCAAGTATCCAATGACGGCCAGTCAGCATCTCCGGGGAGGGCTTTACACGGACATGTACCATCCACCGGAATAACTTGGAACAAAGCCAAGAAGCCTAGGTAGAGAGTGGCCAGATCCGGCAAGTACTCTCTCATGTTCCTAGAAGATGAAAGGGAGAGATCAGAGCGGACTTTTTATACCGGTACATCGACTTTTTTATACCTTTCATTAAGATGGCTTACACGACACAATTCAGTGGATTAGGTCACCCCGCAATCGATCTCAACTTTTTACCAAGCACCTCTCTTCACTTTTCTCGGTTTCTTCGGAGAAAATTGAGCTTTGCCAGCTAGACCTGCCGCATCAATAGCAGCTATGTCCTCTTGGGACAAACCTAGAAAGCGATTAGGATTTAAGAGTATTAACAAATCAGCAGGGAACTCACGAAGTTTTTCAGCAGCAATATAGCCCTCCAGCCTCTTTCGTTTTGTACTCGTCCTGTCGAGTAAAGGCATCAATATGGTGATAATGTCGGTGCAGAATTTGCTCACGTCACAACTATACCTCCTCCAAGTTCTCCCAGCTTCTGTCTCGACCATGCCAAGAGGACCTGATCATTTGTTACCAGTTCTAGATTATGGCAATAGTTCGACACGATGTTGGCAAGAGCCCCGTCAAGGGGTCCTTTCATATGATGAGTTAAAGGCCTAGAGACCTTATCAGTGTGACTGTAACAGAATCCTGTGGTGGTTAACTCGCTTGAGGACGCTGTACGCTTCGATGACAATTCCATGCTCTTGGGCAAATTTAACAATTGGCTGTTGTTGTTCGTAGATGTAGGGATGAAGCAGGATCTATCAAGTAGTATAAGTCTGAAAGCACCAAATTCGACAGAATAACGGTATAACGTACCTGATTTACAGCCGGTTTGACTGCAGCAACTTCTAGAAGGGTAGCGAGGTCCTGGACGTCGAAGTTGCTGACGCCAATGGCTCTATATACACTGATCAGTTGGATTCAACAGCGGCAAAACCATTGAGGACGCACTTGGCGAAGCCATTTCGATACACTTCTTCCATCTCCTTCCACGCTGAAGGTATATCGGGTACCGGTAGTCTCGGATGATGAATGAGGTAGAGATCTACATATGATACGCCCAGCTGTTGTCCAATGAGTATTAGTCAAACGAAATGAAATGAACACCACGCACATCTTTCAAACTCTGCTCGACCGAGTCCTTGATTCCTACACCTTTCAACGCTGACCATTTGGTAGTAATGAAGATTTCGTCCCGCTTGAGCCCAGTTTCCTTCATGATGTATTGCAAAGCCAGCCCAACCTCGGTCTCATTCCGATACGCCTGCGCGGTGTCTGATATAGAAGCAATTTCCTTCCTGGACTTGCTCATGGACAATTTACGCACCAAAATGACGAATACCCACGGCAGCAGCTTGGATGACTTGTTGAACAACGCTATCGCCATTCCCCAGTCTCCAAGTTCCAAATGCGATACTGGGTATTTCGAGGCCTGGTATGCACGTCGGCATGGAAGAAATAGCAGTAAGAGCCGTACCGTCGAACAAATGCCATTCGCATTTGTTGAACTCGAGTGATGACGTCATCAATTTTGTAGTTTCTCAAAGGCTGTGACGAAAACGATGAATTCTTTTTAGATACATAAATACAAGACTAGTTTTTATCAGACCAAGGTTTGTCTCTTTCTTCACGCTCCGTTTTGCTGCACATCCTCAGGATCCGACGGCAAACTTATGCTTCCCTGACGTCGGTTTCTAGAGAAACGCCCTACAATGAGAGCCAGCCATCTATAAGGTCGCACAGCAGCGGAAGATTGAGGTTGACCATCGATTTCGGCGTCTGTACTGTCGTTGTCACTTGGCAATTGGATAGCACTTTATACCAGTCAGAAGATTCATAATTTACTGCAATTAACACACACCTTCTCCGCCGTCCGCAGCAGAAAAGCCTGGAGAAGAAACGCGGAATGAAACCCGAGTCGTACCAAGCCCCGAACAAGATAATGCAAATGACAATGGCGAATTCTATAATAATCCAGGTTCTATTGCTAATACGGCTGGTGGGTTTATTAGGACATTGTATTTCGGGACCGACATCCAGCTGTTCCCCGCCCCAGCAGTGTGATAAAGGATTGATGCGATAAGGAGAAGGCCCCCCGTAGCTGCGCTGGTATCTACACTGTTCTGCAGGGTCATACTCCAATGGTAGAGCCTGAGCTCCAGGCATTAAAGTACAATCGCCAGTCTCGTTTTTTACATGATTGAATTGACTGAGGGCGGACGATGTAAGGATGATCAAACACCAAATCACCGTTTACATACCAATCAAAATCAGCTCTAGTGCACAGGCAATAACCCTGATATTGGGGCCATCTAGTCTGTTGGTCACCTACCACACAATCGGCATCTCTGATGCGGCGATGATAGAGCATCTTAAAGCTTTCATGAGGAAAAAAAATCTGGCAAGATACATTGAATATCCATACCTGTTTTCCCAAAACGCAACTATCACCATGGTCACCGCTAGGACTCCAGAACTCGAAATCACGACTGAGGTTGCCTATAATAACAAAATTCAATATCGAGTGTGGTTTTAACTGAAGAAACAGATATACATTCTCGAGTTGTCAGTGAAGAGAAGTCAATCTTTATGACAAAGGTCCTGCCAGGTTGGGATGGATGTTTTCCGAGTACAATAAATCGTCGACTTGTACCACTAGGGTTAGTGATGATATCCTGGACACGCAGCTCCTCTTCGGCGAACTGATATTTTTCCCATGTCAACCCTTCGTTTGTGCTGAAGACAACATGGTTCGTAGGCTCTCCATCGTGGGCCATGACGAGTAAAGAGCCTGAATCACCGAACTCCCAAATATGAGGTTGTTTGTGTATTTCCTCCCAAGTAAAACCTCCATCGCGACTGAGAAAGGTGTCGCCAGTCGCATAGTCGCTGAGTTCTTGCCCAACATTTCCAGTCCTTACGATTACGCCCTGGGTAGCAAGTACACGGATTTTTTCGGACTTCTTTTGAATTTTGCGTAGGTGAAGGTGAAGATTACAACTCTGAGGTGAAGTTAGCATGGATTCAATAATGGTTGACAATTAACAGAACGCACGGCTCCACTGCAAGAATAATGCCTTCCTAACGAATCGAGCTGCGGTGGTCTAAGATGTTTCCAAGTACTGCCTATGATATTCAAAATTTTCGGTAATGATAGTCTGCAGAAAGAACAGCTAGACGAACCGTCGTCCTGGGAAATCTTTGACTGCAGAGATTTCTTTCCAGTCAATATTGCTTCTCGGGGATTGGAAACGACATTCATCAGAGTAGTCCCATCTAAGCCGACCATCCTTTCCAGATCAATAAATCCTCCATCATCACGGTTGACGTTCTCTGCGATTGTGACTAGGTATCGTCCTTGAGAATCTGACTTTAACAAGCTGCCCCATTCTAGAAATGGGTATGAAGAGGTCTGTATGTGTATCATAAGGGGATAGCTGGATGAATCAATCATCGTGTACGTCTATATATAAGCCAGATGAGACTCTTTGCTCAGTAGATACTACCAAACACGCACCGTAGATCCAAATTTTACATCGGAAGGAAAATTGACCGGATAAAAGTGTTTTGTATTTCTAGAGACTTGGAGACCTAACGCCTCTTGAGAACGTCGAAGCTTAAGAAAGCATCCTCTTCAATAATCGCGCTTTTTAGAGTCTAAGTGAGGGTCCGTACCTCAGCGACGACCAAGAACCCCGAAAACTTGGCGAAACCAACCGTCTCATTAGATAACTTTTGTCTCCTGGTATAGAATGAATTCCCTGATACCAGTTCCAGCTTGTTTTTTGGAGAAATCCTCATTTGCGATCCTTCTTTGACGGAATAAGATTCGCAAATAATTCCTGATAGATCCGTGCTGTAGATTTGAACGTCCGACGTGCTCCATATACAACCGCGCACGTAACGTTCTACAAAATTCCAGTTCATCCCATTATCAACCGAGTACCACGCCTCGGCATGACAATTGTCCCAGTTCCCGTTTTTGCAATCGACATCTCCCATCCAAATGAGATAGTCAGATTGCACTTGAAATGCAAGGGTCTCCCGTGTAAACGTGCTTGGAGGAGCCGGCGTAGACATTTTATTCCAGGAAAGACCGGCATTGTTCGTGGTGTAAAAATGGGCATCACTAGTAAGCAGATATGCTCGACTATTACTGTGAGGATGACGGTAAAACCTGACAAAATGTTCTTGAGGCTCGAGCTGTGTCCAGCTGCTACCTTCATCGCGAGATTGCCAAATGCTCCCATCGTAGAATCGTACAAGCATGGTCTGTACTTAACCTCAGTTATACGTCAAACAACAGAATCGATGAAGACCAACTTTGTAGTATGGGAAATACTCGTGCTGAGCGATAGTATTGGGAAATTCATGCTGCGCAAACTTTGAGACCAATCATCGACTCTGAGAAAGCGATATACACACAGTTACGTGGGCGACAGTTTGCAGAGGATGGGTTGAATTTAGAGCTGCCGTTAATGAAAACAGGAAGCAGATGTAGGAAAATAAAAATGTTGATTTCCATTGTGTAATCATGGTGGGCAAGTTTGGGGCGAGGCTACAGCATTGACCTCTCCGTGTTTATACCAACATCGTCTTGGTTCAGATGGCCGTTGATGATTGTCCAGGCAGAGTCACCGCTTGAACTCTTCCCAGGTAACCATCTTACAGGTAGACGCTCAGTAACATACAACAATTTGTTCTTTTCGGGCTCCATTCAATGCTCAGCCTGAGATAAGGCTGACATACATCTATCTTGCGTGGATCATGGATCAAAACGTTTCTGAAGGAGTCTGCAATACGGGATGCAGTGATTCGAAGTTGACTAGCATCATAACTTGATTAATACGATAATCAAAAACTTACTACTGCACACGTACCTTTTACTCCAGATCTACTTTTCAGGCAGTGTATCCCAAGCTTGCTTTTTTACAACACCAGACATCAAGCGTTCCGCTTTACGCTATGATGATCAGTCAGTGAATCAAAACAGTACAGACATGTTGACAGGACCAAGTAGTTACTGCTGTCTGTTTGACGCACGAGTACGACTTGAACACGATCCCGCTAGTCAGAGGGCTCGTTCTCTTGCGTCCGCAGAAATTCGAAAATTGCACAGGTAAGAAACTAAACGCTGAAGCGCTGAAGTTCGAATCAGAACATGAGAGTTGAATTAGAAATGCGCCGCGTGGCACGTACAAGATAAATCCGGAATAGACGGACTCTCTGTATCAACGTCAACCGTCAAAGTGCGGGGATACAATGAAATCAAGTAACTAGGAGATATGTACTCTTACGTTGCTAGAGAACTTGGCAATTTAGCAGTAGCTAATAAAAGCCTTCTCAGTAAGTACATATTCACTTTCCTCACCCGGGATATTTTTTTACTGGATCAAAAACACATAAATACAAAAGTAATCCCCATATGAGGAGATTTGTCCCTTTTTCATGCACCATTTTGTTGTACGTCTCCAGAATCCAACGGTAAACTTATGCTCCCTTGACGCCGATTTCTGGAAAAACCAGCTAAACGCCGTACAATGGAAACCGGCCAGTTGTAAGACCGCGCAGCAGTGAAAGACTGGGATTCATCATCGATTTCAATGTCGCTATCACTTGGCAGTTGGATGGCACTTTATACTAGTCAGAAGTTGTTCGCCGTTCAGTATAAATAATACATACCTTTTCCGCCGTCTGCTGAACCAAAAGTTGAAACAACATGGAATAAATGCTGAGACGTACCAAGCACCGACCAAGATGACGAGGCTGAAGAAAATGGCAAATATTATAACGACCCAAAATCTACTGATACGACTCTCAGTAGGATCAGTAGGATCAGTGACAGGGCTGGGGTCAGTGGTATCATCAGGCTCGCTAGGTTCACTAGGTCCAGTCGGTTCCGTAGGATCAACAGGACATGGTATTTCAGGACCAATATCAAGCTCCTCACCCCCCCAACAGTGCGATAAAGGGTTTATGCGATAAGCAGAAGGTTGCTGGTAGCTTTGCCGGTATCTACACTGTTCTGTAGGGTCATAATCCAATGGTGGAGCCCCAGGAATTGAAGTACAATCGCCAGTCTCGTTCCTTACATGGTTGAATTGGCTGAACATGGTCAATATGGGACAGTCAAAGATTAAGTCATGGCATACATACCAATCGAAATCGGCTCTAGTGCAAAGGCAAAAGCCCTGATATTGGGGCGGCATGATCTGCTGCTCATCTACCACGCAGTTAACATCTCTGATGCGACGATGGTAGAGCATCTTGTAGCCTTCATGAGAGGAAGAACTTCTTGCACTGATCAGAGGCGTACCTGTTTTCCCAAGATACAATTATCACCATGATTATAGGGACTCCAAAACTCAAAATCACGGTCGGAGTTGCCTATGATATTATTAAAAGTCAATGTTGTAGTATAGTCCTGAGCTGGAAGAGACATACATTCTCGAGTAATCAATGAAGAGAAGTCAATTTTGATAGCAAAGATCTTGGAAGGGTGAAGTGGATGTTTTCCGAGTACAATAAATCGTCGGCTTGTACCACTAGGGTTGGTGATAATGTCATGTATAAGCAGTTCCTCCTCAGCAAACTGATGTTTTGCCCATGTCAATCCTAGGTCAGTGCTGAAGATGACATGATTTGTAGGCCTTCCATTATGGGCCATTACGAGTAGGGAGCCTGAATTGCCGAACTCCCAAATATGAGGTTCTTTGTGTATTTCTTCCCAAGTAAAGCCACCGTCACGACTGAGAAAGACGTCGCCAGCTGAATAGCTGCCGAGTTCTTCACCAACATTGCCAATCCCAATGATAAGTCCGTGGATAGAGGAAGCACCAGGTGTCCTATGCTTTTTTCGCTGTGTAGGCCCTTGTAGATGCAAATTGCAGCTCTACAGTAGGAAAAATGAGCTTAGATCCAGTAACAATGTATCGCAAATTAACGCACGACTCCACTACAACCATATGAGTTTCCTAGCGAATCGAGTCTCGGCGGCTCAAGGTATTTCCAAGTGCTACCTATAACATTCCGGTTTTATAAGAGCGATAGTTTTCGAAACAAGTGATCGGACATACCATCATCATGGGAAATCTTGGTCTGCAAGGATTTAATTCCAGTTAATACCGCTTCCCTAGGATTAGAAACGACATTCATGAAAGCAGTTCCTTCTAAGCCAACCATCCGTTCAAAATCGGGAACCCCTTCTCCATCTCGGTTGACATTTTCTGCAATTGTAACAACGTTGCTCCCTCGTGAATCCGATTTCAGTGCACTGCCCCATCCTGGAAACGGAAACTGGGAGGTTTCTATGTGTACCACTAATGGATGGCCGAATGTATCAACCATGTTGTACGCCTGTAGAACGTTAGGAAGTGAGGATTACTTGATGATCAGTAGAGGATATAAGACGCGTACTTGAGGGTCGTATCTCGCACCGAAAGGTAACTTGACGAGATCGAAGTATTGTCCGTCATGAGAAACATGAAGATCCAGGGAATATCGAGAACGATCAACCTTTTCGGTCAGATATTCTATAAGTTGACCACCTCTGAATATTAAACAGAAAGTCATACCTCAACAACGGTGAGGGAACTGGAGAGTTTTGTGAAACCAGCGACCTCATCAAAGAGCTTTTGTTTCCTAGTGTAGAATGAACCTCCAAAAACCAGTCCTAATCTATTTTCTGGAGAAATCCTCACTTGCGATCCTTCTTTGATAGAATAAGATTCGCAGATAATTCCAGACAAGTCAGCGTAGAGTAGGATATCCGTGCTCCAAACACAATTGCGTACAAAGCTCTCTAAAAACTGCCAATTTAGGCCGTTATCAATCGAATACCATGCTGAAGCGTGGCAATCGACCAAACTCTCACTTCCACAATCGACGTCTCCAATCCAAATGAGGTAGTTGGATTGTATTTGGAAAACTAGCGTCTCCTCTGTGAATGTACTCGGAGGGGCCGGCGTAATCACTTTATTCCAGGAGAGACCGGCATTACTTGTAGTGTAAAAATGTGCTTCGTTCGTGAGCAAATAGGCGCGGCTTTTGAGGTGAGGGTGATGATAGAACTTCACAAAGTGCTCTTGAGGCTCGAGTTGGGTCCAGTTGCTACCTCCATCACGGGATTGCCAGATACTCCCATCGTAGAGTCGTACGAGTATGGACTATAATTAACATTAACCGGTGCACCAAATGAGAGGGTCGACGAAAAACAACCTTATAATATGGGAAATACTCGTGCTGGGCGATAGCACTTGAAAATTCGTGCTGCACAAACTCTGAGAAATTCGTCACCTCTCAGGAGATGGTATACGCACAGTTACGTGGGTGACCTTTTGCAAAGCATGGGTTGAATTTAAAGCAGCTGCTATCGAAAACGGGAAGAGAAGGAAGAGGAATAAAGATGTGGGCTTCCACCGCGGTGTCATGGTTAAGGCAGATCTTGACCTCTTCCCGTTTTTATACCAGCATAGAGCATTCACCTCGGATCATACAGTCTCATCTTCAACGACGCTTGATGATTATCCAGGCAAGATCATCTACCAAAAACCACTGCAGTTTTCAGTAACGGTAACCTAATTATATTAACAGATGCTCGCCGATGCCATACAACCTGTCCTTCCTAGGCTCGGTTCAGCGCTCGAATGGGCCTTCATATAGGTTGAACTAACCTGTCTGAACCGCATACACTATTGCAGAAAGGTCTCTGAAAGAGCCTTTGTATGCCACGAAATGTGCATTTCTTTATTATAGAACGAACAGGAAAATTAGTTAGTTCAATGATTGGAAATTATTGTACGCATGCCTTCTTGCGCAAGATCTTCCCAAGTTTATTGAATTCGTTTCTTTAACATCAAAAATCCCGCTTTACGCTATGATCATTAACACAGTGAATCAAAACTGGACGAGCTTGTCGTTATGACGGGACCAAAGCGGTTCAAGTTGAGCTCGGCAGGGCGAGGGCGCCTGTTCGACGCCCGTCACGGGTAGAACTAGAGGATGAACGTTGAGCGCTAGAGGAGACTGGGTCAACTGTGGAGTTATGTGTGCGCGAATTGCGAATTTTTAGATTCGCTTTCGCCGTTGGATCACGGCGATGCGTCGAGGTAAAAACACACCACGTGGCAGCTCCCTTTCTCTTGATACTTCAACCATCATGCATCATGTCTGATAGTCATCTCGAGTTCACAAAAGAAACCCAACGGCAAGAGCTACGAAACAGCTATACTCTGGTATTGATGCTATCAAAGTGCGGGTAGGGTATGAACAATGAAATCAAGTAGCTAGGAGATGGTAAGTCATATAGTTACGCATGTGCTGCTCATCAAGAGAAGGCAATTTAGTATGCTACAAATACAGATATCTAGGTACAGTATGCGATGCGAGGTTCAAGTTCAAGATTCTACAAGATGATGTATGCGAGAGGAAATGCTCTAATGCACCACAAAAAATATATGGGCGCGAATTACAGGTCAGCATCTATGTCTAGGGCTGACGCAGGGATCTAAGGCTCTAGTTAGCAGCTCCAAATCTTCTCCTCTTCACTGAGGTTAAGCGTCACGTTCGTTTTCGAGCATCTATTCAGCGCACACCAACACCCCGTCGTCGCAGAAATTTACAGGTTCTCAAAGAGGCACTTGGGATCCATGCCCTCAAAGCTAATCCTGTAAACCTTGTCGAACAGGGGGAAATCCTGCAGCCGATTTCGGGCTTCAAGGAAGTGGAAGATCTCCTCCGCAGTGGCGACACCCTGTAGTTTCTGGCCGTTCAGCAGTTCGTGTTCGAGTTGGGCAAAGGATTTGCCCGTCTTCACGAAAGCTTCTGCGCACTTGCGGTTGCGACCACCGAACGAAGCTAAAATGATTCCGTCAGATCCGGGTAACAACCAGTCCAGGTTCATCACTTACTAGTAATGAGATCTGCAACACCAGCGGAATGATGCGAAAAGGTCAACGACGACGAATTGGGGAAGAATTCCTTGGTGAAGCTAGCCATCTCAAGGAGACCAATGCGAAGGATTGCAGCTGGTAATGATCAGTCGTATCAACACCAATATACCATGTTAAACAGATAGAAACTTACCTTTTGTGTTGCCTCCGAGGCCCATACCGTCAACGAAACCTGCGGCCATAGCAACAACGTTCTTCAGTGCTCCACTGAGACTAACCCCAGCGACGTCCTCGATAGGGTGCACTCGGAACGCTGCCGCATCGAAAACTGCATGCCAAAGAGCAGCATCTTCGGGCGAAGGCACACCAATAGTGGTCTCGCAGAACTCCGAGTTGGCGACTTCGAGGGCGATGTTGGCACCACCTAGCGTGTAATCAATCAGATCAAGGAACCAAACTGAAATAATAACGACCTACCGAGTGCAGAGCAGGGAATACCGAGCCTCTTCTCGATGATTGCAGGGTACGTGGATATCTGATCACCATTAACTTCAACACCCTTGATGGCCGAGATGGCCCGAGCATTGGGAGCAAGGACACCTGGTTTGCTGAGGGTTTCAAGTACAGGTGTCAAGAATTGATGAGGAACGACAAGAACGATAAGCGTAGCGTCTTTGACTACGTCCACGAGTTCAGGAACAGCACGAAGATTATGAGGTAAGGAAACGTCGGGAAGATAACGGGAGTTTTGGTGCGTCGAGTTGATGAGTTCGGTGAGCAGACCTTGGCCAGGAATCTAAATAGCGTTTTCAGTGGATATTGGAGTTGAGCCATATCCAAGACCTACCTCTCTTTCTCGAACCCACATTCGTACTTCAGGATGGAAACCCTACAACCAGATCAGTCAAATCGAACCTAGTAAATCGCAGCACGGAAAACTTCACCTTTTTCTCCGCAGCATTCAGAGCTGCGATACGCGCAAGAGCAGTCCCCCAGCTTCCGCTTCCGACAACGGCGATTCTTTGCATCTCCGTCGATTTGCCGTCGACTTGTTCTGGCTCGTAGAGGTCAAACTCTGTGACGTAAGGAGCCATTGCAGCAGCGATGACACCCGAGCTGGAACGACGAACGGTACGTGGTCTATGAGGCGCGTCATCTTCCTCATCGGAATCGGCTTCAGAGACTGCTCGCGAAGGTGGTTTCCTGTTGGAACGTTGCGAGTTGCTACGCTGGGGCTTCACGCTGGTGAATGCGATGGAGTGTCCACTAAGCGCGTTAAGGCCGCCCTTTCGAATTCCACCACTTGGAAAAGCTTTCAGCAGTGGCGACGGTGGACGAGAGGAAGCTGGTGTAGACACAGGTGAAGCAGGTCGTGAAGCCAGAGGAGAAGGGGTTTGAGATTTAGGCGAAGAGCTGCCTGAGTTGGATACTTGGGTTGGAGACATGATTGTGGTAGTAGTGGTGAGATGAGTTGTAGATATCGTCGATTTTCCTAGAGGCTTATATAACTACAGGAGGAGTTGCATAACGCCGTCCAGCTTTGGAGCACAATCGTAAGGCAATGGATTTGCCGACCGAGACTGGTGAAGGTTGTGAAAATTTTTGCTGCCGACGGCGCGCATGTCGGTTTATGTTTTTCCAGAAAGGTTCGGAAAACCAATGACGTCGTAATGGCTCCTACGGCGATCACTTCGTATTCACCGAAACGAGAACAAGTGCCTTAATAACCAATGCGCTGTTTCTTTTTCTCCGACTCTCGGAGGGATGTTTCGAGACGTCATGAGTGCTTAACGAAAATTTTCCTGTGTCTTCTCGAGCTTCCTCGACGTTCGGCTAACATCCTCCTATAGTGGGTTTAAAGACAACAAAGTCATCTCCATCCTTACGGCTGATGGCAGTTCCACTCACCACACTTAAACCCTTTTTTCGTTATCTATATGTAATTGATCGCTCAGATTCCTTAAGCTTGTGGCGCAGCTTTTGAGGGTAGGTACAACCGATCTCCTTTTGTCGGCGAACGTTCTATTTTCATGAAGTTTCTGTTGAACAGGAAACGTGGTTTGGAGCAACTCTTTTCCTTTACAATCGATTATCCTCGCTCCAGCGCATCCGAGGTAGGCGAAGGTGACTCGAAGGCACCACCTCCACTCTTTCGTATCCATACGGCAGAGTATTTTTCCATTCGGCCTTTGTCGTTTCCGTTGCAAATCTAGGGTACCTTAAATACTGGACTTGAAGTTTTTCCATTCCCCACTTCCCCTCACATCTTTACTCACAACACATCTATTTCTCTATCCATCATTTCTATCATGCAACAATTCAACAAGCAACAATCCACCGTTACCGTTCACCACACGGTCAAGGCCGTTTTGTACGTCCAATTTGACTCTGCTCTCAAGTCGCGTCTAACTTTGCTTTCCTAGATTCGATATGGACGGTACTCTCATCGACTCTTCTCCGGCAGTTACCGCTGCATGGACTCTTCTCAAAGAGACCGGATACGACTTTCTCGACCTTCCCCACATCCTCGCCTCTGCACATGGCTACCGAACTATTGACGCTTTGCGCAAATGGTGCAGGATCTCCGACGAAGAACTTTTGAAGAAAGAAGTTGTTCGTTTCGAGAATGCTATCCTCAGCAATGCTCAAGCCAAGGCTGGAACCGGCGGTGGTATCATCGCTTTGCCTGGAGTCAAACAACTCTTGGACGATATCGAAGGTTCCAACAAGGCCGAGCAAGGTGAAGGTTGGGCTGTGTGCACGTCTTGTAAGCTTGAAGGGTGAAATTGCGGAGACTATCTTTGCTGACTTTAATTTTTTCTAGCAACACATTACTATGCATCCCAAGCCCTCCCTGCAGCTGGTCTGCGCATTCCTGAGGTGTTCGTCACTGCCGAATCAGTCTCACAAGGCAAACCTGCACCGGACCCTTATCTCCTCGGAGCTAAGCGCAAAGAAGTCTCCCCTCTTGACTGTGGGTTACCCTTTTCCCGTTTGTCGTTCAAAGTTTAACGTTCTGTCAAGGCATTGTCGTCGAGGATGCTCCTACCGGTATTCGCAGTGGTAAAGCCAGTGGCGCCTTTGTCTTGGCGACTTGCACTTCGCACAACCGCGAGTCTTTGGAGAAGGAAAACCCTGATTTCCTCGTTACCGACCTTTCACAGTACGTTTTTCTCTTCCTATCATTGATACCTATCGGAATTCTCAATTCTGTTTTTAGCGTGAAAGCTATCCGTAACGCCGATGGTTCCGTTACCTTGGCTATCTCCCAACCTGAAGACAGGAAAGACAGTGCACCTACCCCCGACGACACTCCTCTCACTACTCCTGTCATTTCTCGTGTGCCCAGCGTGGCTGACCTCCAGAAGTCTTCCGGTCTTCCTACTCCCAGGGAACCAGGCACTGAGATCGACGACCACGGTGCCAGGGGCATCAGAGCCATGGGCGGCTTCTAAACCAAAATTTCAATGTATCATGTTTTGTCCTAATTGCTTTCATGTATCACTTTAGATGAGTCTCTTAGACCTAGACTTAGATTGTCTAGATACATAGAGTTTGGACTCTAATTTGCTTTAGATAGCACGCCAAGTGATTGAAGGAGTTGCATTTCTTGCTACGTACATCTCGTATTCTGTATTATAATATTGCGTATACATATCCACTTGAATGATCTTCTGAACTTTGTCTGAACTTGGGATTTTGTGCCTTTATGCAACCTTTATCAACTCGGAGATTCTCCATCAGTTTGAAGCTTCTTGATAAGACTGGTTCTTTGATTGCTATTGAGCGAAGACGAGAATTTTATTATCTATGATGGACGATCTGATAGGTCTTCATATCAAGCTCCACAATCCGTAACAATGTACACGGTGAACTCGTTCCGGACATACCTTCGACCGAACAACTTTTTGGAAAACTTGGAGTCGAAAAATGGAGGAAAAGAACTGGTACATGTGGAGTTCGGCGAATCGAAAACCTTTTGCTGTTGGCGATTCCATCCGGGGCCGCTCCTATTTCTCGCAAAAGACTAGCGCCACACCGCCTCGAGCGGTGGATTAGTCGAGCTAGCCGGGTCCAACATCAAGCAAGTATTAAGGCAACCTTGAGAATCAATTCATGACAATTAGGCTTCGCCGTCTTCACGAAAGATTGCTGCTGTCCTCGGTAGATAGGCGTGTATATCATCTTGGAGCAAGAACGACTAAGTTCACGTTATGTTTCTGTTGAGGAATCGGCTGTTTTAAGAATTGGTAGGTGATCCACCAGTATTCCACATGGAGGGCCATAGGGAAGTGATAAACGACGACTATTACGCGTTCTAACGAAAGTCTTGAGCACGTAAAAAACCCCAAATCATTCATGTAAGACAGGCGTCTCTGAGGAGCTGCTATAGGAGGATATATCCGAGATGAACCTGAGTAGGTATGAACCATCATAAACGGCGGATATTGAAGAGAATCCATGGGGAAAAGATAAGGACAGTTTATTGCATTCCGCTCGTTTGGTTGCGCCATAGTTCAATGAGCTCGAAGGGTGAGTTATCTTCCCGGCCTTCCGAGTTTACATCACTGAGCTCCAAGGTGGGAGGGTTGGAAAGGGTTGGAATCAGAAAACAAAGAACTAGACAAGGTAGGTGCGAGACCAACGGAAGCCGGGATTCAAGTGCAGTTGGTTGAAAACAAGGGATTTACCGGGCCCCGGTCCGAGCCTGCTTCTGAAAAATATCTATTTACGTAATCAGGTTTCTTCGACCCCGCCCACCAACTTGCACAGCTACAGCACTTTGGTTGTCCGTGTATGTCTGGCTTCAGAGAATCAACTCACAGACTGCCTTTGCGTTTCAATGAAATTCTGAAATTATGGACTGCCTAGTCCATGTTTTCGCCTGAATCATTCTGTCTTGAACGCGGGTTAGAAAGCAGTACGCCATTCGACCGTCTAGCTACAGTACACTTGAAGAACCAGTATCTTTGTATAGCGGTATCTAGTTGTTTACAATGCATACGATGCATCTGTCGGGTGTATCAGTACGTGTTCGGTATTGTTTCTGGGATTGACACGCTGACACATCTGACACTTCTTCCTTCCCCTTTCCGTCTCTGAAACCATGCCTGGATCCTCTCCAAGACGCTTTCTGACCTTTTCTTTACGTGTCCCGTCTACATTTCGTGCATGACGCGTGTGTTTGAGCTTTGGCTCAACCTGCTCAAGTACAATCGTGTCCTCGTTCTTCGACAAGCTCGACCCGTGATCGACTTGAACTTCTGTGCTTGAAGCTTCATATATTCATATCTCGCAGAACTTGCTTTGACCAACGTTTCTTTCCATGACATCATGATCTTCGACCTCTCGAGTCGTTTAACTTGAAACTGTAGTTTGCCAACCGACCACATCTCCGTGATTCTTTAATGATCTGCGGTATATGGCTCGGACCATTATCCCCTTCCCAGTGTCGTCGACATTGCGTCACTCTTGTACTTTTCGATGTTCGTCATCGTTTCGCTAGAGCCCTGGCTACTATGAAAAGCAACGCTTAACAAGGAACGGTCCCGAACAGTCATCTCCGCCCATGGTTCGTCATTGGTGCACCTCTTGCGCTTCTCATGTACGCGTTCGCCGATATCGAGAATGTAAAGTTTCCTTTGCCATGATGCCACGATTGAGTGATGGTCCGGACTCCACTCGATTACTGTACAGCTTATTAGAACCGCGTCATCTTCGTATCTCAAGAATCATAGCGTATCTCTTGGACGAAGTTCAACGATATTCCTCGAATGAGGCAGGTTTGGCATGACGTCATCAGCCTACTGAAAATTTCTCCCAACCGTCGTCCAAACGTCTGCACTGCGTAGCTCCTTTGTAGATACCCACCTGGTGTTTCGCATTGGACAAGTGTTCTACCGTGCTATGTTGGCCGTTTATTTTGGTTTCGTCCTCCCAACACAAATTATTTACCATTCCGTTATCATATCCAAAGCACCGTGCTACAATCCTTTCGAGTCCCAGGTTAGACTGCAGTGACGCGTCGCCGTCGGCTCACCGGTCCCCGATGCCTGTGGTAACTGGAATTCACCGGTGCGTCGGCGTTTACTTTCCTCTATGTATCTACCCATCCCTCTTTTAATCCAATATATCGCTGGCCGAAGGCCCTCGTCATGTCTTTTTCTGCTGCTGGCCGAACGGACTCGTCACCTCTCTGGACTATTCACAATCATGGCATAAAAGACTCGATATTTCTGCAGTCAATTCTCAAGTTCAAGTGAAATGTCTTCTCCAATTCCCAAGTACAACCGTGTCTGGTACATTACCGGCACCTCATCTGGCCTCGGCCGCGCTCTCCTCGAAAACGTTCTCTCCAACGGTGAACGCGCTGTCGGGACATGTCGCAATACCTCTGCTATTACCGACCTTGCGACAAAGTACCCCGACCAACTTCTTGTTCAGGCCGTAGATGTTACCGACTCTCAGCAGATCAAAAATTCGTTCAGTGCAGCCGTAGAGAAATGGGGTAGGGTTGATGTTGTGGTGAATAACGCGGGATATGCTGTTTTTGGAGAGATTGAGAGTGTTAGTGAGGAGGAAGCGAGGCTTAATTTTGAGGTGCAGTTCTGGGGAGCGGTACATGTTGCGAAGGAGGTGGGGGCTTTTGATTCCTTGAAGCGGTATTCGTGATGAGACTGACGTTGCATATGTGCTCGTAGGCTGTCAGGGTCTTCCGGGAAGTGAATCCCGCAGGTGAAGGCGGTCGCATTTTCAACGTGAGCACTATTGGAGGGTATAGAGCTAATCCGACGCTTGCGTATTACTCTGCTAGTAAATTCGGCAAGCATCCTATTCATCACCCTACGGTATGTAACATTAATCGATGTGTTGTTTTTTCTACATACAGCCCTCGAAGGCTTCACTCAATCCTTCCTTCAAGAAATGTCCCCCGAATGGAATATCAAAGGCTGTATCATCCAACCCGGGGGCTTTGCTTCCGAATGGCGATTCTCCTCTGCGAAAATAACGACTCCTCACCCTGCCTACACCGACGAGAACAACGCCTGCCATAGGTTCCGTACCGTCGTTCGCGCACAAATTCCATACATTGGCGACGTGAAGAATATGGGTAGGACGATTATCAAGCTAGCCAACATGTCCATGGGCCCAGATGCAGTCGAATTGCCTTTGAGAGTCCAGTTTGGGTCGGATGCGCTGTTTATGGTTGGGCAGCAGGCGAAGAATACGTTGAGGGATATGGACAAGTGGAGAGCGATTAGTAAGGAGACGGATGATGAGGGGATGGATGGGGATCAGTATTGTAGGGATGTGTTGTTGGCGAGTGGGAGTTTTGATGATGTCAAGTAAAAATGTAGTGGCCTTGGGATGTTTTTCGAGTGTTGTACGCAGACAACAGCGAATAGATCAACATCACGACCTCAGGACAAGCAGGATTTACTATCAGAGTAGTATGCGAGCGTTGGATTGGCTCTTGATAATATTACCAAAAGTGTTTGATCTCTCGATCTCTCTAGAAACAGCGTGTCCCACAACGTCGACCCTACATTCCTCTACCGCGGTATTGAAGGAACCTTTGATCTGCTGAGAGTCAGTCTTAAATGAGAAGTTGGTCCGGGTACTTTTGTGCAAGATCAGTGTTGCGACTCGGACATGTCCCGACGGTGCGTTCGACTCGAAATAAGCCATGTAGTAGCTCAAAGAGACTGCCATTTATCGGGAGTTCTCCACAGAACAAAGTCACTAAACTTATTTGTGAGCAGAATAATAGATGAATCTCCGCTCCTTCTGGACTCGCAACTTATGTCTCGGAAGTCATCAGTCTGTTCCAACTATGTTCGAAGTAACATCTAGGCTACCTACATACCAGAGCGCTCCCGCCACAAGAGCAGAGAATCTTGCAATAAAAAGAACATGTTAAACTCGAATGAGAAAGGTTCTCCTTTTCACATTGCAGCCACTTTAAAAGGCTGCATTTAAAGAAGCTATGATCAGGAAAATGGTTGATGAAGACTGCGCTGATATTGAATTGGTGTACTGAGTCCTGCAATTTCCAGCTTTCAAGCAATCCCTCAGTCAATTGTAGAATCCTGTCTTTGATAATGTTTGGATGAAGTGAAAGATCCTGTGAGTCGAGACAATGAAGTGAACCGATCAAACTGCCCATAATGACAATGACAAGCAACTGCAGATACTCTGCTAGAGGACTAGATTGATATTTCCATAGTGCATCTGTCACTCCTAGATATCCATCCGGGTCATGAATCGCAATGTTCAAATAAATAGGATGCCTTCGAGTCGATCCTCGTTTTGAATTGGGTACTGGCACCTGTTCTTCCTTATCAAATACTAGTGCAACCTGCGTATAGGCGATCTGCGGCATTTCACTGGTCCACAGATGCAAAGGGGTATAGAACACAAGTTCCAACCTCAATTCCTTTAAACCTGGAAAGCACGTCCTCAATCCCGAATAATTCCTCATGTCGCTAAACATCCAATACATATCTTCTGCACTCCTATCTTGGCTCTTCAGTTCGGGGTAAGACCGCATGTCCACAAAACAAACCATCGTTTCTCCGCGTTCTTTGAGTTCTCGTTGGTCATAAATGGTAGATTTACCCGTCCGTATGATTTTGGCGAGGTAAAGGAGGTAGCTGAATTTGGGGATGTAGAGTTGTCGGGAGGCGATATGAGCGAATTGAGCTTTCCACGTTGTGTCGACAAGAGGACAAGTGGTTATAAAGAGGATGCGCTCGGAAGAGGAAAGTTCGGATTTCCATGTGAACAAGATTATTTTTTCAACCAGTTCTGGGGGGGAAGTTATTGATTATTGACATAGCGCTGAAGAGAACAGTAAGGAGATAAAGAGATTCTCGATTTTCGTCATGACATCACAACACATTGATCGCAAGCGGATCTGGGATCAAAGATTAATCAAGGTTTAAAAAAAAATAGGGACCATCATTTTTGATCCGCATGGCAGTGCAACCTGCGCGTCTACCACTACAATGTCGAGTACAGTCAATGTAAATCTACTAGTGTAATCTACGACTTCAAGCGTATCTAACAGACATTATCAGAAGCTGCTTTACGTCGGGAAAAAGGTGACACACCTAGAGTTACTGAATCTTCATGAGAGGATTGGTCGGGAGCATGTCCAGAACAATGGATCGCTTGATTCTGAGGTTCAGGATCTAAAAGTAAAAAGTTTTCAGTTGAAGCCAGACTTGTAGGCAAAGGGAAAAGTCTCACCGTTACCGACGACATCTATACTAACAGGAACTTGGTTCACCGTACCCGATACAGCTTGAAAAACCCCTGGGAGGCGAGAGGTAGGTGCATCGAGGTACGAATCCTCCGGCAATACCCCAAGATTGCCCGAGACGTAGTAATTGTACTGATTCATCACGTTCGTCGTTGTCGAGGTTGTCGAATTCCCATTGACGTTGCTCAAGGTCGAGCCTTTGAAGTTGGTATTTCGGGAATGTGTGAGTATCTGCGTTGTTTGAACTTGAGTTACAACAGTGTTCACTGTGCCGACATTTGCACTGACAGTATGGAAAGGATCATTTTGCTCGCTGCTTGCGTCAGGTGCCACTGCCGACATTTCAGCGTTAGCGCTAGCGATAGGTAAAGAGTCATCTTCGTTGACTGTAGGGAGACTGGCTAGCGTAGCAAGAGGTTCTGGTTCTAGTGAGGCCATCATCGTGGTTTCAGCATTAGCGCTGGCGTTGCTAGCAAGCAGAGATGTGTCCTTGTTGACTGGAGGAGATGTGGACGGAATTGAAAGAGGTTCCGACTCTGTAGCCGTGATTACTCGGAATATATCGACCATCGTGGACTGATCAACATACCTGGCACCATGACCGTCTCTCGCTCCGACCTTCCAGAACCCAACTTTCTGCGCTTGAAGATCTTTGACCGAAAGGATGTTCCTGTCGCGCGCGCATCCGAGTTTAGGTCCATTCGAGTCTGTTTTCGTGGCTTCAAGCCTGCAGGGATTCTGAGGAAACGACGCATGTTGATCGACTAAATAAAACCTGCAGAGGCCGTGATACCGTCAGACAAAAGAGAAAATCGTGCCAAGAAGATGCAGACGCACGATATCGAGGGGATACACCGCGTAGACAGAACCAGTGAAGTCGGCTGGCAGCGATATCGGTGGTGGACACAGTGGGTTGGAGGTGGGAGATTACAGATGCTTGGCGCTTCGCCCACTGCCCATCGCAACAGCAGTTGGCGTCTAAACATTGACAGATGCCATCGTTGGCCGGCTATGGTTAGACTCGGTGCTGCTCAAAGAGGCTTGTCTTGACAGCTTTGAAAAGGATGTGAAAAGCTGGAGTGAAATAAGACATGAGTTTGTTACATAAGCGAACTCATCTCGTTTCTCTGAACTGTGAGGTAAACCGAGTCCTGGTTGTAGAGAGCGTCTCGACCTTTTATTGACAAACATCCAGAATGGACTGATCCATTTACAGGCGCTTGCATTATGAAATGCGAAGCCGTTTCCGAGTAAAATCACCTTCCGACTAAATCTAATACTTCCTGTTATTGCATTCCGAGCTCGTCTTGTATTCCTACGTGGATCCTGCGATCACGTCACATTCAATATTGTACGCAACACAATTCCTAGCTAGGTACCCTCATCCATATAGGCTGAATGCCTGCACCCCAGCACAGAGTCCTGTTGAACGGCGATTCTCCATTCACTCCCTGCATACCTCTGAGTCATAAATCTTTTACGTTGTATTCACATTCGATGACACTAATGCCTTGGAGACAACATTCTATTTGCTTTGGCTACTCATGGATATTTTCTGGCCATCCTTTCTCCCTTCCTTCTGTCACCACTTGTACGTACTTTCATTCCAAAGCCATTTCAACTCATGCTGCTTTGGCGCTATCAAATCTACTCCAGCACTCGCGTTTGTTCATTGCGTCCCTCTCTACATCCTGCAAACACGATCAACATTCCGCGATGATGTCTATGAGGATTTCTACGAAGTTGGCATGAATCACAAAGCTAGCGATCATACCTTATAGCTAACTATGAAAGCACTCCTGACTTTTACTGGCCGAGTTTCGTGCTGGGAACCAAGTCGACCGATATCTGCTGAATTTTTGTACTCGCGCACGCTCATTTACTATCGTTCTCCTCGTTTACCACTTAATCCTCTGTTTCAGTTCTCGGGGTGTTTGACTAGGTGACTGTCCAACGAGTATAACTGCCTCAGGTACACCGCATTCCGGATTATGCTCCTCAAGAGTGTTCTCATCTACAATGTTGCTGTGTTGCAACATCTTTTCATCTCTCACAGCATACCCCGAGCAATCTTCCGCTCAAAAATCCAAATCATTGATAACTCACTGACCTCTGATAAATCAAGAACTCGTTCAAGGCCACAGCCGGTAGGATCCAAACTTGATACGGTGGTGAATCTTGCAAGATGTAAGTAGTTGTGTTAGCGATTATGCAAAGTTCCGCTGTTGCCATTACTAGTGGATTCGAAATGCCTTCTTTTCCTGAGTCGTCATCTTGAATTGCATACATGTCAATAGCTAACAGGGTGTAGGTTATATCGTTTCAAACTATCGCCCCTATCTTGGTGCGATACTATCACAGTACTTTACTGTGCTTGAGGCACCGTCACATAGGCATATACTCTAATCATACAGTACAGTTGAGATATTGACTATACAATTGGACTTTACAATTTGGACTTTGAACTCTGAATTTTGGACTGAATCTGTGTTACAGTGAGCCTTAAGCTTGTAACCTATATATACCGTTTCCATCTAAACCGTCATTCTGTTTGTTTCTTTCTCCGAGCACTTCGCCGATAAAGTAGAGGGACTTCACAGAGTCAAATATCGAAGATTCTGTAGGACTCCACAGTAGGTTCGAGACATTCGTCAACACGTACCAAAATCCCATCTATCTGTTTCGACTTCCGACTCCGAGGCGGTGACTAGTGCACTGCAGGGGTATACCGTGGGTATTTTTGACCCAACCCGTACCCGTACCCGCCGAAAACCATATCCGTCCAACGGGTACGGGTTTCTGACGGGTTTGACGGGTATGGGTGTGGGTTCATACCCTTGGCGGGTAACCCGTGAACGTAGTAATATTATACTGATGTATCTAGCATATTATTGTCTTTGTTTTTGTTGTACAAGCAAAAATGCCTACAGATAATAGAAATTTGTTAATAAATGGATTGGTATTTTTTCAAATTCAACACAATCCAGTGAATCACAACATTTTCTGTTTATAGGGTCACTTAAAATAATGTAATACTAAGTCACAATATATTTGTCAGGGGACTTCCAGTACGACACCTTTTTCCTTCATCCCACGCCATCATCACGCTTCCATTTCCACATACCGCCCCATGATCACATTGTTACCTTGTACTCATCTCCCATCATTTCCCATTGTTTTGGTTCTTATTGTCTTCTTCCATTGTTCTCTTCCCTTGTTCTCCCTTGTTCTTCTTTCCATTGTACTTTCACTACTTCTTTCTCTCGCGCTGTCATAGATAGTATATATACCCATCACCTGCAGTGGTTGTCCTTTGAGTTTTTCTCTTTGGATCCCCACCTGCAGGTGCGTAGTATGCCCCTCATGTATGTACATAGCACTGACTATAGACTCTTTGGATCCCCACCTGCAGTTGTGTTGAGTGTAGTCCTCGCGCTTCCAGGCGTTGCCCTTACAGCAGAAAAACTCCTCCCTTAGTGGCCGAGTACCTTTAGCAACCATTTCGTTCCGAGCTCCCAGCGGCGAGAGCGACTCTTCTGACAGCGCTCATACCGCCCCTCCCTCGCCAACACCGGTTCCTTCTAGGCACTCCCCCACTGTCCCTCAACTCTCTCCATCCTTCTTTGACCTTGAGCTCCCTGACGATCCACTTCCCTCATCTGAGCCCATAGACATGTCATCTACAGCAGACCGTCTGGCTCAACTGGAAGCAGCCTCCACGGCGCAACAAGGAACCCTTAACGATATCCTTGCCGCTCTTGAATTCCTGAGGAATCAAGCCTCCGGACCTCCTCCTGCACCTGCAGCACCTACAGCACCGCCTGCTCCCCCTCCAGGTTCGCCACCACCTGGACCCTCACACCATACCACCCGTAACCCCACTCGCAACCCATCCCGTAACCGCTCCAGATCTGTTTCTACGTCAGAACGATCTCGTTCCTCTAGACACCCCCATGCCAAGGCTAGTCCTCCAGGCATTTTTGATGGACTCCGTTCCTCAGGTAGGAATTGGTGGACCTCCGCTGTTATTTATGCTTCTACAGTATCGTTTGGAGATGATAACGAGAAAATCATGTGGGCACTATCCTATTTCCAAACTGGCCGTGCAGCTGTCTATCGTCAAGGACTCATTGACTATGAACACCTTTATGGCGCAGCTCGTATACAGTCATGGGATGACTTCCAGAAGGAATTCTACCAAGAGTTCCTCCCTGAAGACGAAAGGAACCAGGCCAGTCTCGTGCTTGAAGGCACCTCCTACTTCCAAGGAACCACTACCGTGGATGAGTATGTCGACAACTTTCGCAACCTGACCACTCTTTCTGGGCTTAATGTGGAGCCAGTTTTATACTCCATTAACCCAACTGACCCTACCATCCGAGCTCGGATGGTGGACGCCAAGCATGTAGGACAGACGGTAGTCCTCAAGTTCCGTCGAGGTCTTCGTCCAGCAATAGAAAGGAAAGTTGCAGAAGCAGAGGCATGCCCAGAAGATTGGGATGTCCAGGGCTGGTACGATCTAGCTAAGAGGTTTGAAAGGCACGAACGAGAAGATGCTGCCTTTAGAGGAACCCAGAGGGCAACATCTTCAGCTCCTCAGACCAGACCAGCTTTCCCTGCCCCACGACGTACTCTTTTCCCTGCCCAGGCTCCTACATCTGCTCCCTTTCCTCGCACTGCCCCTTTCGCTCCTCGACCTATGGCTGCTGCTGCTCCTCCCCCTGTTCCTGTCGCTCCTGCCCCTGCTTCTGCTCCCCTCCATCCTGGCATTCCCATGGAAGTCGATGCCACTAGACAAAGATTCCTTGCACAACGTCGTTGCTACACCTGCGGACAACCAGGCCATTTGGCCATCACCTGCCCAAATCGTCAACGGGAACACCTGCGTGTCGCAGACATGACAACAGAAGATTGGGCAGAGATTGCACAAGTGTACTCCCTGCTTCAGGACTCTCAGGAGATGGAGGCCAACCAAGTTGAACCCAAGGAAGTTGAAAGGTCTATGGAGGGTTTTCAGGAAAACCAGGAGTGAGGGATACGCCCTCCTGGTCATATAGTAATCACTTCGCACCACTATACACGTATTTACTCGATGACAATGATGATGATGATTCCGTTTCCGTCACAGAGTCAGTGTGTGAAATGATTGCTACAGTCGTAGCCCCAAAACTTCCTCAACCCTCTCCTAAACCTCCTCCAACCCCCTGGCGACGTCTAAAACGTTGGGAACGCCGTCTACCCCGCAAGCTCGTAATCTCTTCTGACAGCAGTCGTTGCTTGACCATCCCTGTGGAACTAGAGTCTACTATCAATGCCTCCTTAGTTTCCGGAAAGGCACTAGTTGACAGTGGTGCAACAAGCATGGGGTATGCTGATGCAGAGTTTGTGAACAAGAACTCCCTGCCAACCCGAAAGCTTCAAAGGCCAATCCCAGTGTTTAATGTTGATGGCTCTCCTAATGAAGCTGGAGCTATAACAGAGATCCTGGACACAATCTTACGCTTCAGAGACCATTCGGAACGTATTCAACTGGCAGTTACCCAACTTGGCAGTCAAGACGTTATCCTTGGTTATGGATGGCTGAAGGCCCACAATCCGGAAGTAGACTGGAATGATGGAAGCATCAAGCTAAATCGTTGCCCAAGACATTGTTCCACATGTCATGAGGAAGTGCAAAAGGAACGTAAACTGTCCATTTCCACAATCCGTCAGCAACGTCGAGCTCTTGAATGCTGTCGCGCTGGACCAACTCCACGGGTCATAGAGCTAGATGACGACGAAGATGAACTAGATGACCTTGGCCCTCTAGGCTGTGATGAATTCCCAGATGAGGCTACTATTGAAGAAGGCGACAGGATTTTTGCAACTACCGTCCCTCCAGAAGCCGACTTCATTAATGCCACAAGCACCACGTCGCAACGACTAGCAGAAGCCCATGCCAAGATCTCCAAAGACCCCCGTGACGGCCTTCCTGAACACTTCTATGACTACCTGGACGTTTTCTCTAAGGAATCCTTTGATGTGCTCCCTAATCGTAAACCTTGGGACCATGCCATAGAGTTGATACCCAACTCTAAACCGGCCAATTGCAAGGTCTACCCATTAGCCCCCAATGAGCAAAAAGCACTCGATGAGTTCCTTACTGAAAACTTGTCCACAGGCCGCATTCGTCCTTCCAAATCCCCCATGGCTTCTCCAGTCTTTTTCGTGAAAAAGAAAGATGGGAGCCTCCGACTTGTCCAAGACTACCGGGTGCTAAACGAGATGACGATCAAGAACCGCTACCCATTACCCTTGATCAACGAACTCATCAATAATCTCAAAGGCGCCCGATATTTCACTAAATTGGATGTACGTTGGGGCTTTAACAATATTCGTATTCATGAAGGAGATGAATGGAAGGCTGCCTTTCGCACCAATCGAGGCCTTTTTGAACCCTTGGTCATGTTCTTCGGACTCACTAACAGCCCTGCTACCTTCCAAACGATGATGAACGACATCTTACATGACCTGATCATGGAGGGTGTTGTATCAGTCTACCTCGACGATATCCTGATCTACACTAAGGATGTTGAAGAGCACCGTCGTGTCACCCATCTAGTGTTGGACCAGTTGAGGCAGCACAAGCTTTACCTTAGGGCTGATAAATGTGAATTTGAGAAAACCAAGATCGAATACCTTGGTGTTATCATCTCCCATAACCGCGTTGAGATGGACCCAGTCAAGGTATCTGGTGTTTCAGAATGGCCAATTCCTGATAGCAAAAAGGACGTCTCTTCTTTCCTGGGTTTCACCAACTTCTACCGTCGCTTCATCCAGGGCTTCTCACACCATGCCAGACCACTCTTCGACCTCACTCGAAAGGACGAAAAGTTCAATTGGTCAGAAGATGCCCAAGCTGCCTTTGATACCATGAAGTCCCTCATAACCTCCTCCCCTGTCCTTATCATGCCTGATGACTCTCGCCCCTACCGTTTAGAATCGGATAGTTCCGACTATGCTACAGGAGCTGTCCTGTCGCAACAATCCCCAGAGGATGACAAATGGCACCCAGTGGCGTTTTACTCTAAAAGCCTCAATGCAATGGAACGGAACTATGAGATTCATGACAAAGAGATGTTGGCAATCATCCGTGCACTAGAGGAATGGAGACACTTCCTGGAAGGAGGAAAGTTTCCTGTTGAGATTTGGACAGACCATAAAAATCTGGAGTACTTCAGGACCGCCAAGAAGTTAAACCGAAGACAAGCACGTTGGTCACTGTTCCTGTCTAGGTTTGACTTCACTCTGCACCACCGCCCAGGCCGCACAATGGGTAAACCAGACGCCCTATCCCGTAGGGCAGATCACGGCACTGGTGCAGATGACAATTCAGACGTCGTCCTCCTCAAACCTGAAGTCTTCTCGATTGCAGCCATCACCTCTGCCCTAGATCTGGTTGGCGAAGAGGTGGAAATCCTGAAGGATGTCCGTTTTGCTATTCGCCAACAGGAACTCGAAGAACCTGTCATGCGTGCAGTCCAGGAGTTACGTAAGTCCCACACTCGCTCAATCCGAAGTGCAGAATGGGATGAGCGTGAAGGCTTGTTGTACTTCCGAGACAAGATCTATGTTCCCCCTTCTCATGACCTTCGTCGTCATATCGTGTCACAACATCATGACACCAGAGTTGCAGGCCACCCAGGCCGTTTCAAGACTCTAGAACTTGTTACACGCAACTACTGGTGGCCCCAGATGTCCCGTTACATTGGTCAGTACACTAAGACCTGCGATGTCTGTATGCGTACAAAGACACGACATCGTCTTCCAATTGGGCAATTGGTACCTTCAGATACCCCAACCGAACCCTGGCAGTCAATCTCTTTAGACTTCATCGTCGAGCTACCAGAAGCGCATGGATACAATGCTATTGTGGTAGTCGTCGACATGCTAGGGAAACGTGCTCACTTCCTCCCAACTCATACAACGGTGACCGCCGAAGGAACAGCCCGGATTTACTTCCGTGAGGTCTGGAAACACCATGGAATGCCCAGGACAGCACGTTCAGACCGAGGTCCACAATTTGTAGCCGATTTCATGCAGGAACTTTGTAGATTGGCAGGCGTCAGACAAGAACTTTCAACAGCCTATCATCCCCAGACAGACGGCCAAACAGAACGTGTCAACCAAGAACTAGAAGGGTATTTACGCCAATGGGTCAATCACCTACAAGACGACTGGGACGAACTCTTACCAGTAGCAGAGTTTTCCTATAACAACAAAGTCCACTCGTCTACCCAGCAAACCCCCTTCATGGTTGATACAGGCCGCAACCCACGAATGGGCTTTGAACCGCCTGTCCAACGTTCCAAAATGGAAGAGGTCAACGAATTTGTAGATCGCCTGAAGTCTGGATGGACAGAAGCTCAAGCTGCACTTACCAAAGCCAAAGAAGAATACACCCGCTACTACAACCGCCGTAGGGACCCAGCCCCAGTCTTTCAGCCTGGTGACAAGGTTTGGTTAGACGGATCTGACATCAGGACCACTAGACCTTCCAAAAAGTTAAGTCATCGTTGGTTAGGACCCTATACTGTTCTTCAGGAGGTTGGAAAAGGAGCATACAAGCTGAAGCTGCCACCGTCCATGAAACTCATTCACCCAGTCTTCCCAGTCATCAAGCTAGACCGTTATGAGGAAGACCCCATTCCAGGCCGACGACCAGACCCCCCACCAGAACCAGAAATCATAGATGACGAACCAGAATGGGAAGTAGAAGAAATTCTGGACAGTCGTAGGTTTGGCCGTTGGAAGAAACTTCAATATTTTGTTCGCTGGAAAGGCTATGGACCTCAGGATGACTCTTGGGAGAGGGCTGAGGACTTGGTTAATGCCCCAAATGCAGTGGCAGAGTTCTATGCAAAGTATCCAGAGGCAGTAAAGTCTATTCATACTTCCAGAGCTGATCTTTCAAATAACTGGCGTTCTGCATCGAGGTCGCTGCAGATCTAGTAGGGGGGTAAATGTCAGGGGACTTCCAGTACGACACCTTTTTCCTTCATCCCACGCCATCATCACGCTTCCATTTCCACATACCGCCCCATGATCACATTGTTACCTTGTACTCATCTCCCATCATTTCCCATTGTTTTGGTTCTTATTGTCTTCTTCCATTGTTCTCTTCCCTTGTTCTCCCTTGTTCTTCTTTCCATTGTACTTTCACTACTTCTTTCTCTCGCGCTGTCATAGATAGTATATATACCCATCACCTGCAGTGGTTGTCCTTTGAGTTTTTCTCTTTGGATCCCCACCTGCAGGTGCGTAGTATGCCCCTCATGTATGTACATAGCACTGACTATAGACTCTTTGGATCCCCACCTGCAGTTGTGTTGAGTGTAGTCCTCGCGCTTCCAGGCGTTGCCCTTACAATATTATTCTTGAACGATTTTATCATTAATCATCAAATAGACATAGAACTCATGCATAAACACACTGTTATTTTTAGACAGATAAATTCTAATTATTTAAGAGAGCATTTAATGTTTATAGCACCACACTCTCAGGCAAGAAAACAAGATACAATAAGCATAACATTGGTATTTATCATAATAAACATCAAATATAATTGGAATTTGTCCATAAAGTAGTGCATATTTTTACAAAAGTAACTTTTCCTATTCTATAGGAACCCTTTTTATTTGTAGATCTAGACAGCTAGAGCAGCAGAACTATTTTCAATTGAGCAAATGCTGCTCAGCCACAATTTTATCCCATGCACAAAATGATTGTGGCAGTGTGACGGGTTTTCTCTATGGGTATGGGTTGGTGCGGGTTTCAAATTCTGGACCGGTACCCATACCCATGATACCCAAACCCATAACCCGCAGCAACCCGCCAGACCCATGCAGTGCACTAGCGGTGACAGAATGTTCAGAACGTTCAATGGCAGGCTAAACATCTCCCAAGTGCTATTCTGGTTCATTTTTGATTCAGTCTCACTGTCATGTAGCCTACAGCTTTGAGGCGATAATGTGCTTGCTTGGTGAAACTCGAATATGAGCTTCGCGAACGATTATTGTAGTGCTTCGCGAACGAAACAACGCAAAACCAACACAAAATATAATAATTGAGCGAGGTGGTGTGGGGTGTAGGAACACTTCTTGATAAACTGTAGAGTTCTCTAGCTCAAGAACGAGACACACAAAGGTTTATGACCAATTCCAAAGTCCAATAACAAATCTTTTCAAATGACAAGTTCTTTCTTCTTTAAAGTTCAATAACCAAAGTTCAAACAATAACCAAGTCACAATTCTTATGCACACAATATGATTGCACCAAAATAAAGTCTTTGTTAAAGGTTCTTAGACCTTTGTCTTGTAGGTAAGGGTAATGTAGAGTTTCCTTTGACACAATAAGCTGGCCTGGGCAAGTGGGGTTTAGGAACCCTCCAAGAGACACCAGGATCCGCAGCGAGTGCTACTGTACTAATCTGTCGTCTACCTACGACTACATGGTCCTTTTATACTCTAGAAACTAGTAACTGTATAGTTTTAGATTTTATTTAAAAGTCCGATAAAAGATATGAAGAAATACGAGAGTAAAAGAGATTGACACTGAGAGTAAAAGAGATTGACACTGAGAGAGACTATATCAGGAAAGATGATTACCTATAGAGGTAATAGGTCTGTGAAATATATACAAGAAATGAGGAAAATATGGTATATCTTCTTATCAGTGCGATCTAGTCACTCTTGGGTCAAGGGTTAGTACCCTTGCGTACCTTATGAATAGTCTTATCCACAGTCTTGCATTAAGGAATAACTAGATTCCGTTATACGCGAACGGTTCCATATGGTCTGCGCAGTTACGCGTAACCTGCATCCATATGGTCTTCTTGATATCGGCATGGAAATACCAGTGCACGTCTTAACCATGATCCGACAGTCCTATCAGCATGAGTCGGATGTAAGGGAACTTATCTTGAATAGTGTTATCCTGCTATGAACGGAATACCCCTATACGCGTAAGTTCTTGTACTTGTTTCGCGCAAGGTCATTTCGCGTAAGGTGCTTCGCATAAGGCAGCCTCGCGTCAAGTCGTGACTTTAGGTCTTCTGGATAGGATCGATCTAGTTCTAAATATAGACTAATCCCTAGTTCTTATTCAGTAATCCTGATATCTTCTTTGTATCGTCTTTAAGTCCAATAAGTTGTTATCCCGTTGAATTATGAATTATAGATTACGTGTACTCAATGTCTCGTGTGTTGCAACTTGTTGTCAAGAGCAGTGGATATGTACTATTTGCGAACAGTATAGTACGCGAGACATGATATTGTACCAAGCATCAATCTTAGTATCTAGCGTACTTAGTTCAGTTCGCTGATACGCCTGTTATTGGTACACCAGTAATTTTGCGCATTTCCTACTAATTATGCATCCCGCCGGTGTAACCACTATAGTACTAAAGACCAACACTATACTAGTCAGACTCTGCATTCAGGATACACTCAAATGAGTCTCCTAATGTACTCCATTCACCGTCAATCGTTCTGTAACAAGTGTTATAACAGGCGGCGCTGCCTACGAGCTTTGCAGTCTCTTACTATTAAGTACGCCTCTGCGGCGCTACTTTCTGAAAACCTCGAGTTCTATAATAACTGTCCTATGGGCTTGGCTTCAGGACCTTGCGGCGCTGGGAAACGAAACCAATACTAGGCATTCGGAGTTTGATTTCCATAACGTTGCGCCGCAGCGGCGCAACGTTTAACTGTACAGTTTTAATTAGCTAATCATTTCCGACCTTTATATACCGTAGTATACACACACCTTTTCTTCAGTTACCCATACCTACTTACTCCAGTGTTCCGCGGCGCAAGTCGTAGGCACTTTAGTTTCGTTCGTCGGTACTCTCTAGACCTGAATTGGTTTGGACTTGAAGAGAATACAAGAGAAGAGTCAAAGAGCATTTGTTTGATTGAGCGTCGCTATAGCCAGACTGTGGCTTTTGTTTTGAAACCAGACGGTGGTTATTGTTTCGTGCCAGACTGTGGCCTTTTGTTGAAACCAGACTGTGGTTAGAGTTTGCTTAGTGCGCCGCACATTGTTATCGACTGGTCTAAAAGATCTATCAAATCCCAACTCTTCCTACCCAAATCTATTATCAAGATCGTTACTATTGTAACCGACTACCGTCGTTAAACCTTCCGCCGCAAGACTTTCAGTTGTACTTGGACTACTTTACGAGTATTTCTATACTCCGTCGCACCTCACACTACACAAGCGTATACTCTGGTTTAGTTGGATATTGGTAGTATCGGTATTAACCAATACTACTAGTTACTTGCTTACCAAAGTCGACCTTATCATTTGGAGCCCACCGCGAGGGGGTGACAAAAGTAGTTGTTCTTACAACAAGAAGTTTTGTTTTGTCGTAGGATTTATTCCTAGTAGACACTCTACCCCAAAAACCGAACGTTTAGTTCAAAATTTCATCAACACGAAGTAGTCCGGCGCCAAGCCAATACATCGTTGGAACCAGCGATCCTGATAGACTTGCAAGGGAAGTAAGGAAATACAAGAGAGCCCTCCGCACAGTACACAGCGCTACAGTTGAAGAACAACTTATCGCAGTAGAAGTAGCTGATAGAGAGTTCGTCAAAAGAGCAGCTGAATACATAGTTGGAGACCCGACTGAAGCTCTCAATAGACTCAAACATCAATATCAGCTGTACGAAGGTTTACAGTTATCCTTACCCCCTATAAATCCATCATCGCAATCCAGACGACAGAGCGTCGCGCCGTCAGAGCCCTCTACTTCACTTCAAACATCCTACTTCACTCAAGGAGAAGGATCCCTCATCGTAGATCAAGAAAATCTACATCTAATAAACGACATCAACCTTAGTCTTGAGAGCTTATCAAGAAACCGTAGAAAGATGTCCGCAGACAAAAAGAACATGCCGTGCTACCATGGTAAAGATGCGCCGCGAATCAGTGAAGATACCGCGAGTAACAACAAAAGTCTCAGAGAGTACTGGAGAAAACTCGAAGGAAACTTTGAGACTTGCAACATAACAGACGAAAAGAAGAAGATCGACTATGCCATTAACACCTATCCTGACGAAGAGATTACCAGAGCTTGGAGTGGTATCGCCGCATATGAACTAGGCAAGGATTGGGCTGCAAAAACCTACGCTGAAGTGAAGCGAGTAATTCTGGCTACCTATCCTAATGCCAGTGAAGAAGAAAGGAATACCATGTCGGAGATGGAAAGAGCTCTCGAGAAGAGCGTCGGTATCTCGGTCAAAGATGAGGAGGCATACGGAGAAATGAAGAGGAAGTTTATTGGTCATTGGCAAGGTCTACCTGAAGGGCTATACACTGAACTACAACTAGTAAGACTCTGGTTGGCATGTTTAAGTGATTCCTTTAGAGACTCTCTAATAGATCGTATGAGCTTGAAAGGAAAAATAAAGAAGAGCACGACCGGCGCTGTCGTTCCTAAAGAGGACAGGTACCAGCTGTCCGACCTTATAGAAGAAAGTGATGAAATGGTTTATAATCATAAACCGGAAACCAAAATGCGCTACGGCGACAAAGCCCGCGACGCAGTACTGTCGGAAACCATACCGACGTACTCGGAGAAAGGACGTATTAAGAAAGAAGTATTAGAGGCCGTACGTGAAATTACAGAGCCCCTAGACGCGAGAATGAAGACGACAGAACAAAATGTGAAAGAGTGGATGCAGAAGACAGAGCAGCAGACAAGTGAGAAATGGAATGGGTTTAAGACTGAAGTGTCGACCCAGATCAACACACAATTTGACGGGTTCAAGAGTTGGTTCCAGACACAAGTACCGGCGCAACAACATCTACAAAATAACTGGATGAATGCGTATCCTCAGCAGATGAACTATGGATACGCACCTCAACCTCAGATGTATGCGCCGCCGCCGCGTCAAAACCCTGGTATTCCATACCAGCAATACTCAAATCAACAGTCCGCTCCTGCACCACAAAATGCTCCGGCGCCGCCAAGGAACCAGCAAGGCTGGCCTCCTGCGAACAAAATGTCTCTTAAGGAATTACAATGCTTCTTTTGTTTCCTGTTCGGGCATTATGAAGCCGATTGCCCTAAAAAGAGAGAGTACCTAGAAAAGGAACTCTGCTTCGTGAACGAGAATCAGAAGTTATGTATGTGGGATGGTACTAGACTGATGCCCTTACCTTTTGGCCAAAGGGTCCCCACTATGAAGAGGATTGACGAATATCTAGCGGCGCACCCGAAGCCCCCGCCGGTAGTACCTAATAATCTTCAAGCGGGAGGAGTGGCACAAGAGGACGTATACTTGACGGAGCAAGCAAAAGAATGGGAGGAATATATGGAGTCTGAGCGTCAGAAAAATCAGTTGTTGATAGCGACGCTGGTACAAAATGGGATCGCCGTACCAGAAGGACTGAGCGGACCTCAAGGCGCCCCTACTGAAATGGCAAGTACCTATGCGTACAGTAGCCCTACTGGGCAGTCAAAAAACTAGATGGTTCGAGGATGGTGGGTACCAGGAGTACTGCGAGGCCAGGTCCTGCAAAGAAACCACCGGAGAACGAGAGACCTGCGCCAACAAAGAATGTTAGATTTGAACAAGCAAAAGAAAGATTTGATGGAGTACATTTGAAATATAGGCCTCCTGTCAAGACTGGGGTCGACGACACTGAAACCACTCAAGTCACACTAAAACAGAGAGAGAGAGAGAGAGAGAAAAGAGTGAGCTGGCCGTCTGTAGCTCAAATACAGTGCAGAACTACAGTTGTACAGTGTAGAGACGAAGAGGACGAACTGAGGAACTAACTACAGTGTCTATGGTATTTATACAGAGTCCTAAGTCTTGTTCCCAATGTGGAACAATAGGTAAGAGTCACATCGATATGAGTATCCGGGTAGTATGATGTGATGGGTTCTATGGAACCTATCATAAGACAATAACTCGGTCCGTGATTGACAGATGGTGAGATCAGATGTCTGCTCAGCTGATGATCGAAGCATGTAGTGATTAAGGAATCGAGGTATCATGGGAGTTTGGTCTGGGTTAGCCTGCAATCAGGTTTTGATAGGGTTCGTCGATGAGGAAATGAAGGGGGAGGTAAAAGAATAGAGGCAGTTCGTGACATTACCCCCTCTTCAGGAGGTGCTTGCGCCTGGAGCACCGATGTTAATTGCCATATCAGTTTCCAAGGTATGTCTAAGGATTGAACAGCAGATCCAGGTCGTCTAAAAGGAGGTGATTTGTACGCACTGGGATTTTTTGCATGGAATTCGTCAATCAACTGTTGTACTCCATGAAGTCCTGATGATGGTTCCCAAGAGTTTTCTGCATCCAAATAGTCTAACCACTTCACTAGGTATTCAACCCCTCGTTTATTTCGTGTTGGTCTAGAGTTCAAAATCGCTTCTACATCATATTCTTCATCATCTGGTAAAAGTTCTGGAGGTGGTCCAGGGAAATTTGGTCCATGAGCTCTCGTTTCCCGGAATGGCATGAGAAGGGATGCATGGAAGACAGGGTGAATCTTCCAGGTCTTTGGAAGTTGTAACCGATAGTTGACCTTTCCAATTTTTTCAGTGATGATGAATGGTCCATGACGTCGATCTGATAACTTAGCTTTGGGTCTGTTCGTTTTTAGGTTCTTTCCATCCAATAATACCTTATCCCCTACTTTGAACTCTTTCCCTTCTTTGATATGATCTCCATGGCTTCTTTTCATTGACTCTGCAGCCATATCTAGGCTCGCCTGGACTTCCTTACGGATGGCTTCTAAATTCTGTAGTCGTTCTTCCACGCTTGGAACTTGTGAAATTGGGTTTACAGTGGGGAAGAGCCGTGGGAGGAATCCATGAAGTAGTTCAAATGGAGATTTTCCTGTAGCAGAATGTGTGCGAGAATTATGACAGAATTCAGCATATGGTAGCCATTTAACCCAGTCATCCTGACGATAGTTACAGAATATGCGGAGGAATTGTTCCAATTCTTGGTTGAATCGTTCTGTCTCGCCGTCGGTTTGAGGGTGGTATGCAGTGCTTAGGGCTGATGTTATGCCTAGCTTTGCATAAATACCTTTCATGACTTTGCTTGCAAATTGAGGTCCACGGTCTGAGATCATTTTGTCCCAAAGTCCATATCGACGCCAAGTGTTGTCGAAGAGTAGATCTACTGTCTTGTCGCTATCAATGTCCTTTCGACAGGGGGAAATCACCACGGCCTTGGTCAGACGATCTACAGTGACATTAACGGCATTGAATCCCTGACATTCAGGTAGATCCGTGATGAAATCTGTGGTAATAGTGCCGAACGGTCGATTTGGTGTTTCATTAGGGACCAGAGGAACATGATTTGGTTGGTTAACTGTCTTTGTTAACTGGCAAGTAGCGCAACCATCCACGTAGTCTCGAACAAAAACTGACATACCGGGCCACCAGAATTCTCTGCTAATTAGTTCGTAAGTTTTGAATCGACCGGGGTGTCCTGCTGTCAAGCTATCATGATGCATTTTGACTATGTCTTGTCGTAGTTTGATGTCATTGGGGATATATACTTTTCCCCGGAACAAGATCAAACCATCTTCATAGTTCCATTCCTGTAAATTCTTTACCAATGATCGGGGTCCGTTGTGTAAAATGACATCCAACGCTTTCACTACTTCTTGATCTCGTTGTGGACATTCCCGAATTCGCTTCCGTAACTCAATGTCTCCGATAGTCGTTACTGATCCTGGTCTAGTAGCTCTTATTTGAAAGAACTTGGGATCTAACAGAATGCGATCCGAGTTGTCTCGATCTACCCCCTCTTTATGGTCTGTCCGTCTGGACAAGGGGTCACTTCGATTAGAAGTACCTGGGCAGTGCAGCAATGTGAAGTCAAAACGAGTGAGGAACAATGCCCACCGAGCTTGTCGTCTACTAAGTTTTTGAGCTGTAGTGAAGTACTCCAAGTTCTTGTGATCTGTTAAGATTTCAATAGTGTGTGGGGCTCCTTCGAGGTAATGTCGCCATGACTCAAGAGCTCGGATAATGGCTAAGAGTTCTTTGTCATGGATATCATAGTTTCGTTCTGTTTTCGATAGAGATTTCGATAAATATGCTACTGGATGCCATTTCTGTTCATGGTCTTGCTGTGATAGAATTCCTCCAGTAGCATAATCTGATGCATCAACTTCGACTCGGTAAGGTTTCAAAGGATCAGGCATTAAAAGAACAGGGGATGAGGTGAACGCAACTTTTAAAGCATCAAATGCTTCCTGACTGCTATCTGTCCAGCTCCAAGGATGGTCCTTTCTTGTAAGTTCAAAGAGTGGACGAGCAACTTTTGAAAATCCTTGAATGAAGCGTCTATAGAAATTGCCAAAGCCAAGGAAGGATTGAACTTCCTTGACATTTCGAGGGGTTGGCCAGTTCGTTACTCCTGATACCTTTACTGGGTCCATGGCCAGTGTATTGTGTGAGATTATAAGGCCTAGAAATTCGATTGACTTAGCTTCAAAAATGCATTTTTCTGGTTTGGCATATAAGTCATTGTCCATTAGTCGTTGTAATACCTGTTCCATGATGTTACGATGTTCTTCCAGATCTTTCGTGAATATCAGGATATCATCCATATAGATAACCACTTTGCCCGAGTCAATGAGGTCTTTAAAGAGAGTATTCATCATCGCTTGAAAGGTTGCCGGTGAGTTCATCAGTCCAAAGAACATCACTGTAGGTTCAAAAAGGCCTCGATTTGTCTTGAATGCAGCCTTCCATTCATCTCCTTCCTTGATTCGGATATTGTTGTAACCCCAACGGAGGTCCACCTTTGAAAATACTCTAGCTCCCTTCAACTTGTCTATTAGTTCTGAAATCAGCGGCAAGGGATACTCGTTTTTGATCGTCCCTTTGTTTAACTCCCGATAATCCTGTACAGGGCGAAGCTTTCCGTCTTTCTTTTTTACGAAGAAGAAGGGACTTGCCATTGGAGATTTAGAGGGTCGAATATACCCTTTAGCCAGGTTCTCATCAAGAAATGTGTCAAGTTCCTTCTGCTCCACCGGTGACAGAGGATAGGTTTTACAAGGTCTAGGTTTGAAATCTTCCTTGAGATCAATGGCATGATCCCATTCTCCTCGAGTTGGTAGTCGTTCGGAGGTCTGTTTATCAAAGACTTTGAGATACTTGTGATATTGGTCAGGAATTTGTTGATTGAGAGGTTTCTGATTTATTCTGTGACTGTCTTCCGCTAGTTGCTGCGATTTAGTAAAGGTTGCTCGTATAGGGATAGGAATACTGTCCTGGTCTGGCGCGTTACATACTGTATCTTCTGCTGCCTTATTTAGGAGAGTATTCATAATTCGTTGTTCCCATTCTAGAGGTATTTGGAATGAATCATCTTCATCCTCTGTAAAGAGGGTCGAGTTGATCGGTATCTGATAAAGAAGTCGAGGATCTGTCTTCCATCTTCGTCGTCCTGCTATCTTATATTGAGGGGTCGCTTTGTAGGTGTTCAATGGTTCCTTCCAGGTTACATGGTAGTCTCGATGGTGGTCACGAGGATCATGAGTAGAATTTGATCCAGAGATTTTACTGTTGGTACGCACATTTTTCACTGGAGGATTCTTTAGTTTGCAGGTAGGGGGGCATCTTGTAAGATTCATTTGTCGTTCCTTCCAGTTAATTTCTGGGTTATGTTCGTCTAACCAATCTGTTCCAAGGATAATGTCGTGTCCTCCTATATCAGTGACATAAAAATGTGCTTGTTCTTCATGGTAGGAGTCGGAATCCTGGGAATGAATTCGGAATTTTTGAATGGTATAATGTCGTACCCAGCCCATGATGTTTTCTGATCCATCTACATTTCGCACTGGGAAGGGTTTAGGGACAGGTCGTAATGTGAAATTGTTCTTTTTCGCAAAGCGCGAGTTAATAATGATTCCTTCTGCTCCGCTGTCAAGAAGTGCTTCTGCATCGATTTTTCTACCGGTGATTTTTCCAATGAATTCCACATGTAACATAATTGATGGCATCTGTCTGTTCTGGGTGATTGTCGACATTCTAAGTTCAGACGGAAACATGTGCTCACATGGGGAAGACAAAACAGAAAATCGATTGTTACAAAGTCCGGTATAGTGTACAACTCCTCCTGACGATACTGCAGGGGAGGGTTTCAAAAATCCAAGTTTGAAGTAACATCCTTCAAGTATACAGCCGCCTGTTCCTTCTCTTCTCCTTGCAAGCTCTTTACCCTGTTGATCAGATCCGAAATCTCCTTGACCGTGTCGCGGGGGGATGGAGTCTCTGTTCTCGATGCAGATGAAGTAGGAGTCTCTGAAACGTTCGATGTTTCAGTAGCACGAATGGCTCGGCCTGGTTGAGCAGGCGCTCTGGGAGGTCCTTGCTGACGGGTAGGACAGTCTCGTGATAGGTGGCCAACCTGACGACAGTTGAAGCATGCCCCTTTCTTCATGAGAGCCTGTCGTTCATCTGCAGTTAACGGAGTTCGAGAGTTAGAAGGTCTAGCACCTGGTTCTGCATTATTAAATGCGTTGATGTTGGCTCCTGCCCGTCCACCTGTAGGGTTTGTGGTCCTGGTGGAACGTGGATTTCCCCATCTGGCCTTCTCTGCCCGTCTACTAAGGTACTCCTGTTGTCGTTCCATGGCCCTTTCCTTGTACCCTTCGAGTGTCTTTGGTACTGGGTAGGTATCGGAGATTCTGTCAACCAATTTAGGGTGGAGGCCCTTTTTGTAGAAATGAAGTAGGGCGGTCTCATCAAAGCCAGAGTCATCTGCGTATGTATCGAAATAAGTGTTGTACTCATCTAAATCCATCAATTTCCCTTCCTGTTTGATGGTTTCAACAGCGGTTTGTGCTGCCACATCATAAGCCGTAGGTCTAAAGTCGTCCTTGAAACGTTTTGTGACACTTTTCAAGGTGGTCCAACGCTTATTCCCTTCTGCTATATCTTCATCATCCTGGTCATTATCATATTCTGTGAGACGGGCTTCAGCCCATCTTCCACCTATATCTCCTTTGAAGAATGAGAGGAACAGAGAGACTTTATCTTCTTCTGTCGTATACCTGGTTTTGTTCAAACGTAGGTAGTTGTTAAACAATGCCAACCACCGACGTGATTTACTTCGTTCTCCTGTAAAGTCCTCTGGTTTACTTCCTCGTTCTCCACTTGAACCATTGGTGTTGGTAGACATGGCTGATTCTGATCGAGGGTGGTGTGATTGGGGTGAATGAGTTCTGGATCGTTGTTCAGGTTCTGCCACTAATTCTTCTGGTTCAGGCTCCAATTCTTGTTCAGGTTCTAGTTCAGGTTCAGCTGCAGGTGGGGAGTGGGTAAGATCGACAACAGTGGAGGCAGACAGCTGTTGTGGTTGAGGAGTCTGGAGCGGGGGGAAGGTTAATGGATTGGATGGGGCAGGGGTTGTACGTTCTTGGTGTCCTCTGATAGCTTCTTCCTGTGAATTTGCGATCGCAAGTCCCCAACTCTGATTGGGCCTTGGTGTCAACCGCGGTTCGTTATACCTGTTTGGGCAAGGGTTATATAAACAGAGGAAAAAGCTTCCAGATCCTGCTGGTAATTCGTATACGTCTGTCCACTGGTCTCCGTCAAAGAGGTGAGATGCTGATGCACAGGCTAGTCGTTGGCCTGTCTGGGCTGTAGAAGCGGGAGGGGTAGCTAGTTGTGGTGAGGGTGTTACACGACGTGGAGATGGAATTCGGGATCCGGGTTGAGAACCAGGTCTGGATCTAGATCCTGATCTGATAATTCTTTCGGGGTCTGCTACAGCAGGTACTGGGGTTCCGTATCTGCGGCTTGTTCGTTCCGAACTGGTCATACAACGAGATGACTAATTCGAAGGAAAAGGGTATAGGTCAGCAGGTCTCCTGTTTCTGTCGTAAAAGAAGAGATCTGTTGCTGCAATCACAATCGGCAGTAGGGGTTCTGAGTCGTCAAGGTAGATAGGTCTGGTGGTGCGAATGATGAATTCCTCGTTGTCCACGTCAAAGATAACTCGTAGTCGAGAATATTCAGAGAGGACTACTTCACCTGATCTCCAGGTCCAACGGTCAGTGCAAATCCAGGTGTTGTCAAAGGACCAAGGGTCAGCCTTCAAAGCAGGGATATGATCGATGTGTTGGTAGTCGGTGATCTGGGAATATGGCAATGTGTAGGGCACTCTGCAGATGATAGTACGAGCGTTTTTGAATGGTTGAAATCGAAGAATAGCCAGGGTGTCGGGTTGTGAGGTGAGTGTAAGAGAGTTCGTCCTAGTGTCAAGACTGGGGTCGACGACACTGAAACCACTCAAGTCACACTAAAACAGAGAGAGAGAGAGAGAGAGAAAAGAGTGAGCTGGCCGTCTGTAGCTCAAATACAGTGCAGAACTACAGTTGTACAGTGTAGAGACGAAGAGGACGAACTGAGGAACTAACTACAGTGTCTATGGTATTTATACAGAGTCCTAAGTCTTGTTCCCAATGTGGAACAATAGGTAAGAGTCACATCGATATGAGTATCCGGGTAGTATGATGTGATGGGTTCTATGGAACCTATCATAAGACAATAACTCGGTCCGTGATTGACAGATGGTGAGATCAGATGTCTGCTCAGCTGATGATCGAAGCATGTAGTGATTAAGGAATCGAGGTATCATGGGAGTTTGGTCTGGGTTAGCCTGCAATCAGGTTTTGATAGGGTTCGTCGATGAGGAAATGAAGGGGGAGGTAAAAGAATAGAGGCAGTTCGTGACACCTCCAGCTAAGAGGGCTACGATTGAAAAATCGAAACATCCAGAGAAACCAGAAACTACAGAGCCTACAGCGGCAGAAACCAACACTGAGAATGAGGAGGAACTAACTAGGAAGGAACCGTCCGTACCCTGGTATTCCTTGCCCGCGGCGCCCTACAGATTTGTCAGAGATGCCAATCTTCCAGAAAAACCAGTAAGGAAAAGTATGGGACCAGCGGCGCAAGATCCGGAAACCGGATCGGAACTGCAGGATGAACCTATTCCGATTCCCAAAGATGGAGCAGCCTACAGCAACAAGGCACCGGTAGAGGACCAAGCAGTGGTTGAAAAGTTAGCCAAGCGGATAATGGATGCTGGTGTAGTCACAAGTGTCAGTGAACTTCTCAGTGTTTCTAAATCCGTGAGGGACGAGGTGCGCCGCGTGTTAACCAAGCGCCGCGTTCCGCTATCTAGTAAACAAGTTTTAGTCCTGGACTTTGTAGACCAGATGGGAACTGAAGAACCCCGTCAAGAACCAGAAGAATCAGAAAAGACCACAGAAACGTTGGCAACGGAAAATGAAATACCTGATGAGACATCCGAAGGTCCCTGGATGGTAAATTCTTTACTAGTGGAAGAATTACCTCCGGCGGTGGTGTTAAATCAATTATCGATTCAACCATATGGTAATGGAGTCTGTATCGGAGATCCTATATTGCAGTACCTTGAGTCGCTGGCGCCGGGAGAGAAACCTAAACCAGTAGTCGTAGCCAGAGATACGGCTTCCATCAGAGCAATTAGACCACTCATAAATGGAAAGCTGCATGTTGAATCTATACACGACTCGGGGTCACAAATAGTATCGACATCTAGAAAAGTAGCAGAAGAGTTAGGTCTAAGTTGGGACCCTGAAGTCTGCATATACATGCAGTCCGCAAATGGTCAAGTTGAAAAGTCGTTAGGGATAGCCCGAAACGTAGCCTTTAATTTCGATGGTATCACTCTATATATGCAAGTGCATATCATAAAGGAACCAGCATACGAAATGCTATTGGGTAGACCCTTCGATTTACTAACTAAGAGTGTTATTGAGAACGAGTCAGATGGTAGTCAAAGGATCACCGTCACTTGTCCAAACACTAATAGGAAAGTCACAATGCCGACATTTGCAAGAGGAAAGAGTAGGCCATTGGCGATAAAAGACCCACCGGCTGAAAGAGAATCTTTAAAAAGCATGGAGGATTTTCCGGCAACCTTGAGGAATTGATTAACAACGATCAAGGAGAGGTTGCAGTAATCTTTAATATGCAACCTAATGGTGTTTTAGAGTTGGAAAGTTTCTGTTTTCCAAAGAATCGTAATCAGAAAAGGAAGAAAGGAAAGTCTAAGGAGAACAAACTAAAGTCGGGGGCATTTACAAAGCAGGAACTTATGGATACCTACCTAACGGCGTCAGTAAACGCAGTAGGACAAGATAAGCCGGCGGAGTACACCCTGAAAAGTTACTTGTCGAAGGTGAACTTTAGACCGAATGTAGCAAGGTCAAAGACACCAATACAAGGGGATGAGGCGAATAAAGGTTCAAGAGAGACTGTTTGTCTGCAAGTGCCGGCGCAGTCCGCTGAACCTGCCGTATTCCTGTTCGATATTAGAAATTCCTCAGATTCCGAGAAAATCCTAAAAACTATAAACTTACTACAAAAACCTAAAACATTTGAAAATGATGAAACTACAAAAACAGTTCTATCTCAACATTCGTTTTCTGAATCACATCACTCCCCATTTTCTATCAGCTCGACATTTCACTCTCAGTTTCTTTGTAATTGTAATATTTCAAAGGCGGCGCTGGTGAATGCCTTTGTTCCGCCGGAAGTAGACCATACGTGTGGACTACTACCTGAGAACCAAAAAGCGACTTTCATTCCTGTCGCTGTCTTTGGTTCCAAGAAGTATAAACCAGTGGCGCTAAAAGTTAAACCCGTACTTGCGGCGCTGCCAGAAAAGTTCAGAATAATAAGAAATATAGTGGGAGATCCGTTGGCTGAAATGCCTCAACTTTCCCCTTTACCACTGGATTTCACCCCTAGTGGTCGCTATACAGAAGAAAGAAAACAGATAATAGATAAAGTTCATGAAAGCAACTTCCTATGGCCTGAGGAACGCAAACTGATGCACCATTTTATGATGGTCCAAGAACAAGGTTTCGCGTGGAATGATACGGAAAGAGGACATTTCAAGGAAGAATACTTTCCGCCGGTAGAAATGCCAGTAATTCCACATACTCCATGGGTTTTGAAGAATATTCCTATTCCGCCGGCGCTATATGATGAAGTATGTAAAATAATACAGACGAAAATCAACGCAGGAGTGTATGAACCCTCGAACTCTTCATACCGTTCTCGTTGGTTTACAGTTGTAAAGAAAGATGGAAAAAGTTTAAGAATCGTTCATAGTCTGGAACCGTTGAATGCAGTCACCATTGCACATTCGGGTATTCCACCAGCAACAGACGATCTAGCGGCGCACTTCGCAGGAAGGTCCTGCGGCGGCGTTTTGGATTTATATGTTGGTTACGATGAACGGATTCTTGCAGAGTCAAGTAGAGACTACACTACGTTCCAAACACCGTTCGGAGCGCTGCGTCTGGTTACCCTACCTATGGGGTGGACCAATTCAGTACCGATATTCCATGACGATGTAACATATATATTGAAGGATGAAATTCCTCATTATACAGTCCCGTACATTGATGATGTCGCAGTACGAGGCCCTAAGACTCGTTATGAGTTACCAGATGGTTCATACGAAACTATACCTGATAACCCAGGTATTAGACGTTTCGTGTGGGAGCATTTCCACAACCTGAATAGAATTGTGCAACGAATGAAGTATGCTGGAGGGACCTTTTCAGGTCATAAAGCTATACTTTGTGCAGACGAATTCCAAGTAGTAGGCCACACCTGCACGTATGAAGGACGAAAGCCGGACAAAGGAAAAGTTCATACTATTCTTAACTGGAAGAAGTTTAACAATGTCAGCGATGTAAGAGCTTTTCTAGGCACTACTGGTGTACTACGAATGTTCGTTAGAGACTATGCCAAGAAAGCAGATGGTTTAACAAAGTTACTAAGGAAGAGCAATGCTTTCCAATGGGGACCCGATCAAGAAAAGTCAGTAACAGCTTTGCAAGATGCTGTAAATGACTGTCCTTGCCTGGGAAACATTGACCTCGAAAGCGGCGGCGAAGTAATACTATCGGTAGACACTTCGTACATCGCGGCGGGATTTTTCATTAGACAACTCAGCTTAGACAAAGATCCAAAGAAGACTAAGTATATCAGATTCGGTTCAATAACGTTGAACGAAAGAGAAGCCAAATTTTCACAACCTAAAAGAGAGTTATATGGTCTGTTTAGGACTTTACGAGCAACGAAGCATTTATTGTATGGTGTAAGGAATCTCACAGTAGAGACCGACGCTAAATACATTAAGGGAATGTTACAACACCCAGATGAAGCTCCGAATGCTGCTATTAACAGGTGGATAGAACAAATCCTAATGTTTCACTTTACCCTAAGGCATGTAGAAGGAAAGACTTTTGCAGCGGATGGTTTGTCTCGCAGACAACCTCAAGAGGGTGACGAAGAATATGATAACCCAGAAGAAGAGTACTATCATGAGGTCAACCCTTTTAAATTTGAAGTAGAAGAGGGGTCCAAGGACACTACATTAGAGTATGAAGAATTTTGGAATGATATAGATATCCGCGGAGGTTTCCTAGCACATACGATGGAAAACTTTGCAGAGTTTATCGGTGGAGAAAAACAAGCAGAATATGAAACAAGAATGAGGATAGCATGTTCATGTCCTGACGGCGCTACCATTGTGTCCAGTATGCCTCAATTACTAACACCGTCGCAAGAAGATGTAGAACCTTATCGTGAGCACTATAGAACAGAAAAAGCAAAGAGGCTCGATGAAGATTTATTTTGGGTCCGGGAATGGTTGAGAAACCCGAAGCAGAAGCCGAAACTAATGACCGATAGGAAGTACCGGAGCTTTGTGGCCTTTGCTAAGAAGTTTTTCTTCGATAACGACCGAATGTACAGGAGAGATTCTGAAGGGCAACACCGACTGGTAGTAGCCAAAGAAGATCGAATGGGTCTGCTACTAGCGGCGCACGATAGTTTAGGACACAAAGGTGTCTTTGCGACCAAATCTATACTGCAAGACCGGTTTTGGTGGCCTGAACTAGAGAATGATGTAAATCATTATGTGCGACATTGTCATGTCTGTCAAACTCGACTGAAAGCTTTCGTCAAAATGCCTCCCAAGATCACTCCAACGCCGTCGCTGTTCCAGGTCATGCATGCAGATACTATGCACATGCCTGTAGCTTCGGAAGGGAAGAAATACATTGCTCATGGGCGTTGCGCAATGTCTTCTTGGATGGAAGGATGGCCATTAGCAAAAGAAAACCAAAGAACTATAGGAGAATGGTTATATGAAGATGTAATTTGTAGATGGGGCTGTTTAGCTTTAATCATATCGGATAATGGCGGCGCTTTCAAAGCGGCGCTAGCGTATCTGGAAAAACGATATGGCATAAAGGGTATTCAGATTGCAGGTTACAATTCGCAGGCCAATGGCAAGATAGAAAGACCTCATTGGGATGTCTGGCAAGCCTTATATAAAGCGTGCGCCGGAGATGTCAAGAAATGGGTTAGATATTTTGTATCGATAATGTGGGCAGATAGGATAACCACCAGGAAAAGACTTGGTTGTTCGCCCTATTTTGCAGTGACCGGCGCGCACCCCGTTCTACCAATGGACATAGTGCAAGCTACTTGGCTACAGCAAGTGCCTGATCACCCAATGTCCTGGGCAGAGCTCATAGGCATGCGAGCTAGAGCGCTAGCTTTACATGCTGAAGAAGTAGCTAGAGTAATAGACAAGATAGATCAAAAGAAGATAAACGATACCCTCAGATATGTGACGAAGCACCATGCTAAGATCCGTACATGGGACTTCAAACCGGGATCTTTAGTACTGGTTAGAAATACGGCAATAGAAAAGTCATTAAACAGAAAACTACAGGCTAGGTTTATCGGACCCTGTATAGTAGTGCGCCGCACACAAGGTGGATCTTACGTGTTGGCGGAAATGGATGGCTCGGTACTGCAGAATAAGATTGCAGCTTTTAGAGTTTACCCCTATAACGCGAGACAAAGGATCAAGCTACCAGACAATCTAGAGACTCTTACTGGCCTTTCGAAGGCTGAGTTAGAAGAAATTGTTAACGGGCCAGAACCAGACGATTCAACACCCGTGGAAATGCAAACGCACGGGTCCATAGAACGTATACCAGATGTTGACGAAGAGGAGATTTTGGACACCTTAACCGACTCGGATTCGGAGGTTGACTAGTAATTACATTTTGGAGCGGCGCACTATCATGTGTATACCGAAACTACCTACGCTAGAGATTTCTAGTAAAGGGATGCTCGATATCATGGTAGTACCGATGGTGTGTAACTAAGCAATTAGTCCACTTCAGAAAGATCCATCATGGATACGTCGGAGTCTGAATCAGAAGGTGGAGGTGTAGTCAGCGAGGGCATATCGTCCTCCATAGCTGAAGAATTATTAACTATGTTCTGGTTGGAAAGGCCTCCGCCCATAGTGGCCTGGACAGTCAGGGCATGGACATTAGATGTACCAAAGAAAAGTAGCATCCTGCAACGAAGGCCTCGCATGATATGGCGTATGCAGGCCTCTAGAGATTTGAACGATTCACTCTCTATGAAGATCAGATTTAGCGTCAAAATGTGAAGACAAGTAGCAAAATGTTTAACACACCATGGCGCTGCCATTCATATACAGGGCGCAGTTCAGCATCGATAGACGAAGGATAGGCTCTAGCAGAGGGTTGACTGCATAATGATATTTCAGTGGAACTAAAAATGTATAGAAGGAAACAGAGACAGACCTGAAGTCGGTAGTAACGGAACGAACCAAGGGGGCACCTTCCGGGAAATACCAGTTCCATTCACGAGGTTTTACAGGACCATATGAATCACTCAAGTAGCGGCGCAAAGGTATTTCGTCTTCCCCATTTATGGGGAGGAAGTAACCACCTTCTTTGCGCCGGCTACACATGAGCTTTTGAGTGGCTGCAACTATGCGGATATACTGGCGTTGGAATTCAGAGGGTGTGGTAGAAGAATCCATTTTCTGGTGTTTAACCTGGACAAGTTCGCAAGGGGTTTTATACAGAATAACCACTTGCGCCGCTTGTTGTTTACGCCGGCGCAGATCTTCAATTACGTGCATGAGAACTTAAAAAGTTTAAACTTAGCTTGACGACAATCAGGCACAGGTTCGGCACACAGTTTTTCTATTGGAACATAACGGAAATCTATATCTACGGATTTACGGATTTTCTAACAAAATTTAAACGAGACAGTTAATTTCTAAAGAGAACGTAATCTGAACTAGAACTAGATGGTTTTATTGGAGCTGTTGCTGCCTTCACTGTCGGCTACTGAGTTAGCGGCGCTAACTGGTGCTGATGCGACTGCCGGCGCAATCTCTTCCATCTGAGCATCAGGAGCTTCCTCTATAGTGGCGGAACCCTCGCTGCTATCAGATGGACCAGCACGAGCATCGGCGATACCAGCGAGCTGGCGCAAGCCTGCAACTTCAGGACCGGATAGCAGCTCTGCGTTTTCCCCAAGGAGATCTTGTAAAAGAGAGATAGAACCCTGAAGATGTTTCATCTGCAGCACGAGTTCGAGTGCGGCGGTACGAATACGCGCCTCCAACATAGAGATTGCCTCGAGCACTCGCCTGGAACCCTGAGCTCCAGTAACAGAAGGCAACAAAGCCTCTTGGTATTCGCGAGCAAGGTGCAGGACTGTTACAAGGGATGCCTCAGACAGCGGGGATAGATCGCCTGTAGAAAAGTAAGATACTCGGACGACAAGATGAAAAGATTTGAGAAATGGATACGCACTAAGGATGGCTTGAACCTGACCTGGGTTTATGATCCGAAGGCCATCCCTGATATCAGCAATTTGAGTGATGGTGGCGGCGGAGGCTCCTTGCGACTCTGTCCTAGCGCGTTTGCGAATGATCTCGCTTCCCGCGGACACGGTGGTTTGAGCCTGGTAAATTTATCAGCACAAAGATCCTTGAACGACACCAACCAAACCATACCTGTTCGACGAGTTGAGCAGCTGTCACTGTCGCCTGGTACAGAAGAAGATAATTAGAACTTTGCAACAAGATACACTGAGATAGGATACCGTAGTAGGACGAGGAGTATCTGGACGAGGAATGCGATTACTGGTCTAAACGGGGCAAGCAGATCTTTATTAGTGGAGGGGACAACTTGGGAATAGTGATACTCTACCGCGGCGCCCTCATCATCAGTAACAGCATCTTCGCGCTTTTTACCCTTCTTTTTCTTGTCCTTCTTGGATTTGGATTCCTTCTTGACCTATTAAAAGAAATCAGAAGTTTGAAAGGACAATTCATATAATAAGACTCACACCGACTTCAGTGCCCTCACTGGGTTTTGAAGAGTTTCCGTCTCCTGTGTTTGAAGTGCGATAGTCCTCCATAACGGTGTCCTCATCTGCAATTCGTACACTGGCCGGCGCATGAATAGAAGCTTGGGAACTACGGTTTTGGATTCGAGGAATGCCACCATAACTGGTGCCGCGTCCTGGACGAAAAATTGGTCCAGTGGGTGCCTGACGGCTAGGAGTCATTTCCTATGAGAAGTGGTTAGTATAAATTGAAAGATCAAAAACTGGAAAGACCTTCACTCTATACAAGGGAGCAGGACGGTGATTGTCGGTAAAATCACGGGAGCGGCGCACAAAATTTTGTACCTCTCCATGAAAGCGAGACATTGGTAGACCCATGGTGTTAAACACGGCCTCAGCAGAGCGGCGGCGCGGAAGGTATTCATTGCGCATGAACTCTTCATCACACAACAATGTGTCTGCTTCAGTGCAGCGAGTAATGTCAGCCTACAAATGGGTGATTCAACATCGCGGCGCTACCATGTAAGAATTTACTCACAAGAGTCTGGATCATAGTGTCTGCTAAAGCGACGCACTGGTAGTCTGCTTGACCTTGGTTATCGTCGAGACGATTCTGAAGATCAACAGCCCTGTGGCGTAGCTGGCAGCGCAGGTTTTCGAGAGAGTAAAGAGAAGACATCTAGTTCAAGAAAGATAATAGAATTGTTCTGGTTTCTTGCTGCTTTTATACCATGCAGCGCCGCTGATTTCAGGCACAGAGTTGGTTGGGGACAACCATTTTCTGGTGAAGGGGAGAAGTGGCTAAAGATAAGCCGAACCCTTGACCCTACAGAAGGCCGGCGCATGGATACAAAATGAAAAACGCAGCCAAGCGGCGCAAATCTCGGTTCAGAAAAGTAACAACCGATTCAGAACCAGACAATCAATCAAACTTAAGCAGTGGAACAAGTTAACAAAGAGGATACTTACACAAGATAAGACTGCAAATCAGCTTAGGATTTCAAGAGGAGAAGAGATAAACAAAGGTCTTTTAAGACCAATAGCATTCAAGAGTATACAAAATTGAACAGAAAATACATATAATCTACTGAGTCCTTGAGCTCTGCAACAAGTAGATATAGTAGACAAAAACAAAAAGTCCAAGCAATGTAAAAAAGTCCGCGGCGCAACCGTTGATCCCACTAATCTGCACACCTCTTCCCCTTGTTCTTGGAACCCGACGCCGCCGCTTCTTCAGGGAGTTTGCGGAATCCGTCTGGTAGTCCATGACGAGCCTGACGACTGAGGAAGGGGAGGATGGTGGAAGAAAGGTCGTAAGAAACACCGGCGTGGTCATCGAACACCAAGTTATCATGTTTGAAACCGTACTCTTCTTCAAGAGCAGGGATCTCATCCAAAAACGATATAAACTCCGAAGAGTACTTGGTGCCGTCGCTGTCCTGCTGTTCCTTACGCCAGGTGTCGAAACGGGTTGGGTCAACGTGGTTGACAAAGGAGAGGGAAGCCGCCGCACGATATTTTGTGGTGGCCAAGTCGGAAGCCAGTTTGTGCATCAAAGGCACCGCAGCATCGAAGTTGATCTGCGCCGACATCATATCGGAAACTAGGGAATGAATGCCTAGAGCCAGGAAAAGTGTCAGGACAAACCAAAAAGAAGTAAAAGCCAAACATACGAGACGTAGAGACGCGGGCCAAGTCTTCAGCCTGGTCAGCCTCGCGCCGGAGTTCGAGAGAAGTAGTAAAAGTGCAGCCCTTTTTACCAGCGACGCAATTGTAGCATTTAAAGATGCCATGACCAACTTTGACGCAGAGAATGTCGCGGGTCTTGCAGTTGGTGCACGTAAGGGGATTGGGCTGAATAAAGGACTTCAGAATCACAACCGATAAAGAAACAAATAAAAGGAAAAACATACGGCGTGGACAGGGACGTGGGCGTTGTGAGCCCCGATAGCCTGAGCACGCATGTGATCGTACATGTGCTCTGGCATAAACCTGGTGGAGTACGCCTGAGGTGGCGCCAGATACTTGTCGAGAACCCGTGGCGGCAATAAACTGGCGTTTTCGAGTTGAGCAGCGACAGGGACCGGTAAACGGTCCTGACGCTCGCCGCCGCTGGAGATCTGGACTGTGGGGGAAGAGACAGTAGCTGGTTCGTACCCGTCGAATCCGTCGCCGGTGTAGATGCGAGCATCTTCAAGCTCAACACCAGTCGGTAGTGGCAGTTGAGTCTCGAGAAGGACTTGCGGCGCAGGAGGTACAATCTCATCCGGCACCAAGGGTTCGTCAACCTGCATGGGAGACGGCGGCGCATCAGACTTGTCATCGTCAGAGTCGATGAACTCTTTAGAAGGAAAAGCTAAAGGAAGAAGCTCAACAAGAAAAGGAAAGGAGTAAAAGGGAACGTACTTTTAGAGGAACTGGTTCCTTTAGAAGAACTGGCGACGGCGCCGCCAGACTTGGTGCCAGATTCTGAATTAAACAAACAGGTCAATGAGTGTTTAAAAATACAAAGAAAAAGAGAAAAAAACCCACTTTTCATCTTCTTGGCTTTTGGTGCAGTCGAGGAAGCCGGAGTATCGGCGGCGCGTTTCGTAGCAGAAATCCTACTGCTCATCTGTTCAACCAAAGAGTCTACAAAATCCTGATGATCAGAATCTGAGAGATAAAAAGTTTAAGAATGACAGAGAAACGCAAAAAGAAGATCTACCTTGTGGGGGAGGCGTAGCTGGAGCCTTGAATGAGGAGCGGCGCCGCTTTCGTTTTGGCAGAGGTGTCTCGGGAACCGGTTCACCTGGCGGAATCAAGAGTGGAGTGTTGAAGTTTGAAGGGGGGGCCCTGGGCGTATCGGATGGCTTGCGACGCGGGGGCAAGGGAGTAAGAGCCCTATAGGGCACAGGAGATGGCGGCGGCGCGGTACTAGGACCAGGAAGAACTGCGGGCCAGGCTGAGCTTGATGCCACAGGCGGCGCGTCATCCAGGAAATCGTCGCAAAGGTCGAGAGGGTTTAGGGCTAGAAAAAGAAAACAGAGGCCATCAATAAGAAAAGTGAACAAGTCCAGAAAAGAAGAATACTTACATAGAGGAACAAAGTCCGGCGCATATTGGGACCAATGGAGACCAAGGACATAAAGTTGTTGCTCCGGAATGAAGTTAGCGTTGCGCTGAAAGGCCAAAATCCGGTTCAAACAGAATAAAAAGAAATCGGAAAAACCGGACTTACAGGCGTAGCGTATGCGAGCCCCCCATGCGGCGCCACAAACTCGAAATGAGGTGGGAGCCCTCGCTGCTCCACCGCCGCTGCGTCAACTTGTAGAGCGGGTTCCAACGGAGGCAGAGCAGTCAGAAGCTCCACTTGGGTCAAAATGCGGGCTTCAGCATCGAAACCGAGCTTATTATCGGCGCGAGCTGACTAGAAAAGAAGAATGTAATGTTCAAAGTTAGAAAATGCTTCAGGAAAGAATGCATAAAGCGACGCACCCTCGCCCAGTACAAAAGCTTGTCCAAGAAACTGGGTACAAGGCAAGAATACACCTCCGGATAGTGTTGCGCCGCAGTGGCCTGGAAGACGCCTGATTCATAAAACCGTAGCCATACATAAAACACTAGTCCTTGTACGGCAGCCGAGGGGTGGAAATCTTCACTGTACGACCAAGCAAGGTAGTCGGTCTAAAAGGAAAATAATAACGTCGAGTTGGCATAACATAATGATACAAAGAGAAAGGACCTACAAGGGCACTACAGGCAGTACGAGCCAGCTCCTGCATTGAGTGAACACCGAGAGCCTTGAACGCCGGAGGATTGAAGACGATGGGATACCATAACAAAAAGAATTTGAGGGCGCGCCAAGGTTCGGCAGCAGTCCCAATGATACGTTGGTAGTTGACTTGGGTGCGGCGGTTCTCCTCAAGGGCGGACATGATAGCAGTAAGATCGGCGGACGAGAGAAGATTAAGCGGCGGAGAATCGAGTGTAGAAGATGAAGTGGTAGCGGTAGAAGACGAAATCTTGGAGGCCAAGAGGAGAGCAGAGGCGCGACAGAGTCCGACGGGATCTAGAGAAAATGCCCAAAAATACCTGGGCTTTTATATCTCTCTACCTTGGACCCTGCGCGCGGGGATCTGGCTCAGAAAAAGGAATCTTGAGTCATCCAAGAAGAAAGAAGTCTCCAAGAACATATCCAGAAGCACGATCGAATGATGGACCTACAAACTAGAGAATGGAAGTTCTAGATTTGGAAGATTAATTTCCATTCTTGGACAATTCCCACGACTCGGTTAGCGGACATATCAGAATTAAACTCCATCATGATCTAGGGACCCATTCACTCGAAAATAGAGCGGTGGGATCCTAGATTCTAGTCAGAAAGGCGGAACACGATGCGACGGGGATCTCGAAAATCCGAGGAAATGCTCAATGAGGAATCTTGAACACCGGCAAGCCGGCAGTCGGCAGGAAGCGATAAGCGAAGACGGCTGTTTGGAACTCAAAACGAATAGGGGCTTGCCACTGTGATACTAGTGACAGAAGAACGACATCGAGTTTAGACTAGTCAAAGGTCCGGCGCAGACTCAACACTCTAGAATTATAAGAGTAAATGACCTCGCAGTGCAAACAGTGTCTGCGGTGTCTTCGTGACTTGTGAAAACTGTAGCAAGGATGACCGAGGACGGTCAATATTATAGTGGGGGGGAGATGATACGCCTGTTATTGGTACACCAGTAATTTTGCGCATTTCCTACTAATTATGCATCCCGCCGGTGTAACTGTTAAGAAAGGGCTGAGTGGACTTAGACTTAGAGCAGCACACGAAGATGGGGAGTAAGGAAGAAGTGATCGTACATCACTCTGTCCTCAAGTATAAATAGTATTGAGTTAAATGAAGTAAATAAGTAACTACAAGTAATATAAAGTTATGACACATGATCCATATGACCTTATGTCGACAGTTTGATCGTAGTCAGGAATAGAATATTCCAACACTCCCCTTCAAGCGTGAATCCGTAGTTCTTTGGAGAAACGCTTGATCTTATCGGCAGAAAGTGCCTTCGTAAGCATATCAGCAAGTTGATCGTGAGTGGATACATGTTTAACTTTTATGTATCGTTGCTTTATGCGATCAGTTATAAAGTTCTTGCGAATCTCAAAGTGTTTAGTTCTTTGAGTATGTTGTTCATCAGGAGAACGGATAATTGCTAAAGTTGATTCACTATCCGTGTTAATAAGTACGGGTTCCTGATTTTCTTTTAGTATTTCAGATATGAAGCCTTTTAAGTAAATGGCTTCTTGAGAGGCGAAAGCGAGTGCGCTAAGTTCAGCCTCTGTACTTGATAAAGTTACAAGTGATCCTCGCTTACTTGACCAAGAGATAAGCGATTCGGAGAATTTAAATACATAGCCCATTATTGGTTTATTGCCATACGTTGACATACCATCAGAGTCAGCATATCCGTAAGTTGCAGTAACGTTAAGGCTCCCTAGGTTGAGCCAGTAGTTGCAAGTTCCTTTTAAGTATAAGTAACATTGTTTAGCTGCAGCATAATGTTCTTCACTTGGATCGTTAAGGTACCTTGCTAGTTGACCAGTGCAGTATGCAATATCTGGTCTAGTGCAGTCAGCGACATATCGTAGTCCACCAACTAGTGACATAAAGTGTTTTGTTGAAGCAGCGTCCCGCTTCGGTTCGTTCTCGGGTCTAGGACTAAGATTTTGCCCGGGTAACATGGGTGTACGGCGTGCATGTAATTGGTCAAAGTTGTATCGTTTGAGGATATTCTCAATGTAATGTTTCTGACGGAGTTGAATAATACGGTTATTCCTATCTCGTTGAATTTCCATACCGAGAATCCAGTGGATTTCTCCACCGTCAGTGACTTGTACATGTTGATTTAAAGCATTTACAAATGCTTGTGTAGTATTTGAGTTGATAGTACATAGAGTAATGTCGTCTACATGACATGATAGTATTAGAATGAGTTTATTTTCGTGATATCGATAAAAAACAGCGTTATCGTAAGTAGACTTTGTAAGTCCTAGTGCTTTGATAAGGATATCACATAGTTTTTCATACCATCGACGACCGGCTTGTTTAAGGCCATAAAGTGTTTTTCGTAGTTTAAGTACGTATCCTTCAGGTAAATTAGGTAGTAAGTTTCCTGGAGGGGGACGAAGGTATAGTGTTTCCTCGTCAGTAACGTTGCCGTATAGATATGCAGATTTGATATCTAATTGTGATATTTCGAAATCAAGTGTTGCTGCAAGAGCTAGTATAAATTGAGTAGAGCTCATGCGAGCAACTGGAGCAAAGACATCGTTAGCGTAAAAATCGATGCCTTCACGTTGACTGAAGCCTTGTGCTACCAGTCTTGATTTTAACTTGATTTCTTTTGCAAGTTCATACTTAGTTTTGTAGACAAATCTGGAACCAATAATGTTTGCATCAGGAGGAGGTTTAACATACTCCCAGGTTCCAAGACTTTCTAATGAGTTGAGTTCGGCTTTCATGGAATCAAACCATGAGTCGCGTAGTGGATGTTTCAGTACATCATTGTAGGTAATTGGGTCGCCAACATTGTCGGCATAGTAAACATTAAATTCTGTCAAGAAAAATGCAATGTTTTGTTCGACTTCATCATAGAGTAAACCTCGGGCTTCACGGATCCTTACAGATCGCCTTGGGCCTGTTGGTTCAGTAGTTTCATTTGAGTCGACGTCCATAGGTTCAGGTTCATGTTCCTGAAGTGGTTGTTGTTCAGTTATGGATTCGTCTTCAGTTTGTAGTGGTTGTTGATTAGGGGTATTCAACTCCCCTTCAATTTGCGAAGTGTTTGTAAGAAACCGCAAATTGCGTTCTACTCCAACTCTGGTTCCAAAGTATACATAATGACCCTTTGAATGGTCATCTAAGCCTAACCAAACTCCTCGTTTGCCTTTGGGAGTTAGTTTGCTTTTTCTTGCTTCGTCGTATACAATGCAAGGTATACCAAAGCTGTGTAGGTTGTCTAAATTTGCATTTACACCATAACGCTTAAAGTAAGGAGTTTGTTGTTTTAATGCAGTTTTTGGTGTTCGATTAAGTATATATATAGCGTAAAGGGCTGCATACCACCATAAACGATTGGGTAGCTTTGCAGTATGTAAGTTTACTCGTATCAAGTTCATAATATGTTGATGTATGTTTTCAGCAACTTCATTTTGTTGAGGTGTGTCGTGTACAGTATACCTCGGTTTTGTTCCTTGTGCTTTCAAATAGTTTTTGAATGCGACTGATGTGAATACTGCATCATTGTCAGATTGTAAAAATTTAACTTTGATGCCGTATTGAGTAAATAGTTCTGTTGTGAAAGTAACCCATTGTGCATAGGCTTCGTCTTTCGTTTTAAGTGGTGCTAAGAATAACCAACGTGTACAATCGTCGACGATGGTTAACCAGTATTTAAAGCCTTCAATAGAGGCTGTTTGAAGTGGACCAAATATATCAATATGAAAATGGTCGCCAAAGTTTTTAGCTAGTTCCGAAGTGCGTTGTTTCGGAATTGTGTTTCGATGTATATTATTGACGACACAGTCCTCACATTGAGTTTCAGTCCAATCATCAATATCGATTGTAATAATAGATTTGTCAGTTTTTAGTAAAGTTTTTAAATTTGTGTAGCTCATATGACCTATTTGTTTGTGAAGTTCAAATAAACTTAGACTCGCGACGTCATCACTCAATTTTTTAGTTGTTAAAGAATATAATTTGGCGCTCTCGTGTATTACGCCAGTAAAATTGTCCTTGTCATTTCGTATGGTACATGTATGATTGTAAAAAGTAAAACTATAGTCCGCTTTCTGAGAAATACTAATCAAAGTAAACGGTAGTTTTGAGTTGTAGTAGACGTTTTTAAGAGTGATTGTTGAAGACTTACTATCGTCCTTCCCGACCTCTACCCGCATATCGCCCGCTAATCGAAGTTCTAGTTGTTCTGAGTTAGCAACAGTTAAAGTGATAGCAGGCGTAGTGTGAATGTTAAAAAGTAAATTAAGATATGGTGTACAGTGTATTGTAGCACCAGAGTCAATAATATGCATTTGATCTTGGTCAGAGATCGCAGTAAAGGCAGGAAGAGAAATATGATGACTCACGACAGCTTCAGAGTCTTGCATTTCGACGTCGCCAGAGGAGATAGCCTGGACCCAGTCAAGTTGGGCGCTAGAAGAAACTTCTTCAATTCTAGTGGAAGAAGTCGACGTTGAAGGGCCGGCAACTGCTACGGATGCAGATTCCTTAGTTACACTCTTGTTCTGGCGAGTGATTCCCTTCTTCTTCATAGCAGCTTTAGACTTTTCAGTCCAGGGCTTAGGGCAAGTTGGGGTCGTATGACCCGTCTCGTTGCAGTTAAAGCACTTCCGTTTATCCGAATCAGAAGGCTTTTTGTTCGAGTAAGGAGCAGCCGCGTTGGCACGTGCTTCCTTTGTCTTCTCGGATCTGTCAACGCCCTTGTCACCAGGTCCTTTTCCTCCCTTCTTGTGGGAAGAGGTCGACGATGAGTTGGTACGAGAGTGAATAGCTCGGTAGCTATTGAATTCATTTCGAAGTTCATCAACCAGGGTCTCTGGGACAAAGATAGCAGCTTCCCCTGATTTGGTAGCAGCTTTCACGGATGCTTCGTATGCAGTACGTACGTGATGGTACTGCGGGGGAATAATGCCAACGAGGGCGGAGTAGAAAACTTGTTGGGAAGCATCAATATCCTTCGCCTTGATGGAGGCAAAGAGATCGGTGGCTTCATCAAGAAGTTTGTCGAATTCCCAGACGGGTCTTCGAAGGTTGAATAGTCTCCATAACTCATTTGAGTCATGGACAGTAGTTTGGGGGTCAAAGCGGGCTTTTAGTTTATTGATAAGTTCGATCCCGTCTCTTTCGTCGAGGTAGTGGATCATTATCTTGTCGTCGATTTTACCTGTTATGACGTTCAAACAGGCATGTTTGACAGTATTCCCCGGAGGGAGCCCAGAGCTTTTGTAGTGTTGGTAGCGGATTACATTTATCGCAGCCTGAACACGATAAAGCCATATTTTCCAGTTGTCTTTGCCCGTGAGAGTAGTCACAGAGTCAAAGGCTTTGTTGATGTCGGTTAAGGACATCACATAGTTGGGGTTAGTTGGACCTTCAGACCTAACGTTAGACGACGAAATAGAATGACCGTCGTCAGAAGGAGGATTCGCAGGAGGGGCAGAAGTATTCTGCACTGGAGTGGGAGGAGCAGGAGTAGGAACAGCAGCAGGAGAAGGGGCATGGCCTTCGGGGTTCTGAGTAAAAGTTTCAGGTTCACCAGTTTGGGACATATCGAAGATAGGTGATAGTGGGAGAGCAATGGGTGATAGGATCTGAGGTTGTGGTTGGGAAGTAGATGATACTGGTGGAGTATGAGTTTGGGTAGGGGTTTGAGTTCCTGAGGCAGGAGTACGAGATCGACGACTAGAAGGTAGTGAAGTAGATCGACGAGTAGGAGGAAGTGGGATATCTGGAGCAGGACCTTGGGATCGTGTGTGACGATCAGTCATATACTAGTTTTTGGGATCAAGATCAAGAGAGAACACAAGTAGTGGCCAAGTTATATCAGGTTTTATAGTGGGTAGCTGGGGACCGTAACCTGTTAAAAAAGGGGCTGAGTGGACTTAGACTTAGAGCAGCACACGAAGATGGGGAGTAAGGAAGAAGTGATCGTACATCACTCTGTCCTCAAGTATAAATAGTATTGAGTTAAATGAAGTAAATAAGTAACTACAAGTAATATAAAGTTATGACACATGATCCATATGACCTTATGTCGACAGTTTGATCGTAGTCAGGAATAGAATATTCCAACAGTAACCACTATAGTACTAAAGACCAACACTATACTAGTCAGACTCTGCATTCAGGATACACTCAAATGAGTCTCCTAATGTACTCCATTCACCGTCAATCGTTCTGTAACAAGTGTTATAACAGGCGGCGCTGCCTACGAGCTTTGCAGTCTCTTACTATTAAGTACGCCTCTGCGGCGCTACTTTCTGAAAACCTCGAGTTCTATAATAACTGTCCTATGGGCTTGGCTTCAGGACCTTGCGGCGCTGGGAAACGAAACCAATACTAGGCATTCGGAGTTTGATTTCCATAACGTTGCGCCGCAGTGGCGCAACGTTTAACTGTACAGTTTTAATTAGCTAATCATTTCCGACCTTTATATACCGTAGTATACACACACCTTTTCTTCAGTTACCCATACCTACTTACTCCAGTGTTCTGCGGCGCAAGTCGTAGGCACTTTAGTTTCGTTCGTCGGTACTCTCTAGACCTGAATTGGTTTGGACTTGAAGAGAATACAAGAGAAGAGTCAAAGAGCATTTGTTTGATTGAGCGTCGCTATAGCCAGACTGTGGCTTTTGTTTTGAAACCAGACGGTGGTTATTGTTTCGTGCCAGACTGTGGCCTTTTGTTGAAACCAGACTGTGGTTAGAGTTTGCTTAGTGCGCCGCACATTGTTATCGACTGGTCTAAAAGATCTATCAAATCCCAACTCTTCCTACCCAAATCTATTATCAAGATCGTTACTATTGTAACCGACTACCGTCGTTAAACCTTCCGCCGCAAGACTTTCAGTTGTACTTGGACTACTTTACGAGTATTTCTATACTCCGTCGCACCTCACACTACACAAGCGTATACTCTGGTTTAGTTGGATATTGGTAGTATCGGTATTAACCAATACTACTAGTTACTTGCTTACCAAAGTCGACCTTATCATCGCGTAGATACTTAATCTTATCCTTTTGCCTTCGCGAGCATAATCATAATCACTTTAACTGATAGTTTGGGCTCACTTCAGTCCTTATTCACCTGGTTAAGTATACATAATTGATATATACACTGTTCTTTATGTGAAAATCGAAAAGTTGAAGTCGATTTTCTCACGGCGTATCAGCGAGAGAAACTAAGGTATCTAGTAATCCCTTAGTCTTGTCAAAATTCCAACTTGAAGTATGTATAAATCAATCTGTCAGACTTTATTTATCTCTGGGTCTGGAATATAATGAGTCTGTGGCCAAAGACCGACATATTATTGTAACAGCAATACAATATGTGCAGAGAGAGATGTCTATACTCACTTGAGTGTATTGAGAGATAAAAGAGCTTATAGAAAGCTAGAGTGTTTGTAGAGAGCTTGAGAGGAGTGAGTGATAAAAGACTTGGATTGTGTCTGTCTGTCTAGCAGAAACAGGACAGTATTTATACTACACTAGAAGTACATCCACATGTGATATTCTATGATGAGTAAGACTATCCAGAGTATGTACCAGAGTAAAGAAGTTGATAGTAACTAAGATATTCGTATATACATCAGAAGCTCTATCAGAAGTAACTAAACACATGAAAGTAAAGTAAACACATGAAAGATATGTGAAAGCGTGATTTTTCAACACATATCAGCCAATTGACCTTGAGACTTGCTGCTCTTGGCATGCAAGGAAAATTGTCAGACTGATGTAATACTCTCAATCTGCTGTATGCGTCTCCCTCTCTGTGTTTTCTCATTCAAAATGCTCAGTGGCTGACTGCAAGTCCTCATTGAGCTAATTTTAAATTCAATGCAATACTATGGGCATCAAAAAAATTACTAGCTCAATTTGTCCCAAGTAAGGTACACAAGCAACAGGTTGTATTCATGTGCAGCATTTTTTCATAGGAGAAATGGAGGGATGGAGGGAGATTAGCAAGGAGATAGATTTGTTGGCTAATATCCCTAAGAATTTTGTAAAAAATGTTGGGGCAGTGGTCTCGGTGCATGAAAGCCTCTGCAATAGAAGAGAGGTTGGTCACAGGTTGTGCAATGAGAGTATTGTTGAGAATGGGACATATGTAGGGCCCCGCCCGGTGATTACTAGTAGACACGTCGCGCTCTAATAGATTGTTGATTTTCATTCAACAAAGTCTTGTGATTGTTGCCCCAGGTATAAAAGATTGAGTGTGAGTGTCAGTCATCATGATGCTCGTAGACAGTGTTGCCGCATTCTACTAGTTACATAGTCCTGTAGTAGCCGTGTCAGTTTTAGAGGCTAGGGACTTATTATGTAAGAACTTAAACCCTAACCTTGCTACTGTCCATTCCACTCATTTTCACCACGATTCCTTTAATATAATTACACTAAAAAGGGCAGATTTTGAGTTTCATATTACTACAGATATTCATTTTCTAAAGGGTATGTTTGCGTGCTAGTGGATTTCGTATTGCAGAGCAGGACACCTGTTGTGTGGGAAAGTTGTCAGCAACCATAGGCAGACCTCGTTGAAAACATTTCACTGTTTTTTCAGTATTCTATATACAGTTTTACAGCAATATGTAAGTCATAGTATTATTCAAACCCATACATATCAAAAGAAATAAGATTATGTCTACAAATCCATGGAAAAAGCAGCTTTAGGGTTAACTAGGGTTTAACCTCTTACATAATAAGTCCCTGGCCTCTAAAACTGACGTGGCTTCTAGCAGACTACATATATACACATGATGAGTGTCAAGTATATATTGTAGTCTGCCTAGGGGAGACTACTAGTTACAGTCTACAGAACACTGATGCCAACACAGCACAGTTTAGTCTCCCCTAGGCAGACTACACAATATATACTTGACACTCATTGTGTGTATATATGTAGTCTGCTAGAAGCCGCATCAGTTTTAGAGGCCAGGGACTTATTATGTAAGAGGTTAAACCCTAGTTAACCCTAAAGCTGCTTTTTCCATGGATTTGTAGACATAATCTTATTTCTTTTGATATGTATGGGTTTGAATAATACTATGACTTACATATTGCTGTAAAACTGTATATAGAATACTGAAAAAACAGTGAAATGTTTTCAATGAGGTCTGCCTGCAGTTGCTGACAACTTTCCCATGCAACAGGTGTCCTGCTCTGCAATATGAAATCCACTAGCACGCAAACACACCCTTTAGAAAATGAATATCTGTAGTAATATGAAACTCAAAATCTGCCCTTTTTAGTGTAATTATATTAAAGGAATCACAGTGAAAATGAGTGGAATGGACAGTAGCAAGGTTAGGGTTTAAGTTCTTACATAATAAGTCCCTAGCCTCTAAAACTGACGTGGCTACTACAGGACTAAGCGCAGTTGGAATTAATTGAAACTCCGTCTTGACTCAATGGTTCTGAGCTTATTTGAGCTTGGATTGAATCATTACTTATTATGGAATCAATTCAATTCAATTTGATTTTACAAACGGGTTGGGCTCACAGCAACACTAGATCTGGTAACGTTGTGCATTCCTAAATGGGTTCTTGCCTGGGAAGAACATGATAATTATAGCTAAAGTCTTGTTCACTGAAGGACCAATTGCTACTGAGGCCAATGTGGCTCCTAGTACCATAGATTACTTACTATCTCATGGGCATATAACAGAACTCATAGATTTACTAGATACCCCGCTGTCTTCTAGTTCTAGCAATACAAGTACTTAGCACTATATTTGATTCTGTTCTACAAACACCATGCATCAATACGAGGAGTTTCGCTCACCCTCTAATCATGCCGACACTGCTGAAGATTTGGTTCAAAACAATTTTGGCTCAGTTTTGTGCCAACTCGGATTGGATCATAGTTTCGATTTCCACAAAATCAGAAGCTCGAAATCGAATTGAATCAGCTTGCAGCAACTCTACACCAGTTCAATTCAATATTGTAGGTTTAAAAAAAATCATTTTCAATCCATGTGGCAGTGTAACCTCTACCACCATAACGTGGGGTACATTTAATGTAAATCTACTAGTACAACCTATGAGTTCAGGTATATTTGACAAGCATCATCAGCAGCTGCTTTACCTCAGGAAACAATGTACCCACCTGAAGGTTCTGAGCCTTTCTGCACCTATCGGAGAGAGCAGAAACACTCCGATTGATGCAAAGACTGGTCGGAAGGATTTCTGATAGGATGGGTAGCCTGGTTTCGAGGTGTAGGATCTATAAAGACATTTTCAGTTTGAACCAGATTCAAGGCAAAGGAAATCTTACCTTTGGAAGCAACCATATCACTATTATTGACGACATCCATATTGCCATCTGGGGACTGGTTCGCTATACTTGTTGCAGGATGAAGCAAGTGCACTGCATCAGGATGATGTGACCCATCTTGCTGGCAGCTCGAACAGTAATAGTTGTACTGATTTGTAATGGTCGTCGTCGAGGTACTGGAATCCCCATTGACATTGCTCAAGGTCGAACCTCTGAAATTAGTGTTTCAGGAACGAGTAAGTATCTGTGTTGTTCGAACTTGAGTTACAACAGTGTTCATCATGCTGACATTTGGACTGACAGTGTGAAAGGGGTCATTCTGCTCATTGGTTGCATCAGGTGCTGTCGCCGTCGGTCTGTTGGTGCTAGCAGTGGATGAAGAGTCATCTTCATTGATTGTGGGGAGCATGGCTGTAGGAGATTCTGTTTCTACAGTCATCGTGATTGCACTGTTGACACTGGCAATAGGCAGAGAATTGACTTTGTTGACAGTAGCAGGACTCGCTGGTGTGGCAGGAGGTTCTACAGTGTCAATTATGACCATCACAGACTGACCAACGCACCTGACTCATCAGCCACCTCTCATTCTAGCTTTCGAGCTCCCGAGCTCCTATGCCTTAGAAACCTTGACCGAGATGACGTCTCTACAGCATGTGCATTTGAGTTTGGATCCACTCGATTCTGCTTTCGCAACTTCAACCCGGGAGGAGCTCTCAAAAAACAATGCATGCTGGATGATCAGATAACACCTGCACAAGTTGTGATAAGGTCAGATAAAAGAGAAAATCATGCCAGAAGAGGGCATGCATACAGTATTGAGCAGATAGTTCAGGCAAAAGGGTCTTTCAGTGAGTAAAGTCAACTGGCAGCGATATTGATGGGGAGACAGTGGGTTGGTTGGGAGGGTGGGAAATCAAAGGTGTTTGGCACTTCACCCAACATCCATTGTAATGACAGCTGGTGTCTAAATGTCTTGGTCATCAATTGAAGGGCACTGGGCAGGTTTGGTGTTGCTCAAAAAGGTTAGTCTTGACAGCTTTGTAAATTGGTATGATTTTGAGGATACCAGGGTACTGGGTTCTCTCCAGAAAGAGCAAGACCTTGACTAATTTCTCATTCGAATTCATAGACATAGCAAGATCAAAGACTCTTCTGATGCCATAGAGGAGAGATGGGGTGGTATTGAAGTTTGATGCGGCGGTGAGATGCATACTCGTCAAATCAGAGAAAGTAGACTGCCCAAGTTTTCAGGGTGAATTTGATGCTTTTGTTTTACTAGTCGTTTTTGCTTTTGCTTTTACTTGTTATTCTACATGTCCTCAAAGTATTGCAGTTTCCAAGCTAGAAGCAGAGCCGCTGAGAAGGAAGCATTACCAAACTTGATGAATGTTGCAGATAAAGGAATTTCATATGAGCGGCAGGACTATTGTATTCATACTCCAGGCACATCACCATGATCAGCACTCAAGTTAACCAGGCCAGTTGTTAATTTTTTAAAAAAAATAGGGATCATCCTTTGATCCAAATGGCAGTGTCAACTGTGTATCTACTATTACAACATCTAATCCGAAAATTGCAATTCTACAGGTAAAATTTACAAATTCAGGTGTATCTTTGCAAACTGTTGTCAGAAATCACTTTATGCTCAGAAAACAATGCTCACTTGAAGCTTCCGAGTCTTCCTGCTCACTCAAGGACTGGTCAGGCAAATGACTGTCACAATGAGAATGCTCCCAAACAGTTTCTGCCTGGTTTTGGAATCCAGATACAGAGTGTCCTGTTGAACATAATTCTGTGTAAATTCAGGTATAACCTGGATAACAGAAGAGGCATGCTCACTTTCAATGGTTGGAGCTTGCTTGAGTGTTGGTGGAGCTCCTGATGGCCTTTCAGACCCGTCACCATCCTTTAGAATGATTGTATATACTCAAAAGGCTACAAGGCTTGATAAATCTTGTGGCATATTGCTATCTACTTATAAGCTGGTTATTACTGCTTATAATGATTGCATAAATTATAAGGAGATTATAACCTACAGAGTTTTGCTGCCACTTACAAAGATAATATACTGGTTAGCAAAGAAAATATCTTTGAACAACTATTTTTACCATTGAAGATACTAAAACATGATTTACAAACAATATTTATTGCATGAGGTTACCCCACATATTGCATTAAGTGTCCAGTTGTATATACAGCCAGATGGCCTAGTGGGTTAATTGCCTCTGCAGATCTGTAGAGCTTGGGTGTTCAATGCTGGCAAGTAGCAAATTTTAACAACAGTTATCCAAAGTTGTGCATTGACAGATTGAACTGTTTTGATTTCTTTGAAATTTTGAGTTTATTTTTTTGTACCAGATTTGGGCATATAATAGCTGATGTCCTCGGTAGATTATAACACTATTGGCATATATGTGAACTGGTACAACCCTATTATAATCTAGTTATAATTTACTAGAATGATTTTGAAGCTTTTGTAGATTATGAGGATTATAACTGGATTGTAATAAAACATTTTGTGTGATGACTTATACAGGTTGAACTGTATCAAATATGGAATCTGTATATAGTACTCATATGTTGTCAATATACAGTTACAGTCCTGTGTCCTAAAGACATCTTAGATGAGGAGGTTATAATAGATATTTGTATACCCAATGATATACATTTACTATATAAAAAGACAACTCTAATCATTGTCCACCTGATGTCATTCAACTTAGCTCATGTCTCACTTTTCTGCTCTTCTTCATGATCCATACCTTTCCTCTTTATGCCTTGTACTCCTTTTCCTTGCTGTTGGAACTATTTGCTACCTTTTTGCAGCCCAACTGCAGGTCAAACAATCAAGAAAGCACAGAAGAATATATACTTACCAAGACATGACTATTGTCCATCCAAGTAACTATTATTGTGTTTACCAACAATGCAATTATTTAATGAACATTACTAGAGCTTTTATTAATGCACCCTATATATTGTGTTTTGTTCCCAGGTTTGAGATTAATTGCAGATATAGGACATAGTTGGACTTGGAAATTGCAACACCAGTTGGTGAAGCAAGACATCATTAATAGATTGGCAGGTATCATTTATTATGGATCAAATCATTTTACTGCATGGGTCATTGATAATAGTGCTTGATGCCTGTTTTCTGATGGATGCTAAATGAAGGAAAGTACCAATGGAATGGTAATATTTCTGGGGAAAAGATGCTATTTATGTATTGGTAGAATAGAGTATCTATGCTGTTATTTCATATTCCAAACATATCATACAATAAATTATACAACGGACTCATACTTGCCACCATATATCGGGGCCCTCATACAACTAGTATTTACTTGTGCTTGTGCTATTCCATCTGATTGTAACTCAGGGTCAACTCGCCGCCTCTTTACATTCCCAGCAGGAGAATCTGTTTCATTTCCTGGTATGCTCTGACTGTTTGTCTCCTTCTGTGCATTCTGTAGCCTTGTTGCAGCAGCCTTCTCTTTCCACTGAACTCGCTTTTGTGCTTGAGTGATCCAGAGTTTTCCAGCAATTTCATTGTGACGTTCTTGTTTGTCTTGGTACAATGGCCAGGGCACTGTGAGATATCATGGAAGAAATTGGCAAAGTTTTGCAGCATTGTGAAGTGCATGGGTGTTGATGATATAGTGAATATCATCATAGTTATGCTTGATTATTGAAATCTCTCGATCAGAGTCAAGCCGTTCTTGCCTTTGTTTTCGGGTGTCTGTTGGTGCACAACCTGCAGCACGACAGTCATGTTGTACATTAATAATGAACTGAAGTGACTGGAAAATTTGGGTTTAGTGTCAGCAGAGACCCATGAAAAATAACACACTTCTGGAGTAATGACATATTGTTTCTGTGGTTGATGTAGGACAGGCATGCCATAGTAATGATGCAGGCCTTCTGCCAGAGTAAATTCTGTAACAGTGACTATGTTATGTGATCTTTGATTATCACAAAGAATTTCATCAATTTGGCCAATAAAAGTTTGAGTTGTATTCTTGAAATATAATTAGCACTTATTTTAAATGGGGCAAATGGATAGACTCACCTCAGATGACTGTATTTTGAAGTGGACAATAACCCATGAACCAACAGGACAGGAATCTCCTGACTGAGCTGTAACATGTGTTCCAACAATCCATTTTGAAGCAAGTATGTCAACATGTTCAAGTCCACTTTCACAAATAGCAGTGCTTGCTTGTGTTTTGTTGCCTTCAATCATAGTACACTTTTCCTGGCCTGGACAGCATACACTTCCTGGTTTAGATCCATGAGGAGGGACCCAACCGGGATGGCGCTGAATGATTGGATTGTTCTTGAGTACTGCAACAGCATCAATCCCAGCAGACTTCATTTGGCCATTCTGTTGCCAAAGCCCACCAGTAAGAAGATGTTTTATCCAACCCATATCACAATTTTTTACTGCAATATCACGGCTAGGGGCCTGGTGATTACTGAGGACAGATGACATACGGAACACAGCATTAAAACACTCAAAAACTTCAGTTGAGAATTGAACAGCTGGCCCAAATCTGTGGATATGTTCAGGAATGTGCTTGAGCAAATGGAGTTTGATTTTAACCAGGATTTTTGCTGGGTCAATCAAAGCAAATGCATCAAGTACATTGTCAATGAGGATATTGAGGTCTTCCTGAGAAATTTATATGTAAGATTAATCTGCATTGGTGAGCCCATTTTTACCCACCAAGTACTGTTTCAGGTCATTAATTTCAGCATCCCATAGAAGTGCCCCTAATTCCCCAATTGTTTTTACTAGCTTGAACTGGTTTTCAGTCACAATATCATGAATATGGAAAACTGCAGTTTGCATCAAGGTCTTGAAGTGCTTCAATCAGACCATTTTGGTATTGCATCATATATGCTGCTTGAATTGCTGGTATATTAAGTCCAGTTGTATTGGTGCTTTGGAGTCAAATAGTGAAAATGGTCTGGGAAGCTTCTTTCCATGATGTATGGAGGTCATACCATGCATATTTTTTGAGGCCAAGAAGATATGTATGTAAAATTTCAACAGGTGTATCTTTGGCAGGATCCAGATCTGTTCGAAAATATCAGCCCAGATCTTATAATTTTATTCAGTATTGGTTATAATACTGACACTTGGCATCAAGGAGTGGATTGTAAGGCTGTTGAGTTTGAGTATTGAGCCAAGCCATAAGCTCAATAGAGATATCTTCCCGAGTACGTTGAGAATTAACTTGTTTGAGCTCTCTGGCTCTTTTCAACAAAATGTCAATCCAATGTTGAGCAATTTTGTCTGCTGTTCCAGATTCTGTCTGCAGTGTTTCAACATGTGAAGCAATGCCCAAAGAAGCCAGTCTCAGCTGTTCACAAATGCTATTATGTGTTTCCTCTGAAGAGCGAGGTTGGCCAACCTGATTAATCAATAGTCATTCATCTGTATAAGTGAAAACTTTTCCAAAAAATCTTACATTGTACATAGCATGATATCCTTCATTAGACTCTTTGATTGTATATGGACCTCCTGCATGACATATTCAACACAGGAAATTGCCATGATGTCCAATGTGAGAACACTCCTCTGATTGCTGGGGATTATCAGCTGGTAAATATGGCACCTGGATCCGAAAACGGCATGGGCAACTAGTTGCAGCATTATGACATCTTGCAGGATTTTTGTGAGTGGCTCTAGAATTTGATCAGATTCAGAATGTTAACTGTTTAAATGCATTTGAGTTAACTTACTCAACCTGTGACATTACAGATCCAAGCATTTCAGGTGCTGAAACATGTGGAGAAGTTCCAACAAAGTGCACATGATATTCTTGTTGGACAAGTTTGCCTGGTAAGCTACCATTGCACATATAAACATTGACATGTTTTTGGTACTGCTTGGAGCGTGCTCCTGAAACATCATCTGCCCATAGTGGCATCCATACAGTGAAGTGATCCTCATCCTGATCCAAGGCACGAAATTTATTTGGCATTGCAGCAAGATAAGAGGAATAGTTTTCTGTCAGAATGTCAATAATAAAACAGGAAATCGGCGCTATGCATGGATCAGCAGGAGCGGGCTGTAAAACAGCTGTAGAGATACCAAATCTATACAGATGTGAGCTCAATACCAGCTTCATCCCAACTCCATACAAGCTTAAGCCTGTAATATCGAGCAAATGGCTGAAAAGAATGTATTTGCGTGCTAGGCTCAAGATGTTGGTGAGACGTCGACGTCGATGTTGTATCTGCATGAGATCGCGCATAGTGATGTGCCGGCTAGGGCTCTGAGCCCTGGGCCGACTGGAGCTGGGCCTGATTAAGCCGGGCCAAGCCTGAGCCCTCAAACCAGCCCAGGAGGGCCCAAGGGCTCAGGCTCTGACCTTTCAAAGCCCTTGGGCTGGGGTCTGAGCCGGAGTTGTCTGGGAGAGTGATACTGAGCCAAAAATACATGTAGCGGTGCTTATTTAGGGAGCATCTCGCAGTGAAGAAAACATACCAATTTTTTTACTCGCTCGAGGTTTACTAAAACAGCGTTATACGATAATAGGAGACACCAGAAGAACATTCCCACACCCCTGTATTAACAGTCTTGCAGTCAATTTGTGGTCATAGGTGGTAATTGAACTTTATTGAAGTAAACTGCATACACATTTCAGTTACTCTCAATGTTATCTAGCACCATCACAATTCACTTGCACTAATAACCTATTCTAGGAATATTATTTAATTAAATATTATGTTCCCCTCAAGGCCGGGGCCTGAGCCTGAGCCGGCCTGAGCTTTGTGGGTAGGGCCAGGCGAGAACAACCAGAGAACCAGGAATCCGAGTCACATACGAGTCCATGGTCCGAGTCCTGGTCCGTAGAACAAAATAAGGAATATAAGTTAGAAGGCTCGCCAGGAATACAACATTGAGTTTCTCCACAGTTTGGTGAGCCGGGTCTCAACGAAATAATGTTTAGAAACTTGGATAGCTTGAGGAAGCCTTTCTGAAGCATGGTAGTAGTATCTTCTGCTTTGCTCGGTGAATTCATCACGGGCGACATAATAATCATGATGATATACGTGCTTGCAACCTATTAACTGAATGCATAAAGTAAAGGACAGGATAGTACAAAGAAAAATGAACCATCACAAGTAATATGATAAAATCTCACTGCTATAGGGCCCAGATCCAACGTAAACAATATTCCTTCGAGCTCAACAGCACCTTGCAACTTCAATGGTTTGCAATTCACAACATATGGACATTTCGTATTAATGCAGATAGCTGTGGGGGGCCAGATACTTCTGTGAGATGCTTTTTGGCGTCAAAATGAGCAAGGAATAAGGAAATGATAATACCCACAAAATAGACTGCCGCCGTGTTGAGAAAAGGTTGACTGTAAGGAATTCTCACTTATAGCCTTGCTCAATGTGGACTCTTCCTTCCAAACAACATCTTTGACAGCATCCCAGCATGCCTCTATATCTTCTTCAGCCATAGAGCAGGCTTGCTGGAGGAATACTCATGTCTCGAGTGGTAGATCTTGAGGTGTAGTCGCCGGTGGATGGGTAGAGGGGAGGATGACAAGGATGTAGTTTTTGAGATAGTTGCAGAGCAACGTGAAAGTTACAACCTGTGAGAATAGCAGATCTTTTGCATTGGAGAGCTGCTCAGTGATCTTTGCCAATGTAGCCATCTGGCACTGGGGAACTGAGACATGTTTGCAGATACCAATCTTGTCACGTGCCTAGCAGCCGTTCTATTGTACACTCTACTTCCACACCTAATAGTAACTTGTACTCAACTTGTACTTAACTCATACCTGCTCAGACACTGACTTGTACTACTCGGACGCTGACTCATACAAGGACTTGGACCTTCGACTCGTACTTGGCTCAGACCTGACTCGGACCCCTGAATCCTGGGACACTGTGGGCCAGGCTCACCTCAAAGGCCGGGCCTGACCGGGCTTTAGCTGGGGCAATTGAGCCGGGCCAGAGCCGGCACATCACTAATCGCGCATCATGAGGTGATTGAGTGATAGTAGAATTCTATCTCATCACAACCTCAAATCCTGTCGTTTTGATACTTGCTCGGGATCCTTGTGTGAAGATATCAAAAGTGTCTCACAGAGCTGTCCCCAGGTTGGTGGTGTAGACAAGGTCCAGTACTACTGGTTTGGAATACAAGGGGTGCCGATTGGCCATCAAATTCCCAGAGACGGCAAATAGAAGTGACAGTGAGTGACAGCGAGTGATAATAACGTGACATTATCTAATCTAGTTCATACAGATTTTTCGTTCATACGATTGTTCATACCGTATGAACGGTCAACTTTGAACGTCCCTATTAGCCTAGAGCGTATAGTAAATCAAGAAAGAAGGCATAGGTCGATCCTAAACTGCAAAACTGCCATCTTAGCTCTTTTTCCCAACAATCAACCTCATGATACCTCTCTCCAGATCCATCACACAACCCTTGAACCATATCCTCTCTAATAAAAAGTCCACCCTCTTTACTCCTTGCACCAGCTCTGCTTGTACTGCTTCCCTAGAGCCAATCGTACTCGTTGAACCCGCTGCATTACACCTTTTCCGGTAAGCTTTCGACACTGCCGCCTCCTCTTCGGAAGTAAGTTTCGCCCAATCCACGCGTGTGATTCGAGTGTGTAGGGATCGATGAACTTGAATAAGGATATCCAAAAGGGTAATTGGAGGGAGGAGGAGGAGGAGGAGTCTATTAACCGGACTTGTCTCAAGATCTAAAGCGCTTGTTCTCGTCGTATCAAAACTCATCCCTGATCCGTCTGGCATCATATCTAGCCGATGACGCAAATCAATAGACCATTGGGGAATGATGTCGCAGATAATCCTCAGCCTATTCAGAGGAGGATAAGTTGCTGCTTGACAAAGGATATCCATTCCCGAAGGACTTGTTGTCCTCATTATGCCGGCAACGTGCCTTCTCATAGGATTAAACCGACGATCGGCAAGGTTGAACAAAAACTCCCCATTCCACGTTTGGGCGTTCAGCCAAGGGTGAATGTGCAATTGGGCAGGAGAAACAGGCGGGTTAAGAAACGGCGGGTAATAAGGGTCCCAAGTCCGGATGGCTGATTGTGGGTAGAGTGAAAATGAGTGCCGCCGGCGGTAGAACGGGTCAGGTGTGTCGGGCAACGGTAAAAAGAAAGGGCTGGGCGGTGTGTAAAATGGGTAACTGGGCTCTACATGCCAGGAGCCTCGGCAAGGACGGTTTAGGGAGAAAACAATGCTCACCTAAAGTTTCCGAGTCTTCCTGCCCATTCAAGGACTGGTCAGGGGAATGGTTGTCACGATGAGGATGCTCCTGGACAGCTTCCGCCTGGTTTTGGGATCCAGGTACAGAGAGTACTGTTGAGATAACATTGAGTAAATTCAGGTCTAGCTTAGATAACGGGAAGAAGCGCTCACCTTCAATGACTGGAGCTTGTTCGAGTGATGGCCTTTCAGACCCGTCGCCATCCCGGTTGTAATAGTGGTAATGGATCGTCGAGTTCCCATTGACGTTGCTGAACGACGAGTGTCTGAAATTGGAATTGCTGGAGCCGTTGAGAATCTGCGTTGGTGCATGCACGTCCAAGTTTGAGTCCTGTCGATCAAGTTGTTTTCGGCTGTTCAACTTGGTTGAGATTCGCGAAATGCACCGCATGCTTGTTGGTCGGGCAAGAACTGCAGAAGCCGCAGAAAGGTCAAATCAAAACCGAAGGACACCTAAGCAAGAGGCAGACATACAATATCGAGCGTATAAGTCGGGCAAAGAGTGTCCAAGCGAGCAAGACTAGGGGTGATGATATTGATGGCACCGATAGCAGGGAAAGAATGGGTCCAGGGATACACGTGTTGCAAGGTAGCTCATGCACCGTCCATCGTAACAGTTGGCGCCTAAGGATTGGCGGGAGAGACTATCATGATTGGTTCGCTATTATTGGCTTTGACGTTTCCTTGATGGTGGCGATCTAGACGCTATAGGGAACATAGCATGTTCTCTAGAAAACTTGAGCTTTGGAACCCGATGCAAGGTGCTAAACGAAGAGCCGGAATTTGCCGGAAAAACACTTTCACGGTTCGCGTCATTTTCATCACTGACTCTAATTTTCTACGGACATTTCCAGCATCTCTTTTGCGAGCTCTCTTCATGATTCGCATCATTTTCATCGAGTATTGCAGATTTGTTGCAGACTTTGCAACTCTTTCTACCGACATTTCCAGCATCTCTCTTGCGAGCTTTCTTTATGCAAACCGTCTTTGCAGGCTGCGTCATCCAATGATACAGAACCATTTCCCTTCGACAGAGTCCAACGCCTCCCCATGCACTCGTCTATTTCCGTACTCTTACAAATGACTTCTGCGATTCTGCTGTATTCCAAATATCTTGAACCCGCGTCCCAATATTTCTATCATGATCACAGACCCAACCATGGATTGTGATTACGACCCGTTCCTGACTTCAGGCTCCTCTGATTCGCCTCAGACGTGGTAGGTCTCGCCCGTATATTCACTCGCAAAGCCTTCTTTATGCTAAATCATCAATCTGACCCACCAGACACCATCGTCAAATCACGCACTCTTCTCCCTCCAACGAATCACATTGGCATATTTCGGATTCTCCGCAATGGATCAATTTTTATTGCTACAACCTTTTGAACCCACCGTTGGTCGATCTAGACGGAGATTAGCAGAGACATTTGATTTGCGTGCGCCCCGACATTTCCATATACAACCAACTACAGACTTACATTACAGCTCTTTCTTATTCAGGCTCCTCGGACTCGTCACTCGTCTCCGTCACGATCCCGCTCATTTACAGAAGCCCTCCTGATACCGAATCATCGCAAACTCTATCATTCAACCATGCAAAGTCCTCTCCGTCTCACCAAACCAACGCTTCCTGTCACGAACACTTGTCTCGGCAATGGATCCTGCAAATCTAACCCCCTCCCCCCAGATCGACGACACAACCGCTTGGTGCTCTCATCCGAGATCCTTTCACCCGCCGGAAACTCTGAACATCGTATACCAATGCGTCTATCCTGGCTCAAAAGTACCAACATGCTCCGTGCACATTTTTCGCGTGGATTACTGGCTTTCGAGGTTTCGTTCAACGACTTTATCTATGCCCGCCATGATTCACGACAGCCCCCGCGCGCATCTACTTTGCCGCTCCTACAGTGCGCACTCGCAACTCCTGCCCCCAAACCCCGGTTTGCCTCCGGCAGCATGCTAAATCAACCGTGCGTGTCAACTCGACACTGATAATGTCCTCCTCGACTCCTTTATCCCAAACGCTCCCCCCGTCCTTTTGAAACTCCCAAGCCAACGCCAACCCAGTGTATGGTGTACAGTAGGCCGTCAAGGTTCCCTCCCATGCAGCCCGACATTTGTGTATTCGCTATCTGTATCCCCTCTGGTATATTCACCACCGACTCATACTTGAAGATGAACTCCAGGATTCCTGCGGTGATGTTCACATTTCCGATTGGCCTTGAAAGAGAAATCTGAACGTCCTACCTTTACCGATCGTCGACTTGACTTGCACGGCCGACCTGGAATGCATTCTTGTTGTTATATCTCCGTTCAAGTCACCATCAAATTCTACTTCTCGCTCCGAATACGCTTTGTCGACAGTCTCTGGTTGGACTTCGTGCCGGATAATCAAAAATCCTTTCGTTCGTCCACTCGTCCGTTATTCTTCTCCTTGTACGCCCGTGGCCTTTCAACACCTAACGATACCTATCCTGGGCGAAATGCTTCACCAGCGCCTGGGTACAATCGTGCGTGGTACGCTCTGACCTCAATCTCGTAAACTCTTCAAAAATATCCTTTCCGGCAAACACGTTGCACAACCGCCGGCGCCAATGTCGTCCTCAGATCTGACCTTAAAGCAGCATTCTATTCTGATCAAGTTCTCATCTCAATCATCGACTTTTGCCAACTTGCGGTATAAAGGTCAAGGGAGAAAAGGGATAGGGTTGAAGCTTGATATAGTAACGAGTCATGCAGGATTTTGATATCGAGACTCGGACTAGATTGTGATGCTTTTTCGTTACTCATTTTGGTACACCTTCTATTCTGTACTGCACATGCATCGATTGATTTGCTCCCTGCATATGGCACTCGAAGACTTGACCCACTACTTTCTCCGGGACCAGTACTTCCAGGGCAGCGTCACCGAGCAATCATGTATCAAGGGCTGCGGCAGGCTGCTTCTTTTCCATTGTCCTGCCTACAGCGAGGAAAACGCTTGCCAATTGGCGCAGCGTCTAAAGTTATCTATGCGTTGAATTTTGGAGCATTGAGAATGTGGATAAAACAGAATGAGTATCGTACGACTATGTCAATAGTATTAGATGCTAATCTGACTTCATTCGAGAATCATTCTGCTTGGATGCTACTTATTCGTAGTTGGGGTAGCATGCCCACAGAATGTATAATTATGCTATGTAGTAACAAGTTGAAATATCGTGAAATGAGGTTGAGGTTAGTGAGGAGATGGACTAATAGGTACCAATGGAAACTTATATCAGTATTGTAGAGAAGTGTTGCTGGCTATGACATCGAGCCGTAAAAGCCGTAGCTCCGAGCATTTAAATATTTAAGTGTGTGCCATCAGACAATTGTCCAGTTGGACTGAGTCATGTCCCAGAATTCAAAAAAAAAAAAAAGGACCGTCATCTTTTGATCCGAGCGGCAGTGTAAACTGCGCATCTACCACAACATCTAATACAACTACCGTAGTTCTACTATTACAATCTACGATGTTAGGCATATCTGACAAATCACCGTCAGAAATTGCTTTACACTCAGAGAAAATGCTCACCCAAACTTTGCGAGTCTCCCTGCCCTTTCTGAAAAGCACAAGGACACACTGGTTTCTTCAAGGATTGGCTAGGGGAGTTGCGACACGAGTGTTCTGGAATAGTTTCCATTTGATTGGGGAATCCAGATCCAGGTCGCACTAAAGATGACATTGCGTAAACTCAAATCTAGCTTGGGTAAAGGAGGGATGCGCTCACCTTCTTCAATGACTGGAGCTACTAATGGCCTTTCAGACTCGCTACTATGCGGAGCTCCAGGGCCATCCCAACCGTAATAGTGGTTATGTATCGTCGAGTTGCCATTAACGTTGCTGAACGACGAATGTCTGAAATTGGTATTGCTAGAACCATTGAGAATCTGCGTTGTTTGGACTTGAGTTACAACTGCATTCATCGTCCCAATGTTTGTACTGACAGTACGAAGTGGACCATCGAGATCGTTATTTATATCAGACACTGGAGTCGACGTCGCCGTCGTCGTCATTTCACCATTAGCACTGGCGGCGAGAGAGTCGGCCTCATTGATCGTAGACAGTACACTGGGCACCGTAAGAGGAGTTTCGGGCTCTGGTTCTGTGATGGAATTCAGAATGTGCTCAGACCGTAAACCGGCCAACTTACCTGACACAAGCGCCGACCCTCGCTTCTGTTTTCGAATACCAAGAGCCTTCCTCAGTCTCAAAATTCTCGAGCGAGGTGACGCCCCTGTAGCATGTACGTCCAAGTTTGAGTCCTGTTGTCTTCGGGGGTTCAACTTGGTGGAGATTCGCAAAATGCGGCGCATGTTTATTGGTCAAATAAGAACTGTAGAAGCCGCAGAAAGGTCAAATCAAAGCTGAAGCCTGATACCTTGGCACAAACGTACGGTGTACAAGTTGGGAAAAGAGCTTCTGGGCGAATAAGACTGGCAGCAATGATATCGACGGCACAAGTAGTAGGGGTAGATTGAGTTGGGGATACAGGTCTTGGTGGTTCAACCACGGCACACAGCCCATCGCGACAGCAGTTGGCGCCTAAAGACTGGCGGGAGAGACCATCATTGGTTGACTGTTTGACATTTGCGATGGGATCTAGACGCTATAATAAGGGAATCTTCTGGAAAGGGAATCCCATGCAAGGAGAACTTCGAGTTCAAGTTGAGCTCCGAGTCGAGAAAAAGCTTTGGGCCCGACCGGAAATTGCCGGAAAAGTTCTGTCGCGTAATAGCTCTGTGATTTTGTTCGACGAAGAAGAGTGCATTTGACTTTGCAATCCTTTCTACCGGCACTTCCAAACACCCCCTACGACCGCTCACTTGCGCCCAACATTTCTATCACAGACCCAACCATGGATTGACATTACGACCCTTCAGGTTCCTCGGATTCGCCTCCGTCATAGGCTTGCTCATCTATTCATTTGCAAAGCCTTCTCTAAACCATCAATTCGACCGACCAGACTCCGTCGTCCAACCGCGCAGTTCTCTCCAACGAATCGCATTGGCTTATTTCGTATTCCCGGAATCTTCCCTATTTTCAACACCCACTGCCTTCCCAAAGCAACGACATAGGTGATAAAAAATGGACATCTAGGACACCGTCAAATGCTGGATATCGTGCAGCCGTCGCCCACCTTGGTTCAAAACCGCTGAAAAAGTGCATCTAGTGAGTCGTCTCTATTCACTATTGGCATATCTCATGTACATCTTCCAGGTCTAGTTCGCGGTTTCCTGGGGTGACTATCATCTGTTTCTACCGGTACCTTTGACGACTCTTGCATACATCCCAGCTTTCGCACTCCTACACATTCATGTAGTATCCCTTCATTCCCCACGTCTGCAGCGGACGATGCATAACAAGTTCACTCGCGATTGCAATCTTGGCGACTCCTACTCCGTTGGACCTCACCAACATCCTTCTAGACTCTTCATTCAAAGCCTGGCATCGCATCATGTCATCGTGCCGACAATGTCAAGAATCTTCCCAGAATATGCAGCATTCGCGGACGTCGTCTGCGTTCCTTCTGACTTCAATCGCGACCATGAATCAAGCTCGAAAATGGTACTCCGGGACGTCTGAAGGGATCTTCACCGTGGTATGGAGTAGAGTAGGAATTTGATTGTGTTCTCCTGCTCCGACTTGTATGACCGATCTGGAATGCATTATTTTTGTTACACCTCGTTGTCTCCGTTCTCGCAAGTCGAAAATTACCATATTCAGAATTTGTGCTGGATACCAACCAAAGTTGAGAATCTTGCTAAAGGTGCTTTTATATAGTTATAACGGTGTGAGTCTGAGGGAGTCGACGACTTTGGAAGCTTCAAATCCTCTGCCTGTTAACTTGAGTTGTGCAGCATCCATCACCATAGTATCTAATGTAATTCTACTCATGTGTTCAGGTAGAGAACAACGTCCTGTAGCTACCTGACAATCAACTTGAAGGGCCATTTAGAAGGCTCACGGCGTATGCATGATTCAAGTTTTTTCAAGTGGGTCATGTCCCCAACATAATTTGTGCGAAGCGGAGTCTTCTGGTGTAGTGGTTAACTCATGTAATGAGTCAGTGGAAGATCCTGGGTTCAATTCATGGAGGTCACATTTCAAGTTTTTGACCATTAATTATTTTTCTTAGTCTTAAACATTTCCCTTTAATTGAACTACTTGAGAATGAGATGTATTCAAATGCTGCATCAATCCCTTTAAGCACAATTTGTAAAAAATTCAAAATCTGGATCAATTCTGCCATATCTGGGTAAATTTTTCTCTGCACTTCGTGCATAGCTTTCCATGAAGGCAAAAAAATACATTGAAATCATGGAATATAGCATTATCTACCATGAGAACTAGCTTATTGAGAGTATCACAAACAAATCTTCTGTGCTTTGCACGCTGACTTCAGGAAGTACTTTAAAGGCTAATTTCATAGGGAATCAAAACATCTTTCCTCAGAGCAATTTTTGCGGTACATTGCAATATCAGACCACTCTGAGTCATCCAGGCAGTACTAAATTCACAATTTTTTAATTTTCACAATGGAAATCCTCATCAGCAATCATAATTTTTGAAAAGAGAACATAGAATGTAATTAAAAATAATTTATATATCACCAAAGTAGACACATTAGTCCCCATAACCCTCATAGGCATAAGAAAGATGATGAGCAGACATATTCCAAGGTTGGAAAAATGATGGCGCATAAAACAGTTGGCATACATTGGCACATGTCCATAAGCATACATATGCCATGAGCCATTTAGAATACCACATGCACAATCTACTAGTGCATTCGAAAAGTGATGGACCTTCAGACAAAATTTGGTTTGTTGTAATTTGTGCATTAAGCATGAACTCTTGTAGACATGCATTAAGTGATTAGCAGCTGAGATATAGAGCTTTTAAAATCTGTCCTCAAATACTGTACATCAATACAGAATCATAATTTTTGTACATATATTTCTGGGGACTGATTCATGAAATAAAGTAGCAGTGATTTTCTCTCCAAAGCTATAGTAGAAAAATTGGGATTTTCTGTCCATGATAAGGCTCAACTGTGACCTGTATATGTATCTTTTTTGAACAAGATTTTACCATGATCTCTGGATGTAAAAGTTGTGAAGATTGACAAACACTAAAAATGAGTAGGAAATTTGTGGATAAACTTTTACATGTAAAATGGCAGATCAAATAGTAAAGAAAGTACATATATAGAGTGGCAGAGTCTATCAATGTGACATACCACTCAAATATCCAAAATAAACAACAGAGGCTAGGGAATATCAAAATTGATGATATAGCATCAAAAGGTGATTGCTACCTGACCATCACTTTTTGTATCCATGTGTAGATTGGGGAGATTGGGGAGTTAGAATTGTGATTTGACAGAAATTACTGCTGATCTAGTGGATGACCACTCCCTTTCAATGTTGATACTCAGGGGATTGACAATATTTCATGCAGATTTATGGCTTGGTCTACATAGCTTGTGCATAAATACAGGTTGGTCATTTACTATGTCTTACAATGCTGGACTACTCCAACCCAAATCAAGTCTCGGATTCCAATCTTTCAAGTCCCAACCTGCCGTTGAAAGAAATTCACTTTCCAATGAAATCTCACCCCTTTCTCCACGCGACACTAGGCAAAAAAATGGATGGTAGCCATGGTCCAACACCATAACCTCCAGAGTGGGACAATGCACTGCAAAAGGTGCAGCCAAATACTGTTCATCATGGAAGCAATCCTCTTGGAGCATCTTCCATAGCTCTTCATCAAGCCACAATTTGTCTGGATCCATACCTTCTGCAATCTTTTCATAAGCTAGCAAAGGGATGGCAGTCTGGGCAAACATTGGAATTGCAAAATTCCATCCAAAATATCGCAGTTTCCTGAATGGACGGAAATGAATGGCATACTCCCAAGATGGATGTGGCCAGTGGCACATTGTAGTCTTGTGTTGGCGATCATTTTCACGTTGTATGAGCGTCAATCCAAGAAGGTCAGGGAATAGCTGAGCAATCCGGTCAATGAATTCAAGAGAGCCAGTCTTAAGCCCTTCAAGGGATAAGACTTGTAAAGGCGCTAATTCGAGAGACTCCACAAAAGCTATTGCTATATCGTCTGGAAGTCCCCAAACCATCTCGAGTTTGACATGAGTTAGGGTGCAGATGCGATTGGGACGGGATTCTATCCAATTGATCAAGTCGGGCACATCCCATGGATTGACTTTGCTGAATAGAAGGCGACGAAGAGTACAAAACAGTGCACCAGTTTGTTCTCGGATCAATCCGTCCGGAAACATGGAGATAAACCTCATACTTGTATGATTGAGGGTGACTAGGGAGGGAAGAATAAGAAGTAGATGCCAAATCCCTAGACCGGCAGATTCACGAGACTGTTCGTGTTTAGGCTCCATAATTTCGAGTGTCAATATTTGACTACATGGAGGAATTTCTCCAGCTCTGATCATAGACTCTACAGAGAGATCCTCAATAGAAACAGATCCAATCATGACCGAACGTAGTGCAGGAAGGTGCGACAGGGCTATCAACCAATCGGCAGAAAGAATGAACTGACTTATTGTCAGATGGGTCAAGTTTTTACAGACTTGGAGCACCTGGCAGAGACATTGTTGTATCGGCGAGTAGAAAACCTTGTCCATCGTAGAAGGTAAAGGCCTCCCAGATATGCTGGAATGCAATCTCCAGATGTCTGTCAGAACAAGGGACTGTAATGCGTCCGTAAGGTCGGAGCGTGACAAGAGAAACATCAGGAAAAAATTTGAGTTGCTTTCGGACACTATAGAGACCTGGTAACCGAAATAATCAAATCGGAAGGTCCCCTTTTATCGGCGTTTGGTAGACTCGCATAGCACTAGTGTCTATCTCCATAGTCTCAGTAGTCAAACCTTGTATACCTATAGGCTACATGTACTCAGAGTGGTAATATAGTATCATGTAGACTATGAATGAACAGCTGATAACGAGGCTGTCATACTCCAATGAGTGACACCCAAATCACGCAATCAATGGTAGAGAACAGACTATTTGTGAATTTCATTACATATAAGTAATATTGTTTCCTATGTGCACTGCTGCCAATGTCCTCCGCTCCTGTTCGCTTCCTATTCCTCCTTCTGCTCCTCCTGTGTCAATATAACTGCTGCGCCCAGTAACCTGAAGCTTCATGTACAGGCTTTTGCGTCTTCTGCTTTGAGCGGCCCGGAATTAAAAGTCAAGTAGCGGAGGACTCAGAATGTTGATGTTAGCAGCAATAGAAGTGTTGAAGTGTGTTGAGGCCTTCAAATACATTCAAGTCTTGATGTGTGCTAAATCATTGAAGTGCACTAAAGTTTTGGAGTGCATTGAAGCCTTGAAGTCCGTTGAAAAACATTGAAGTACTTGAAGTGAGATGAGCGCTAGCTGCGATGAGCTGGCAATGGCATTGTTAATGCTTAGTAAGAACTATACAGTTGAAGTCGCCGTAAATCGGCAACAGAGTAAGCCAGCTGGCATTTTTTCAGGACTGCACCCCTGAGGGTGAGATATAGCGAGAAGCGTATCAACAAAAACAAGTAAGAAGGGAAATAATGTTTCGGGGGAAGCTTGAGGAGTAAAATAGAACAATACTTAAATTTGTTATTGCCAATGTAGGCCATTGGTGACACAAGCTTAGCATTCTCATTGTAGCTTCTACCTGGATATTACTTGCAGGTTTGTATCATACACTATATATCATATGGAGCATTCAGTGCTGGCAACCCGAGTCACGGATCAATGTATGATATCTACCAAATGCTATGCGATGCTATTGTTCCTCTGGAGTAAGGCTCTGTGTTATGGGATAATCGATATAATCAATATCTTAGCAGATTTTTCCATAGCAGATTTTTTTTTCCTGATGAATTCGATAGAGAGGCACAGTTTCTGTCGCATCTCTACAGCAAGTTGAGCAAGGTAAATTTCCTTCTGAGTTTCATCCATCGAAATGGTTTTCGCCAAGTCTCCACCATTTAATCGGAAGCACAGTGTTCGGCGCTAAGAATTCCGTCAACAGGTGTAATATCAATGGGACTTTGTTGCAGACATACGTGAAAAACATAGGGCCTTGCAATTGCCTTCATTTGTTTTGAGGTTGCTGCTAACAATCTGGCATCATCCAGCGATGCAAAAGAGAAAATGTAGTCGATGATTTCTGGCGGCAACTTGGAGAGACAGAGACACTGAATTTTAGGCTGACCTCCCGAATGTCGGATCGTGTCATACAACTGAGCTTAGGGAAAGTTAATAGAAGTGGAGAGATCGTCGGCCTTTCTCAACCTACATATAGAGTCTTCAAGCCAGCCAAAGCTGATGCTACGTGGAATCTTCCACTTGAGTCGAAAGTTGTTCCAAATACCCTGGTCGGTAATCTCGTAGGTAACAAAAGTTTTCATCGTTCCATCCCAGTCTTCGTCCTCGTACCTCACTTCCCGAGCTATCTCTCTGACACGAACCATGTCCTTCATGAACATTGAATGACGCGATAGTAATGCAATGCATCTCTTTGGAGATTAAGCATATCGGTTCTGTAAAGCACAATGTGCTCTCACCTCTTGGTGTCGTCCCGTCAAGTCTAAGTATCCCTAAAAGAGATCCTTTTACCCAGTAACTCTCGCGCCGGAGGAATACATACCTTGTAAAAGCCTTCCAAAGTGTGAAAGAACCGCGACACGAGATAAAACCGATATGCATCTGGATCCTGCCAAACCGACTTTGACTCATCGACTTCGATAGTGACAGGTGCTGGCCCGTTAGCTTTTTCGCGGCATAGAATCCAAAGTTCGTATTCATCTTCTTCATACAGCCGCATTTCAGGTTTTGGTCGAGGTCGGTAACTCTCATTGGGTTCATCCTCCATTGTGGTATCGATGAGCGCGATGAGGCCCCCAGATCTGTGCAATCCTTTACTGGGTCGTCGTCTGGTTAGGCTCCCGGGACTCTCAGCTGATTAGGAACGACCTTCTGTCCGATTTGTCGGTAAAAAGTGCCGCTTATGTTGAGGGCGATGGCCAAGTAAAAGTCAATGTGAGGTAACGTAAGCAAGAACGATCACGATTGATCTACCGAATTGGATTGCTTACTTAAACGTTTTAACCATGATGTCGACGGACTCGGAGGACTGGCTCGCAAACAACGCCGGTGAGTCTATAACGTTGAGGAGTCCTTCGATATGTTCACAAGTTCTACCCAGATCCAACGAGGTGGTCGTGGCCAGCAGCCAATGAGTGGCGACACGCTGGTGTCAATTGGCAAACTTTCTATTCGAAATGGCGGAATACACCTACGACGGAGGATCCCACAGACGTTGCTACTCTCTCGACTCTGTCCCCAGGAAACCCACTCTTTTCAGATTTCGTCGTTCGCGATGAATACAAACGAATGATTGAAAAAGTCCTGTTTCACGCATGGTGTCATCCCAGCAACGGCGTCTTGGTCACCGGACAACCTGGTGTCGGTGCGCAAAATTCCTCCTGGTCGCAAGTGCATGACTGAGTTTCTATCAAGGAAAAACTCAATGGCTGCGCTACCTACTTATCTGCTTGCTCTTTAAAAAGCAATCAGTGCTATTCACTTGGGACAAATCGGCTTTGCTATTTCATCAAGGTACAGTCTATTCCAAGAATGGCACTGTTCAGCACGGCGACTTGCCGTATCCAGACTCAAACCATCTTTTGCTTTGGACTCTCATCGACACGGATGGCATAGTAACTCAAGTCCCCGGATATCTTTACGGCCTTCACTGTTTTCCTATCCATGCAGCTTCTCCAAACCCTGACCGGTTCTCTGTGTGGGTGAAGAAAAAAACACCCGCAGTGTTTGGGTTTGTTGAATGGGATATCGATGAACTGTTTGCTGGGTATATCTGCTATCGATTTTGTTGCGCGCTAACTGATAGGATCTTGTGCTAGACTTGTACTCCAACCCGACTACGAAAGCTTCCTTGAAAAATTCCAACTATACGCCGGACTGGCAGTAGCGTCTACTCTCCCTGCACCTCTGGATAAATTAGACCAACATCGCCACGCCCACGAAATCTTGCAAAAGTGGGAGGCATCCTGCGAACTTCAACAAGCCACATTTTTGACTGACGATCAACAGACTTTGGCTTTGACTGTGGACAAGGCCCTGAAGATTTTGTTGAGGGCTGCCGCCGAAGAGTTTGGTCGAGCTCCTCGTGACGTGTACGAGGCTATTTTCAATCCCGTCTGGATCACGAAAACCCACCAATCAGCACTTTTCGATGTTCGTTATGATGAACTTTTCGAAGTGGTGAGAGAGTTACAGCGAAGTAAAACTTATCCAAACTCGAAGTCTCTCACTCATCTCATCGTTTCCATCTACCCGGATCAGTCGAGCGAACTGGATTGGAAGATTAACTTCAAGTCTCCGAATATTGCGAGGAAGGCCTTGGACCGTATGGAGGAGTGTGAAAAAGATCGTGATATCGAAGTATACCGCCGGTTCAAAAGCTCCAAAGAGGCATCAGCTATGGCAGGCTGGTTGTTTGAAAGTATCGCCAATAAACAACTAGCCTCAGGCAATTTGTCTGATTGTGTTCTGTTTCCAATGGCCAATAGCGGAACCGACGACTCGCCCATTCTCTCTATCGATTTCTCGAATGATAATCTGGTTTCGACCACAAACCTCTCTCTTCCTATCGCTAAGATGAACATTACAGCTTTCAGTGGGAGGGTCAAGAATCCATTGGTTTTGATGAATCGATTTTATCGGCCCGAAGCCTCTAGCAACCCTCTGTTCGACGCTTTTTTTGCTGTCAAGACTGTTGACGATGAATCTGAAACCGTATACATTGACCTGTGGGTTTTCCAACATACTATCTCGCGTTCTCGCCGATGTTCAGACCTTGGCTATCCTCTCATCCGCAAAATCATTCGTGGGCTCGAAAATCCATTTCAGGCGGGAGTGAACGAGTCGAAGAGGAAATTGTCAGTTTGCACATCGGTCCACTATGTTTTAGTGGTCCCCGAAGATGATGACAACGACGTTTGGGAATGGATCATGCCAGCAGGTTACAGCACAGAGACACATTTTCAGGACCATCGAGGTGATTTTTATTGCCTTCGGCTGCCCCTGATGGTTTGTCCTTTCAATTTTCTGCGTCAACCTCTACTGATCATGAGTTTCAGCAAAGAGAAGTGGCTACTGATAGAGAACTCGGAGTATTGACGTAAGGATAGACGGCTCATTAGCCTACTTTCACTCCGGAACGCTTAGCTGAGTAAGAACGACTTTCTGTCCGAAATTAGCGTTCTATGTCGGCGAAAGACACCCCTTATGGTTGAGAGGGATGGCAGTAAAGTAAAGTGAAAGTTGGCATTGTACAGTGACATGGGTCTTACACTTGCACAATGGTCTTGGACAGAAAAACCGATAGTACTACATTTATGGCCTATCCGATAATATAACGCAAGATTCTTCCGAGTATTTGAGGGTCCGAAGTGATGAGATGGACCAACATAAATAGTAAGCTGGACGTTTAAAACAAGGAACGATTGCGCGCTCGGTGCAAGGATAACCATTGAGCTGAGAGGATCAAAACAAGTATATTGTGCGCATCAACGCAGGGTCGCTCCAACTTCAAGTTCTGGCACTTCACAATCTTACTAATTATTCAGTCTCTAGTATGAGTGAGTGGAAGCATACCCTTGCCCGTGACATAAGATTTAACCTCATCGGAGGTATAAATGTGAGAGGTTTAAAAGGGGCCTTCTTGTTTGGCTTTTCATTTACACTTTTGTACAAATGTGTATGTATAGTCTACACCTGTCTACATAGGTACAGCTTCAATCTGGAAAAACGACGAATCAAACGCCTGTCCCCGAACACCAACAATCTTCCAGCCACTCTTCTTCAACAGCAAATCCATCGTACGGAATGTCCGTTCTTGCGAGTTGAGAACCATATACATCTAGAAACGGCGTCGTCAGCTTTCTCCCTGACACCGAAACAGCTGGACTCACAATCATATCCAAGATATACCCCATCTCATTCACTGCACCAAAGTTTGCCAATAGAGGCTTGGGAGCCTCGACGTGGCTAACAGCTGGGATAGCATACTCTTCTCCAGCGGTATGACAACTATGCGAAATTAAACTTTCCATCAAGACCAATCTCGTCGATTCGTCTGCAGATTCCCGAAGTCGAGTGAGAATCTTGACGCAGTTTTCGTCGGACCAGTTGTGGAGGACATGTTTCAAAAAGTAGATAGCGGCCTTCTTTTGTGGTTGGGGCTCGAAAAAGTCGTGAACTGATGATGCAAGTAAATGAGGTCACTTTTCGAGACGCATGCAATCTAAACACACCTTGTAGTTCGACCTGACCAGACGAGATAGCCTCCGGATTACGTTTTGCCCAAACCTTTCCACGAATTCTTAGCTCCCAACTCAATCAGACGGACACCAGAAAAACGACCAACCTCGTGAGCATTGTCAATAATGCCTGAAAGATCCTGTACGACAAGCTTCAAATCAGGGTACCGTTCCGCGAGTGACAAGCATGCCGTCCCAACGCCTCCGCCAACATCAACGACCACGGAACCGGTGGGTAGCTTGGCCCAGTCAAAGGCTAAATGATGGAAACACGTCAGTTCAGCCACTTGACGGAACGGAATGAATGGTATCCAATTTCCGAACAACAAGACTGGAGGTTAACCGTTCAAGTGTTTCTTACTCACCATTCAGAATGACAGTAGGGGGCTGCATCTTTTCGACGCCTTGCATTGCTATTCCGAATCTTCTCCTCCTATACGCTTGGTCGGGGCGTTCGTAGAACGAAAAGAAGGTTTCTTTAGTGTCATAGACCTTGTTGAAAGGTGCTGCTGTCGTTTCGCTGGAATTACCCATTTCAGGGTCCGAGAAAGTTTCCCATGCATATGCCGCCGCCTTGAATGTTTCGTCTAGGCTAGAAGGTCCAGTGAGCGAAAGTATGACGAACACAGCGTCAGACGTACTGATGCCCAACAAAGGCTGCCAAGCCATTTGTGTTGATGTATTTTTCTTCGGGTCTGCAATCATCAAATGTCAGTTAAAAGTACGTTGATGAAGATGTTCAAGACAAGACACACTGTGCAAAAAGCGCTTCGACTGATTTATGAGTGTCCATTAAACTCGAAATACGATTGTTGGCAAAGACGTCTGGTGAAAGTTCGGTGTAGATGTGACATGTGGACAGATAGCGTAAAAAGCGGGCTAGGGAGAGGAGTGAACAACGAAAGGTGTGGTTAGGTCTTTCTCGACACACATAACAGATGAACCTACAAAGTTTATTCGCGTCTCGCCCACTAATCTTTGCAATATCGTTGACGTGCATGCCCTAGATAAGTGTGCACAGCGTCAACAAACGAATAAGAAAGAATACGTTTGAATGACTACAAACCTCGGGACCAGCCTCTCTAAGAATTTCGGTTACATTAGATTCTAAACAGGCTCGAATGGCAGCGGCTTTGGAACTCTGTGCAACGGATCACATCAACGTGGGCCAGGAAACGCGGGAGAACACACGACCCACCCCTGCTACAAAACTCAACAACCCAATCTGTGGCGGTGTGAAAATAGCTTCTAGCTGTAATGCAGCAGCACTGATGATGCTCGCCGCACGAGCTGCATCTGGGTCTGCAGTTCTGAAAGCTTCGGATTCCAAAGTAAATGGCTCGCGAAGGTCAGGGATAGAGGTGTTTGTGCGAGAACAGCAAGCTTCGAGGGTGGAGAGTGAGTTTGAGATTAGAGAGAGGAGGTTGCGGGCCTCGGCGAAGGAAGATGCCGATGTTTGAGCCATTGAGGAGTGAGGGTCGCACTAATATGTGGTGTAATATGGGGGAAAAGAATCACTGGTATTGTTGGTATTGCTAGGTCTGATGGTGCTTTTAAACTTCGCCAGTCCCGATCTGACGGGTCAGTCAGGTCAAGGATGGATGCCTACAGAAAGCGGTCTAAGCCACAGTAACATATTCACGTCAATTGATAAGACATGCATACGTTAATGCATTAGTGCCAATTATATCTGTGTCCTTCGGATTCCTGAAAAGGACGTCTATTAAAATTTGTGATGTCCGTAAGGAAATAGAGTGCCCACATATTTGCTGTATTCGGACTCGAATCAACCGAAAACAGACTACTCATCATGACGCAGACCAGACCAAGCTCTCATTCGCAGAATGTATCGCGGGAGCCGGGGTCAATTGGGTTTAATGTCTTCTCGGAAGATAAAAACGGAGATGCAAACACGTCGAATATGGAGAATAAAATAAGATATGTTAGTAGGGTCTGCATTCAATGTACTGAGTTCTCCGCAGAGCCGGAAAGAGAGGACGTTGATGTATGATGGTTGATGGGCGATGCAAGCGATTTCACCGCGTAGCACCCAAATACATTCCTTTGTCATCCAGCGCGGCAGACTTGCGTGAATTTGCAGACCGAAAAGGGATAGCTTCTCTGCTGGACGAGTAAGAATGTTCGGACAGACGACAAAAGCAGACAGGGAGAGACACGCCTTGGATGCTCAGTCAGCAGACTCTATAGGTCTTTAAGGAGACTCAGAGGTTTTGACATGATAATGACGGATAATCATCGTGAATAGCGGCAGGGAGTGCTCCAGGTATTGAAAAAGCTTGAGATGGTGTTCGGTGTGCCTAATCAATTTGACTGTCCACGTATGTAAACACGATTAGCATGACATGGTCATGATCTAGAACATGTGTACTGACAGTGGCAATTGTCGTCACTTCCTTTCTGCTAGGCCCGGAAATAGGATCAGACACACCGAAGGCACTAGTGGAGAATAAAGTCCCTGAACAAGAACCAATCCTCCAATCAACTCGAGATAAACTATAAGGTCCTTGAGCGATCCTGGCTCCTGCTTCCACTGCTCACTCCCAAGCTATGCCTTTTACAGGTCGCGCGCGCGGACGATAAACAAGGCTACGTGTACCGTTAAGAAGCAAGCAATCATGCGAATTATTCCGGAAACTCACTCATGAAAGATAGAAGATAGAACCCAGTCCCAAATCAACAAACCGACTTCATCACGGATCCAGCTTCTCCGTATTCAGAACCAAGATGCAAGCTGGCATCTTGATAAGTAGACCTGATTCTCGAGCGAAAACTTAATCTCAAGTCTAGGGTACGACATTTTCGGTAGGTACTCGTAGGAGGTGGACCGTGGACGATGGAAGTGGAACCTGGGACAATGCGTATCACGGCGCCGCTGGTCTGTGTATTTGTCTTTAATGCTTAGCCATCGTATTCGGAGCAGTATGATATACTCTGACGAAGAATGATTCGACATGGCCGAAAAGTTCATATGCAAGACTAGGAAAAAGAGATCAAAAAAGGACTCACCATTATATCCAAGGTTTGACAGAAAACAAACATAGTCCGAACATTCCGCACGTATAATCATTCCAACTACGTAGATTTGTTCGGACTAGTAACCATGAGTACATGAAACATGATGCTACAAAGACTTCCACGATGATACCGTCCATGGAAGTCGTGTCGTATGGGTATCCGCTTGTTTCGTGGCCTATGGTTCTATGTGTCGTCGCTCTTGGATTAGAATTAGAAGACGTGTGTTGCCAACAAAAGCTAGAGTCATTTCAAGAGTAGAAAAAGAGACAACTTGATGGAGCCATAATATGGAGCTGGACGTTGAGAAGAACACGGAGCTCGGGCCGACGTCACCGACGCGCCTCTGGTTCAATTTTCCGTGTCAGCCAAATCCCTGATGCTACTAATGTCAGATGCAGCGAGCTAGTTTAGACTGCTCTCCAGTGGGTGGAGTCCATTCTTACATGACACAAAATCTTCAGACTTCAGACAAATACAGTAAGTTTCTTGATTCTTAGCTCCTGAACGCCAGCTCAATTTTAACGTCGGATTTAGTATTTGCTCGGCGCCTCTAAACCGTACCCAGAGCTCCGAGACTGAGGGGAATGAAAGTGTAGATGTGGTCAACAACGTGTCCGGAACTTCGAACTTCAAAGTTCGAGGCACTCCCACTCAACGTGATTATGATATATTGAAATCCAACCACAACAAATCCAGAGACAAAAACAAGAGTTCTAGAGAATACATGCACACGAGCAGGTCCCAATCAAGCTTTGGCTTCCCCCCTTCCCTTTTCCTATGTCTCCCTCACAGTAGCTGGCATAGGTTGTGTCGTCTAACCATTTGCCCATCACTCTACCATCATCACGAGATCTGCTTCCTCAACAGCGGTGTCTGAAGGTGGGAACGATTGAGGAAGAGGAGAAGGATTGCGGTAGTAAAGATCGAGCTGCTGGCCGTTAAAGGTCTCGAGGATGCTCAGGAATTTTTCGTAAGTGACAGCACCATTCCCCGTTTCCTCATCGAAAGCTGCACCCTCGTCCTCTGCCATAGCCCTACGCAGGTGCATACTACGGAACAGCTTGCGGAGGTCAATCAGAATCTGGTAGAAATTGGTGAAGGCGATAGTGACATGGGGTTTCCAATCCGTCAGACCAGCAGCGACGAGATGAAATTTGGATGCAGCAACTAATTCATGAGTGCCGGTGTACCACCTTTGGTATTCTTCTGTGACCTTTCTACCGTACATATCGTAGCGGCAACATAAGCAGAGCATCACATAAAATATAGACTCCAAATCATGGCGATATAAGTGACGTGTTCTGGAGCTCCCAGGTTCGAGGAGCTCATAAGCCATGAATGGTCGTGTGCCCGTACGATGCTTGGATATCGCATCCTGTTGTTTCGTCAACTCTGAGGCAAGGTCTGGATCATCGAGCACGCCGAAGATTTTATCACCGACTCTCCGAACCATGATGTTCTGTATGCTGATATCACGATGAAGGATGTGAAGATGGTCGTAAAGCCAACGATGACCTGTAAAAAGGGGATTCAGCACCATATAGACACAGAGCAAGGGTTGAGAACGTACCTTGCAAAACATCGCAGAATGCCTGAGCATACTGCACTTGTTCACGGAGACTTGTCAGTGGGTCCAACTTTTCCTGACAGAGAAGACGTAGAATGCGATTCTCGTATTCAAACTCGGAGCAATGTTCACCGAGAAACTCCTTGATACGCTGATGACGGGAGCCACCTTCAGCAGTCAACTCGGTGTCGCTAACCCACCTACATCAACAACTCTGCGCGTTAATGAGCCCCGAACTGCTTTAGGATCTTGGCGGTAGGATAAGATTTGTTCGTTGGTTTCAGGAGCCTCATTATCGGGAAGAACACCAATTATAACATTACAGAGTTCAGAGAATGATTCATAAATATGCTTTTCGGAAGCGTCACGACTTTGCTTGCATTCAGCGAGGTAGGTCCCTTTCGCGTTGACGTAGTCCTTGTTTTTCAGGAGCTTCTGGATAAAGGTCCGAAATTTTTCGTTCTTGACCTCCAGGGCAGCTATGCGGTTCTTTGCATCAAAAACGAGGTCATTGAGATCTTCTGCGCTGATCAGGACAGTGGATTTCAAGTCTTCTTGGAGCCATTCCTTCTGTGATGTCACTACGGGATCCGCAATATAAAGTATGCGAAATTGAGAGATATGATTGATGTTCGGGGAAGAATGGACCGCTGATGTCGTGATCGAGAGTGTGGAGTTTTTAGGAAGAAGGGCCAGGATTTCTTCCATGTCTGGTGAGGGAGAAAAGGAGGATAGAGAAGTAGCAATGGCTCTCCTCATCTTTAAAGGACTCGACGCTTGAACGCTGTTCGAGGTGCACATACACTGACAGTGAAAAGATGAACGACTCGGATGACATGTGACTGATGTGACTTCAACATCGCAGTAGTGCCACTGACTCGTCTCTACCAGAAGTACAATGATAGACAGAGATAAATTCATCGACTTCTGACTCATCAGAATGATGAAGAATAAAAAACATGCGGCAACCTTTCGAATGTCAATCTGAGCCTTCAGTGTTTGAGGTACAAAGTTCTCTGCGAACAGTGGTGAAAGACACTTTAAACCGTAGCCTGAAGAACAGCGTCATACAGCTTTTCAGCTTTTATGCTGTTCCCTGTCTCATTCGTCATCATCTTCACACCATAGCCATCACTACCCAGTGCGCAAGTGTTTGTATGATATCGTATGCTTAGTTTTTAACGTCGAGTTGGATATCTACTATTCAAGCGTTTGTGTCAATATTCTGCAGTGTTATGTTGGCTGGAAGAGTGAGTTCAAGTTCGAATCACTCACACTTAACTAGGTATGGTAAGTAATGCGAATCAAGCAACGATATATTACAATCCAGCCGCGACAAATCCAGAGACAGAAAACAAGAGCCCTAACTACGATAGCTATTAGTTAAGAAATATATGTACTCGAACAAGCCCCAATCAGGCCTTGGCTTTTCCCTTTCCCTTTCCCTTTCCCTGTTCCGACGCCTCACTCGCAAGATGGCTCTCATCATCCAACCATTGGTCCATCATCTCCTCCATCGTTGTGAAATCTTCTTCTTCAACGGTAGTGCTCAAAGGGGAGATGGTCGCTGGAGTGGGGTAGTAAACATCAAGTTGTTGGCCGTTAAAGGTTTTGAGGATGTTCAGGAATTTTTCGTAAGTGACAGCACCGTTCCCAGTCTCTGCATCAAAAGCTACACCCTCGTCATCTGCAATACCCTTACGTAAATGCATGCTACGGAAAAGCTTGCGGATCTCGAGAAGTATCTGGTAGAAATGAATGAAGGCGCCAGTAACATTAGGTTCCCAATCCGTCAGATCAGCAGTGATGAGAGTGTGCTTGAGTGCAGCAACAAGGATGTCACGCTCAGTGTACCACATTTCGTATTCTTTGGTGATCTCTTTACCGTCCAGATTGTAACGGGAACATAAACAGAGCATCACATAGAATATGGACTCTAAATCGTGGCGATACAAGTGACGTGTTCCGGAGCTCCCAGGTCTAAGGAGTTCACGAGCCATGAACGGTCGTGTGCCCGTGCGATGCTTGGATGACGCACCCTGACGTTTCGTCAACTCGGAGGCGAGGTCCAGGTCATTGAGCACGCCGTAGGTTTTATCACCGACTCTCCGAACCATGATGTTCTGCATGCTGATGTCACGATGAAGGATGCGAGGATGGTCATAAAGCCAACGATGAGCTGTAACGAAGAGATATAGTCAGTAACATATAGACACGGAGCATGCCTTGAAAACGTACCTTGCAAAATGTCACAGAATGCCTGAGCATACTGTACTTGATCGCGGAGACTTGTCAAAGGGTCCAACTTTTCCTGACAGAGAAGACGTAAAACGCGACTCTCGTATCCAAAATTAGGGCAGTGTTCATCGAGAAACGCTTTAATCCGCTGATGGGGGTAGTCATCTTCAACAGTCAACTCGGTGTCGCTCCAGTATCTCAAAGTCGGGAGGTGGTTCTCTACCCACTTCCATTTTTCATCCTTTTTGGCAGTGTTGAGAGCAAGCCAGAGTAGACCGCCTTCAGAGTTGCGGTCGGCAGAAGGAAAACTGAGTTTCACGACGTAGTTGTTCACTTTTGAAGCTTTGTCAGACGCTTCAACGACAATAGTACCTCGGCCGATAATTGAACGCGCATTGTATACCATCTTCCCTAGAACCAGTGATTGCGAACCCAGGGTGAGTTTCGAGCCACTGTATAGGGTAGCCAAGGGCTGAAAGGCAGGAGCGGGCCGCTTGGCTGTTGAACGTTGTAAAAGAGGGACGATTCCCCTAGCTTTCGACGAAAGTCCTCGGAGATGATACATTGTTTCGATGAAATGAAGTTCGTGCGTCTCGACAGAAAACGGAGCAGAAAGCAAGATGACTGAATGATCGAAATACCCAAGTTGGACTTCTGTCGTGTCGACGAGCATCCCAATAGCATGGGAACGGAGAAGTCCACTGGACAGCATTTCGAGAGCATATCCAGCATTTTGCAGCTGGACGTCTTCCCGGAGTTGCGCAGGCTGAGTTTTAGCCTTGGCAGCCTCTGCCTTCGTGACTTCGTCTTTTTCAGGCTCGTCGTCTGCTTCAAGGTTTACATTGGGAGTGGTAGAGCCGCCGATCTCGCTGCTTTTCATTCTCTTGTTAGCACTGAGGACATTGACTTCACGACCACGTTTGCGAGTAACCGAGGTACTGCCTGTCGCTGGACCTGTCGACGGCATCAGTTGTTGAGCAAAAGAAACATCGCTGGAAAACCGACCTTGGGTAGAGGTTTGTGCACCAGTGTTAGACTGCACTCGGGTTGTTCCGGACCGGGCACGAGTAGTAGGACCAGACGCTGAGGAAACGGCGTTAGACTGCACTCGAGTCGTTCCAGACTGTGCACGAGTAGTAGGACCAGAGGCTGAGGCTGAGGCACCAATGTTAGACCGTACTCGGGTCGTTCCAGACTGTGCACGAGTAGTAGGACCAGAGGCTAAGGAACCAATGTTAGACTGCGCTCGGGTCGTTCCAGACTGTGCTCGAGTGGTGGGACCAGACGTTGAAGAACCGGCGTTAGACCTCCCTTGAGTCGTTCCAGACTGTACGCGAGTAGTAGAACCAGACGCTGAGGAATGTAAAAGCAATGAGAAAGAGAGCCAACTCATGAACGGTAAATCGACACTCACCGGTTGCTTGCGTGTCGGAGGGATTCTCCGACGGAGTAGTCGTGGTATCCTGCTTTTCGACTGCTTGACAGATCAGCGAAGGGCAAAAAAAAAACAGAAAGCTCAAGACTCACCATCCTTGACGAGGCAAAAGGGAACATCCGCGCGCCTAGCTAGGGCGTGACCCTGCAGCCGCTTCATCTCGTTCCAGTGAGCCAGGAGGTCCCAACAAACTTGTTCAGGTTTCAAATTTGGCACACTGCGCCCTTCTTTTCCTAACACGCCCAAGTCAACAATTCTGTGCGTCAATGAGCCCCGGACTTTTTTAGGATCTTGGCGATAAAATAAGATGCGGTCCTTGGCTTTGGGAGCCTCGTCGCCGGGGAAGACGCCCAGACGCGCAATGATAACATTGCAGAGTTTAGCGAATGGTTCGTAAAGAGGCTTTTCGAGAGCAGCGGCATCTTTCTTGGCATCTTCTTTGCGAATTGTCTTGCATTCAGCGAGGTAGGCTTCTTTCGCCTCTACGTAGTCCTTGTTTTTGAGGAAATTTTGGATAAACGACCGAAAATTTTCGTTCTCGCACTCCAGAGTAGCGACGCGGTCCTTTGCATCAAAGACGAGGTCGTTGAAATCCTCTGCGCTGATCAAGACAGTGGATTTCAGGTCTTCTCTGAGCCATTCATGCTGCGGACGCACATTATGATTCGCAGTGTACTGTTCTGGAGTCTGAGAAGAGATATGGTTGCTATTGGGAGTAGAATGGACCGCTGGTGCCGTGGTCGACACAGCTCGGGGAGGTGTCGAAGGTGTGGAGTTTTCAGGCAATGCGGCGGGAAGAGTCGAAATTTCTTGGGACATGTCTAGTGAGGGAGCAAAAGAGGATAGAGGAATGGCAATGATTCCCCTCATTTTTAAAGGACTTGACGCTTGGACGTTGTTCGAGGGTGCACAGTGTCATTGTTCTGAAAAGATGAACGTTGATGGCATGTGACTGTGATGTGACCGCGACGCGTCTCTCCTTTCTCTACCAGAAGTATAATGATAGACAGAGACGAATTCATCGATTTCCGATCATGGTGATCCAATCTATGAGTTAATTCGTAAAAAAACCAAATGAAAGAGCGTGAAGAACAAAGTATGTCATATACTACTTCACAAGTAGTCTTTCAGCACTTATTCCTTGTCTTATTCGGAGTCGTCAAATTCCAGTCTGACTCGTGCTACTGATTATTTTTAATACCCACATTACGCAGGATATCTGACACTTACAAACATAAAGTAGAAGAGTCGGTGCCCCAGCTGTACCAGTTACCCATGGTTCTCTTGTGATTCCAACTCTCAGTTCTAGGTTTTGCGTCTGTAATCTATCTAAGAGGCAGTTCTGGACCTCTAATATCTTTGCTTGCTGCCTCTGCGATGTTCGAATTCCTTTCTGGTTGAGATTTGATTCTTCTCGAGCTCGTGTGCTCAACGTCGACTTTTAATCATGCAAAGGCTCCTCTTAGCACTTCTATGTATATGGAGCAAACAACTCAAGCTTGTTACTTATTACCATGTCATACAATTGCCTGCGTTCCACCCAAAACCATACGATGTCGTCGGATTCCAATCCCTCATTACTGGATACCCCAACTCCAGCTTAATTCCTCCCCCGTCTACACGCGAGATCAAGCAGTAGGCTGCTGTCGAACCAGATTCAAAAGCGATAGTCTCCAAGGAAGGACACTGCCGCAAAAGGTCGAACAACAGCAACAATTTCCTCCTCTTTTCGTAGACAATCTTCATGAATAAACCGCCACACCTCTTCCTCTGCCTCATCCGGATCCATACCTTGCACAATCTTTCCTAGTAGTAAGAGAGCAGCAGGTGTCAAACAATCAGAGATCCCAACGGCAAAATTCCATCCAAAATACTCGAGCCTCCTAAAGGAACCGAACCGAGCGGCATATTCCCAACAAGGACGTGGCCAGCGACACATCTTTGTCTTGATTTGGCGGTTGCTTTCACGTCGTACGAGTGTCAATCCGAGTAGATCCGGAAAAATCTGTGCGATCCGGTCAATAAGTGTTATAGATCCGGTCTCGATTCCTTCAAGGACCAAGACTTGTAAGGGTGCAGAATCTAGGGACTCTACAAAATCAATCGCGACATCGTCCGAGAGTCCCCAAACCATCTCAAGCTTGACATGAGTAAGAGTGCAAATATGGCTGGGACGGGAGTTGACCCAGCGAATCAGACTTGGGACTTGCCAGCTATCGACCTTGCTCAAGGCAAGACGTTGAAGTGTAGAAAATAATGCTCTACTCCGTTCTTGAATGACTTGATCTGGAAACGTGGAAAGAAGTCTTATGGCCATGTAGACAAGGGTGTTCAAGGAGGAACAGGAGGAGCAGATGCCAAAGCGAGTCTTCATCTCCAGCTTTAACAACTTCGAGGGCAGATGCTTGATTGCATGGAGGAAATCTGGTAGAGAGAATCATATCCACAAGGGTAGGGTCTTGGATAGAAACAAAGTAGAATCTAATAGAACGCAACCTAGCGAGGCGGGACAAAGTAGTCAACCAATCAGTGCTGAGATCCAAGTGACTGATCGTCAAATTGGTCAAATTTTTGCAGACGCAAAGGACTTGGTTGAGACAACCGTGTATCGATGAATAGAAAAGATTGTCCAGCGCGGATGGAAAAGACTGCATGAAGATTCTAAATTTCCATTCGTCTTTGAATCGCAACGATCGCAACGCATCGGTCAGATCCGGACGCGACAAGAGAAAATCCGTAACGAGAATCAGCTTATGCCGCATCTCCGAGGCAAGCTTGGCGTAAAAAGTGGCCTTTTCGCATTCGTCCATTCCTTCGGCATTGTCAAAATCTTTAGATGACAACTCGAGCTTTAGTGTTCGGCTCTAGAAACATGGTCAGCTAACGGATTGCGGAGGACATGACAGCGCAATACGTGCATCATATGGAACATGTCGAGCGCCCATGGCTTTCCTTTGCTTTGAAGTTGCCGCCAACGATCTACTTTGTCGAGGAGTGGTATACGAGAATATGTAATCGATGATTTCCGTGGGCAGGTCGGAGAGACAGAGATGTTGTATCTTGGGAGTTCCTTGTGAAGAATGTATCGTTTGATCCAGCCTGGCTACCGGAAAGTAAGCAACAAAAAGACAACCCAAAACATCTCTCCAACCTATCCGGTCTTCCAACCAGCTGAAGCCAACAACTCGGGGTATCTTCCATCTGAGCCGAAAGTCATCGTAGATGTCTTGATCGGCTATCTCATAGCAGATGTCGATTTCCGTTGTTCCATCACGTTTCTTCACCTTGTACTTGATTTTGTGAGCGATTTCTCGGACACGGGCCATATCCCACATGAATTTTGCATGAAGCGATAGTAGATCGTCGAACCTCTTTTGAAATTAGCTACGAGCCCTAGCATCAAAAAGCAAGCTTACCAGTTGGTACCTTCCCGTCAAATCGAGCTCTCCCTCAAGTGATCACGGGTAAGATATACAAACTCGCCTCTGTGAAACTTGGCAAATCTCACCGTATAAAAACCCTCCATCGTATCAAAAAACCGCCGGACATGATAAACCCTATATGCATCCGGATCGTCCCAAGCCTTTTCCCCTTCCTGCAAGTCGTGGATAGTCACTGGTACGGGATGAGTGATGTCGGTCCCTTCTTGTCGATTCATAAGCCGAAGGTGGCTTTCCTCCTTCTCCCATAATCGCATTTGGGGGTCGAACCAGAGATGGATTTGGCACTGAGCGGGTTCGAGTTCCATAGGTGAAAGAGTGACTGGTGAATGGTCGGCAAGAAGCCTGTGAAATTTGCATTTCGCGTTCTGCATCGTACGCGTAATCCGTCGTGCTTGGACGGACAAAAACATTGCTTCTTCGAAGTTGCTCTTATCCAACGACTTTGCCCTTTACAGTTTGTCTGTGTCTGTCATTCGCTATTCTTGGTCCGCAAAGCTGTCAAGACAAGCCTTTTTGAGCACCAAATCTAAGTATAGCCAATCCATGATCAGTGCTTAGACGCCAACTGCTGTTGCGGTGGGCAGTGAGCAAGGCCCCAAACACTTGTAATCTCCCACCTCCAACCGACTGTGTCCACCACCAATATCGCTGCCAGTCGACTTCACTGGTTCTGTCTACGCGGAGCCTCCCCTTGACATTGTGCGTTTGCATCTTTTTAGCACGATTTTCACTTTTATCTGACCGTATCACCGCCTCTGCAGGCTTTATCTGCTCAATCAACATGCGTCGTCTTCTCAGGATCCCTGCTGGCTTTAAGCCACGAAAGCAGACTCGAATGGACCCAAACTCGGATGCGCACGCGACAGGAACATCCTTTCGGTCAAAGATCTTAAGGCGTAGGAAGTTGGGTTTCCGAAGGTCTGAGCAGGAGGCGGCTATGGTTTCAGGTGCGTTGGTCGGTTTGTGGTGGTCCAAACATTCCGAGTAACCACGGCTATAGAATCAGAACCTCTTACAATTCCATCTACGTCTCCTCCAGCCAACGAGGTCAGCTCTCCGCCTGCCAGCAACGCCAGCGCTAATGCTGAGATCACGACGATGGCTGTACTAGAACCAGAACCAGAACTTGCTACGCTAGCCAGCCTCTCTACAGTTAACGAAGGTGGCCCTTTGGATATCGCCAGCGCTAACGCTGAAATGTTGGCAACGGCACCTGACGCAAGCAGCGAGCAAAATGATCCTTTCCATACTGTCAGTGCAAATGTCGGCACAATGAACACTGTCGTAACTCAAGTTCAAACAACGCAGATACTCACCCATTCTCGAAATACCAATTTCAGAGGTTCGACTTTGAGCAATGTCAATGGGAATTCGACAACCACAACCGTCACGAACCAGTACAATTACTACGTCTCGGGCAGTCTTGGGGTATTGCCAGAGGGTCCATATCTCGATGAACATACCTCTCGTCCTCAAGCTGTATTGAATACGGTAAACCAATCTTCAGCTAGTGTGGATGATGGTAAGACTTTTCCCTTTGCCTACAAGTCTGGTTTCAACTAAAAACTTCCTCGTCTCCAGTGAATCCCAAACCTCAGAACCAAGCTATCTCTTATTCCGACCTCGCCAGACATGCTCCTGACCAGTCCTCGCATGAAGATTCGGCAGCTTCAGGTAGGTACCTTTTTCTCGACGTAAAGCGGCTTCTGATAATGTTCGTTAGATACACCTGAAGTCGTAGATTACACTAGTAGTAGATTTACATTGACTGTACTCGACGTTGTAGTGGTAGACGCGCAGGTTGCACTGCCATGCGGATCAAAAATGATGGTCCCTATTTTTTTTTTTTAAACCTTGATCTACAATTGAGCTGAACCGGACAGTTCGGGACTACGCGGAGCCGTGTAATTTCCTTGTATTAGAGCTTATCAGAAACGCATTTCGGATTTATACGCTTAAGAGATTTGCTTAACCGCAATATAGCCAATTATTTTCCCACGGGTCACGAGGCGCTCATGGTCGTTGTCGTCGCCGTTGTCTTAACTGTACCCTTCTTGGAAATAGTCCGCAATCCCTAATTTTGAACTAATGACTGACTTTATTTTTAATACAACCTCTGCACTTTTCTATTCTTACTGGATGCTGGAAAAAATGACGAACGGCAAGGTAAAAGTCATATGATGTCATATCTTAAGCGCAATTTAAGCGAATACGTTCGGGTTCTTCAGGACCCATGCTTATACTATCAGATGTTTGATCTGAAAAACCGACTTTCAAAAAAATTTGTCCGAACTTTTCCGAAGCATTCTTTTTGAAACCCTGTCCGAATTTTGGTACTGACCTCGACTCAGAAAAAAAATTGTCTGAACTTTTGCTCAGACGTATATCTATTCATTTTTGCCCCTATATGTGCTCTAGGCCTTTGTAAACCTTCAAAAAATACAGATTGAATGAAAATAGGTAAATCTAATGACAGGTTTCGTCCTCTACACCCTCACTTACACCCTTCTTAGTCCACTGTCTCTTATTCAAAGCTACAACATCTCCAACAATTTCGGCCTGCTCTCCAAGAAGATCCTGATATAAAGCCCAAGCATAGTCAGACAGCTGAACACCGTTGTTGACGACTGCGACATTATCCTTGGCAAGTAAGGCCAAGAAAGAATTAGATGGGACATGTGCAAACCTCTGTAGGCCACGGCCAAGTATTGTAGCATAATCAACATGCATTGTGTTGAACAGCTTTCGCCGTCCTGATGGCTCGTAGAGCTGTGCAGATATGTAAGAAAGTGCACCAATACTATCTGTGGACGAGACCCAGGAATGCATGCCCACTTTCCCACTGCCTTTTGAGTACAGGGAGGTCACTGCCCAAGTTCATCAGTAGACGTCTCGGGGGACTAGTACATGTAACTCATCCTGTCCCAGCAGAATCTTTTCCCCACTGACCATAAAACCGTATGTCCCTCTCGATATTAATGTTGATTTGCTGACCAGTGCTTCAGAAATGACATCGTGCATTTTCATGTTCTTCTTGAATGTCTCCTGACGTCGTTTGATGACCTTGAGAATTGTTTAATGCATGAGAGAATGCAGGAACCCAAACATGAAAGAACAACGTACTTCAGATGCTTGACCTCTAGCAACAACCTCTGCGTTGGCAGAATTTCCACCAGACTTCTGCACAGAGGTTGTTGTTGTCTCGTTGGATTTATCAGTAGCTGTGAATCGTATCTTTCGGTTCAGTCCAGTACTTGAACCCCACTCATCTGCTTGACGAAGAATTGCATGCATTTTTTGAGCGAGTTCTCGGCGATGACTAGTAGCGGACTCAGATGTGTTGGCATTCGACTTGGAATTGGCATTGCGGACACCATTTTGTGCCTGGATAGTCTGATGTGAGCGACGGATTAAGGCCAACGGAGTTATATCATCTGTCGTGATGTCCTGAAGATGATAGACTAGTGGATTCCCTTCCGAGATGGGCTTTTCAACAAGTAGGGTTGCGTTGTGGAGGAGTGTAGTAACGGCGCATGGGTTCTGAACAATACGAGTGATGTGTTCTTGGATAGCTGCAATTTGGGACGAGTCTTCTGTAAGATCCTTTCTATAAAATTGAACGGCGGCAATGGCTCAGGGTCAAATTATAAAGTATTTGGCGTGAAGAAATACACTTACATATTCCCAATCTCCTGCAAAGAAAGGGCAACACTTGCAAGTGAGCAGGCATCAAGCTGGTCTTCCTCGTGTTGTCGGAGACCATACATGTTGTCGATGTTCTCAATCATTTCGTTTAACTGATTACGCATGTTTGAGTCAATATCCTCCAGCTCTTTGTCATCATCGGAGTCGTCCTCCGAGTCCTGATCTGCTGCCAAATCCGGTGATAGCAAAATAGAACTTTCAATAGCAACTTCAAGATGCTGCCATGGATATGGTACACCCAGGAGCATCCAGAGTGCCTCGCTTTCCTCATATGCAGTCTGATAAATGGTGGAGAACTCCTGATCACTGGGGAAGTGACTGAGTTTCTCATAGTCAGTCTTCAGGTCCGCATCATTGAGAAACACATGTTGATAACCGCTTGCGGTAGCTTTGAAGGTAGGAGTTGAAAATTTGGGACCGGATTGATGAATAGACTTTGAGATTCTTGCAAGCTTTGGAACCATCAAGATGGCTTGCTACATTGAAAAGTCCGGAATCAACTTTCGCATCTCGGCATAGATGTGCTCGACGCTATCTGTTCCGTGTTGGTGTGGGATAAGGGGCAATTTGCAGGGAAGATGATCACGATGTATAATCATCAGAGCAAGAAGACCATTCCCTGCTATGCGACATATATCGTATGAGGCTGGGGATATAAAATGAAGGTTTTTGGGATAGTTGGATTTCTTCAAGAAGACTTGCCATTGCTCAAGAAAGATGAGAGTCCGGAGAACAATGATAGCATGGTCATGGTGGGACATAGTCTGACTCTGATAGGCATCGACAAACTCACCGAAAAGAAATAGATACACAATAAGACCCATGTATTCGGATGGACACTGACTAGCATGTTCAAGCATTGCAGCTGAGAATAGTCAAGCTGCCGCGTTGTCATCCTGCTTGTCGTATTTGATGATATCTCGTCAATAGATTGGACTGTCAGATTGAGTACCAAGAGCGTGTACCTTGCCGTAATTGACCTCAAAATCTCCAAGTAATAGGTTCTGTGCACCAGTGAAGGCGTTATTTTGGGCAGTTTTTCGGAGATGAAGGCTGTCTTGAACATTTACCCAATGCTTTCCGTCAAGCATTGAATAGGTGACATGGAAATCCCGCTTTTGACCACCGGGATAACGAATGGAGTACTGGCACTCCGGCGTTGACAATCTCGTTCAACAGCAGCACCGTCTGCACTATTAGAAATAACAGTAAATGAGCGGGATGCCATTCCACGAAGAAGCTTGATCTGGTATTCAGAAAGCTGGGGAGCTTTGTGTGTCGAACTGATAGGGAGAATTGCGAGGGGAAGAGCTGGGACTCCAGGAATGGGTATCTTCAACATCCAAACACGGTGAAGGGCTTTGGATTCTGCTAGGACTGAAAGACTCTAGAACTTAAGTCTCTCTGGAGACGCTGCTAAAGACCTTAAGAACACTCCTAAGACCTAAAACAACTACTGCCACTGGTGGGGCCTAGTGCTTCCTAACAGGTTTAAAGCTCTGAAAGGGTGCGAGTGGGTATGGAGGACAGAACTCATTCAAATCTGAAGTTAAACGAGAGACAGCAATCAACTTCAACTGCTGTGTAGGATTCCTTAAGAGCGAATGTTCTCTCTTAAGAAGTAGGCTCACTGAATGACTTGTCTAGTCCTTTTCAATGAAAGGTTGAACAAAGGTTTATTTGGTCTAATGCAGCAAGTACTACGCACAAATACTGCACAAAACAAAATAGAGCACTGAGATAGCACAAAACCAACTCAGCAGAACTCTTAAGACGGGTAGATCGCAGTCACTATGCTCCTAAGAGGTTCTAACCAAGAGTATATCACACTCGATACACGCTAGATCAGACTAATTGACGTTCCATGCTCGTACTAGCCAATTAGGACTAATTGATGTTCCACACTCGTACTAATCAACTAGAAACTACAGTCCCACTGTACCAAGGATCCCTGTCACCTTGTACAACAGAAAGGGCCTGAAGTGATCAACTTAAGACGCAACAGAAGTCACAACTCAAGTAAGCATCGATTGTGAGAAAGGTTTTACAGAGTTATCTCGGACTCCGAGTGTGATACTAGCAAACTGGCAGTATTAATCTCTGAAGGCACACAAGAGCGGCTTCAAGCACAAGTGGCAAGTTTCAGCTGGCTCTTCTAGAGATGTTATACAAGCTACTAGCTCTCCTGAGTCCTTCATCAGCTCCATACTGTCCTTATATACTGAGTAGGGAGTATTTCTACGAGAAAATGATAAGAAAAATACAAAAACATAAATCGTAACAGATCTGTGACATATTCCCTTTCTTGGGGTGTAACTAGTAATATCTTAAGGCTATGTGCAAGTATCCGTGTCCATATCCGAAGTATGACTAGTAATATTTGACTATTGGAGCGGCTGCCTTTGTAAGATAGAATGTCTTAAGGCCTTCTTTCCGCTTCCATCCGTCCAGGTGAGTGTCAAATGCACCCTTGCTTGATAATATTGTGCACTTCCGGTGTCTTAGCAGGTCATAGCTGTTCTATATCCACCAAGTACCGTCATTTCTGCTTGTTCATGACCAAGCTGCATACTTGTCAAGGCTCCGCCGACTATTTCAGTTACTGGGGAGTGCCTTAAGCAAGTCGATTCGTTTCTCTGATCTTCAGCAATTTGTTATGTCCTATTTGACTTCTAGAGTCATAAGACAGTAGGATTACTGAGCAATCGTTACAGAGTTGCCTCAAGACGTTGCAACCTGTCATAAGAGTACGGATAAACTGTCATTCCTGCACAGAACCTGTCGATCAATTGTCGATCATGTTCTTTTAGGAATTCCTGAATTTGATCGAGATTTCTTCCGATATCCGACGTGTGTTTCACTTGTTGCCACACTTAGCATCGGTTTCTTAAGCATTACAACTCTGTGCAATACTTCTTAAGATTGATACATCGGTCTGAAGGATGTTTTAAGACTTTCCCTTGGGTTGGCAATGTACTTGTAGGGTAGTAGCATTTTCTTAAGAGTCGTTCAAAACTCCTTAAGAGCAAGATCAAAGGTCGTAATTTGTCAAGTGTTCCCTACAAGCCATGATAACTTGGTTCCCAATACAGAGCCATAGTCATCTTACTCGATTTCACACTCAGACTAGGGGTGGGTAGCGTTCCTCTAATTTCTAAATGCCATACAGTTTCTTAAGACCTCTGTTAAAGTCTTAAGGATGAATATGCAAGTACATCCCTTTGGCTAACAGCTTGGGACTCACTATAGCCCTCGTAAACCTATTGCATTGCTTAAGAGTAGTAAAATACCCTTAAAATGCGGAATTTCAAGCCTAGCCATTTTCCAGGCTCATTAACGGATCTGTTGATAATTGTTAATGATACACAGGGCTATGCAGATAGAACTAGAATAGTTACCTTGGTAGCCAATTCCACGGTTTTCATGGTCTCCTTGGTGAATGAATGAAGAGCTTCAATGTCTGGGATCTCAATCAGCGTATCTCCAATGTTACCAACAAGAAATCAGCGTTCCTTGGGGCCATCATATAGAGGCGCAAATACTGAATGGAGCTTGGAGTCATCGACGGCAAGAGCAAGTGGATATGATGATGGATAATGGTATTCATCTAGATATTTCTGAACAAATTCAAATGTTTTGTCTGTGATCCCAAGTGGAAAGCGCGGTGCTTGAGCATTTTGTGCTCTAGATTGTTGCGTTAGGCATCAGGAGTTGAGGAAATAATTGGTGATTGGACGTACTTGATAGATCTCTGGTGACGGACTTTGACATGGATTCCCAGTGCCTTGTAAGCCCTTGGACTGATGTCATGCAAGACATGCATGAAGTCGTCAAACACTGGTGTGTACTTGAAATTCTTCATACTCTTATTCGCTAACTGGCACTCCTTTGCCAAAACCATTGCCTCAACAAGACCACGAAAGACTTCATCATTCTTGAAATCGTCATTCAAGACATGGTGAACATATCGTAACATTACCCCTTGCTTGTTATCATCCACCTCTTGCAATAGCTTCCCAATACCCCAATATTTCCCATACAGGAGGCCTAGGTTCGGACATGTGTATGACTTGGGTATATACTTGAGGTTTTCGGGTTCGGCTTGTTTTCGACTGATGGCGTTCTGGAAAGGACGAGATTGATACACCAACCAACAGTTATCACAGGGCCGTAGATCCGAGGTATCACTCTCCTTGATCTCAAGTGTATGAATGCAAGGATTTTCGCCAGATGCAAATACAGCCATAACGGTTGGCTCAGAAACATTGTGCCAGGTACAACCTTGTATATGTGTGGTATTGATGAGGTGCTTTTCCTCCTCAGTCAGCTTGCTCCATTCCTTTCCGTCAAACATTTGTTCTGAAAAGTACTGTCGGCTCTTCGAGCCTCCACCCTCAGACATACAAGACTCTAAGTATACTCCAATTTTTGAATCAAGAGTCGTGGTAAGACCAGGGCATGGTCTTTTGACAATGGTAGGTTCCAGAGCTGGTTTGGTAATAGCTGGTTTGGGGATTGGGGCACCAAAAAACGCGTTGAGGGTAAGGAGCTTAGGAGCAGAACCCTTGCAGTTCTTCAGAACATGCTCCTTCCAACGTGAGACATTGTACGGCTCCTTCATCTTGACAGTTTTTTTGCAGTTGGAACAAGTGACAGAAACAGGATCTTTTGTGTTGAACATAGGAAGTCCAAACTCACAGCATTTTGTCGTGAAGTTTGTCCATTTCACGGTGGAAAGCTGAAACAAATCCTGATTGACGGCTTGGCGCAGTTCGCATGTGGTGATTGCTGACTGGCTTTGGCCACCTGCTGACAAACCAATGCCAGTAAGAGGCTTCTTGCTGTTAGCTTTCACCGATGATGAGGTCGAGGCGGTGATTTTCTTCTCGCCTGAAGATTTCTTCTGCATACTGGATGAAACCTTTGTCTTCAAGACACTGTGTACTGGTTGGGGTGGACGAAAGCCAACTGGTTTCTGAGTTTGACTGTGAAACATGGGATGGATAGGTTTGGGGCCATCCTTTGTCTTTTGTTGCTTTTGATTGTGCTCATTCGGGTAAACTTCATCATCAGGACACTTTTTTGGATTCTTGGATGAGGCAGGAGAGGCATTCGTAGTGGGGTCAGAGGACGTAGAAGTAAGGAAGACGTCATTTATATCAGGGAAGACAGATAAGGAGGTGGGCTCGCTTGGGATCCCAGCCTGGTTTCAAAGGTGAGTTTCAGGGTTTGCTGAGAATAGGATAGATATACTCACTAGTAATTTGCCCCCATATTTGTCGTGCTGTGCCATATTCAAAAATGTTTCCATCCTTGTTTGTCTCGCAATCTTGTCATTCCACAAATCATCACCAAAAACATGGTGCAGGATGCTGTTCATCACAATGAATGCACAGGAGTGGCTATTGGACTGTCTTGCACAAGGTAGGTCTGTTCGGATATGAAATGAACTCCCAAACGTTTCCTCTAACCAGTCTTGCAGGTTATGCATCAGTTCCTTTGGAGGACACAGCTGCAAACTATCTCTGATCCAAATTGCAGATTCTTTCATGTCTACAAGACATGAAATCCAATGTATAGGTGGATTGTGGGCAACAAAGAGGAGTTTTTCAAATCGCTGCAGTAGGGTTTTGTATTTTGACAAGTAAGTCTGATATCCTGGGTTCCAGTGAAAGGTGATTGCATGAGGGAATTTGGTTGTTGTTATCAATGTGGTTGATTTTGGGTAGGTCTGTTGTAGTCAGCTTGAGGCTCCGTTCAGCATGCCATTGACCAAACCTCTGCTCATTAGGTTGTTGCCCAATATGTTGGCAAGATCTGTCGTTGAAGCATCCACCTTAATGGGTCCAGGAATTGGTCCACACCATGGCATTTCAGACATGGTTAATCGAATTCGGGACGATAGTAAAAACTCGTGGGAGTCCTCTAGGGCTTTGAAACCCAGCATTGAGCTGCTTTCCACTGGGTCTGAGTGTGTTGAGCTGAACGGGCCTGGCCAAGAAAGCTGATTGTCCAAAATGGAAGGTATGTCTGTGTTGCCGTTAAAAGTAGAGACTGTTTTCCGTCCAACCATTGTTGACCAAGCTCCTGTTCTAGCTCATACTGTTGTTGACTGGTGATAGTGTGCTTGAAAAGGATATCGATGAAATTGTCCGAAGGTATCTCAGTACTGAATGTCGGGGCCACTGAAGTGTTGGTAGCAGCTGGAGGCAGAGCAAATGATAATAACTTGTCCACTGAATCAGTCGGTTTTGGGAGGAGTGAGGTATATTCATCGGGGATTTGAAGTAGTTTTGCATGTTCAGCTGCTACAACGGAGGGTACATCCTTGTAGATATGCCCACAGCCAATCCATTCTGCGTCGTTGAAGGCTTTGCTGATTGGGCCAATCTCATCAAGATCTTCGTGTACAGGGATAATTTCGGGTGACTCATTAGGATTGTGAGTTGTCGACATAGTGTAGAGGATTGTGAGGGTTAAGCTCAAGTTCGAATTATTCTAATAATTAACAACATGCTACAATACTCTACTGTGGTGCCGTTGCACCCTCATTGAACTATCAAATCATTACCATATTTGTCCATGATGGAGAATAAGAACAATGTAAGCCACCTCAACCTCCCATGTTACCTTTGATATACACATGCCAAGAAGACCCGGCTCCGGCAAATCTATAGCAATCAAATTAGTTGTTTACTGCACACTGCCAGTTTTCAGTTGATACCTGGCCGATAACTACTAATAGAACTTTTATATCTTCCCTTTTGCAGTAAGGATTCGAGGAGGAGTTCCCTCAAGTCTCATCAGCTCTGCCGAACGGCCACACGTGGGCTCGTGATCTCGGGGCTAGACCAAGGTCACGTTGGATTGACACATCACCGGTGCTTGTTCCGGTTTTCCCTCTCACCATCATCATCCGAACGCTGTCCGATGCTTGTGCTCATCGTTCCTCGCTTGTAACCCGCCTCCTCCCCTACGGAGATACCTTCCCGCGCCCTAGATTAGTCAGGTTCGACTTCTCAAATCAACAAGTCCCTTCGCCGTCGTCTCTGCCGTTTCCACTGTTTCCCGCCCAGCGTTGCAACAGTGAGTATCTTCAAGTGTATAAATTATATTTTCTGATAGTTCATAGGCATAAAACAACTACTAAATGCTCTTTTACTCAAGTACTCCCTTCAACGCGTCTCTTTTTTCCCTTCTGGCTCCGACTATCAATCTCAGTACCTCCTCTGCGCTTTTTGGTCACCTTTCCCTGCTTCTGTAGAACAACCGACCCATCCAAGCCCGTCACTGCCTCTGTGTGTACAAAGTTCACAGTTCCCAGGGCACGTCTACCTCTCCTGGGAGCTGGTGCAGCAGTTGTAGGTGGCTTGGGTGCACGATAGACTTGAGGAGCTGCGTGTGCTGTAGACATCAGTGTCGAGATGGGTTGATTCACGTTTCCGAGCAACCGAGGGTCGATTACTGAAGGGTTTGTGGACACCGCAATTGGTTGATCTGGGTTTCCGGACGCTGGGTGAGTTGGGCTTGTGGGCACTAACGTCTGGAGATCAGACGTCATAGGAGGAGGGGCGGGGCTCTGGATGCATTCGTTATCCCGAGAGTTGGAAGAGGGGTGCTCAACGGTAGGTGTCGAGTTTGCCATTGCATCTTTGAATCTGCTCTCATCCCACTCTTTGAACTCCGCAGATGTCATCTTGTAGAAATATGTCGCACCCGACGTCCATGCATGCCTCAAAACTTACCTCAGTCCTACTCGTCAAATCGCTCGGGCACACAAATTTCTCAAGCAGCCAGTTCACCACTTTGATGCCGTATTTCACAGTGATATGCCAGTCAAAATTCTTGTAGTACATCCAATGGATCTTGGTCTTCCCAGCAGTATCCTCTATTTCAAAGGTGAGCTAATCATTTCTTGAGCACTGGACAGTCTACTCACATAGTTTATCTGCTATAAGCTTCACCAAGTCTGCCTTCATCGCTACAGTCTCCCGGGCATAGTTTCGTGCCACGCCTTCCTACAGTTAGTATATACTACTGTAGGATTCAATGTCATGTACCTTCGATACCTGAAATACAGTAACCTTCTAAACGATTTGCAATGTCTATCGGTGTGGTTTTAAAAGCACTATTGAAGAAAGTACTAATGTGATCACTTGTCACCCAAGCTTCAGGAGGATTGAAGTGGTCGGTGTTTGAATGAACACAGAGTATCACGGCTTCCACTCCCATGCGTGCATTAAGCCGTTGAAGCTAATCTGAGCATTAGAGTGTTCCAGGTACATGTAAACACAAACTCACTGCCAACTTAACATCTTCAAGTGTGGTATGGGTATCATGGTATGCACTGATAGCCACGTTATGCGATGTGAGTTCCTTGTTTTCACAGTTCGCTTCCAGCTCCTTCAACACCTCTTCAGTTGAGTTCTTCTTCTCTTCTGCAGACAGGGTTTTCCACTTTGCAGCGATATCAGCCATGACTTCTGGAAGGCGTTTACGAGCGGTGTCTTCCGACGTGTCTAAACAGCCTGGTGAGTATGAGTATAGCATGACTGTGCCAAAAGGACTTACTAGCATTCCTAGCTTTCATTTCCATGCTCACAAACACGTCGTAGTGAGAGAATTTGCACCTTTGCTCTTTCATACAGTGAGTCTGCATAATTTGATCGAGGTACCATTGAATGCTATGCTTCCCAAACTTCTCTCTCATCTGCTCTGCCCTCTGCTGGATGAGCTGGAAAGTTTGTTGGAGCTCATCCTGAAGTGACTGCTTTTCAGCATCTTGAAGGTCCTCTTTGTGTTTTTTCTGCTGGTATGTCAATTTAATGGCTGGACGCTTGGTACGATACCTCCACAGCTTTCAAGTCGACGTTGCCTGCGTCCTCGCTGCATTGAGCAGGCGCTCAAAGTTTGAGAGTTTTTGGACAGATTTCTGCGACCTTGCCATGGGGAATGAAGAGTTGAGGCAGTCTGTAACGTGTAGTGGCGAGGCAATCTCAGATCTTAGTCTGAAAAAGTTTTACCCTGATTTTCCCTGATTTTTTAGCATGTGGACAAGCTTGATTATAGATGCGATTTTCAAAAACACCAGAAAAAAAGGTACATTATTCACAGGTCCTGAATCAAAGACCAGACAAAACGAATACAACTATCAGATGAAGCAAACTGGTAAGACATCCAGGTTGTAAAATCTTCAACTCCTTCCATCTCTCGCAGAAGCTCTTCAATGAACTCAATATTCTCTTCAGTATATCCGTGGCTGGTGAAGTAGTATCGGCTCCAGTAATTGAGCTCACGGTTGAGATTCAGGCCGCTTCCAGGAGTCAGATCGCGGCTGGGCGTACCATGCCGTGCTGGAGTCGTTTGACGATTTACTCCGGGTCTCCGCATGTGCGAGGGACTATCTGTATTCTCATCAGTTGAAAATTTGGATATCAGGTATCAACAACTTACTAGGAGGAGACTGAAAGTCAAACAACAGTGAAACTGTGATAAAATTAACCTGATCCCTAGACCCAGATACTGGGGTTGAGATAGGTGTACCAGCTCTAGCGGCTCGCGCAGCAGTAGGAGTTGTTGGTATTTCTCTTGCAGGCAGATTGTCTTGAGTTGGTGGCGGAGCGGAAGGCGTCGGGGTTGGTGCTGTGCTCTCAGCTTCTGCATCAATTCCAACCTGTTGCATCGCTATGTCACGGATAGTACGGGCCATGGCAGGGTTATGGGCAGGGTAGTAGTCATGAAGAGGGTGTAGGTTCATGATATCGTCCTCACAAATGTGCGTGGCGGCGACGGCGTTGAGAAAATTGTTGAAGGCAAATGCACGTTGAAAAAGTGAGGGAGCCGTGTTGGTAGAATGCATTGCTTCGGCACTAAGGAAGAACTTGGTAAAATCTTTGAACAAAGCTTTAAGTGCTTACCCTGCAAAATAGAGACCCGGCCGTTTTGCTCCCTTAGCTACCCAGAAGATTCTTCCCGGAATGTTGACATGCTGGGCAACCCTAAGACAAACCTCACTTGTCTTCATACTCTCAACAAATCGAAGGGGACGCAAATGATAGTTTTCGATGATCCAGGGTTGAAAAAATTCCAAGAGGTATTCAGCTTCCTCAGGAGTATCGCACATAACACTCAGAGGCCAGGGATCTTGATTGACGCCACCTGGTTTCCATTTCCTGTTAGAAAGTTAGTAGAAAGACTTCAATAGACAAGATAAAACAGACATTGCCCATGCCAGCCCTGGTCTGAACTTGAGGTCAGACAATGCAGGTCCTAAAATCACGATCGAACTCATGAGGGTGGAACTGATTATTGTTTTCCTTGACCCAGAAGTATTTATTGCAGCCACATGCGCGCTTGTGTGATTATAAAATGGTCACATGGTGTTGTGTTGACAAACTTCAAGCGTGCAAGGCACGGCTTGTGCTGGCACTATGAAGCTCTTCAAACCATTCAAAATCAACGAGACACTAGGTGAGCTTTTCTTTCTCTCCACCCATTCCTTAGGACCGTAGTAACGCTCCAGGTGGACGCGGCTCCCATCTTTGAATATCCACGCAATGGAAATACGAAGATGCGTCCAAGTCTGCCTGACAGTGTTATCTACGCGTCTCCACAGCCGTTATCCGACGAGCGCGTGCCTACGCGTGCCCCATGCTAATAATATCTTTTCCCAGTCCAAGCAGTTGTACATGCCCCCGAGACTTTCAAATTTGCTTCAGCTCTTTACCAATTTGTTTTAGAAGAAGGAACCCACGATTACCTGGACCCAGCCCCTAACGAAAACTTGCTGTTCTCCAGCTCTCCCCTCACATCACTCTGCACTACTCCAGAGTGTTCTCGTCCGCTGTCTCCTACTCTCCAACCAACCTTGATTCTGAACAACACGACTGTAGCCACTCAGGCCATCCCTGCCAGCAAGAAGCGTAAAAATGCCCGTAACAAGGAGCAGAGCAAGAAGAACAAGAGGCGAAAGCGCCAAGAAGAAAGCATATCTAACCCGGCAGCCGAAGAGATCGAACCTCCTACGAACTCGTTTGATAAACACGCCATTAACATGCCCTACATCCAGTCAGCATTTTCACTCCAACACGACTCCCCCGTTGCCTCGACTGCATACATGGGGCTGAATGATCAAAGCCCCGAGGTGGATGGAGGTTATTGGATATCTGATTTGGTAGAACAACACGGATTTACAGAGGTGCAGTGGGACGGCAGGTATGTCATAACTTCTCAGTTCTATCCTTGCTCAACTATTCTCAGAACAAGTACGCCAGTCATTGACCTAGAGGGAACGTTCTGTGGCCTTCTAGCTGGACGCCCTGACGATGCAGGTGAATGGGACTCAACCGTTCAACGAGAGGCTGTGCACACTATCAAAAAATACCGTAGCAAATGCTCTTTCACCAAGAAACAGAGGAAAGGCCGACGAGGAAATTTCCCTGCATTAACAGCAGGAATCGCACATGGAGGAGGCTGAACAGTGAGTTCTTTGTATAGCTGTTCTTGCAACTACTAATCCGATGGCCAGCGTCCCGCCGAAGTTGTCAACAACAGTACTAATGCCGGCATTATCAGTCGCCTCGCTCGGCATCCATCATTTCAACACATGTCTGGCTTTGCAAACGGTGCGTTTCACTACTCGTATCGACATGGTCACAGCTCAGGGTACAACAGGTGTCTTCAAGACTTGGGCTCCTCGTCTTTACTCTTACTACTCAGACCATCTCAACTGCCTTCTTGACCACGATGCAAGTCTCAGCAAACTTTTTCAAAACAGCGTCTTTGCTGCGGCAACTTGGAACTTCGGCCTGAAGACTGTTTGCCAGGAGCATGTAGATTATGCGAACCTTCCCTTCGGGTGGTGTGCTATATGGGCTCTGGGGTCCTTCAATCCGAAGAAGGGCGGACATTTGGTTTTGTGGGATTTGAAGCTTGCAATTCAATTTCCCCCCGGTTCATTGATACTTATCCCTTCTGGTGTGCTTCGACACTCCAACACACGTATTCGCAGACACGAGCAGAGATTCTCATTCACCCAATATAGCACCGGAGGACTCTTTCGTTGGGTAGACCACGGCTTTCAGATCGAGGAAACATTTCAACAAGGCTTGGATGTTGAGGAAAAATGGGAAGAGGAGTCTGTATGTGCTGAATGTTGGGAAATGGGAGTAGGCTTGCTACTGAACTTAGGAGACTTTAGATTGTAGTTTGTGAATATTCTGAGACTTTGGGCATTGTAATAAAACAGTCTGTATTCGTATTTCTTGTATTGTGCAATTGCGATTCTCAAGTGACTATCTAATTCGAACTGTGCTTACCATGAAATCACTGAAAGCCTTGTCATGTCAGTATGTGAAAGGTGACTTGTTTCATTTTGATTCTTTGAATCTACCGGACATTGTTGGTTTTTACAACACCAAAATTGAACACCAAACATGAATACCAGCTCAATCTTTACATATTTCAGTGTTTTCTATCCATCGAACGCGCTCAATCTCTTCTAACTTGAGGAAAACTTAAGACTGTGTGGTGATATTCTGCCCATGGTGATATTCTGTCAGTGACGTAGATGCGATTGCAGATCTCAGGCTCTAAGATCTCCTCACAGATTCCGATGTTCGCAGTATCAATATTATATATATTTTATTCCAATCCCAAGAGGTCTGTAACAGTCACCAACTTGCTACCTGAGCAGGAACTCCAGAACATAATCATGGATGACGATTCTCTCAAGCTCTGGCTCCGTGGTCAAGAAGAAATTGATTGGATTAAAAACAATTTCCCCTGGTTTGAGGAAAAATCTATTCAATGGCTTCTTGACAATCGGAAAAAAGCTCGCTGTCGCTACATGAAGCAAGACAGGTCACGGCGTGAATATCTCAGGTGTGTATCATGAAGTGGTGTATCCTTTACTTTCTTTTGACTAGTGTTTGCAGAAGCAGGCCAGAAAAGATCGAGGCCGCAAGAGTTCACAACAAAAGGTAAGGGCATTGGAAACCGGTGGTCCTAATACATTTAACAATATTCTGTTCTCAGGCGACATGAGGAGTTTCAAGACAAGACTGATGACGAGAAAACTGAGATTCGGCGACGCCATGCTCTTGCGCAAAGTAGATGGCGCTCGGACAAGAGGGAGATTCTGGCGCAAAAGGAACGAGAACGTCGCAAGCGCAAGAAGGCCGAGCTTAAAGAGCTTGACCAGCGTCCTTGAAGCTAATAGTGAGTCTTGCATAATATTGAGTCTGTCATTCTATTGAACTGAGTCTGGTATTCAAAGCTTCCTCTCTTCAAACCTGGTGTTGTTGAAGGTCGTTAATCATAGTAGTTCGGCTTTTTTTAACTGCTTATCAGAAATACACATGATGCTAGACTTGGCATCACCAATTTCACTGTTTCAAAGTTTGAAAGTCCCCAGAGTACATTTTCATTTACGAGTTCAATGATACAATAACTACATAACTACTGATGTACTGACAGATTAGATAGAAAATCCACTATGCCTTTAACACAATCTGTAACAGCATCGTCGCCACCTATTGCATCATCATCCAACTCATCGGAATCTGAGAACCTTTCGTTGCCAGCCAATTTGTCAATTTTGTCATCACATGTCTCCGGTGATACCACAGAGAACGGTGCCTGAGTCGTGTGAGAATTCTCAGAGAACGGTAATGGTGACACAGGAAATATTGGTGGATTGGTAGGAGATGGGTGTTGAGTGTCAAGGAAGATCCTTTTCTTTTGCCAGCACTGGGTACACCAGTGAAGCCCTCTAAATCATACGTTTCGTTGATGCGGCGCAGGAGAGATTTGTTGATCCGATATCGTCGCACAGCGTACTCTCGGACTGGTCCGTGAATTGGAGTTCCTTCAAGGCCTTGTAGAACTTGTATGAAGTGTGCATGTTCATCGAGAATAGAGGTATGTAGCCTGTGAAGTTCGACATTACATCAGACAATCTCTTCACAGGCACGTTGTACTCGACGGTTCTTCTTCATCAACTCCTGCACCACTGGCTTTGCCCAGGGTTTGTCGAAAAGACTATGACGAGTATCCTGAAGAATGTTGAACTGGTCTAAGAATGTGAAATGAGAGACCTTGGTCCAATCAAGAGTGGGCTGGGGAGGTTGCAGAGCCTGGGCTGCCTTGTTGTAACGTTTGACGGCCCGTCAAATTGCCTTCGAGCGTTTTTGAAGCGCATTTGCAATCTGAGTCCGCATTTTGTAGCCTGTATCATATGCAAAGTTTGTGAACTGTCCAGAAAGTTTAGAAAGAATCACTCACCTGTTTGCGACAGATTCAGTCTGTGTAACTCGTAAAGACGCTGGATTACAAGTTTGTGTAGATGTTCGAGCGCTTGGCGATAGTCTCTAACATTCATGTACTCCAGAGTCTTGATGTATTCAGGGTCAGAAGGCTGCCAGCATTTGGAGATGTTCATGGCGAGTTCGAGCTGTACGAGTTCGTGAAGGACGAGATCACGCTTTTCAGCATAGAAACACCTCAACGTCTCTGTCTTCCTGGTTTCGGAAAGGTTGGCTGAGTAGTTTTGCAACACCTCGTAATCTTCTGGTGTTTGGGTTCGAAATTGACTACAAGCATTCTCGTAGCTCTTGCTGTAGGTAAAAGTAAGCAGTAGAAGGGGCAAATCATGACCGTTAATCACACACCATACATCCCGGTATTGGCGTAATAAATCCACATATGCAACTGCATGGAGGTCTTCATCCAGCTCCTTCCCAAGGTTCTGGAAATGCTGGGTCTCGTCAGCATAGTATGCTTCAAGGTCTGCAACGGTCAATCCAACAGCCCTTAAACCTTCCTCCAAAGACTGTCCTTCTTCAGCGATTGTTGCAAGTGCTTGAACGTAGTTGTTGTGGAGCATGTTGGCGAGGTTCTGATACTTTTCGTCATCCCAGTGTTGAAAATACAAGTCGATGAAAACACGGCGGTGATATGCAGTAGCATAACGTGTAATGGAAGCGAGATGGTTAGATGCCGAGAAGATGCGTTCGAGTGTTTCCAGATCCTCGAGACCCATTCCCTCGATATTAAGAGGATGGTACAGTAGCTGGCAAAGAAAGTTGTGGGAATAACCGTGAAATGCGTTAACACAAGTGCAGCAACCCCGTTCCTGGAAGCGAGCACCAAGAGAGCTGGACTTGATGGTTTGTTCAAAGCTGCAGCCAATATCATAACCCAGGATCCACCCCTCTCCAAAGGTGTCGAGGGCCATGGCAACCATAGCAAGTGCATACTTTGCGCTGTGATTGAAGGTTCTCAGTAACAGCAAATTGAAGGAATATGCATATGCACAGTTCACCACTTCTCACCATGTCTGCAAGCCAAAGTATAAACCCATGTCGACAGGCACTCGCAAAGATTCCGGTCTCCTCAAAGATATTCCACATCTTTTTTTTTGCCTCGGCTGAAGCGGCCTTCCAGTTCTTGGTACATGCTGCCAATGATTTCAAAAGCGACGTGTCCACGTCCAAACCATCTGTCAGGTCTCCACCCTCACCCAACCCAAGTACTTCTTCTTCGTCCTCGTCGTCCTCATTGTCATCATTCTTGAGGTCCGTACGTTTTGGCGGCCGTGCCTTGACTTTGTCAGCATACTTGTCAACAAACTCCGTTGACAGGAAGTAGTCGCTGCCATCAAAAGTTCACGTATCACCAGTGCGACGTCCGGGGAGTGTGGCCATGCGACGTAGTGAATTATTCCCATCACAAACCCACATCCGTGTGAACTTGAGCTTGGGCTCATCCTGCAGCTGAGGGAGAAGAGACTCAAGCTGATGGCGAGGGCACCGTTATAATAATAATTGTACTTACCTCGTAGCAACAAGGGGGACAGCTGTGTAGAACTCGATGATTGGGGGTGTTGTGGCCTAATTGCTCGGCAACACGAATATCAACGGCCCAGCGAATTTGAAGGTACGCATCAAAGACATTAGAGAAAGCAGACTGGTAAAACTGCCGGTATGGAATCTGGAGATGCGTCAGTCATGAAATGTTCGTGAAATGTTTGTGGAATCGCGTTGGACGTACCTTATAGAGGTGGCAGAGAACTCGGGCGAATGCTTCTATGCTAAAGGAAGCTTTGAAGCGTCGTATAGTGAAAAAAAATCCAGCATTGGCAATGCAAACGCAAGAGAAGGCTGTTCTGGTGAGTTGCCGAGAAAACCTGCAAGCACTAAAGCAACAGACGCATCAGTGTTTTCATCATGAGTAATCAGAGCGGATCTTGCCATTGTGTGTATGTCCAAGACATCGATGCCAAAATCATGGCCAGTGGTTTGGTAGAAATCACAGGTAGAATGAGATGTTGAAACTGAAGGAGAGGTGTTATGATATTTCCAAGTGATGTAGGTGTCAGTAAGTGGTTCAATGAGCCGGTCCCACTTCATTTGAAGGTTTTGAAGGCGATTTCTCCAAGTTCGAAAATCCTTACGTTTGAAGTGAAGACGCTTGGACCTGTAGGACTTGGTAAAATGGATTATGCAGTGAGGAGAAATAGGACATACTGAACTGCAGAGTGAGAACATTGAAATTCAATCAGATCTTTGACGTGAATCACCAGGGATTCGTTTACTGGGGCGGTGTGATCATTGTCTTCGTCGTCGAAGCCAGAGGAGTCAGGAAAGTCATCCATGACGACGTCGAAGTTTCCGGTGTCTGGTCTGACCCCGGCAAGCTCGTTCAAAGCATTCTGCGCATCCTGGCTCAATCCTGTGAAAAACTTGTGTGAACAGCTGCGTAGATAGACGCTAGAGCAAACGTACCTGCTACCTCACGAGAATATCGTTCTGCAGCTATTTGGCGCTCCTGAACCCACCTTCTGAAGCCGTATGGTGTACTTTGAGTGACGCCCTGCAGTCCAAATCGTCCCCCGCCCGACCCGAACTTAACTTGCTTCGAGACTCCTCTACTCCTTGACTTGGCCATAACGTGTGCTTGATACAGTGTTGCTGTAGCGGGAAGTGACGAGGACAGGCAAATGGAAGGGTGAGAAGTACACTGGTTACACTCTATAAAGTGATGTGACACTGAGTCACTGAGGCAGGAGACAATGGCGACGAAGGGACTGGTTGATTTGATGGCAGAAAAGTATTTCCGTATGGGAGGAGGCACTGAGGTGGGAAACGGCGGAGACGACGGTGAAGGGACTTGTTGATTTGAGAAGTCGAACCTGACTAATATGGCACGGGAAATTATTTCTGTAGGGGAGGAGGCGGGTTACAAGCGAGGAACGATGAGCACAAGCATCGGACAGCGTTCGGATGATGATGGTGAGAGGGATAACCGGAATGAGCACCGGTGATGTGTCAATCCAACGTGACCTCGGTCTAGCCCCGAGATCACGAGCCCACGTGTGGCCGTTCGGCAGAGCTGATGGGACTTGAGGGAACTCCTCCTCGAATTCTTACTGTAAAAGGGAAGATATCAAAGTTCTATTAGCAGTAGTTATCAGCCAGGTATCAACTGAAAACTGGCAGTGTGCGGTAAACAACTAATTTGATTGCTATAGATTTGCCAGAGCCGGGTCTTCTTGGCATGTGTATATCAAAGGTAATGTGGGAGGTTGAGGTGATGTAAGCTGATGTCCGAACTCTGAACAAACCTGGGCTATCTCTTAATCATAATGTCCGAATTTTGGGTCAAACATTTTTCATCAGAAGGGGTGTTTTGTCCGAACTATGGGGAAACATTTTGGTGAAAACAAACATTTTTTGTCCGAACTCTCGATTAAACATCTGATAGCATAAGCATGGGTCCTGGTTCTTCTGAAAATCACAAAAAACATGTTTCTGATAAGCTCTATTAGTGCACTGCACAGGTCCGGCGGGTTGCTGCGGGTTATGGGTTTGGGTATTGCGGGTATGGGTACGGGTCCAGAATTTGAAACCCGCACCAACCCGTACCCGTAGAGAAAACCCATCGCACTGCCACAATCATTTTGTGCATGGGATAAAATTGTGGCTGAGCAGCATTTGCTCAATTAAAAATAGTTCTGCTGCTCTAGCTGTCTAGATCTACAAACAAAAAGTGTTCCTATAGAATAGGAAAAGTTACTTTTGTAAAAATACGCACTACTTTATGCACAAATTTCAGTTATATTTGATGTTTTTTATAATAAATACCAATGTTATGCTTATTGTATCTTGTTTTCTTGCCTGAGAGTGTGGTGCTATAAACATTAAATGCTCTCTTAAATAATTAGAATTTATCTGTCTAAAAATAAAAGTGTGTTTATGCATGAGTTCTATGTCTATTTGATGATTAATGATAAAATCGTCAAAGAATAATGTATTGTGACTTAGTATTACATTATTTTAAGTGACCCTATAAACAGAAAATGTTGTGATTCACTGGATTGTGTTGAATTTGACAAAATACCAATCCATTTATTAACAAATTTCTATTATCTGTAGGCATTTTTGCTTGTACAACAAAAACAAAGACAATAATATGCTAGATACATCAGTATAATATTACTACATTCACGGGTTTCCCGCCAAGGGTATGAACCCACACCCATACCCGTCAAACCCGTCAGAAACCCGTACCCGTTGGACGGATATGGTTTTCGGCGGGTACGGGTACGGGTTGGGTCAAAAATACCCACAGTATACCCCTGCAGTGCACTAAGCTCTATTGAGCTGAACCCGAGTCCAACTCGAGCTGACAAATTGCGCGAGCTACTCATTCAGCCAAGCCAGCAGATGAGCTCGAGCTGGACTCGAGTTGTACAAATAACGGCACCCCCTATCTCTGTAGCTAGTAGCTCTATTCAATCGATGTTAAAAAGATAAAGTAGTGTATACTTTACGCATTAAGTCCTTTTACAACGAAGCGTCACTAAAAAGACTAAGTAATTCTGATATGTTACCATGAGATAAAAGGTAGTCTATAGTATTAGAGTCAACATCGGGCACCGAGCACTCAGCCTTAGTAGCTACTAATCCTTCCATGAAAGATAGGCAATCTTTACGGTACATAAACTTCTCCATGGTTGTTGAAGAGAGAGAGAATTCCACCGAAGCGTGTCAGTTTCTTTACTTGATGAGAAGACACATTTGTGCAGGTAAGACATCAAGGGCGATTTCAAAGAGCAGCAGGAAATCAGTGCAGCGTTGCTAAACACGATCTGTCAATGCGATATATGGCTAGAATAATTACCTGCCAGAACCGAAGAAGATTGAAATCTTCCAAACAAGGATCATTTGGACCGATAATGCCCGCAGTCTCATGTCAGAAAAATTACATTTTCTGGCATATCAGGCCTGACTAAGCTATCAGGCCTGATTAGGCGCTGACAGCCATTGACGAGTACAGCTCAGGCGTGATCATGTTCCTGTGCCAACCTGGAGCCTGACCAGACCTGCTCAGGTCTGATGACGTTGGCGTAGCAATCTTACCAGACCTTACTGTAGATGTTGATATATAATAGTATATAATATAGTCAGAAAATTTAGAAATCACATATCAGGCACAACCCAAGCATAACCAGCTGGATCAAGCCTGGTGGAGTCTAGTCAGACATAAGCAGATCTAATAGTATCCACCTTAAAACTTAGCCAAGTGAGGAAAGGACAGTCTGTAATTCAATATTTTTTAAGAGCACCCCCATGTCTGCCTACCATCATTTCTCGTGTCCCACGACGAGGCAAAGGTCCTGAGCGGTCATGAGAATTGTCTGCCAAAACGGGGGTCAGAACTACTGTACATATATTGGTAATACCCTGTCCATATTGTCGGCACTTTGGCTGAGTGGTTTGGATATTATAAATCATGTGACACTGATCTGCTTCCAAGAGATTGCGTGTTTGATCCTGGCTCCATGAGGTATGTATACTTGTAAAAATATCTACATAGTGAACTAACGGTAAGTGCTAGTGCCCATCCTGCCCACTGTCAGAGTTACCGACCAGTATGTCTGGCATGTTAGTACTGGGCAGTAATGTCATGAATTTCCCCTGTCTTGATCTCTTATTGTTTCCATGTTACTATTTCCATTTCTCATTGCCATTATTTCATTGATATCTTCCATCATTCCATTCCATTCTTCACATCATCAGCTTCTCCCTTTGTTGTTACCATCAACTTGATTGATTCTCCCTTGTTTCTATTCTTTGATATCTATCTCTATGGACACTCTCACCTATTCAGTTGCTCTCATATATTCCGATGGTCATTGTAGATAGTTCCCCAGTCTGTCCACTTTTGTCCTTAGATCCCTACTGCTCAGCTCTGTCTCAGTACTATGTAGACATAGGCACATTACTGGCTCTCTCACCTCTATCTATTCTCCTTTGTTGATTCTGACCCTGTGTGGTGGCCTGAGAGGTATCCTGGACCCTAGTTGAGCTGTTCCTGACAAGTAAAGAGTCAGTGAGTGGTGGTTGATGGGGAAGGCTGGTATGTGGGTGTTGAGAACTTGCTTTTACTTGGTGCTCCAGTATATCTGACCATGCCTGACTATATCTGACCATACCTGACCAGGCCTGACCAGGCTGGATAAGACCGGATCAGGTCGTCATGCCTGGTTAGATTAGGTCAGACCTGATAACATCAATTAGTACATGACTGCTGACTTATAAGACAGTCTCAATCTGACAGCCTTATCCAGTCTAATTTTGTAAAATCCAGCAATATATTTGATTTGCGATTTTTCTGACACATATTTCTCAGGTGGTGTGGCACCACCTGTAAATTTGCCGAACCTTTAGGTTTGGCTCCTTCAACAGTTCCCCATATGGTAATGCCCTTCACCAAATATAGTCCTGACATAGTGTTACCACAGGTCGAGCTAGGTCAAGCTGGACATCAGCAATTTCTGAGGTGTGTAAAATGTATGGTGAGCATAAAGTGTATAAGCTTTATATGCCATCATACAGTTTCATGCAGAATTTGACTGATGGGCTTTATACACACTGTGTATAAGCAGTATGAAGCATGATCTGGGCATTTGTGAGTTGGACTTGGCAGATTTTCACAAATGGCGTGATCACGTGGTAGGCATCAGGCAGAGTTTCAAAGTTTGTTGAGAACTTCCACTGCCAGCACACCATCCCTCTTGCCTTCTTAATGCCTCCCTGAGTTCAACATGCTGAAGATTGGCAATCTATGCTCCTGTATTGGTCCTACTTTTATGATGACAGTCTTTTTCATGTCATTACTGGTGAGCATTTGCTTGTAAACATTGAGTCTTTGCTGACTTGAAATGACAGCAAGATTTTATGGGTTTACAAATGGGCTTATTGGGTTTTTGGGTACATTATATTATTGCAGTGTGTTAATGAGTCGTTATTTTAGTGGAAAGAACCCCACCAAAACAAACAAAACACTTTTAATTGTTTGAGGTGCTTGTGAACAGACACAATGTTCTTAGGAAAAATTACACTTTTGATTTAACACACTTGGTAAGACTTTTGGGTTTTATAACAGAAGGTATATCACAGGAACAGTAAACAAGTCAAGTTCAATCACTTTCTCTCAAAACAGTACTTCAGATTTAATGCAGATGTTCAGTCTAGATCAGATTGCAGCAGTAGTCCAGTATTCAGACAGACAGACAGACAGACAGTTCAGATTCAACAGTATCAACAGTATATATCCACAGTATGTTTTGACTTTAGAGGTGATCAACCTTTGGTTTGCTTATTTATAGTTTAGAGCTTACACTAGTAGGTTATATTCATGATGGTCCAAAGCTATTAGCTCCAGACACTTGCTAGTGTACTGTACAATGTGTCACTACTTTTCTACTGTACAACCTACCTACTTTTATACCTATCCTACAATATATTTGAATGTCCACTAAAATACTATTATAATAATACAAAATTATTGTTTGGTAGGTGTATTGAGTCTAATCATTCCTTATAAGTATATCTTCTCCTTTCTTGCTCATTTTATCATATAGATTATGTAGGAAAATATTGGTTCCTATAGCTTTTTACTTCCTCTTGTTTCAAGCTTTTTACCTCGGTAGCGGGCGATCATAATGCTCCACTATACTGCGGTTGTTACTCCTGATAGTCTCGGTAGAGCAATTAGTTGGATGTTGATTATCCAGCTACATTCGGTACTTCCTGGACTATAACACTTTTTCTTTCTCTTTTATTACTGTGGCGCTACTGAAAGTACTTGGTTAAGTATTCCTTAGTAATATCCTCTCTTTGGTAGTGCAGTTCTAATCAATGGTAATAGGTGTGTAGTCGATAGAAGGTAAAACCAGCTAAAAACCACAAGTAGTGTGTAGTTCAGGTGTGTTCAAATATAAAAATACTTTGAGTAGTGAATTTAGAAGCAGAGCCTTCGGAGTGAACACCTGAGTGAAATAACTAGTACCGAAGGTAAACTAGTAGGACAGTTTGAATGTGATGTGTTTAAAGACAAAAGTCTAGGGAAATAGCTTCGGGTCGTGGTAATAGCTTCAGATTTTTATAACAGCTTTGGACTTTATAGTAGCTTTGGGTTTTTATATGACTTCAGATTATAGTAGAGCTTCGGATTGACTTCAAATAAAACTTCGCTTTGCTTTGGTATGAACTTCAATAGAAAATATGCTTTGGTTGTCACTTCGCTTCGAACAAACTTCATACTTCTTAGCTTTGCAAAGTAATTTGTGCTCTGGACTCTTCTGTGTATTTTCCCCTGAACCAACTAGAGTACCACTAGTAACTATAGCCTTAGGAGATAATCCCAAAGCTGAGTATGTATGGGTGATTGGCTAAGCTAGCTAGAGTACCTACGGTATTTATGGATTCAGGAAATATTAGATAAGTAAAACTGTACAGTTGCAAACCATGCTTCGGCAGTGAGTCATGTCAGTGTAGCTGAGTTGACACCTTTGCATAACCATATTGCATTAGCTAACCATTTGTAAAGGGGTAGACTTTCCAAAGCTCATAATAGTGCGCAAGCAATCACCCTCAGAGTGTAATGACCATTATAGAGTTGATCCTTTGGTGAATGGAGTATGTGTAGGGTGCTAGTATAGCGTACCCTAGCATAGAGTTATAAACTGCTTAGGCATATTATAGTAGGAACTAGACTATAGTCCTTTGAATATAATAGGGGAAACGCACAAATTAGTCTGTAGAATTATAACAGGCATATCATCTCCCCCCCACTATAATATTGACCGTCCTCGGTCATCCTTGGTACAGTTTTCCCAAGTCACAAGAACACTGTAGACGTGAAATAAGATTTGCCTATGCAATGATACGCCGTACACCTGTGGGGCTATATTTTCCAAATTTTAACTATAAAGTGATTACTATAGTAAGAGTATAGTGTAATATATAATACTATTGGCACTAAGAAAGAGATATACACAAGAGATAGCTAGATTACTTTTATCCATGTCAGACCTAAAGAATAATATCAAGTATCAATCACAGGGAACATCTGTGTGAGAAACTATAATAGATGTCTTCAGAGTCTCGACTTTACATCAAGAAGCTATATCGTGACTTAACAAGTCACAAGCAATGTTAAGAATTATATCGCGAGCCTAAATTATATTGTGACTTAAAAGATATAAGTTATATCGTGAGCGATCTTTAAAAACGTCAAGACCCAATAGTAAAAACTTATATTGCGACTTACTCTGAAGGAGACAGGTTAAAGAGATAGAGGCACCAGGAAAGACCGATCAGTTACAATAAGCTTTGACTATGAAGAAATACCAACGTGTTTAGGGGATTGTCAGTCGCAATCTACTAAACCCAAGGTACCAGAGGTGGACAGATGCTACTACCAAAGTTCAGATGGTTCAGGAACTAAGATATCCCTATCATCTGTGTAAAGTATACCCTATACCCAGTCCATATGGTCATAACAACTGCCAGGGTACTCAAGACGGTGTTCCAAAGCTATATCGCTAATGTGCTTGCTTGGGGAAACTCAAATATGAGCTTTGCAAACAATTATTGTAGTGCTTCGTGAACGAAACAACACAAAACCAACACAAAATATAATAATTGAGCGAGGTGGTGTAGGGTGTAGAAACACTTCTTGATGAACTGTAGAGTTCTCTAGCTCAAGGACAAGACACACAATAGTTTAAGACTAATTCCAAAGTCCAATAACAAATCTTTCCAAATGACAAGTTCTTTCTTCTTTAAAATTCACTAACCAAAGTTCAAACAATAACCAAGTCACAATTCTTATGCACACAATACGATTGCACCAAAATAATAGTCTTTGTTAAAGGTTCTTAGGCCTTTGTCTTGTAGGTAAGGGTAATGTAGAGTTTCCTTTGACACAATAAGCTGGCCTGGGCAAGTGGGGTTTAGGAACCCTCCAAGAGACACCAGGATCCACAGCGAGTGCTACTGTACTACTCTGTCGTCTACCTACAACTACATGGTCCTTTTATACTCTAGAAACTAGTAACTGTATAGTTTTAGATTTTATTTAAAAGTCCGATAAAAGATATAAAGAAATACAAGAGTAAAAGAGATTGACACTGAGAGAGACTATATCAGGAAAGATGATTACCTATAGAGGTAGTAGGTCTGTGAAATATATACAAGAAATGGGAAAATATGGTATATCTTCTTATCAGTGCAATCTAGTGGTTCTTGGGTCAAGGGTTAGTATCCTCACATACCTTATGGATGATCCCATCCATAGTCTTGCATTCAGGAATAACTAGATTCCGTTATACGCAAACGGTTTCATATGGCGTGCGCAGTTATGTGTAACCTGCATCCATATGGTCTTCTTGATATTGGTATGGAAATACCGGTGCATGTCTTAACCATGATCTGACAGCTATCAGCAGATCAGGATGTAAGGGAACTATCTTGAATAGTGTTGTCTTGTGATGAACGGAATACCCCTATACATGTAAGTTCTTGCACTGTTTCGCGTAAGGTCATCTCACGGATGGTGCTTCGTGTAAGACAGCTTCGCATAAAGTTGTGACTTTAGGTCTTCTGGATAGGATGGATCTAGCTCTAAATATAGACTAATCCCTAGTTCTTATTTAGTAGTCCTGATATCTTCTTTGTATCGTCTTAAAGTCCAATAAGTTGTTATCCCGTTGAATTTAGAGACTTTGCGGAGGTGTAAATACTTGCGGGTAGCTGCAAGTATACCCGTGGGAAAACTCGCTTATACTCGCACTCGCAAGTATTTAATACTTGCGAGTGCGAGTACAGACGAGTGCGAGTATGACTACCTGGAATTGCAAGTATACTTGCGAGTACTTGCAGGCCATTACCTTTGCTGTAATACATTTGGGATTATAAATAACATCTAACTTATAATGCGGCTTAAAATTTGCTTAAAATCTCTCAGAGCTATAAACTCAATTGTTCCTCACAATACCAAGTTACTGATAACACTTCAACATTTTAAAAGCTATGCTACAAGAGACAACATTAATCTACACTGATATCAAGCAACTCAGGCATATCATCTACATCCTCTTCAACAGAGTCAACCGACGACAGGCTGAACAAACGAGACCAAAACATACAGTGGAAAGATAGGGGGTAAAGTTTGGGCAAGACCATGAATGAGCCAAGGAAACGTATAAGGTGGTGGCAAAGCATTGGTCAATGAACAATGAAAGTGTGTTCATTCTGACGATGCCGACTACATCATTGAACAATAGGTTCAAGTGAGGCGGTGCAGAACAATTGCAGGACGATGAAATTCATTCAAAAAAGAGCGCACATAAACACGGGCCAATGCTTGCTCTATGTTGATGATGAGTTGTTCAAAATGAGCTGGAGTGATCCTTCCATCTTCCGGAAGCGTCGGAAAGGGATATTTGAGCACGTCAGGCTTATCAACTGGCCAATCTGAAATAACGTTGAATAAGGCCTTAACATAAGGAAGTCGTGAAGTGTATTGGCAAGACAATAATCCAGAGTTAGGGTTCACAAAATCGACCCGAAAAGCTAAGCCAGGCCAACATGCCTGCAAATCTTCCTGACGTTGATGCCAATTGAGGCCTGGTAACAGTCGTCAGTCAAGTGCCATCAGCTCCATGCGGAACAACACCTCATACAGCTCCCACACCACCATCCTTGATACCTCAACTGTAACTAACTCTCCGGGTTCTAGCTCCCTTCCTTCCCAAGATGTTGGTACCAACGCAAGAGTCTTCAGGTCAAGTCGAATACCATGTCGGGTATCAGCCATGTACTCAGCTAGGAGCTTGTTCATAGGCTCATGTATTTGACTGGTCTTCGAGTCAGCTGAGTACTTGAGACCAGAGGCAAGTTCAAGGATAGATTTCCATTGAACAGGACGCAGCCATTGGGGAGCCGAATCGGAAGACGAGACACGGTACCGGAAAATCTCACGCAGTTTGATCCATGCACATATACATCGAGACTTGACGGTGTCATTGGAGGACGAAATCAGGACTTCAGGCGGCGGGAAGCAGTACCCCAAGTCAGACGCCGGAAGTCTGTCACTTAGAGATGCCAGTTCTGCCTGAGCAATACCCCAGCAAGGCACAACTGGGACGTTCTGAGCACTCTCGAGCTGAAGAAACTTGTTGTGATTGACTGAAGGTTTAGCCAGAGATTGTTTGCTAGGCCGGGAATCTGCAAAGAACAAGTCAGCTATCTGCAGCTGTCACGAACTCGTATTATTTTCATTTCTTTTCTTGTTTACTACTGTTTTACTCTAAAGCTATTACCTTCATCACAGACAATCGATCCAAGGGATCACTTCATGTTAACTGTATGTTCTACTTCCATTCTGTCATACTACTATTCCAGTTCTTTATCTTTCCATAATCTTTCCATAATCTTTCCATAACCTTTCCATAACCTTTCCTGAAACACGCTGTGACCTGTATCTATTGTTGATGTCTTCTTCTCTTCCATCATTGCCTTCTCCCTGCCTCACCGCAGCCTCGTTGTTTCATTTACCCTATCACTGCCTCGTTACTGCCTCATGACTCCTTAGGTCTTCTCACTGCTTCACACTGCCCTACGCTGCCTCCTTCCTCTATTGATAGTCAACAGTATTTAAACCTTGTGTCCTGTAAACCTAGTCCTTAGCTTGACCTCCTGTCAATCTCGGACTAGGTGTGTATCCTTGTACTTGTTTTCCTGCCTCAATATAACCTGTCAATCTCAGACTAGATTCCTGAAGCTCTCCTGATTACTGCCCTACTGTGTCTACTTATCTAGTGTCGCTCTTTGTGACATTAGGTCAAGCTAACTACTGCAGGTACTGACGATCTCCGTCTAGATCGTCCCTACCACTGTCAAAACGTCGTTCTCTGGAAACACTAGCGACTGTAGAGGTCTTCCACACGGCTTCGACGTAACCCGCCAGTGTCACGTTCACTTTTGGGACAACGAGTTCTTTAAGTGCATCTGAAATAACTGTCCATCTGCCACCCTCTCTATCGCATCCATCTCATCCCTAGAGCTTGAAGGGCGAACCCATCGAATCAAACCGTTACCTGCCCGTTTCCCTCGAGTAGAAGCCACTCCGTCACCATCTGCTACCCCAGTACTACAGCCCCCACCACCGCCACCTGAAGACTTTGCTCAGACAGTTCCATCTCCTGCACCGTGTCACGAACTGCCTCTATTCTTTTACCTCCCCCTTCATTTCCTCATCGACGAACCCTATCAAAACCTGATTGCAGGCTAACCCAGACCAAACTCCCATGATACCTCGATTCCTTAATCACTACATGCTTCGATCATCAGCTGAGCAGACATCTGATCTCACCATCTGTCAATCACGGACCGAGTTATTGTCTTATGATAGGTTCCATAGAACCCATCACATCATACTACCCGGATACTCATATCGATGTGACTCTTACCTATTGTTCCACATTGGGAACAAAACTTAGGACTCTGTATAAATACCATAGACACTGTAGTTAGTTCCTCAGTTCGTCCTCTTCGTCTCTACACTGTACAACTGTAGTTCTGCACTGTATTTGAGCTACAGACGGCCAGCTCACTCTTTTCTCTCTCTCTCTCTCTCTCTGTTTTAGTGTGACTTGAGTGGTTTCAGTGTCGTCGACCCCAGTCTTGACACTAGGACGAACTCTCTTACACTCACCTCACAACCCGACACCCTGGCTATTCTTCGATTTCAACCATTCAAAAACGCTCGTACTATCATCCGCAGAGTGCCCTACACATTGCCATATTCCCAGATCACCGACTACCAACACATCGATCATATCCCTGCTTTGAAGGCTGACCCTTGGTCCTTTGACAACACCTGGATTTGCACTGACCGTTGGACCTGGAGATCAGGTGAAGTAGTCCTCTCTGAATATTCTCGACTACGAGTTATCTTTGACGTGGACAACGAGGAATTCATCATTCGCACCACCAGACCTATCTACCTTGACGACTCAGAACCCCTACTGCCGATTGTGATTGCAGCAACAGATCTCTTCTTTTACGACAGAAACAGGAGACCTGCTGACCTATACCCTTTTCCTTCGAATTAGTCATCTCGTTGTATGACCAGTTCGGAACGAACAAGCCGCAGATACGGAACCCCAGTACCTGCTGTAGCAGACCCCGAAAGAATTATCAGATCAGGATCTAGATCCAGACCTGGTTCTCAACCCGGATCCCGAATTCCATCTCCACGTCGTGTAACACCCTCACCACAACTAGCTACCCCTCCCGCTTCTACAGCCCAGACAGGCCAACGACTAGCCTGTGCATCAGCATCTCACCTCTTTGACGGAGACCAGTGGACAGACGTATACGAATTACCAGCAGGATCTGGAAGCTTTTTCCTCTGTTTATATAACCCTTGCCCAAACAGGTATAACGAACCGCGGTTGACACCAAGGCCCAATCAGAGTTGGGGACTTGCGATCGCAAATTCACAGGAAGAAGCTATCAGAGGACACCAAGAACGTACAACCCCTGCCCCATCCAATCCATTAACCTTCCCCCCGCTCCAGACTCCTCAACCACAACAGCTGTCTGCCTCCACTGTTGTCGATCTTACCCACTCCCCACCTGCAGCTGAACCTGAACTAGAACCTGAACAAGAATTGGAGCCTGAACCAGAAGAATTAGTGGCAGAACCTGAACAACGATCCAGAACTCATTCACCCCAATCACACCACCCTCGATCAGAATCAGCCATGTCTACCAACACCAATGGTTCAAGTGGAGAACGAGGAAGTAAACCAGAGGACTTTACAGGAGAACGAAGTAAATCACGTCGGTGGTTGGCATTGTTTAACAACTACCTACGTTTGAACAAAACCAGGTATACGACAGAAGAAGATAAAGTCTCTCTGTTCCTCTCATTCTTCAAAGGAGATATAGGTGGAAGATGGGCTGAAGCCCGTCTCACAGAATATGATAATGACCAGGATGATGAAGATATAGCAGAAGGGAATAAGCGTTGGACCACCTTGAAAAGTGTCACAAAACGTTTCAAGGACGACTTTAGACCTACGGCTTATGATGTGGCAGCACAAACCGCTGTTGAAACCATCAAACAGGAAGGGAAATTGATGGATTTAGATGAGTACAACACTTATTTCGATACATACGCAGATGACTCTGGCTTTGATGAGACCGCCCTACTTCATTTCTACAAAAAGGGCCTCCACCCTAAATTGGTTGACAGAATCTCCGATACCTACCCAGTACCAAAGACACTCGAAGGGTACAAGGAAAGGGCCATGGAACGACAACAGGAGTACCTTAGTAGACGGGCAGAGAAGGCCAGATGGGGAAATCCACGTTCCACCAGGACCACAAACCCTACAGGTGGACGGGCAGGAGCCAACATCAACGCATTTAATAATGCAGAACCAGGTGCTAGACCTTCTAACTCTCGAACTCCGTTAACTGCAGATGAACGACAGGCTCTCATGAAGAAAGGGGCATGCTTCAACTGTCGTCAGGTTGGCCACCTATCACGAGACTGTCCTACCCGTCAGCAAGGACCTCCCAGAGCGCCTGCTCAACCAGGCCGAGCCATTCGTGCTACTGAAACATCGAACGTTTCAGAGACTCCTACTTCATCTGCATCGAGAACAGAGACTCCATCCCCCCGCGACACGGTCAAGGAGATTTCGGATCTGATCAACAGGGTAAAGAGCTTGCAAGGAGAAGAGAAGGAACAGGCGGCTGTATACTTGAAGGATGTTACTTCAAACTTGGATTTTTGAAACCCTCCCCTGCAGTATCGTCAGGAGGAGTTGTACACTATACCGGACTTTGTAACAATCGATTTTCTGTTTTGTCTTCCCCATGTGAGCACATGTTTCCGTCTGAACTTAGAATGTCGACAATCACCCAGAACAGACAGATGCCATCAATTATGTTACATGTGGAATTCATTGGAAAAATCACCGGTAGAAAAATCGATGCAGAAGCACTTCTTGACAGCGGAGCAGAAGGAATCATTATTAACTCGCGCTTTGCGAAAAAGAACAATTTCACATTACGACCTGTCCCTAAACCCTTCCCAGTGCGAAATGTAGATGGATCAGAAAACATCATGGGCTGGGTACGACATTATACCATTCAAAAATTCCGAATTCATTCCCAGGATTCCGACTCCTACCATGAAGAACAAGCACATTTTTATGTCACTGATATAGGAGGACACGACATTATCCTTGGAACAGATTGGTTAGACGAACATAACCCAGAAATTAACTGGAAGGAACGACAAATGAATCTTACAAGATGCCCCCCTACCTGCAAACTAAAGAATCCTCCAGTGAAAAATGTGCGTACCAACAGTAAAATCTCTGGATCAAATTCTACTCATGATCCTCGTGACCACCATCGAGACTACCATGTAACCTGGAAGGAACCATTGAACACCTACAAAGCGACCCCTCAATATAAGATAGCAGGACGACGAAGATGGAAGACAGATCCTCGACTTCTTTATCAGATACCGATCAACTCGACCCTCTTTACAGAGGATGAAGATGATTCATTCCAAATACCTCTAGAATGGGAACAACGAATTATGAATACTCTCCTAAATAAGGCAGCAGAAGATACAGTATGTAACGCGCCAGACCAGGACAGTATTCCTATCCCTATACGAGCAACCTTTACTAAATCGCAGCAACTAGCGGAAGACAGTCACAGAATAAATCAGAAACCTCTCAATCAACAAATTCCTGACCAATATCACAAGTATCTCAAAGTCTTTGATAAACAGACCTCCGAACGACTACCAACTCGAGGAGAATGGGATCATGCCATTGATCTCAAGGAAGATTTCAAACCTAGACCTTGTAAAACCTATCCTCTGTCACCGGTGGAGCAGAAGGAACTTGACACATTTCTTGATGAGAACCTGGCTAAAGGGTATATTCGACCCTCTAAATCTCCAATGGCAAGTCCCTTCTTCTTCGTAAAAAAGAAAGACGGAAAGCTTCGCCCTGTACAGGATTATCGGGAGTTAAACAAAGGGACGATCAAAAACGAGTATCCCTTGCCGCTGATTTCAGAACTAATAGACAAGTTGAAGGGAGCTAGAGTATTTTCAAAGGTGGACCTCCGTTGGGGTTACAACAATATCCGAATCAAGGAAGGAGATGAATGGAAGGCTGCATTCAAGACAAATCGAGGCCTTTTTGAACCTACAGTGATGTTCTTTGGACTGATGAACTCACCGGCAACCTTTCAAGCGATGATGAATACTCTCTTTAAAGACCTCATTGACTCGGGCAAAGTGGTTATCTATATGGATGATATCCTGATATTCACGAAAGATCTGGAAGAACATCGTAACATCATGGAACAGGTATTACAACGACTAATGGACAATGACTTATATGCCAAACCAGAAAAATGCATTTTTGAAGCTAAGTCAATCGAATTTCTAGGCCTTATAATCTCACACAATACACTGGCCATGGACCCAGTAAAGGTATCAGGAGTAACGAACTGGCCAACCCCTCGAAATGTCAAGGAAGTTCAATCCTTCCTTGGCTTTGGCAATTTCTATAGACGCTTCATTCAAGGATTTTCAAAAGTTGCTCGTCCACTCTTTGAACTTACAAGAAAGGACCATCCTTGGAGCTGGACAGATAGCAGTCAGGAAGCATTTGATGCTTTAAAAGTTGCGTTCACCTCATCCCCTGTTCTTTTAATGCCTGATCCTTTGAAACCTTACCGAGTCGAAGTTGATGCATCAGATTATGCTACTGGAGGAATTCTATCACAGCAAGACCATGAACAGAAATGGCATCCAGTAGCATATTTATCGAAATCTCTATCGAAAACAGAACGAAACTATGATATCCATGACAAAGAACTCTTAGCCATTATCCGAGCTCTTGAGTCATGGCGACATTACCTCGAAGGAGCCCCACACACTATTGAAATCTTAACAGATCACAAGAACTTGGAGTACTTCACTACAGCTCAAAAACTTAGTAGACGACAAGCTCGGTGGGCATTGTTCCTCACTCGTTTTGACTTCACATTGCTGCACTGCCCAGGTACTTCTAATCGAAGTGACCCCTTGTCCAGACGGACAGACCATAAAGAGGGGGTAGATCGAGACAACTCGGATCGCATTCTGTTAGATCCCAAGTTCTTTCAAATAAGAGCTACTAGACCAGGATCAGTAACGACTATCGGAGACATTGAGTTACGGAAGCGAATTCGGGAATGTCCACAACGAGATCAAGAAGTAGTGAAAGCGTTGGATGTCATTTTACACAACGGACCCCGATCATTGGTAAAGAATTTACAGGAATGGAACTATGAAGATGGTTTGATCTTGTTCCGGGGAAAAGTATATATCCCCAATGACATCAAACTACGACAAGACATAGTCAAAATGCATCATGATAGCTTGACAGCAGGACACCCCGGTCGATTCAAAACTTACGAACTAATTAGCAGAGAATTCTGGTGGCCCGGTATGTCGGTTTTTGTTCGAGACTACGTGGATGGTTGCGCTACTTGCCAGTTAACAAAGACAGTTAACCAACCAAATCATGTTCCTCTGGTCCCTAATGAAACACCAAATCGACCGTTCGGCACTATTACCACAGATTTCATCACGGATCTACCTGAATGTCAGGGATTCAATGCCGTTAATGTCACTGTAGATCGTCTGACCAAGGCCGTGGTGATTTCCCCCTGTCGAAAGGACATTGATAGCGACAAGACAGTAGATCTACTCTTCGACAACACTTGGCGTCGATATGGACTTTGGGACAAAATGATCTCAGACCGTGGACCTCAATTTGCAAGCAAAGTCATGAAAGGTATTTATGCAAAGCTAGGCATAACATCAGCCCTAAGCACTGCATACCACCCTCAAACCGACGGCGAGACAGAACGATTCAACCAAGAATTGGAACAATTCCTCCGCATATTCTGTAACTATCGTCAGGATGACTGGGTTAAATGGCTACCATATGCTGAATTCTGTCATAATTCTCGCACACATTCTGCTACAGGAAAATCTCCATTTGAACTACTTCATGGATTCCTCCCACGGCTCTTCCCCACTGTAAACCCAATTTCACAAGTTCCAAGCGTGGAAGAACGACTACAGAATTTAGAAGCCATCCGTAAGGAAGTCCAGGCGAGCCTAGATATGGCTGCAGAGTCAATGAAAAGAAGCCATGGAGATCATATCAAAGAAGGGAAAGAGTTCAAAGTAGGGGATAAGGTATTATTGGATGGAAAGAACCTAAAAACGAACAGACCCAAAGCTAAGTTATCAGATCGACGTCATGGACCATTCATCATCACTGAAAAAATTGGAAAGGTCAACTATCGGTTACAACTTCCAAAGACCTGGAAGATTCACCCTGTCTTCCATGCATCCCTTCTCATGCCATTCCGGGAAACGAGAGCTCATGGACCAAATTTCCCTGGACCACCTCCAGAACTTTTACCAGATGATGAAGAATATGATGTAGAAGCGATTTTGAACTCTAGACCAACACGAAATAAACGAGGGGTTGAATACCTAGTGAAGTGGTTAGACTATTCGGATGCAGAAAACTCTTGGGAACCATCATCAGGACTTCATGGAGTACAACAGTTGATTGACGAATTCCATGCAAAAAATCCCAGTGCGTACAAATCACCTCCTTTTAGACGACCTGGATCTGCTGTTCAATCCTTAGACATACCTTGGAAACTGATATGGCAATTAACATCGGTGCTCCAGGCGCAAGCACCTCCTGAAGAGGGGGTAATGTCACGAACTGCCTCTATTCTTTTACCTCCCCCTTCATTTCCTCATCGACGAACCCTATCAAAACCTGATTGCAGGCTAACCCAGACCAAACTCCCATGATACCTCGATTCCTTAATCACTACATGCTTCGATCATCAGCTGAGCAGACATCTGATCTCACCATCTGTCAATCACGGACCGAGTTATTGTCTTATGATAGGTTCCATAGAACCCATCACATCATACTACCCGGATACTCATATCGATGTGACTCTTACCTATTGTTCCACATTGGGAACAAGACTTAGGACTCTGTATAAATACCATAGACACTGTAGTTAGTTCCTCAGTTCGTCCTCTTCGTCTCTACACTGTACAACTGTAGTTCTGCACTGTATTTGAGCTACAGACGGCCAGCTCACTCTTTTCTCTCTCTCTCTCTCTCTCTGTTTTAGTGTGACTTGAGTGGTTTCAGTGTCGTCGACCCCAGTCTTGACACACCGTCCCCATCTCCTGCACCGTCCCCATCTCCTGCACCGTCCCCATCTCCTGCACCGTCCCCATCTCCTACACCATCACACCACTCAGAATCTGACACAGAAATGACCGATAATAACCTTGGATCCCTGGTGCAGCAGATGGCCCAGCATCAACGAGATATGCAGGAGCAGATGACAAGGCTTATTGAAACCTTGGGACAACCGAAACCAGATAAGACAAGCACGTCCAAACCAGACCCCTTTACAGGGAAAGCCAACGATGTCCGTCGTTTCCTGTCCCTCTTCAAAATCTGGGCAGCAAGCCGAAGTGATCTCAATACGGAAGAGAAAACCATCACTTCTGCTCTCTCATTCATGCAAGGCGAGGCAGCTGACTGGGCAGCTAGATATGCCAATCTAATTGTAAAATCCCACGAGCCAAATTCGACGCAGCCATTCCCATTTGACGGGAAATGGACACAGTTTGAAAAAGAGTTCAAAACACGATTTGGGTCAGTGGATGAAGAAGCAGAAGCGAGAAGGAAGATCAAAGGGATGAAACAGGGAAAACAGTCAGTTGCCCACTATGCACAGGAATTTCAGGATGTGGGAGGAAGAACCGGTTTTTCTGATGCAGATCTAATGGAAAGGTTTTGCAACGGACTCAATGGCGGTATCCGGCTCCACATGATTTCCATAGAGTTGGGACAAGGAAAGGCCAAGAGCTTAGCAGATGCAGTCAACCGTGCCTGTACCATCGAATTGGCTCTTCACAATCCCACCTTCAATACTACCCCAAATTTTAGATCCTCCGATCCAAACGCCATGGACATAGACGCCACTCGGACCGGAGGTAACGGCAAAACTCGAGACGACTTCCTGCAGAAGATGAAGGGACGATGCTTTGGATGCGGATCGGATGACCATATCAAAAGCGCATGTAGTTGGAAAACTGAGAAATGCCGTTACTGCGCCAGAATGGGACATGTAGAGAGGGTTTGTCAAGATAAATTCCTAGGGGTAGAACGGGGGAGAGGCAATCGGGCTAGAAGAGGAGGAGGAGGAGGGACAGCTCAACGAGTAGCAGCTAATACCCCCTTCTCTCTATTTGACGATGAAACCCCAGCCTTGAATATTACCCCATCCCCTAGCATCGCTGCCAGTTCCACTCCCAATTTCTCTGATGAACTCCAAGGATTCCGCAATGCTATGGCTGAACAGAACAAGATCCTAGCTGCAATCCTCCAGAAACAGGAGGATTTTTGAAGAAGACGCCGAGGAAAGCTGCAACCCCGACGTCGACAACTACGAACGATTTCAATATACACGTATTCCCTTCCTTGTACGACTCCATTACCACATGTAACCTCAGTACTATTTATACAATAAAAGCTGATGATGCCCACTTTCATGTGCCAATCACAATACAAGGAAGAAATTCGGATGAAATCAAAACTGCAGCAATGATAGACAGTGGAGCAACTGCTCTTTTTATGGATCTAGGATTCGCAAAGGAAAACAGCATCCCTACCTTCTCCCTGAAGAAAGCAATTAAAGTGCGGAACATTGACGGGACAGAAAATCGAGCAGGGAAAATTGAGAAGTGTGCCCGAGTAAAGCTACAGGTGGATGGATATGCGGAATGGACGGATTTTCTCATCACAGACATCGGATCAGAGGGTATAATCCTGGGACTACCCTGGTTAAAGAAGCTCAACCCCATGATTGATTGGAACATAGGTCGGTTGCAGATTCCGGAACCAAGGGTTGAGGAGGTAAATGAGGCAAAGCTAGAAGAAGAGGAAGGTCCAGAACAAACTGCCCCAATAAGGTTTAATGCCAACCGAAAGCTCAGAAGACACTGGAAAAGGGAAGGGATTGTGGAAGAACTAGAGGATAAGGTATGGTGTGCCGCTGGATTCACTTACTCCCAACAAATTGCAGAGAAAGAACATGGGAAGAAGGAGAAGAAGAGCTTCGAACAGACAGTACCAGCGGAATACCGAGACTTCAAAAAGGTATTTTCAGAGGAGGAGTCAGAGCGGCTTCCAAACCGACAACCCTGGGATCATGCAATAGAATTAACACCTAACGCCCCAGCTACCATTCGCACCAAGGTTTACCCAATGTCTCTAAACGAACAACAAGAACTGGAACGCTTCCTGGAAGAGAACCTCCGCAAAGGGTACATCCAACCCTCCAAGTCCCCTATCGCTTCCCCAGTTTTCTTTATTAAAAAGAAAGATGGGAAACTACGCTTTGTGCAGGACTATCGGAAACTGAATGAGTTCACCATTCGGAACAGATACCCCTTGCCACTTGTACAGGACATCATCGGAAAACTCCAGGAAGCCAGGATCTTCACTAAATTTGACGTTTGATGGGGATATAACAACGTATGGATCCGGAAAGGGGACGAGTGGAAAGCCGCTTTTGCCACGAACCGAGGACTTTTTGAACCAAATGTCATGTTCTTTGGTCTAACCAATTCACCTGCCACATTTCAATCTCTGATGGATACCATCTTCGCTGATCTGATTGCTGAAGGAAAGGTGTCAGTTTATTTGGACGACATTCTTATCTTCACCAAAGGCTTGGAAGAACACCGGAGGATAGTTCGAGAAGTGTTGCAAAGGCTAAAGGAGTATGATCTGTACCTGCGACCAGAGAAATGTGAATTCGAGAAGGAAGAGATTGAATACCTAGGGATGATCATTGGGAACGGACAGGTGAAAATGGATCCAGCCAAGGTGGCAGCAGTAAAAGATTGGCCAACTCCCACCAATTTACGAGAAGTCCAAGGATTTCTGGGATTTGCCAACTTCTATTGTCGCTTCATTAAAAGTTTCTCACAAATAGCAAGGCCCCTGAATGACTTAACAAAAAAGGGAGTACCATTTGAATGGAAAAAGGCTCAACAGCGAGCCTTTGACCGGCTTCGACATCGTTTTCTAGCAGAACCTATCCTAACTCTTTGGAAACCAGATCGTCCCACTCGGATCGAGGTGGATGCCTCGGGATATGCAACGGGAGGAGTGCTATCACAGAAGTTGGAAGATGGAGAATGGCATCCTATTGCATACCGATCTTCTTCAATGGACGAGAATCAACGTAATTATGAAATCCATGACAGAGAGATGTTGGCAATTGTAGAGGCCCTCCGAGACTGGAGACACTACTTGGAAGGATTACCAGACCCCTTTGACATTGTAACAGACCACGACAACCTGCGCTACTGGAGAACTGCCCAAGACTTGAGCCGAAGACAAGCCCGATGGGCCCTACGGTTATCAAACTTTCATTTCAAACTGGTGCACAGACCTGGCAAACGACACATTATAGCTGATCTCTTATCACGAATGCCACACCATCAACGATCTGATCAAGAAGACAACCGGAAACAAACAGTCTTGAATCCCGAACACTTTGCCACCATAGCCGCAACTACCCTCAGCAATCCATTGGAACTGGAAATTCGAAGGGAGTCCCAGCGAGAAGCGGAAGTGATAGAAGGACTAAAAGAGCTGAAGAAAGGAGGTTTGAAGAGGTTGGCAAATGGGATCACTGAATGGGAAGAGGACAAGGGGCTGATTTACCGAAGGGGCAAAGTTTATGTGCCGCCAAATCAAGACCTTAGGAAGAAGGTCTTGATGCAGTGCCATGATTAGAAGACAGCTGGGCATGGAGGGAAACATGCTACATATAATCTGGTCAGTTCTTATTATTGGTGGCCTACCATGCGATCTTTTGTAGAAAAATATGTGGAGGGATGCGACACCTGTGCATGAAAGAAACTCCAACGACACCCAAAAACAGCATTACAGCCATTGGAAGTACCAGAAGGCCCATGGGAGACAGTGGGAGTTGACCTGATCACACAATTACCAGAATCTAACGGTTATGATGCTATCCTGGTATGTGTTGATCATTATGGGAAACAAATTCATGCACTACCCTGTACGACTACCATTACGGCGGAAGAGATGGCAGACCTGTATTATAGGGAGATTTTCCGACTACACGGGTTACCCCTCCAATTTGTATCGGATCGAGGACCTCAATTTGCAGCGGTGCTCATGCGACTGCTTCTCAAGTGACTGGGGATCAAATCCTCGCTTACATCAGGATACCACCCACAGGCAAATGGACAAACAGAACGAGCTAACCAAGAGGTAGAAAAGTTCCTTCGCCTGTTTGTAGGAAGACGCCAAGATGACTGGGCTGAACACCTACCAATGGCTGAGTTTGTCATTAACTCCAGAACACACTCAGCACACGGACTGGCCCCTTTTGAAGTCGAATATGGCTACCTCCCACACTTCAACATTCCAGTCGGAAGGAGGACAGGGAACCAGAGCGTGGAGGAAAGGTTAGAAGTTTTAAAGGAAGTTCGAAAAGATGCGGGAGCAGCACTACACCTGGCAAAAAGGCACATGGAGGAAGGGTCAGGGGGTACAACTCCAAAGTACAATGTGGGGGACCTAGTATGGTTGAGCGGCGAGGACTTGGATCTAAAGTTGTCAAGTGAAAAACTGGGAGACAGACAGCTGGGCCCTTTTGAAATAATTCAGAAAATTGGGCGGGTTAATTATAAATTGGATCTTCCTCTCTCCTTATCACGCATTCACCCTGTTTTTCATGCCAGCAAACTCTATCCGTGGAAAGGGAACAATGTTAATGGAGAACGGCCGGATGGACCAGGACCAGTGGAGCTGGAGGAGGATGATGAACCTGAGTATGAGGTGGAAGAGGTGTTAGACAGCAGGGTAAGGTGGAGACGCTTGGAATATCTGGTGAAGTGGAAAGGGTATGATGCAGCGCATAACTCTTGGGAACCCTTCGCCAACCTACAAAATGCAAAACGAATAATCACTAGGTTCCACAAGAATCATCCAGATGCCCCCAGTGTTCCTTAATCATCGAGGACGATGAATCTTAGGAGGGGGGTAATGTCACGAACTCGTATTATTTTCATTTCTTTTCTTGTTTACTACTGTTTTACTCTAAAGCTATTACCTTCATCACAGACAATCGATCCAAGGGATCACTTCATGTTAACTGTATGTTCTACTTCCATTCTGTCATACTACTATTCCAGTTCTTTATCTTTCCATAATCTTTCCATAATCTTTCCATAACCTTTCCATAACCTTTCCTGAAACACGCTGTGACCTGTATCTATTGTTGATGTCTTCTTCTCTTCCATCATTGCCTTCTCCCTGCCTCACCGCAGCCTCGTTGTTTCATTTACCCTATCACTGCCTCGTTACTGCCTCATGACTCCTTAGGTCTTCTCACTGCTTCACACTGCCCTACGCTGCCTCCTTCCTCTATTGATAGTCAACAGTATTTAAACCTTGTGTCCTGTAAACCTAGTCCTTAGCTTGACCTCCTGTCAATCTCGGACTAGGTGTGTATCCTTGTACTTGTTTTCCTGCCTCAATATAACCTGTCAATCTCGGACTAGATTCCTGAAGCTCTCCTGATTACTGCCCTACTGTGTCTACTTATCTAGTGTCGCTCTTTGTGACAGCAGCTGTAGCATGAAAAAGAAGGCACCAACATGGCTTTTTCTTTGCAGGGTGATTGTTCTTTAAGGGTCCTATTCCGTCTGTGTTGACCAGAGGTAATCGAGTCGTGGAGGTAGTCAGAGTCGAAGTTGAGCTTGATGTAGACGTAGAAGTGCTAGGCGTAGTACTGAGTCCAAAAGTACCCAATATGGAGTACGAAAAGAGACCACGGATATAGCGCCCCATCACAGCGTAATGCTCCGCTTTATTTGGCAACCCAGAGTAGATTATTCAGTGAGGAGGAGATGCGTCACTGGCATCAATGGAGATGGCTGAGTCACGAATAGGGATATGGTGGAAAGCATCCTCATCAATTGGATCAGCGAGTGCATCGATCCGGACACCAGGAAGCATTTGAACTGAGCGGACCAGCCAAACAGGGATACCGACACGGAAAAGCTGAGCAGCGAGATCCAAATCCTCAACAAATGCGCCCATGGCACAGCGATCGACGTCGTAAGTTCTATCGACATCCATGAGATGAGGTGTGCATTCAACCAGCCATTTGTACCGTGCGTACAATTCCAAGTACTGTCGTTGTACACATGCTAGGCGAAGAAACATTTCCTCACGTGGTGGCGGGAGTTCCAGTCGCTCCGATAATCGGTTGATGCTGTCTCGCCCTAGGAGAATGGAGCTATCGTTCCTAACTTCATTGGGACATTGAATTATGTCCTTCACGAGTCTTTGAACAAATTGTTGTACCAGCTGTGTCAGCTCGGGTTTGAGTAAGCCGAGCTCACTGCTGGAGTGATGGACGATGAAGTCGCGCGACTCGGAAGGTTGATACCAGGCAAGGGCAAGGTCGTGGTCAGGATAGGTGGAAGGAACAGGTATGATAGCAAGATGGCCGATAGGTGAATGGAAGGGCTGAGGAAAGTAGAGAGGATCATCTTTGCCAAAGTGGAGGTCTCGGCGCATGCGAGTGGAACAGAGTTTCAGTGAGGGTGCATAGATTATGTTCATATTAGGAGTAGTGACGAAGTAACCAGTATCGGAGATGACAGTGCCGACCTGACCATCAAACACTGCCCCTGGGCCTTTATTTCTCACACAAAATAGTTAAAGATAAATTGAAACTTTTCAGTTTGTGATATAATACAAAGTGGTGACTCAATTTAATCCATTTGCCACTCAAAAACAATATCATTTGCCACTCAGAAAGAGATACCAATTAAAGATCAAGTTTCATTTGTTTTGCCACTCCGAAATTTTTTCTTTCTCATCCTGGAAATAAAATGCCCACTTGTACATAGTAAAAAAGCGGGCGACTATTGGGCATTTTATTTCCAGGACAAAAAAGAAAAACTTTCGGAGTGGCAAAACAAACAACATTTGATATTCAAATGGTATTGTTTTTTGAGTGGCAAACTTATTAAATCAAGTGGCAACTATATATTAAATCACAAATCGAAAAGTTTTAATTTATTTTTTACTATTTTGCGTGAGAAATAAAGCCCCAGGGGCAGTGAAAGCTGCGCAGAGCTATAACATGTTGGTCAGGATCTATGGTATGAGAATATCAAACATACATGTTCCCGGCTTAGCACTATGAAGAAGAAGATCTTTCTGTTTTTGAACGAGGGCTGCAGTGATCCGCGGATAGTTCTGGGTGGATTTTGAGGTCATGTCAAATAAGGAATAGTACGAGGTTTTGCGTTTGAGGAGTCGGTATAGAGAAGGATATAGAATCCCTCTAAGTGAGAATCCGCACGAATGCAGCTTCGGAAGTGGAGAAAATTGCTGAATACCAAGAAAGATACGGAATCCTTCTCAGCCAGTAGCAATACAAGATATCGCTACTGTTGCAGCCGTACAAATACAGCTGCGAGGAATGTCGCGTAGAAGGAAGGTGGTGACGTGTGCTTGTTGCCTATAATGTAGATGTAAAACTGTAGCCAAACATAGACATCTACATCTTGCTCCGTCCATCGTTCATCGTCCATCGTTCATCGTCCATCGTTCATCGTCCACCATCCAGACCACATCTCGTGTGGTCTGGTAGCAACAGAATTCGTTCTGTTGCTGCAGCGGCAACAACATCTCGTGTGGTGCTGCTTTCGCACCTCTATCCTGTTCAAGACCACATCTTGTGTGGTTTATTGGCGATGGTATTCGTTGCATTGCTGTAATAATCGCAACAATATCTCACGTTGTTGCTATCACTTGTTCTAGCTTGTTCTCTGCTCTGGACGTCCTTCATCAGGCTGCTACCGTCCTTGTTCATACGCTTTGACGCTGATTACCGTCCTCATACGCTTTGACACTGAAGCGCACGTGCTTGAGCTTTAAAGCCCACAAAAAGCACAATACAGGTATACCATTTACGCTCTTCATGGCTCATTCCGAACACTCACAGCCTTCCAGCTCTAACCCAACATCTGGCAAGTCTAAAACCCAAACCAAGAAGACAAGCCAATCTAGAAAGCGCAAAGAACCCGATGTCAGTGAAGTTGAAGTTGAAGTCAGCGATTCTGAGAGCCAACCCCCTGCTCCGAAGCGTTCCAAGAAAGATGAAGTGAAGGCTGCTAATACACCGCAGGAAAAAGATGCAGCTTTTCGTGCCCGTTATCCTAAGAACCTGGATGATCAAGGCATACTAGGTACGTGTTTCTCTCATTATCGATATCTGGTATTGATGTTCTCTACTTAGTGTTGCAAAGTAAAGGCTGGACATCACCTTACTACCAGCACTTTCTGGATGCCCTCATCCTGTATCAAAACAAAGTTGTGAAGTACAAATTCTGCTGCAAAAAGTATGTTCAATTCCGCCTTTTAATCTGATTACCTGCTAACCTGGCTTTTGCAGACATCCTGAAAACCCGAAGTGTGCAGTCGTTCGCGCTCATTATGACACCTCAACCACCAATCTCAAGAACCACGTCACATCTTGTGATGGAAAGGTCGCCGAACCCAAGCAAGCCATCACCTCCTTCATGCCTGGTGGTCGTTATGATCAAGGCCTCTTTCGTCTCAAGTTAGATCTCTGGGTAGCAACACGGCAGAGGCCATATGTTATTCTGAAAGACGAGGAGCTCCTGGAGGCTTTCCAGGTCTTGAATCCCAATGCCATGACTGTCGTTGGCTCCATGGTGTCCGCTGACATCAAGGAGATCCATCAGCTCTCTATTCCTCACGTAGCTGCCATGCTCCAGGTGATTGCGACCACCGTATCTGCAGACTTTTGCTGATCTTCGTTCATGTGTAGCAACGCCCTGGCTTTCTCCATGTCTCCTTCGATGGCTGGACTGCTCCCAATGTATTATCTTTTTTGGGAATGGACATCAACTACTGTAACGATGAAGGAGACCTCGTCAACTTGACGTTGGATTTCACGCCGTGCATTGATCGTTGGTTTGTGAAGACGGTTATCTCATTCTTCCTTTGTCTCTAGACTTCGCAAACGACATTCTGGTTCATACCTCGCTGACCAAATGGTGAAGACTTTGAAGACGTTTGGTATTGAAAAGAAGGTGATTGTCATCCTTTCTATCTGCCTCATCCCAGTTACTGATCCAGGAACGGAAGATCTTTGGACTAATAGGCGACAATGCTTCCAATAACGACACCATGATTAGTGCCCTTGAACTCAAACTCTTGGATTGCCCTGCAGGTGAATCCTCCCGCGTTCGCTGCATGTGTCATGTTCTCAACCTCATTGTATGTGTGAGTACTTTACTGGCTCTCTTTCCGGTTATTTGTTGACCTCTTCTTGCCAGGCTATCCTCAAGCCATTTAAGGTCAAGAAAGTCAAGGTTAATGATGATGAGGTGCTGGTCGATGAAGAAGAGGAGGAGGAGGAGGACTTGGCGGATGATGGTGAGGAGGATGATGACTACGATAGCGACTATGAGGCAGACAAGGATCGTGACCGTCAAGACAGCATGATCATCAAGCAGGCCATGGAGGCTGTGGAGGAAGAGGCAGAGATTATAGTGGATGAGGATGAATGGACCCGTTCTCGGACTGCTGTGCGTAAGGTATGTTTCTATCACATCGTTATGTGTGACGTGCGCTCAACTTAACCTAGTGTCAACGTCTATCAAAACGTGTTCATTACTCCAAACCTCTTCGTGACGAGCTGGAGTCCCTTTGTGTAAAACTTGAGATTGTGTATCACACACTCAAGCGCATTGTCGCTAGCCGCTGGAACACGTACGGCACCATGGTATCTTCGATTTTAGCAGTCGCCGAGGCCTTGAAACGGCTGTTGAGAAGCCACAAGGATCTACCGTCTCTTGATCCCTGGCACTGGATCTTCCTTCAAGAATTAGAGGAGCTCTTGCGAGTGAGTGATCTATCCATGAACCAACTGTTTTGTCATTACTCATTTGCTGTTTAGCCGTTTGTCTATTTCACTGAGCGCATGTCAGGAAAAAAGCAGCTGTTGATCCACGAAGTCATTCCCTTGATGGATGCCATCAACAGGAAGCTAGAGAAGGTGATTGATGACAGGTCGAGGTTGGATTGCATTCACTTTGCTGCCAAATGCGGGCGCAACATTTTGGACAAGTATTATGCCAAGACCGATGATTCGTTGATGTACCACTGTGCTATGAGTGAGTGTTCCCTTATCTCTTTGCCTTGGTCTATCTTATACATTTGATGGGCAGTCATGAACCCAATGTACAAAAGCAAGTACTTTACAATTGCTGAGTGGCCCGATGACTGGATCACTAGTGCTAACAAAGCCTTGCGCACTCATTGGGAAAAATGGTACAAACCAAAGTCTCTGCCCCCAGCCCCAACCAATGCAAACCCCTTGACGGACGATTTGGATCCGTTTGCAGCTTTGTTTGGGTCTCAGTCTTCTGTTGCAGCTGAGACTGATGCCTTAGACGACTACTTGGCCATGCCAATTGTTGACCTCAGAAACAATCCAGCTGTCAAAGGTGACCCTCTCAAATGGTGGTGTCTCAAGCTCAAGAGTAACATCGACAGCGTTGACCCTCACCTTGCTCGTATGGCTATAGACCTTCTTTCCACCCCAGGTTAGTGAATTCACCTTTACAAATAATTATGCCTTGTTCACAATAACCTACAGCAGCGTCTACTGATGTTGAACGTGACTTCTCTCGAGGTGGGCTTATGGTTAGCAAACGTCGTCACAACCTCAGTGATGAAAGTGTTCGTTCTTCCATGACTATCGGTTCTTGGAATCGAGCGAAGCTTCTACCATCAGACATGTTGACCAAGAATTTCAATGATAAACGTAAACGAATAGGGACCCAAAAGGCAAGTACACTGAAGGTGACTACTAAGGGCAAAGGGAAGAGTGACGATCAGAACGAGGAAGAGAATGAGGAAGAGAATCAAGACAAAGATGATGAGAGCTACAGTGATTGTGGTAGTGGCTGGGATTAGAAGTATCAATGTAATTTTTCGCTCAATAAAGGTCATGTATGTACTATTAAATCTCATGTACTCGCAAGTACTTGCAGGTACTTGCGAGTCACTCGCATTCCTTGCGAGTACTCGCAAGTTTGACACCTGCGGGTTGCAAGTATGGTTCCCACGAGTCTCGTGCGAGTGCGAGTATGACTTTGTTAATCTCAATACTTGCGGGTTGCGAGTGCAAGTTACCCGCAAGTGGACTCGTCAAAATCTCTAGTTCTGGTGAAGTTCCAATTAAGTTCCAGCCTTTGTGATCCATAAGAACCTAGTTAGAACTTATCAGAATTATTCCAGGAGTTTTTGGGGTTCTGGGGGTTCCAATGGAGTTGGAACATAGTGTAATTTCTTGTGATGGTGTTTTCCAGTCTGCATCTATGAAATATAATAACTTGTTCGTTCCTTTCTGAAAATGACTCGGAGTTAATACTTGCTTGGGATTATGCACAGTATCGACATAATGATTCTTGAAGTGTTGGTCTTTTCAATAACCATCTCTGAATTCCTTCATCTTTTTTACTGATAAATGAACCAGTAATTGTGGTGATAGGTTCCAGTCATCATCCTCGTCGAATTGAGATGCATCCTTATGAACTCCGGGTGGATACATCCAGTAGTCACCATTTGCGAATGGTAGTTCGTCCAATCCCGAATTCCCAGCGTGATTGTCGCTGTCAGAAGTGTCCTTGATTGTATCAGTACTTGGTCTGTGCGATTTGATACTTGATTTCAAACGCTGTGCTCTCGTCTGAACTGCGTTCACATGTACTTCTACTAAATCCTCCCACGTTGCTATGAAAGCAGCTCTCGTTGTGGGGGTATAAGTACCCTTGTCTTCGACCACTTGTGCCATTTCTTGTGTGTCTTCATTGGGCTCTATTGAAGTAGTAGCATCGCGCACTGGTGATTGGTGAGCAGGAATTCTTGGAAGCCTAGATAAAGGATCGACATTGGAATGAACCCGGCTGGGACGATGCACGATCTTGAGGCCTGGATATGCTGCAAAGACCGAGCCCCAAGCAGCTAAACATTTATTAGCGTTTTCGTAGATTCGAGCCCATTGTAATGCCACATGATCTGTAATTAGAATTACTGATTCTCCCTCGACAAAGGGTTGAAACTTGACCAATGCTTCTTTAGCTCCCAGTGCTTCTCTCTCTGTCGCACTATAATTCCGCTTGCTAGACTTGAGAGTACGACTCCAGTATGCAATAACCCTTTCCACATGTATTGTCGTTGAGTCCAACGTATCTCCCCAGACGTCTGGTTGTTTTTCTTCGATATCTTTGACCAACATTGAAACCAAAACTGGAACAGCGGCGCCAGTTTCCCAAGCAGTCTTTATACGATCATAAACTGGTGTTCCTTTCAAATTCCCAACTTGTATCAGCTGAATTTGCTGTAAACAAGCTCCTAGTGCAACGTCTGAAGCGTCCGTGTACAAACGATAAGGTCGGTTAGGTTGAGGATGTCCAAGAACTGGAGCGCTGGCTAAAGCATGTTTCGCCTGATCAAAGGCTATTTCATGTTCCGGTAGCCATTTCCATTTGACTCCTTTCTTGAGTAAGGCAAAAAGAGGTGAAGCGATAAACATGTAGTATGGAATGTAGCTTGAAAAGTATACAACCATCCCAAGAAATTTTTGTAAGTCTGAAACACATGTAGGTCTCGCAAGATTTTGAATAGCCTGGACTTTCTCTAAATGAGTCAAAAGACCAAGCCTCAACACTTTCTGACCTAGAAGAAGAATTGAAGAAAATCCAATGAAACATTTCGCAGGAGATAGCGTGATTCTGCTCTCTCCTATGGCTGTCAATACTTTATCCAGGTGTACCAGATGATCCTCCCATGATTTCGAAAAAACAACTATATCATCAATATATACCAGCGTGAACAACCAAAGGTATGGCGCTAGAACTGATTGCATAACTCGTTGAAAAACAGAAGGACCATTCCTCAAACCGAAAGGCATGCGTTTAAATTGGAATAACCCTACATGGCATCGGAAAGCAGTCCTTTCTTTAGCTTTGTCAGACATGTTGAGTTGAGTAAAGCCGGCTAGAGCATCAAAAGAACTTAGAACCTGTGAACCTGACAAAGCTTGTATGATATCCAATTGTCGAGGAATGGGAAATTCATCTGGTACTGTCTTCACATTAAGCTTACGGTAGTCAATAACCATTCTAGGTTTGTTATTGCAGTAAACGATCAGTACAGGGAAACCCCAAGGGCTTCGAGACAGTTCAATGACTTCCTTAGCTAGCCAATCTTCCACTTGCTTTTCGATAATCTCTCGTTTGGCAGGAGAGGCAGGGTACATAGGTAGGGAGATAGGTTCCGAGCTGTCTTTGAGTGGAATGGGAACTTGTGTAGGATAGTTACCCAATCTCCCGTCCACGCCAAACGCTTTCACATTCTTCCATAGTACCTGTTCTAACCATGGTTTGATATGTTCTGGAATGTCAGGGCCTAGATTGACCAACTTGGCAATATCTATCAATTCTCCTTTGGGAATCTCAGTTCACAGATCGTCCGACGTAGATGACGTTTTCAGGCCCCATTGCTCCTCTTGTGTATCTGTTTCTGGTTCAGGGTGGAAAGGATTAGTGTGAACATCGCTATTCCCAGCATTTGCTAAGTCTTGAGCTCGTAAAGTTCCTTTGATTTGTATCGAAATAGCTTCCATAGCTGTTACTATCTTAGCTTGTTTGTCCGGATCAGATGGGTTGTCAAGTTGTGAAGGATCTATGATATGCCCAACAACATCTCCAGCTTTTATGACCCAGGGTCTCGTAGAAGGATTAGCTATAGGAATGTAAGGGTTATCGGAATTCACCCAAGTGGTTGGTGAAGCTAAAACCAACATATCATTTGTTCCGATCATCATTTTTTCCACCAACCAGTCAGCTCTTCCTTCAAACGATCCTTTAATCGGAACATTGTGTACTGAACCGGGAGAAATTATCGTATCCTGTGCGGCAGTAATGACGCTCGGCTCACTAGGTGAACGTCTCACTTTTGCTTTTGAACGTCTACTACTTTTGCTTCTGATAAAGGCTTTCGCAACATTCGCTTTCCTTATTTTGAAACCTAAATCAGCGCTTCTAGCTGTAAAGCTGGAATCACTATCGATGAATGCCCTACAGAAATACCACACAGTCCAGTAGCATTTTGAGTTATTCCAAGCTCATATGCCGTCTGGAAATCTTCTCCGAGAAGTAACGGCGATCTCATGTTCCTGACAACGTATGCTTCCACCTCAAACCGAACTATACTGTTGTCCTCCAATTCCATGAACATAGGAAAGGTAACATATCCCAAAGCTTTGGCTTTGCTAGTCAATTGATATAATCTCAATCGTAATCCTTGTTTAGGTTTACCGAGGTCTGGCATGGACTTCCACAGTTCTTCAGACATTAGCGTGATATCTGCTCCTGAATCCAGCTTCACATCCATGGATTGATTATCGAGAGAACTCAATCTTGCTTTAGCTTGTAAAGCTCTAAACATACGAGCCCGATGTTCATTCCTGTTCAATGATTTCATATCCTTTACTGAGCTCAATTTTACTTCGTTCACATCAGCTTCACACTCAAGAGACAAAACATGAGAAGAGGCTGAAGCTGTAGATTGCGTCAATGATTGTAAGTACGAGCAATCTTGCAATTCTACTTCCATTTGATTAATTTCCATTTCAAGAAGGTGTGCATCGCGTAACACCGTCCAAGCTCCGAATTTCTTGCATTCACGAGCCCAATGGCACAGGGATGTGCAAATGTAACAGTTGATACCCTCAGGCATGTTCGAACTTTTGACAGAATCATCTCTCGAAAAATCAACACCTCAAATCACCCTTCCTTTTGGCCACTCTCATTTCTTCCTCTGTTTACTGGTAGCCATGTTCCCTTCTGCGTCTACACTAACCTCCTCCAATTTGTTATCCTCATCTGAAGAAGAATCATCCTCCGGGTCAGAATGTGGAGTAACGGACTGTTGACCATTGGAATCAATATTAAGAGCAGAACGAGCTTGATAGAAAGTGTTCTTACCCCCGTTAGCACTGTCTGGATCAGTATTGGACTTCTTTGTTGACTTCCAAGCTTCAATTAAGGTATCCTTGTGAATCTCAGCCAGTTTTTGTAAAGCCAACAAGTTCGGGCAGACTGCAGGTGATATAAATGGTAACCAACCCTTGGGTGTGTTCTTGAGTAGTAGCTTGATGAACAAGTCTAGTCCAACTTCCTCAAGAGGGTAGATAAAGTCACAGTAACGTTTCTTCCGACGAAGGAATTGAACTGGAGTCTCTCTTTCTCTTCTGCATTGTCTAAATCTCATATTGTTGAATTCAATAGTGCAGTCTTCAACCCAGTTAGTCGTCAAGAAGGCTTCCTTTATACCAGCCAGAAGATGAGTCCAATCCAAAGCTAGGAATGAACGGTCCTTATCAGATAGAGTTAACCACCAAGTACTAGCTTTGTCCTTGAAACGGAAAGGTCCATACAACCCAAGATCCTTGTGCATAATCAGGGAAAGATGTGCCAATTCGTTGATACACCGTCAAAAATCGCATTTTAGATACTATTTTTGGACGAATAAAGCACATTATCTCATGTAAAATGGGTAATAAAGGACTAGAGTGAGCCCGAACTGCTAGTTAAAGTATTAAGTATTGCAGACCATTCGGTAGTAATAATATTAAGTATGAACGGATAGAGATCTAGCTTATCCTGAATACTATGACAGATGTACTACCGAACGAAGCAGTTTATAGTAGCAGATCCGCCCTATTGAAGTTACTAAGTTAACTTCAAATTCCTACTTAAACTAGTTGTGTACTTGTACGACTCAAGGGATTTACCGACTCGGTAATTGAAGACTAAAGACCGGTAGTAGCAATCTTGTGATAAATGCATCAGGAGGGTAAAGATCAAAATGGAATAGATCTACTGAAACAGTGATCAGACAAAGCGTTCTAAGATCAGTACGATCGTCAAGTATACTATGGAAATGGATTGACTACTATCTAAAGTACTGTTCAGTAGTCCACTGAATACTACTAAAAAGAAAGAGAATATAATAAATCAGAGTACCGAGGATAATACCTTGGACCAATGCTGAAGAGTGAACTCTACCGAGACCGGTAAGAATGGCATTTGGTAGAACAGGATACAATCAGTTTTAGGAATGAAACTATAGATCGAATACTATTGATCTACAACGTATCATCGGGTATACTAATCTGTTGATTAGAACTGCACTACCGAAGAGAGAATACTATCAAAGGAATAGTTAACCAAGGACTTTCAGTAGTGCCACAATAATAAAAAGAGAAAGTAAAAGTATTATAGTCCAGGAGTACCGAATGTAGCTGGATAATGGGAATCCGACCAATTGCTCTACCGAGACTATCAGGAGTGACAACCACAGTGTAGTGGAGCATTACGATCACCCGCTACCAAGTTGAAAATGTTGAAACCAGGGGAAGTAAAAAGCTGTAGGGATCTACATTTTTCTACAAAATCTATATGGTAAAATGAGCAAGAAAGGAGAAGATATACTTATAAGGAATGATTGGACTTGATACACCTACTGAACGATAATTTTGTATTATTATAATAGTATTTTAGTGTACATTCAAATATATTGTAGAATAGGTATAAAAGTAGGTAGGTTGTACAGTAGAAAAGTAGTGACGCATTGTACAGTACACTAGCGAGCGTCTGGAGCTTATAGCTTTGGGCCATCGTGAATATAACCTACTAGTGTAAGCTCTAAACCTATAAATAAGTGAACCAAAGGTTGATCACCTCTAAAGTCAAAATATACTGTGAATCTATACTGTTGTTACTGTTGAATCTGAACTGTCTGTCTGTCTGAATACTGGACTACTGCTGAAATCTGATCTGACTGAACATCTGCATTGAATCTGAAGTACTGTTTTGATAGAAAGTGATTGAACTTGATTTTTTTACTGTGTCTGTGAATATACCTTCTGTTATAAAACCCAAAAGTCTTACAAAGTGTGTTAAACCAAAAGTGTACTTTTTCCTAAGAACATTGTATCTGTTCACGAGCACCTCAAACAATTAAGAGTGTTTTGTTTGTTTTGGTGGGGTTCTTTCCACTAAAATAACGACTCATCATCATTCATCTTCGCAATATAGTCTATAATAGACAAAGGACCACCATCCCATTCCAGTACATCCAAAAGGCTGATCTTGGCATTCAGCTGCCACTGATGGGTGTTGAAAGCGTGATTATCGCTATCCACCTTGGAATGAGGAGAACAAGGATCCTTCTTTTCTTCGAAGTCGGCATTGATACCATTTCCATTAGGATCGGGGTCACTGTCGGGAGGTCCGTTACCTCCACGGTTGTCACCGGAAACATTGTGATTCCCTTTGCGAGAATTCGCATGTCGAGGGTCAGAGTTGCTATTCCTTCGTCCATTTCTTCTATCGTTATCGTCCAGATCATCATCTCCGTCACCTGGAGGGTTGCGGTCTCCTGGATGAGAACTTCGTCCTTGTGGATGATTGCCACCTCCGTTATTTTGACAATAGACTCTGTAGGGATCGTTATGCTGAGTAGCGTGTCCATACGAATGCGAAGTCCAACTTTGGTTAGCTGGAATGTTGTTCTTGTCTACCGTATTCGCGAAAGATGACAATGGCCCCCCAGATCTTTGAGTACGGGCTTCCTTGAGTATTCCGTCCAAGGTAGGCATACGACGCCCAGACATATTTGTAACTAGGTTATCCGAAACCTTAGGACCAATCTGTTCCAGAGCTGCAGAAGGAATTGGCACAGGAGCAGCACTTCCGTCTCTGTAAGTAAATGTTGAAGTGTGTGATTTGGAATGATTTGAGCTTTTCCTTTGATTTTCAACTGTTTCTTCTTGGACTCTGTAGGTGTCATCCACTACTTTCCTGACTGGCTTTCTATGATTTTCAGGAATGTTATCGTCTGATCGTCAATAAAATCTAGCAGGCTGCATCCACCCTTGATCATGAGCGCTGCTAAGTAGATGTCCACTAACAAAGTTAGGATCTGAGATATCATCCTTGTAGTCAGGTCTAGCTATTAGCTTTCCGAATTCGGTCATGGGATTTAATAATCCAAATTCAGTTCGCGTTGAGAGCCTAGCTGAGTAGACTGAACTAGAATCTACAGTTTCCAAATCGTCTGGCTGTAGAGTGGTACGGTGAATAGAGTGAAGGTTGGCTCGAATATGTTTACCAGCGGACATCATCCAAACTCAGTAAGCTTGAAGAGCTACCAAGCAAATGTTGCTGTCCAAACAAGACTCCAAGAAACATAACAACATATAGTTTGGGTTGAAAACAAAAGATCATTCCGGATCTCTTTTCAAGAAGTTAGTTAAGGCGCCAAGAATTTGATTGATAGCGAGAGCAGCATGGGCTATGTCTTGGAGGAGGTCTAGGTTAACCGTCCATTTAGTCTCGCCATTGACTAAATACTTCTTAATAACTTCTTCATCGCTAGAAGTAATAGAAAGACCCTTGAAAGCAAGTAAGAAATCGTCCAAAGATTTGTTATCCCACACTCCTATAGAATTCGGGGCAAAGAGACGTAGAACAGATTCTCTAAGTTCCAAGGTCTCTGCTAATGTACGCTCTGGCATACAACCATCAATGGTGCCTAAACCCATCAGAATATCCTTGTTAGGATCCATAGGTTTGTGATATTTTGAAACCAAAGCCGAAAGACACTCTTGATAGATGGGAATAGCGCAATGGAAAATCTCTAGTACACTTGGAGGATTACGATGTAGAACCAAACCTTTGCCCTCTACGACGTTCACCATGTCGCTCAAAGTTACTCCAGGCATAGACAGAGAGTTGAGAAAGGCTTGCGCTGCGACCTGAGCAGGATTATCGCTCTGAATCGTCAATTCATTAACACCAGAGGAAGTTGGATTTGAAAGAGGGGGAACCACAGTAGAATTCAGTTGAAGATCTGGTCAATTTCCTGGTCCAGCTGAAGCTAGATAATCCAGATTGTAACTTCCTTCAGCATCCTCATCACCAACAGCTGTAGCAGGTTCATCTTCGTCCACAACTTCCGTAATGGTAACTCCTTTTCCTTTATTAGCTTTCGGTAGTTGAAGGAAATCGAACTCTTCTCCTGGCTCTTCATTGATTGGTGGCAAGGAAGAAGAAGGTGCAGCAGGAGAATTTGCTGTATGACCCTTTCTTTTACTGGGGTTGGGGTTTGGTGAGCTTGGAAGAGTGGGATCTGTAAGACGAGAGGGAGAAGATAAACCTAGTGGAGGTATCACAGTGTTGGAAGCGTTAGAGAAGCTGCTCGTTGTCATGGTCAAACTATGTTTCAGACCAAATGACATGAAAAGTAATACAGCAAGGAATGCACAATTAATGCAGCCTCTATACATGCCCCAGTTCATTCAGGACATCTCTAGTTTTGGTTTGGGAATTTTCTAATATTTTTCTAATATTTTTCATGGGATTTCTTTGCTTCAAAACTCCTATATTCAGTCTTGAATGGTTTCTGACCCCTATCTTAGACCTTGTTACATAACATTAGTTACTCATATATTGCATCACCTAAACACTTTACACTCTATTATTTGATAACCTCTTACATACACTAGCATTTGATAGTTCCATACTTCTATTCTAAGATACCTCTCCTAAACTAGTATACTGAAGGGAAGGTTTCACTCTAACCTTATTTAGTTTCATTGAAGAGTGGAGCTAACTTTAACCTTGTAGGGACTAGCTGATTGTGACACCAGCACTAGACTCTAGATAGTTATAAACTATCAGGAGACTTTGGATTATTGAAAGTGGTGCCACAATTATCAGGAGATTTTGTTTTTCAGGAGACTTTGGATTATTGAAAGTGGTGCCATAATTGTCAGGAGATTTTCTTTTACTCATTTTGGAATGTTTCACTTATTCAAAGTGGTACCACAATTATCAGGAGACTTTTCTTTACCTAGTTTAGAACTCATTTAACCTACCTTAGTAGTCACTAGTTTTAGTAGTAGTTATGTAATTAGCTACCTTGTTGGGGTATAAAAGGAGCTTGAAAACAGGCCCTGACCCCAGGTAATCTATAGTCAGAATCCATTGGGGATTCAAAGTTTACTTCACACTGTTGTCTATACTTAGGTACACTGGTACTTAAGTCTGTTTTTGTCTTTCTGTAGCCAAGTAACCAGTCTTGCAACAGAACTTCTGCTGATACTCTTACTCTGAACTCTCCCTCTCTGTTGACAAGTAACCAGACTTGTAACAGTACTCTACCTCTGCTATCTGAATTGGAAATTGGTTTGTATAGAAGTAACACTTACTTCTAGGTATTGGATAGTTGTTGACTAGCACAAGCTTGTTGATAACTTACTTTGGTCACTGCTAACTGTTCACTTTTGTTTAGGTTACTAGTCCTCAAGACAAAGTACTTACCTACTGCTCATCACTATCTACAGAAACTTAACACTAGTTACTGTAGACTATTGTTACACACACCTCTATTGTCTTGCATCTCTGTTATAAGACAGTAGACACATCACCTCACTATCTTCACCTTAGGAGTGATATATAACATCACATACCCATTTGACACTGTGCTCTCGAGCCTACACAGACTAATAAGGAATTTCCCACAAACGACTAGGTGATCCACTCGCCTACAGAATATTCATTCATAAGGACCACTACACCTAGGTTGACTAGGATAGCTTTCTTAAATAGTTTATAACTCAAGAACCCTTCCTAGTATCGACATCGTGCTTGAAACTTTTGTTGGATTAGAATTGGAGCCACTTTTAGTGAGAGGAGAGGAGGGAGGCGTAGCCGTTGAAGTCGTAGTCGGATTCATTGACGTTGAGGCCATAGAAGAACGTGTAGAAGGAGGTTTGGTAGTCGTAGTACCACGTTGGGGTTTATGAGTAGGCATTGCCAGCATGTAAATTGCTAGAGAGTCAGTATATGCACACAAAGAAAGCAGCAGACTGAAGAAATTGAAAGGAAAGACCTTTTTACACCAGAGAACGCAAGTTCTAGCACCTTCTAGGTCAGTAAAGAAGGTAAGGACTCGTTACTAGGGACATGGAGGAATCTGTAGGATCCTCTGCTTCTCTGAAGTAGAAGCTTATCGACGGCGTGTTATCGCTGTCCGAACTCGTCATCCATAGTCGGAGTCCATGGTACCCCCACCATTGTCAAGCATTCGTGGTCTGGACTCTGACGATGACAGGCAACGAGGTGGATGGAAGCCTTCCATCAAGGAGGCAGAGAATGGATGCCCAGCCATAGTGAATACCTCATGATCATCCCATGCTCAAGGAACATGAAAGGAGCGTTATGAGTCAAGCATGTATAGGGATAGTGATAGTAAAAAGGTAAGGTACATTGCTACACTACTACGCGTAAGTATGGAATGGTCACGTGAGAAGGTAGTTCTACCGATAAATACATATATCCATGACAACCTTATACACAAAAGAGACATATTAGCGATCAAATAAACCAGCAGAGCACTTCAGAGAAATTTCATCCTGGCTACAGTTTTCACCAGTCCACTTCACTTGTATCTATTGTGCTTCTGTTGTAGCTATGCCTGCATTTTAAAAACTTGATGAAGTTTCTCTCTAGGGTCACTTTGGCGGTGTCAAGTGCTGACTCATTTCTTATGAAACTTTTTCAAGTGCCTGTCTTTACTGCTAGTTACCATCACATCACACTGGAAACATATCAAAATAATCCACTGTGGAATATTTTGAAAATACAGAGATAATATTCCGCAAAAAATCAAAATAAAATCTGATAAAATATATAGAAAATATTTTGATAGAGGATTAAAATATTTCATAGTGGATTATTTTGATAATATATTATATAATATTTTGATCCAAAAGACAGTGGATTGCCAATTTATTTTCAAAATATTCACTCTTTATTCACAAGTGGTTTATTTTGATAGTCAACCATGTAAATGCATCAAAATAAGTTCAAAATAGTCTACATTATATTATAAAGATTATATTTTCCACTCTTCTGCATTTTTTCACACTTTTCCACACTTTTCCATATTTTACTTTGTATGTTATTCTCATCAGGATAATATAAGCTTGAAACCCAATTGTCTGATGCCCTCAGAAGCTAAAAGTGCACAAAGTGTAGCAAAATAATGAAAAGACAAAAATGGAAGAAAAGTGGCAAAAAGTATGGAAATGTGTGGAAGAGTGTGGAAGAGTGAAGCCTAAAAGTGTAGAAAAGTGTAAAAAAAAGTGTGGAAAAGTGTAGAAAAGTGTGGAAAAGTGTAGAAAAGTGTGGAAAAGTGTAGAAAAGTGTAGAAAAGTGCAGAAAAATGTGAAAAAGTTGGGTTCCTTTTTCTACACTTTTCTCTATACTTTACTTAAAAACTGTAAAAAAGTGTAGAAAAGCACAGAAAAGTGTGGATTCCTTTTCCCACACTTTTTTCTATAATTTACTCCTTAGAAAGTAAAAAGCGTGGAAAAGTGTGGACAAGTGCAGAAGAGTGTGAAAAAGTGCAAAGAAGTATGGAAAGGTAGAGATATGAAAAGTGTGGGAAACTGAAAAGTGTAGAAAAGTGTTAAAAAAAAGTGTAAAAAAAAGTGTGTGGAGGGGTGGGGAAAGTGTGGGAAAGTGCAGGAAAGTGTAGAGAAGTGTCAAAAAGTGTAGAAAAGTGCAGAAAAGTGTGAAAAAGTGCAAAGATGTATGGAAAAGTAGAGATATGAAAAAGTGTGGAAAAGTGCAGAAAAGTAAAAAAAATGCAAAAAGTATGAAAAGGTAGAGATATGAAAAGTGTGGGAAACTGAAAAGTGTAGAGAAGTGTCAAAAAGTGTAGAAAAGTGCAGAAAAGTGTGAAAAAGTGCAAAGATGTATGGAAAAGTAGAGATATGAAAAAGTGTGGAAAAGTGCAGAAAAGTAAAAAAAATGCAAAAAGTATGAAAAGGTAGAGATATGAAAAGTGTGGGAAACTGAAAAGTGTAGAAAAGTGTAGAAAAGTGTGAAAAAGTGTAGAAAAGTGCAGAAAAGTGTGAAAAAGTGCAAAAATGTGTGGAAAAGTAGAGATATGAAAAAATGTGGAAAAGTGCAGAAAAGTGAAAAAATGCAAAAATGTATGAAAAGGTAGAGATATGAAAAGTGTAGAATAGTGCAGAAAAGTATGGAAAGGTAGAGATATGAAAAAGTGTGGAAAAGTGTGAGAAAGTGTAAAAAAGTGTGTGGAGGGGTGGGGAAAGTGTGGGAAAGTGCAGGAAAGTGTAAAGAAGTGTAGAGAAGTGTCAAAAAGTGTAGAAAAGTGCAGAAAAGTGTGAAAAAGTGCAAAGATGTATGGAAAAGTAGAGATATGAAAAAGTGTGGAAAAGTGCAGAAAAGTGAAAAAATGCAAAAAAGTATGAAAAGGTAGAGATATGAAAAAGTGTGGAATAGTGCAGAAAAGTATGGAAAGGTAGAGATATGAAAAAGTGTGGAAAAGTGTAAAAAAAAGTGTGGAAAAGTATGGAAAAGTGCAGAGAAGTGTGAAAAAGTTGGGTTCCTTTTTCCACACTTTTCTCTATACTCAAAAAGTGTAAAAAAAATGTAGAAAAAGTATGGAAAGGTAGAGATATGAAAAAGTGTAGAAAAGTGTAGAAAAGTGTGGAAATGTGCAGAAAAGTGTAGAAACTTTTCAACACTAGGCATTGGGCTTCAATGATGTTATGCTTATATGTAATAAGGTAATAGTATACAAAGCCAAAAATGCAGGGAAATGGTGATAGAAAAATGAAATCCACACCTTTTTCAACCTTTTCAAACCTTTTTAGACTTTTTCTTACACTGTTATGCATCTTGTCACATCCATACCTTTCCATACTTCTTTGTACTTTACCACATGTTTTTACACTTTTTGTAAAATTTCCTCACTCTTCCACACTTTTCTACACTTTTTGATGTCCACACATTTCGGTACCTTTCTGCACTGTTGATACTAGGAAAGGTTCTTTAGTTATAAACTATTTAAGAATGCTATCCTAGTCAACCTAGGTGTAGCGGTCCTTATGAATGAATATTCTGTAGGCAAGCAGATCACCTAGTTGTTCATGGGAAATTCCTTAACAGTCTGTGTAGGCTCGAGAGCACAGTGTCAAATAGGTGTGATGTATTTATCACTCCTGAGGTGAAGATTATAATGAGGTGTATCTACTGTCTTATACCAAGAATGTAAGACAACAGAGATATGTGTAACAAATAGTCTGCAGTAACTAGTGTTAAGTTTCTGTAGATAGAGATGAGCAGTAGGTGAGTACTTTGTCTTGACAACTAGTAATAACCTAAACAAAAGTGGGCAGTTAGCAGTGACCAAAGTAAGTTATTAACAAGCCTTGTGCTAGTTAGCAACTATTCCAATACCTAGAAGTAAGTGTTACTTCTTTATACAAACCAAATTTCCTATTCAGATGGCAGAGGTAGAGTACTGTTACAAGTCTGGTTACTTGTCAACAGAGAGGGAGAGTATAGAGTAAGAGTGTGCAGTGAGTGTGAATTCTTGCTGTATATTACCTGTGTAAGCAAGCAAGCAATTCCCAAGAGTATCAACAAAGTTCTGTTGCAAGACTGGTTACTTGGCTACAGAAGAGACAAAACAGACTTAAGTACCTGTGCACTTAAGTATAAACAGCAGTGTGAAGTAAGGCCTTTGAATCCCTTGTGGACTCTGGGGTGTAAATTTTACTTGGGGTCAGGGCCTGTTTCCAAGCTCCTTATATACCCCTTGAGCTACCTAATTACATAACTACTACTACTATTGTTTAGATTGAGAATTTCTAAAGTAAGCTAAATGATTCCCAATTCAGGGTAAATGAAACAGACTGAATTTGCCTATACAAGGTAAGCTTAAATTCTACCCTTCAAATTTACCCATCTATGGTCAGAGTAAATGCTAGCCTTCAAACTAAGCTGTATAAGGATAGATCAGCAATTAACCCATTCAAGGTCAGAGTAAGTGCTAGATTCCTTATGATCTCTGGCTAGTTGGTCAGGAAGAATATAACCAAAAATAGAAAGGTAATATGTCCTAAAATGGAAGTTGAATATATCAATCATCAGGGGATGAAAGTGTTCATGTAATGCAGAGCATAAACAAGTTGGTATAATCAGGTCTGAATCAAGGGTGGGAACTGTAGAACAAAATGTTAGAGTGTAAAAGTGTTTAGGTGATGTAAGATATGAGTAACTATTGTTGCATAATAGGATTCAAGATAGGGGTTAGAAACTGTTAAAAGATTAAACATAGAAGTTTTGAAGCAAAGGAACCAAATGAAAATTATTAGAAAAATACTAGAAAATTCTGAGTTGAAATTAGAGAGATGTCTTAGGTGAACTGGAGCATGCATAGAGGTCATATTAATTGTGTATTCCTTGCTAGATTATGTTTCATGTCATTTGGTCTGAAACATAGTTTGACCATGACAGCACTTCTACACTTTTCTGCATTTTCTACATATGGGGCAGTGATCACATACAAAGGAAAAATGTGCAAGAAGCAAAAAAGTGTAGAAAAAGGAAATGCAAACTTTTCTACACTTTTCCACACTTTTCCACACTTTTTTATATCTCTCTCTACATGTTATGAATCTCCCCTGTCTTGATCTCCTATTGTTTCCATGTTACTATTTCCATTTCTCATTACCATTATTTCATTGATATGTCCCATCATTCCATTCCATTCTTCTTATCATCAGCTTCTCCCTTTGTTGTTACCATCAACTTGATTTCTCTTTGCTGTCTTCTGACCCTGTGTGATGGAATGAGAGGCATCCTAATCCCCAGTTAAGCTGTTCCTAACACTATCTTTTCCATACCTTTTTGCACTTTTTCACAATTTTCAGCACTTTCTCACACTTTTCCACACTTTTTCATATCTCTACCTTTCCATACTTTTCTGCACTATTCTACACTTTTCATATCTCTACCTTTTCATACATTTTTGCATTTTTTCACTTTTCTGCACTTTTCCACATTTTTTCATATCTCTACTTTTCCACACATTTTTGCACTTTTTCACACTTTTCTGCACTTTTTCACACTTTTCTACACTTTTCAGTTTCCCACACTTTTCATATCTCTACCTTTTCATACTTTTTGCATTTTTTTTTACTTTTCTGCACTTTTCCACACTTTTTCATATCTCTACTTTTCCATACATCTTTGCACTTTTTCACACTTTTCTGCACTTTTCTACACTTTTTGACACTTCTCTACACTTCTTTACACTTTCCTGCACTTTCCCACACTTTCCCCACCCCTCCACACACTTTTTTTACACCTTTCTACACTTTTCAGTTTCCCACACTTTTCATATCTCTACCTTTCCATACTTCTTTGCACTTTTTCACACTCTTCTGCACTTGTCCACACTTTTCCACGCTTTTTACTTTCTAAGGAGTAAATTATAGAAAAAAGTGTGGGAAAAGGAATCCACACTTTTCTGTGCTTTTCTACACTTTTTTACAGTTTTTAAGTAAAGTATAGAGAAAAGTGTAGAAAAAGGAACCCAACTTTTTCACATTTTTCTGCACTTTTTCTGCACTTTTCCACACTTTTCTACACTTTTCTACACTTTTCCACACTTTTCTACACTTTTCCACACTTTTCCACACTTTTTTTTACACTTTTCTACACTTTTAGGCTTCACTCTTCCACACTCTTCCACACATTTCCATACTTTTTGCCACTTTTCTTCCATTTTTGTCTTTTCATTATTTTGCTACACTTTGTGCACTCTTAGCTTCTGAGGGCATCAGACAATTGGTTTTCAAGCTTATATTATCCTGATGAGAATAACATACAAAGTAAAATATGGAAAAGTGTGAAAAAATGCAGAAGAGTGGAAAATATAATCTTTATAATATAATGTAGACTATTTTGAACTTATTTTGATGCATTTACATGGTTGACTATCAAAATAAACCACTTGTGAATAAAGAGTGAATATTTTGAAAATAAATTGGCAATCCACTGTCTTTTGGATCAAAATATTATATAATATATTATCAAAATAATCCACTATGAAATATTTTAATCTTCTATCAAAATATTTTCTATATATTTTATCAGATTTTATTTTGATTTTTTGCGGAATATTATCTCTGTATTTTCAAAATATTCCACAGTGGATTATTTTGATATGTTTCCAGTGTCGGTTTCTCGGCATCATCAGCATAAACTTTATTTGGCTACCGCCGCCACACTTCTTAGACCTCCTGGCAGACCACCAGAGCCTGTATTCCTTTTACAAAAGTACTGATAACTTATCAGATCGGGTATTGTAAAAGTGTCGATAACTAATGGCAGGGGAAAACCCCACAAAATTGTGTTACCAGATATAGTAAAACCTTGCCCCCTGTATTCAGACTGTGTCTCACAGCTAGTATTTAGGGTTAGGGCTTAGGGTTAGGGTTAATGTTAGGGTTAGGGATAGTGTTAGGGGTAATGTTAGGGTTAGGGCTTAGGGTTAGGGTTGGGGTCAGGACGCCTCTAATGAGCTCTAGTGATGTTTCTGCCTGGAGACATCCCTCTAAATGGGCAATTTCAGTTCCAGAGTGGCCTCATTAGTAATAAAAAGGGGTTGGAACATGCATTTGATTGACTTTAAAGTTATTTCTAGGTGCCCACTTTTACAAAAGTTGTATTAACTTTTATTTTCAAGATACATACTTTTTTAAAAGCTGGATCTCAAAAATGCCTGCTAAAATTGGTTATCGACACTTTTACAATACCCGATCTGATAAGTTATCGGTACTTTTGTAAAAGTTTTACCATGTCAGCTGGGCAGACTGCAAGGTGCTACCTTCGGTTTTGTGTTCAGACCTTTGAGCCTCAATTCTTCAAGACCATACAGATTCGAACACAAGCCTGGTATAGTTTTATGTTTCGTTCAAATAGGGTAAATATTAGACTGTATTCTTTTGCAGGGTCTCTTTCCATAAAGACTTCTCTGATGGATATGAGGAAGTCTCCCCGAAGAGGGTAATTGATGTGTTCTTCTCACTTCTTGATGATCAGTGATAAAAGAATTAGGCCATCGCTGCGCGTGGCAGATACGAGGCCGTGATTCGGCATTACTGGAATGCCGCTATTCTTAATCTGTTGATAAGATGAAGAAGTGAGATATGCTAAATGGAGAATACATCTAGAAAACAACACAGCCACCTGCATGAGTCAACTTCAGTAAGGACGAGTCCTCCTAAAGTCGGCCTCGTAATGTGACATTGATCGTTCTTATTCATAGGGATTATAAGTATCCATATGAATAAGTTCAACTTTGTCTCTTTCTGACTCCCACTCTCAACCTTGTACTCATCTGTTGGCCATCACAGCCATGTCTCATTCTCAATCCACTTCTGAAGTTGACAACCTTCCCGAAAACTACGACATCTTCGAAGTCCCAGCCCAATTTGACAATGTCTTTTCCAGTCAAGTCCCTGATGTCAATCCTACAGCTGTGATAGGTACCCCGACCATGCTGTGGAGACCTCTGATGTTGTTAGCTCTCTGGTTCCCTGCTGTTTTAAACTTGTGTCTCTTCAACCAGTTGGACTCACAACAGCAAAATTTGCTTTTTGATATGGTAGCTAGCATATTGGTACATGTCAAGAAGTCCATTTTCATTTTCTTTTCTTCCACCAGAACTGTAGTTCTGAGTTTGAGCACAACTGTCGTTGTGTCTTTCTTTTACCATCATTTCTAACGTCTCTTTGCTTCTTTTAACCATTCTGTTCTTTTGCAGGACGATTACTATGTTTGGTATCAACATCCTGATTACAAGGAACCTGAAGTCATCAAACACACCCTCCACACCATCCTGTATAACTTTCATGTAGACCCTGGGTTCTTGTCTGACACTAGTCTCGTTACTGTTCTTCACCTAGCTAGGGAGTATCAAGAGGCCCTGTTACCTTCGGTTACTGGGACAAGTGATACCTGTAGGCTCCTCGAGGCAATCTCTATGTTGATCACCCCCTCTCCAATCATCTCTCCATCATTAGGACCCATGATATGTACACCCAGAATCTTATCTGTCTCTTTTTCTGCAAGGAACTTTACAAATCCCTCGGTGTCAAGGTTGGTTTTCACAGGAGAGTTGGCTGAAAAGTTGAATTTGCCAATGTTGTATTGGACACCTTCAGCTTTGAGCACTTGTTCATTCTTGCCTTTTGAAATGTCAAATCCTCCTCATGGTGGTTGAAGATAAGAACAATCAATCAAATTTTGATGAGCTTACCTTATAAATCTTTGAATATTTTTAGAGTGATCCCATTGTTAAATTACAAATATTTTCACAGAAGAATACCCAGCTCATCAAAAGGAATTGATTCCGCATTTTTTCGGATTTTTAAAAACAAATCTCACTTATGCCAAAAAGTTTCAGGTATATAAAACAAAAAAGGCTTTTATCCCAAGAACCCCTTGTCAGAATAATCTCAAAATATTTGTAGATTGCCTTTTCATCAAGATCTATCTATGCCGCATAGCACTTGGGCCTGGAGAAAAAGTCAAAAAAATTGGATGTCTTTGATTGTCCAAAGCTGTACAAGCAGAGCTTGATTTTGACAGATAGGTTTTGGCCAAAACTGAATTACATGTGAGACCAATATTCAAACAAGAAATTTATTGGACAATGTACAAATTCTTCAAAGCACACTACCTTGACTTCAAATCATTTTGTACAATTAAAAAGGTGACAATAGACCCTGGATAAAACTTTCCCAACAATATAACCAATATGTTCAGAGGATTTTTCTGGTGAGTTCTTATCAACGAAAGAAAACAATTACTGAATGTAATGAGATATTCCACTTACAATAACAGTCTGCATGACAGTAGGATTAGTCAATCCAAGAACTCAGGGGCAGTAAAAAAACTTGCATCTGAATCTGCATGAGATAATTGATCACTTTGATCATCTTTGGCTCCATATTTCAATGGAAGTTGGACTATTGCTTGATTATCACAATATGTCCATCCATTTTGTTCCTGAGCAGCTTTGAGAGCATTTTTACATCTACTACCTTCAAAATTGGATTCTGTTCTGGTCTCCAGCAGAGGTTGGATTGTGGTTTTATTTGCTGAGTCAGAAGCAGTTGGAGAAGTGGTTCCATGTTTGCCACCTTGAACATTAGGATCTGCTCCATTTTCCAGGAGAAGTTGGACTATGGCTTTGTTTTCTCCATGGAAAGCAGCTTGAAGAGCGGTTCCATATTCACCACCCTGAACATTAGGATCTGCTCTGTTCTCCAGCAGAAGTTTGACTATGTCTTCATTTCCCCAATAAGAAGCAGCCTGAAGAGGAGTTCCATATTGACCACCCTGAACATTGGGATCTGCTCCATTCTCCAGTAGAAGTTGAACTATGGCTCTGTCTCCCCAATAGGAAGCACTCTGAAGGGCAGTTCCATAATAACCACCCTGAACATTGGGATCTGCTCCATTCTCCAGTAGAAATTTGACCATGACTTCATTTTTATTCAAAGCAGCAACTTTGAGAGCAGTTCCAAATTGACCACCCTGAATGTTGGGATCTGCTCCATTCCTGAGCAGAAGTTGAACTATGGCTTCATTTCCCCAATAGGAAGCAGCTTGAAGAGCAGTCCCATATTCACCAACCTGAACATTGGGATCTGCTCCATTCTCCAGTAGAAGTTGGACTATGGCTTCACTTTTAGCATAGGAAGCAGCTTGAAGAGCATTTCCATATTCACCCCCCTCAACATTGGGGTCTGCTCCATTCTTGAGCAGAAGTTGGACTATGGCTTCATTCCCCCAATAGGAAGCAGCTTGAAGAGCAGTTTCATATTGACCACCCTGAACATTGGGATCTGCTCCATTCTCTAGTAGAAGTTTGACTATGACTTCATTTCCCCAATATGAAGCACCCTGAAGAGCAGTTCCATATTGACCACCCTGGACATTGGGATCTGCTCCATTCTCTAGAAGAAGCTGGGCTATAGCTTTGTTCTTCAAAGATGAAGCAGCTTGAAGAGCAGTACCATATTCACCACCCTTAATGTTGGGATCTGCTCCATTTTCCAGCAGAATTCTGACTATGACTTCATTTCCACTCAAGGCAGCAATTTTAAGAGCAGGTCCATATTGACCACCCTGAATGTTGGGATCTGCTTCTTTTTCCAGCAGAAGTTTAACTATAGCTTCATTTCCCCAATATGAAGCACCCTGAAGAGCAGTTCCATATTGACCACCCTGAACATTGGGATCTGCTCCTTTCTCTAGCAGAAGACCAACTATGGCTTCATTTTCCTTCAAGGAAGCAGCTTGAAGAGCAGATCTATATTGACCATAAACATTAGGATCTGCTCCTTTCTCCAGCAGAAGTTGGACTATGTCTTGGTTTCCTTGACTAGAAGCAGCCTGAAGAGCAGTTTCATAATAACCACTTTTGATATTGAGATCTGCTCCATTCTCTAGCAGAAGTTGGACTATGACTTCATTTCCCCTATAGGAAGCAGCTTGAAGAGCAGTTCCATATTCACCACCCTGAATATTGGGATCAGCTCCATTTTCCAGTAGAACTTGGACTATGTGAATTATGCCTGCTGAGCTTGTGAAATACAGTGGTCCTGCCAAGTATATTTCGTCTCTATGCTGCATTACACCATTGTAACAAGTTCTGTATGCTCTTGAATCAGTTTGAGCCATAAGAGCAAGACTCAACCCATTCAGTTCTTGTGAGAAGTTATTCACAGCATTCATGTGTTGAGGCCAATATTCTCCAGCATAATTACTGAGCCCTCTGTATCCTTTTGTCCTGAATTGAATTGATAGCCAATAGATCATGCAGTATGCTGCAATAAACTGATGTGCTAGCTGATCATCTTTCACAATATTAAAATGAGATATGCTTGTTTCAGAGATCAAATAATCTTTTACTGATGGATGTGCAAGTTGAAGCCCAATCATATCACCACTGCAATATCCTTCTTCATTGATATTCACAGTAGTGATGGTCACCAATGTGGAGTCCATAAATGTATAGATTCGCTGTTGCAATCCAGGAACATAATTCTCAGTAATAAATTCTTGCTTTTCTTTATCAATTGCTAGGATATATTCCATTTCATCCATAATCAAAGGCCTGAATGAAAATGCCAACCATATCAAGATGCATTGGACATCATTTTGATTACATTTGTCCACTCGTTCCAAAGCTTGGGTGTAAAATTCCTCCAAACTTGTTGGAAGATCTTTGAGGCTGGCACGTATAGCTGGTGCAGTCCCTATTCTACTTAGAACATCAATTTGACAATCTACCCATCGGATTCTGGGATTTTTAATTTATAAGTCACCAAAAAACCACAAAACATTTTTAATGCACTTACACTCCTTTTGCACCTTCCATCAAAGCTATTTTGATCTCATCTTTCATAGATGGGAAATGAATGATGTCTTGCTCAAATGCCCCATCTATAAGATGGCCGACATCACCCTTAACACTATATTCATCCAAAAGTATTGTTTCAGCACCCATCAGATTTTGGACTGCATAGCGACATGAGACAAATATATAGACAGAAGCATGGGTAGAGATATCCTGAATTAACTTTACAGATTGATTATGATTGAGTCCCTGTTGGCATTCATCAAAAGCATCAATTACAATGTAGATTTCTTTTGCTTTCAGGATGCTCTTGATGATGAAATCTTTCATTTCTTGGGCAACTATCTGTGATTGCTTATGGTGTTTATACAAGGCCCACATTTCTGTCTCAGCAACTGCACATCCTATTTGATATAATAGAGATGAGAGTAGCCCAGCATAGGTTGTCTTCTGACCATCACGGAAATCAAAGTAGTGATAGACAACCAGCCGACCCTCGTCTTTCAAGGTCCTGATAACATTGGTACTGTAATAAAAACAATACTTCAGCGAAATATTTTTCAAGTCAGACTTGATTCAATCTCACGTTAGGAATGTTTTCCCAGAACCGGCTATTATCAAATTTATGTAAGAGAAATTCTTGAGCTTGAATTTACGCATATAATGATATTACCTTTTCCCTGTAGCCACATCAAACCACCATGTTTTTTCCAATCCTGAAACCTTGAGTCTTGAACTAGCCAAACCCCAGTTCCTTCAGTCATTTTATTGACCACTGAAACATAGTTAGAGGAGGCATCAGGGGACTTGAGCCATTCTCTAATCTTGGACAAGTCTACAGGTTCTGTATGCTATAATTTAGTTCATTATAGAAAATCTAGAAAAAAAATAAACTTTACCTACAAACCCATAGTAATGATTCTGATTTCCAGCAACTTGCGTGAAGGGTGAGTTATTGAACGTATTTCCATATGCACCAGTAAAGGCCCTGTGCATGAGTGAGTCTAACGAATCTACCCAGAAAACAATCTCCTTCGCCTTACTGCATTTCGAATTGTCGATGATGTAGGAACGGAATGCAGTCAAAGGCATGTGACGTGGGACTTGATCAATGCGAAAATTAAGTTTCGAGACGTTGGTTTTAAGTTTTAAAGTAAATTGAAACACCATGGTAAGGTTAGTAAAGCTAAATCATATAGCGGACCGACGGAATGCCGACGACGAATGTGTTTAGTTTCAGAATTACTAGCTACTGATGAGAGCAACAATAAGTCAAAAATCTAATTGTCCATCGGTGCGTTCAAGTTGGCTTAGTACTCCGGAAAATAGAGGTAGGCGGCAACTCCTGTGTAATATTTGGTAACAATTCGATGGACTAATGTACGCTGTAAATTAGAAAGAGGCGAAAAAATGACGGGAGAGGTGGGAGGATGATATAAAGGAACATACAGCAGGCTATAAGTAGTACATCGGGGGAAGGAATAGTAGTAAGGCAGTCTTGAACGGTAATAAGTAATTCTATACTTTCATTTTGCACAGCTGGCATCGCTATACGAATCCAGGATCATGTGGTACATGTCCAGACATATTTTCTTCGGTACTTAGAAAAAAGAAAAAAAAAGTGAGCGTTGACCATATCGATACCAAAAACTTTGAATGTCGACTCGCACTTTTTTGGCTCCAAGGTCCGTATTTATGAGTATCGTATCCTATACTTAAATTATATTTACCTACCGTACTCCGATTCAGACTATGGGGTGTCATAATGACCATACCCGTGTCGCGACGATCACATTATATGCATATGCACAAAAGTCTGCATTTATGCATACCATGCATACCATACCCAGAACATAAACCTTTACATCGAAAGAAACAAAAACTCTATTACGATTTATACTATACGAAATCCAACAAAAGCAAACGAATTATTCCAACACGACATACAAAGCCAAGCATCAACTCTACTCTACGAATGAATAGGCTTCGAATAAGCCGCCATAGCCGCCTCCTTAAACGCCTCTGACAACGTCGGATGCGCATGCGTCGTCCTCGCCACATCCTCCGCACTCGCACCATACTCCATCGCAAGCACCCCCTCTCCAATCATCTCTCCAGCATTAGGTCCCATAATATGTACACCCAGAATCTTATCCGTCTCTTTTTCTGTAAGGAACTTTACGAATCCCTCGGTGTCCAGGTTGGTTTTCGCACGAGAGTTGGCTGAAAAGTTGAATTTGCCAATGTTGTATTGGACACCTTCGGCTTTGAGCTCTTGTTCGTTCTTGCCTACCCAAGCGACTTCGGGGTGGGTGTATACGACAGAGGGGATGGCGGCGTAGTTGACGTGGCCGTGGCCGGAATGGATGTATTCGACAGCAGCGATACCTTCTTCTTCTGCTTTATGTGCGAGCATAGGGCCGAATGTGACGTCTCCGATACATTTGATGTGTTTGACGGAGGTGGTGAATTGGGAGTCGATGATGATGCGACCTTTCGAGTCCATTTCGACGCCGGAAGCTTCAATGTTGAGGCCGTCGACGTAGGGACGACGGCCGACGGCTACGAGGACGACGTCTGCGTCGAGCTAAAAAAAAAGATGTGTTTAGTAAGAAAAAACAAGAGAGAAAAGTACCGCACCTCCTCCTCTTTACCACCCTTTGCAGCCTCAGTCTTGATAAACACCTTTCCATCCTTCTTCTCCGCCGAAAGCACCTTGGTGTTCAATTTAAACTTGAGCCCCTGCTTAGCAAGTGTCCTCTGGAACTGCTTCGACACCTCCTCATCAATCCCCTGCCCACCAATAGCCCCAAGGAACTCTACAACCGTCACCTCTGCCCCAAGTCTACTCCACACCGAACCCATCTCCAACCCGATAATACCTCCTCCGATAACCACCATCTTTTCAGGAACCTTTTTAAGTTCAAGGGCGCCTGTAGAAGAGACGATCTGCTCTTCGTCGATTTTGATAGCGCCTCCTGGGAAAGGAGCGACTTCGGAGCCTGTTGCGATGATGAAGTTTTTGGCGGAGACGGAGGTGGAGCCTCCGTCGAGGAGGGAAACGGATAGTTCATTGGGGGAGGTGAATGAGGCAGAGCCTTTGATGTAGTCTACTTTGTTCTGCTTGAAGAGGAACTCGACACCTTTGGTTAAGCCTGTAACAGAGTCGTTTTTGGCTTTGAGCATCTGGTCGAGGTTGAGAGAGACTCCAGAGACTAGAAAAGTACTGTTAGTAAGGATCGGGGTCGGGTACGGACGGACGGACCTTCGATACCGCGTCTCTTGAGATCATGTTGAGTCTGGTGGTAAATGTGCGAGTTGTTGAGCATGGCTTTTGAAGGGATACAGCCAACGTTGAGACATGTTCCACCGAGGGAACCGCGTTTTTCGATACAGGCGGTCTGGGAGACGTGTTAGCGGGACTCGGGTTGGGACGGAACGACTTACTCGGAGACCCATCTGGGCGGCTTTGATTGCTGCGACGTAGCCTCCGGGGCCTGTAAACGTGTTAGAAGGAGAATTGGAATGTGTGCGTGCGTGCGTACCTCCTCCAATGACGACCACTTCGTACGGGTCAGAGGGAGTTGCGAGACCACGGCTGGGCAGCCAGCGACCAACCGGTAGTCCTGACGAGCGTAGTCTGCGGGGAATTGTCTACAAAACATTAGAATAAAGTATAGTAAAAGAAAGAACAAGTACCCTCTGGAGTTGTAACATGGTCAACGTAGAGAACCTTTTTTCGAAAAATTCCGAGAACGTCAGCGTCACAGCCACGATCACATGACATGATGAATGTCTGTTTCCTGGTCTCACCGCAAAACGCGGCTACGACTTCTTCTCAATTCTACTGGCGACGAGGACGACGATGCACTCGCTCTTGATAGACTGCTGCATGGACATCATGTGATAGGAAAGACTGAGCGCACGACAGAGATTGATAAACTCCGATTTGGAGATCGGGATTTGGTGGTCATGGGCACCCTAGAGTGTGGTTCGTTTGGCATAGTCTCCGTTGTCACTTGTCGTCTCGACTCGAGGGTTTATATTCTCAAATCTACACTCAAGAAAACAGCACAGAGGGCTAGAGATCAATGTTCTCCACAACTAGAACGGGATATCCTACTACTCGCTAGACAACTAGACTCTCCCTGGTCTCCTCACCTCCTATGCGCCTACCAAACACCAACCCATCTCAACCTCATCATGGACTATGCCCAAGGCGGCTCCCTATGGGACGTCCTCGAATCCAGCCCTCTCGGAGGCAGAATCTCCGAATCCGATCTCGGATGGTGGACTCCCCAAATGGTCTCGGCACTCCAATGGTTACACGAGCAAGGGTTCGCTCATCGAGATATCAAACCGCACAATTTCGTCCTCACATCCAACTCTCACCTCCTCCTAATCGATTTCGGCTCTGCTGCACCTCTCCTCCCTCGAAACTCTCAAGGCCGGCAACTCATTCCCAAACGATACTGTCTAGTCCCTTGCGGAACATGCGACTATATCTCTCCAGAGATACTCAAAGCCCACGAACTCGCTCTCGTTGCGTTGGAGATGGAAGACGAGACTGTAGAGAGTTTTATCAACGAAGAACAAGTTTATGGTTCAGAGACGGATTGGTGGAGCCTGGGTGCCATGTTGTACGAGATGGCGTATGGGGTCGCACCGTTTTTTGCAGAGGATGTCAGGAGGACGTATGTCAAGATTGTTGAGCATAGAGTGCGTCTCTTGACCTCGCTGTTTACTCGGGCTGACGGCGCGCAGAAAAATCTTAGATTCCCGACAAATATCGACATCTCGGAAGAACTTCAAGAATTTATACATAGTCTCCTAACAGACGCAGAGTTCCGCTTAGGCCGTAAAAGCACAGACGAGATTACAGACCACCCGTGGTTCCAGGGTGTAGACTGGAACTGGGAAGCTCTAAGGACTCGTAAGCCCTCCATCTTCAATTCTACCCTCTTCTAACTCTCTACCAGGAGAACCCCCATCCTCTCTCCACCTCCCCCAATTCACCTACTCTGACCCTGCCCACGTAAACGGCGCTTCTCCCGCCTCACAGGTAGAGGAAGAAGAACAGTTCTCGAAACCCTTTGCCTTTTCCGCCTTCTTCCAATCTTCTTCCTTTGCCCCATCTACTCCCGGACCCCAGTCCCACATCTCACATTCTCATGCCCACGAAGACGTATCCCTGTCGTTCCAATCCCCTGGTATAGCCTTTTTACGAAGTACCCCAGCTAAAAACTCGACTTCCTTGTCAACTTTGGGCTCGGGTTCAGGACCGGGTGTAGGAGAGGCGTTTATAGGGTTTTCGTGGGGTCCTCCGAGTGATGCGTTCTCCAGTGAACCTGGGAACGAGGGAGAAGGAGAAGGTGCTGGGTTGATGTTTGTCGGAGAAGAAGAAGCAGAGGCTCAGGCAGACGATGGTCTACAAACGCCCAAACCTCGTCCTCGGTCTCTTCCGAATACAACACCGATGCCGTTCAGAACACCGTTTAGGACACCAGCCTCTGCCTCCGTACCGAATCCGAGCTTGTTGGTTCCTCCTTTTGCATCACCTGCACCGGTGTTTAGGAACGCGTATAGTACCCCAATACGAGGACCGACTTACGGCTATGGGTATCAAACGCCTTTCAACTACGCTTACCGTACACCACTCCCTCCAAAATCCAACACTCTTCCTGGACATACACCTTACCAGACTCCTTTCGCACAATACCAGACTCCATACCACGCTCAAACCCAAGGTCAAGGTCAAGGTCACGGTCAAGCCCCACCTTCAACTCTCCGCAGAACAAGACAAGTCTCTGACCGCGAAGCCCTCCGTCAACTAGTCAACTGCGTAGGCCTCTCTGCGAGAAAAAAGGTACTCGAGAGTGGGAGGAAGCCGAGAGTGCTCGTCGCAGAGGCTTTTTCGAGAGCGAGGGCTGGGAGGGGGTCGAGTGGGAAGAGGCTTCGGTTTGCTGATGCTAATGCTGATGCTAATGGTGGGAAAGAGGGGAGGGGGAAGAGTAGGAGTAAGAGTCGGGAGAGAGATAGGGAAGTGCCTAGGTTGGATTTGAGTGGATCGTTTTCGAGGTCGGGGTCTTTTTCGAGATCTGTGTCTGCGTCTGTGTCGGGTATGGATGTTGATGCCGACGGCGAGTACGCTCGTGATACCGATGCCGATGCAGAGCTCGAAGACATGGATACAGGGGTAATGGACCAGGACACTGATATGGACGCTGACCTGGATTTGTATGACCCCGACCAGAATCAAAACCTAAACCCAGACCTATCTATAATTTCCTCAAACTCCACTTCATCGTCCTCATCCCTATCCTCAGTCCCACCAAGCCCAAGCCCGAGCCCGAGACCAGGGTCAGCGATGAGTATGATGGATACGTTGACTATGACTTTTACGGGGACGATGAATAGTTACACTAGGACTGCTAGCGGGAGTACCAACACCACCAACACTACTGGGAATAGCTACAATTATAGTAGACGAAGCGCGACGACTCCGACGGCTACGATGACGACTTTTGGGTCGTTGTTGAGTACGCCTTCGATAACCTATGGGGCTCAGTTTGGGGTTGGGAAGGGGGTTCTGAAGGAAAAAGAGAAGGAGAGGGAGGTGACAAGGGAGAAGGAGCGGAAGCTACAAAAGACACAGTCGATATCCAATATTTCTCATCCTTCGAGAGGAAGAGGACCTGGGATTGGGATTGGAACTGGGAAAGCGAGGTCTGTTTCTGGTCCTGCTGCGACTGGGACTGGAACTGGGACTGGGGTTGCTTCGAGTTCTTCTGCTGCCACTAAAGCTGCGACTAGAGGCCGAGGAGCATCGGTTTCTGCTTCTACTTCTTCTGCGAGATCAACGCAAACGCTTACAGAAGCAGATTCGACATTCGATTCTCTCGAACAATCTCTCGAGCTTAAACACGCTTCTATCATGGAGGATATCGAGGTGTTGGAGAATAGGTTGGGGAGGTTGGAGAGGAGGGTGTCGATTAGGGGGAGAGGGAGGGGAGGGTAGCGTGATGCCGGCTTTCGTGGTGATGTGGTGTGGTGTGGTTCTCATGAAATGAAGTTTGAAACCCACCTTGACTCTTGGATGCTTGGTGGACCTAGTACGAAAAGGCGAGGTTCGTAAACGGTGTACTCTACCGGCGTACTGGGTACACTAGGAGATCACTGGACACCAACTCAACTCGACGGGAATGCTGGCGTTGATAGTCGTAACGACTCGGTGCCTCTACGACCTCCTCTCTCTCTTCCTTCTTCATCCCGGTCCGAGTTGGAATCCGGACTAGTACTAGTCTAGACTTGCGCTGCGGCATCTTGGTCGTGCATGGTACCGGTACTACTACTTTACTTGGTACAACATCGGCGCGCGCAGGTTTGACATGGGCATTCCGAGTGTGGGATGGAGATTGACGTGATCGACTAGGGTATGTCAGCGTTGGTATCGCTTAATTGCTATATAGCCTAGCACTTGGGGGAAGAAGGCATGATGGAGGTGGTGTTTGATGATACAAAGAGCCGTATGTGTCGATTGTACTTGCTTGTAATGATAGATTAGATGCATACACGAAACGAAGTGTTTCCGACGACTACAAGATACATCACCTAGAGGAGCCGCACTCAGGTGTTGGACGTACTTGGCTGGTTCCAATAATCAATATCACAGACGAAACGATGGAACGATTACACCCGTTCAAATTATCTGATATCTTACGCATCGTTGCATTTGTATTGACAGTGGCCCGGGAATAAACCTTTACTTACCAAAAGAGTGTTTAAGCTGAAAATAAGTAACTTGCAGTGCCAGTAGTACTAATGTCAGAGTTCACCTTTGGATGCGCACGAAGGATACTCAGTCCGAGTCAAACCCGCTTGGGTCAGAAAGCATTACGAGTCGGGACCCATGCATGTGTTCACACAAAAGTCCAACAGATTCATCATCGTTGATCGGACAATTTTGCTGGTGCTTGGAGAAGGAATGCAGACTGGACTTTGCCAGAGCACCGCTCAACTATACATGGTAAATAACGAGTGTGCTAAAATCGCCACTAAGTATACCAAGGTTTAATGATTTTGAAACGAGATTTGACCGCACCTGTACGTATGTTTCCTGTTCTTGTTTCTATACACTGCCGCACAAGAACTTTTGATTCCTTTGCTTGTGGTGTGCGTATCAACTCCACCTTGAGCTTGATTTTGGATCGTGTGAGGCCGAGTTGATTGAGCCGGGTTAGGCAGCTAGTGAGTAGGGTCATTTTTTCTACTCTGACAGGAATTCGGGGGGATGTACCATGTGCTCGAAGAATCTTGATCAGAGGTCACGATGAGCCTATGGAGTTATGTTATTCTATCTACTTCGGAATGCGTAACCTCGTTGGTGTGAGGTAATGATAATTATAAGATCTCAGATAAACCATAAGCCAAGTGCTAAAGGGTCTCTTCCTTACGATTGCATCCGCTATGTTGCTCCGCTGTAGTAGAAACAAAACTAAACGAGTGTTCAAGCCGAAAATCAGAAATCAGCGCTAGAACAGACAAGGATATTACTTGGTTTGATACTAGTATGGCGCATAAGCAGAACTCGACGATTCCGGACCCCAGAGGATGCTAATGGTATGTCAGGAGTACACTCAACGTAACTTTGACCTGCACTCTGTGATCTTTCTTGCCGCTCGCCAATGCATCTTTCAACCATGGAGCTAAGATCGTCACTGAGCATAAGGTTCAATGATTTTGAAACGAGATTTTATCGCACCTGTGTTTCTTCCTGCGACTGTATCCTCTGAAATCCTGTTTTGGGCTAAGAATATCGTTCCTGTTTTCGCACTGCCAGTAATGGTACCCAATCCAATACAACGCCTTTGAAATGATTCAGGTATTACGCGGCTTGAACTGAAGCCTAGCAATGGGCGGCATGCCATCTCTTCCAGTTCTCTTGATTCTGATATATAGATACTATTGAGTCTTGACTTCCAACGCTTCTTTCTTTGATGTATTCAAGTTGTCAGTGATTGAGCTTATCAACTGTTGGGAAACTTGTGGTGCATAGAATGGACGAAAAAAGACAGGCAGGGTGATGTAGCCCAAATCTGTTTCGGTACGAAGGTCGGTTAAACTTGAGCATTAGTAAGCAAATGCACCTTTTTTTGCAACACTCAGACTCTGAGCAAGCTGCAACCCTGCTTGAGTATTCGTCATACATCAAAGTAATCTTCCCTTCTCTATTGGACGACAAGATTGTTGCAACGTCTCATGTGCCAAATCTGCGTCCTTTCTTTCAGTTTTGTCCACCTACCATGTGATTGAATGGCCGTTAACTGTTGACAGCGATGAACATAATATCTTTTCTTCATTTGCCAATCTTTAATTGATGTACTTACGCCGAGTGTTTCAGTCAATGTACCCTCGGGCCTCCGCTCTCATCGTTGCAGTGTTCCAGTGTGTTGTTGTGCGCTGAAAAGTGGTTGCTTGACAGGAGCGCTCAGACTACCGCTGATGCTGTGTTGACTTCTTCTCCGTTGCGCTGAATACTTCGTCGCACAACTCCGAGTTTTGATGTCTCTTGGCTTCGACTCCAATGATTTGGAAGATACTGTCGTGATGCAAAGTTCCCGCAGGTCTCGCGGGATGCGTAAGCTACATAGGTCAGTATGTACATATTGAATTCGCACAATGCGTACTAATCTTGATATGTATTCCTAGGTACTTCTCCAACCCCGGTGATATTCTCAACCCCGTGGTGTATTGTTGCTCGGATAATCACCGCTGACTATTTCGCGATTTTAAAATCGAATGAATGGACACAGACTCATCCAATACTATATAGCGTCGTAAACTAGCACATGCCCGTCCCCTTTCCCTCCCCAACTTAGAATGTCGACCGACTTGTCAGATAGCTGGGGTGTAGCCCTGGTGGCCACCTTCTTGGCCATGGGACTATGGAGTGTGTATTGTATGCAGATGCAAGTGCTGTTTTTTTTCTCGAACAGAATGCACTCACTGACCTTCTTTCGAAATTAGGTTCATATATTTCTTCAAGTAGGCTTGCCAGTGTCCTGTAACTTCAGCTTACTGATTCAGCTGATTGCAGCTATCCCAAAGATTCTGCAGGCGTGAAAGCCATGGTCAGCCTTTCTTTGCTTTGAGCACCGTATTCAGCGTCTAACCCAGTAGACAGGTCGTCTGGTTATGGTAAACATCCCGCCTGTCCGTTCCACAAGGCGCTATCGCTGAGGTATCCCTTTTCCAGGATCGTTTCAACAGTACATGTCGGGATGGCTATCTCTGCCCGTAGGCAAAAAGAATTTCTACTCATGTCCGTCAACTCACCCTTGTCAACCCTAGATTTCGACAGTCTGGTTGTTCACTTTGGCGACCTTGACCAGTTCAAGCGTGTTACCCCGTGTGTATCTCCTACCTTTATTCGCCCTCGTGGTGCGGCAAAATAACGTGAATCTTATTCTATTTGTTCAGGCAAATTATCGTAAGCGCCACTACCTGGGTCTTTCTCTACAACCTGACCTCTAATGAAACAAGTGGCTATTACTGCCCACAGTACGTGTGATTCTTTTTTTACTTGCAACTTGGTCTGATTTCTTTGTATAGACATTGATCGCTTTGACAGTTCAAGCATTCTTTGTCCGCAGGATATGGCTATGTGCGTAGCTACATTCTCCTTATGTTTATCATACTCATGCGATTGTACAGTTGATTCCAAGAGATACAGGCTACCTATCATCCTTGCGATCGGAATGGGATTCCAGCTAGGTATGAAATTTTTGTATGACGCCAATATTTACTGACGGCTCCTTCAGGAGGAAATATTTGTGAGTAGACCATTTTCTCCTCCAGCACCGCGAATTAATGTCGGCCTGCTAGATACATTATATCAAGGGTGAGCTGGTTCAACCTTACCTACTTCCGCTACCGACTCAGCGACATACTAGCCAAATCGCCAAAGATGTAAGCGAGCTGTGGGCTGCCGATGTACGTTCTTGCCTGTGATCCACTGCTTTAAAGCTGATTGTTCCGACCACAGCATGTCATGCTCGCATACTATGCGATAGCTGCCGCCGTTGATGTACTCATCGCTGGCTTTATGATATATCTTTTGTGGGAGAGGCGCATTTCGAACAAGGGTGTCAAGTTCAACCAGTATGTGTTGATATCAAATCACTAAAGCCCTCTTGCTGATGATCACTGCAGTTCGACGCGTATAATATACCGTTTGACGATACTCTCGATCAACAGTGGTACGTTTGCTTTGGTGGCCAGTCTTTTCATATCCTAATGAATGGACAGGTCTATGGACAGCGATTTTCGCCATAGGTGTCCTGATTTTGGTATGTAGACGATTTCTGAGCACTCCTGTCGTCTCTGATTCTTGGTTTTCAGAGTATCGTCAATGAGGGGGGCCTTCAGTTCAGTATATTCTATTTCCCTCTTGCTCATCTTTATTCCAATTGGTTAGTCTATTCTCTTCAATTTTTTGCATCGCCGGGACTCAAGTTGTTATTCTACAGCCTGTTGGCAAACCTGACAACTCGGAACTACATCAAAACCAGTCTCGACTCTAATCTCAGTACCCTCGGAGGCGTCAATGTCATCAATCTGACCAACAGGTCTGGAACACACGAAGCAGCCGCACCTCGAGTAAGTAGAGCCTATCGTCTAAAATACTGGTCTAAACTGACAACGGTTCCAGGTGATAATTTCGACGGAAACTCACAAGAGTAGTGATTACGATCCTCCGGCTGTATCGGATGCACCTTTCAAAACTGACATGCACTCTAGTGCCGTGTAGATCTAAGTTTGTAGATAATGTTAACGGGTTTCATGGTTTTGGACAGCTCCTGGTCGTCTGTATTATAGTGTACACTATTATATTTGTGCCTTGCCACTATGACTCGTACATTGTAAATCGAGTTGTATTCGGCCCATTCATCGACTTGAAGACAAAACGCCGATTGTAGTTACTTTTTTCGGAGTTGTGGAGCGAACGTGAGATACGCGAAAAACAGAGCGTCAATACCACTGTATTAGAGCGGTATAGATAACGGATCCAGTTCTATTTTACTGTAGCCTGAATGTGGCCATCGGAAATATGAATAAAAATACTAATGACGGGTTTGCTGATACGCTAGTGCTCCTGTCCTGAACTCGAAGTTCGGCACAATCTGCCATCACTATCCTCAGCCCATCGGTCACCTCCGACAGCTGTAGACCCATACAACATCTGTTCCGGATCATACTTGTCCTTGATGCTTAAGAGACGGTCGTAGTTCTCGCCGTAAAACGCCTGTTGCCAGTCGGGCTCATCGGAATTGGCCTAAAATCATGAATTATCGATGACAGTTTTCGGATACAAGGAAATTGAGACCAACCTCGTTCAGGTAAGTCCCCGAGTTCGGTGCCAGCTGACGCAGGGGCGGGTCAATCACATTTGTCACTAAACTTCGGGCAGCGAGCATTTGTTCGTGTGTTGCTGTGTCGTTCCACGGTCTAGCGTCTTCTACATTAGTATTATTTCACAGAACCACTTGGAAGAGACTTACACTAGAGTGATGAGGAGCTTCTCGGCATTCCTCCATGCCGGCAAAACTGCGTTTGGTGGAGCATTCCTGTCCTTTACGGTCGCCTTCATGGAAATGTCGTACCCAAGAGCGCCAGCGGCGGTTATATTCCTCAACACTTGGACAGTCTTTGGCAGGGAAGAATTGGTAAAGAGTTCTCTTGGAAGTAAACGACCGCCAAAATTGAAGGTACCAATTGGCTCGTCTTGAAAACCCGGAATACCAGCAAAGGCGCTTCGGAAACCAGGGAAAGAGGCGATAGCATAGGTGTAATTGATGCCTAGGACGTCCAGATGGGAACGGAGAGATGAGGTGAGAGCATTGACTTCGTCAATAGTTTTGTTGGGGGAAAACAAAGGAGCAACTCTGAAACTTGCTTGTGAATAGGTAGCAAGACCGTATCCACCTGAACATGACAGTTATTCCGAAACAATGACGAGTAGGCTAAAGAACGTACCTGCATCCGTAAAACTAGGCGTGAATGCTAGATAAGCACTGACTGCTTCCCAATACAGATCCTGTGATAGTCCAGTTGCAGAGAACGACATGTTTGCAACAGTAACCGGAAGATCTGGATGAACTTTGACCGTTGCACTCCATACGATTCCATAGGTTCCACCACCCTGCACAAAAGAAGTAAGTCACCAGCAAGGTACACGTCCAACGAATGTCTACTCACCCCTCCACTAAGTGCCCAATACAAATCGGAATTTTTTGACGGAGAAGCGGTAACGAACCGGCCATCAGTCGTAATTACTTCGTATTCGAGTGCAGAGTCAGCTGCCAGGCCATAGACTGAAGTTAGTGACGAATGACCAGCCCCTTGGATGTATCCACCGGTGAAACCAACAGTCTAAAAATGGACGGCAACAGAAAATCAATTCTCTATTACTTTAAAAAGATAAATGGAGAGCAGCTCACGAGACAGTCCCCTCCAACGACTGCATATCCTTTTTCCGCAGCAAGATCGTACATCTGGTTTACTGACACGCCCGCAGACGCTCTAATAGCCGGACCGCGATATGCGGCAGATTCAAAGTCGTCTATCCATTCAGTATCTTGAAGGTAACGAGTCCAAATCGCCAATCCACCCTTTCCTGTCGATTTCCCCAAGTAACTACGTCAAACGCTACTCAGCGAACTATATTTGGGATAATTATAGAAACTCACTCGTGTCCCGTATTCCGCAGAATGAACCTGATGTTGTGTTCCTTTGCAAAGTCGAGCGTTTTCAAAACGTGAGCTTTGGTCGACACATTAACAGCGTATTGGATGTATGACCCAATAATGCATTGTGCATCAGGGGCCGTAAATGGATCACAGCTTTCATTTGCAAAGAAAGGTGTCATCACCGAGGACGAGCTGGGCAAACTACAGTGCGGGGTGAGCTGCAGATCCACGGAAACAAATACTGAGAGTACGTACTGCAGAGACACTTCATGCCAGTTATCGCGAACAAACTGGCATTTGTCCTCGTCGAAAGTGGAGTTATGGCAAGGAGAGGCGATAGGAACTGTACGGATCAATCGTCCATCTACACTTGCATTGAAAGCGTTCCATACACTGCGAGATGGCCAGTCTGCGTCGCCAGGGAGCACTCTGCAGGTCGAGGGGCTAGTGCCTCCGTCTGCAATAGCGGAAAGAACGAATGCTAGAATGCCAAGCCATGTCGAGACAGCGTGTAATGAACCACTCATTACAACCGGTAAAAAGGAAAGCAGAACTGGGGTATGATATTTCCATCAGCTTCTTTTGTACCGCGATATAACCAAAAATGTGGACATTCTGTGGGTGTCATGATTGATGGTGAATAAGCGATTATTATAGAGGCAAGGGTCAGTGGAGAATCCGAATTGACGCTACTCCGGGAACTATTTGAACTGGAGAGATGTCTACTTAGCTTGAAAGAGCTGATGACAGGAACACACCACGTACTATTATTCCCTAGTCCAGGGACATACTACCCATATCCGATTCCGAAGATTTAAACCAGGCTAGTAATGGAAAACTGTCATATTCGATAAAATCGCCACTAATGTCTCTGAGCCTAGACTCGGTCGTCGCAGGCAGATAGATGCCACCGACTGCTCTGCAGAATATTCTTTGGAGCTGAAAGGAAATTGGTGGATAGTCTATTCGTCTTAAAGAGTTCTTTCAGAGTGAATAGCATCGGAGAAAACAATGCGTACTCACAGATAGAACGGCACGTTCAGACCGGCTCCCGCGTCAGACATCTTTTACAAAATTCTTTCATCTCGCACTGGATTCCTATAGACAAAAAACTTTCCAGCAACCAGACTTGACTGAGAATAAAGTATAGGTCACGGAACGCACTTGGCAGCGACCTGTAGAACGATTAGCATCACATAATCAATTGATTGGCTCCCAGATTCCATGTGACCAATCTCCATCCATCGTCCACTTGAACACTCAAAGGGCAGCTCTCCATTACATCGCTCGTTATAATGGAGGATGAGACTGAGAATCGCAGCATACTTTGTCCTCCGAGGCCTCAAATTTGTCTGTGGGAGAAAGAGGAACACGAAATGTGGGCCGACTCCATGCGCGTTGAAGGTACCGTCAGAAGTAACAGGCCTATACCAGTCACCATCGAGGCAGATGAATCGCAGTCGGTTTTGGGTGACCTAGATATTTATCGAATTTATCACGTATATCGGTTCTTCGACACGATGGAAGGCTTTTATACAGTGAGATTCATTGTCTTCGTGCGATGTTATGATTGAATATCGGTGGATCCAGAGGTCCCTTGATCTCACAGGAAGGCATCAAAAGGTGATCTGAGGTCGCAATTTACCTTGGCTATTACGCTCAACGCCAGCGCTCACAGAGATTCGATGCTCTGGTACTGCTTCACGCAAATTTCATGTGGGATATGGTGCGCATCCGAGAAATCGCCCGGGAAGTGAAGTACGAACAGAGATTCCGCAATGGCTCAGTGAAGACTCTGGTTACGCATGAAATGGCTGATCAGCGAATCTATGATGATTTTCGCCTCAAATGGAAAATCCCCGCATCGCCGAGTTTGGTCTTCTTGAGGACAGATTAGGTTAGACAAAGTCGTTATTTTTATTTTGTGTTCTCGTGTTTCTGATTCCTCAAAAGCCAGGTTAGCCGTGATCCATCAGTCAGGAGGGAAACCCAAGATGCAACATCTCTGCCTCTCCGATTTACCTGCGGAAATCCTAGAATACATTTTTTCCTACACAACTCTTGATAAAGCAAGACTACTGGCTGCCACTTCAAAGCAAATGAGGGACGTGGGTCTCCGATTCATTTTTCAAGTATGACCTACTAGTTATCTATTACAGTATCCCACCGGCTGACAATTTTCCTCAGGAGCGAAAACTGAAACTTGAAATGAGTATCGATGAGCTTGGAAAAACCGCTTCAATGAATAACTCGGAAACGATGGCCTATCTTGCTAGGCTTGCCCCGGAAATGCAGCAAAAGCTGATAGACTCCACGGACTTCCTCTTGTCGCGTCAGGACATTACGAATGCATTGCAATCCCTATGCATCGTGGACGGTTGGAGAATGCTGAGGAGTGCCTTCAAGAAATATTTTCCTTCAATACTGGACGACCCTTTCTATTCACCGCTACATCACTGTCTGAATCAGGTACTTTGTGTCAGCCAAAATCTGAACTGTTTGACAATCAGTCATTTTGCACTAAATGCAGATTGACTATTCACATTGTCAAAACTTCCTGTATTACGGTCAATCAGACTTCATATGGCTTCTATCGAACACCCTTTGCTCGAAGCTATGCTTCTTGCTAAAGAAATTCCTTTATGCAGCCAATTATTGAATCTTGAAATTGTCCAATACAACGACGATGAATCGCGCGAATCAGACGGTCTAGGAATTTGGCACATGCTTCTCTTGTTCCCATCGCTCCTTACCTTTGGTCACACAAGCATGCAATTCTTTTGCAAACTTCCAGATCAAGTCATTCGAGATAAAAGTAGTGCATTATTTTGTGCTCTTCGTCGACTTTTGCTCAGTAAAATGAGCCCATGGGAAGTCCCTGAACTAATTCAGTGGATCAACTCCCGTCCCAATTATGCTTGCACTCTCACCCATGTCAAGCTACAGATGGTTTGGGGACTATCAGACGATCTGGCAATCATTTTCGTGGAATGCCTTGAATCTGCGCCCTAGAGAACTTGGTTCTTGAAGGTATCCAGACTGGTACTCTCGAACTTATTGATCGAACTGCACAAATTTTCCCTGACCTTATTGGGCTGACGCTCATACGACGCGAAAATGATCGTCAACACGAGACCAAGATGTGCCGCTGGCCTTATCGATCTTTCCTTTATCCTCATCTGCTCCCTCAGAAGACATGTCCCAATAAATTCCGACCCCTCTTCCTGAAAACACTACACCTTCGACACCTCTCCGAGCTGCATCGACCACAGCACCAGCGGTCCATTCTACCCCCCATGGGAATCACATCAGCTCTCAGTTTCGCACAATTTATATTGCGGATCCTACAGTGACTCCACAGGAGTGGCTCAAAGAAGACTTGAAGTCCACTATTTTAATCAGCGCGGAGGACCTCGTGTTTGATGCATCGTTGGTCTCGGGAACGAAAAATTTCGGCCTTTTATCCAGAAATTTCTCAGAAACAAGCACTACGTCAAGGCGAAGAAAGCCTACCTCGCTGAATGCAAGAGAAGTCGCAATGAAGATGCTGCTGTTTCCGAAAAGCATCTTTATGAACCATTCGCTGAACGACAAGATCTTTGGTGTTCTCGGTGATATCAACCTCGCCTCTGAAATGACGAATTGTACTTCATGAGCTCCTTCAATCTACGGGTCCTATCCGCCGTCGCTTGTACCATCATGATCCGGAATCCATCTTCTACGTGATGCTCTGTTTGAGCTGCTGCTGTTCAATCCATTCTGAAAAGATATTGTTGGCAGCTCAAAAGTATCACTCAACTCGGATGGTTCCAAACTTCCAACCCTAGTCACCGAATCGTTCTCCAACTCCGGACTCTCATTCACGTTTACCGATTGTTCCAAATTAGAAAAGACTTACAGGTCAGGAGACTGTCACCTACGAAAAGTTCTTGCAAATTCTGAAATAATTCAACATTTTCTGCGCACATCCCCTCTTCCAACTTCTGTCCTGCTCTCAAACATCGCTATTGAAGATCTCTAAAAGATGACGGAGGCTACTGCAAGCAATATACCAGGGTAAGGGTCAAGGCTTGATCGTGTGTATGATATGCGTCAAGCCGTACCAAGTTGTTGGGCCTCTTGAACAGCATAATATCGTTCCTTGGCGTCTAAAGCCAACTGCTGTTACGACAGGTGATGCCGTGTGCATCCTCGTTCTATCTTCCTGCGACTATCCCCGTCATCGATATTGCTGGTAGTTGGCTGTTATTCACCCAGAAACCCTTCAACTCCAAGCTTACGCTCGAGTCTAGTGCGGTCGCTCCATTCTGAGACGAGTTTGACCTTTATCTGACATTATCGCGACTTCTTGTAGGTTGTCTGGTCATGTCTGCTGTGACCAAGTTGGGGCTACAAAAACAAGTATCGTGGACGAGGCCGCGTCCAAACTCGGACATACATGCTACGGGGGTACTACCTCCAAGATTTAGTCGAATCCGAGAGCAAGGGACTGCGAACGCTTTAGGTGCGATAGTCATTCCACGAGGCGGCCTGAGGCGATTCTGAACCCACCGTAGACGCAGAAGTCGACCCGGCTGGTCCTTTTCATACTAGCCCTCGTCTTACAGCTGAGGCGGCGACAACGTCATCCCCAGCATCTAACTCGACTCCCAATGATCCGACCGATCCTTTTCGTACCGTCAGTACAACTATCGGGACGATGAATACTCTAGTAACTCAAGTCCAAACAACGCAGATACTTAATCATTCCCAGAACCCCAATTTCACCCATTCCGTCCTGAGCAACGTCAACGGAAACTCGACAACGTCAAGTGTAACGAATCACTACAACTACTACGTCTCAGGCAATCTCAGGGTATCGCCGAGTGAGCTGCATCCTCTACGTGAGGATGAAGTTCCATCTGCGCCAAATGCACAACGGGTGAACAAGACCCCTTCCCCATCTGGCATCCCAAACGTCGTTGATGTTGGTACGCCTGTCTCTGATGGTGATAGTGGTGAGTGCTTCCAACCTGTTATCTCCTTCACTTCAACTTGGTTTGGACTGACACTTGCTTCATTGCCAGAAAACCACGGCGGTGTCCAGGGTTCTCGTCCTGGAAATAATCCTCCTGTTGCCAAACTAGAGTGTGCACAAGAAAACATACTTTTAGGTGGGCGGGCTCTGTATCTTATCTTTTAAACGCCGTGTTCCTGACAACTTTTGCAGACTCCGATGGATCTAGATACGTAGTGATAGAAGCACGTCTTACACTGCCACTTGAGACATTTGAATTGAAAACAGTGATTCCTTTTTTTTTTTTACCCCCGCCAACTGGGGTGGTCATAGTGACTCAACGGATGATATATGATAAGCGGTGAATAAGCTATATATAATTATTGACTTTGCATACTTGTAAAGTTAACCAGTCAGTGAATATAACAGAATACAAGCGATATCGTATACGCTACATAGTAATGCATCGCATACCAGTTTCATTCCCAAACGATTTGTCAAGTGAATCAACTTCTGGGACAGGAATGGCGCTGTAACATGCGTTGCGGCAGGTATTGTTTGCTGTGATTACGACCATTCCGCTGTCAATGTAGTTGATACTGGAATACGAAAGTGAGGCCTGAGTCGGCAAAGAATGAAAATCAACATTGATTACAAGACACGAAGTAGAATACAGTCAAGAATGCATTTCCGTAAATTGGTGCAATATCCTCCTGGCAAAGATTTTGGAGTAGCAGTACAGGTATTTCGTTTGTATGAGAAGAGGGGTTGAGAATCTGAATGTAGGTGTAGGTATGCAACGTCATTAAATTCAATTTAAAGATGTGCTCCAAACTTCATTGCAAAAGGTCATTTTGCGATTTCCTTCAGAAGGCCAAATTTTGCACGTTTCTTGGGTTGCGTTACAGCTGACCCAAATATCAATAAAGGACTTCCACCTATTTTGTCCAACAAGTCGGAATATCGTGATGGATTGGATTTAGACGCTGTGTCACTAGGAGATGGGTTTAAGAAGAACAGATGGCAGCCGTTTTCGTGAAGTGGAAGTACCATTTTGGAGACCTTGCCTTCCAAATAATCCATTAATGGAGACGCGTCAAAGAGAGTCGTTGTAGAGATGGATTTCGAGTTTGGATGGGAATACTGCAGATTCGTGAGTTGAGAGCTATATACTGGACCACTAGCAAATGAAACCAGTGGACCATGGTATGGAGAGCGGCATTAATAATGGGATCTCCTTGAGCCAAGGCGAGATTCTACTTTGCAGCAAGGCCATTACAGGAGACGAGACGAGGAACGGACGAGTGCAAGGAAAAGGATTGGACTTGGCCGGAAGGGGATTCCATGCGGTTGAATGGATATAACTGGGTTAAAACTTGGATGTTTCGGCTTGGATGGAGGGTCATGGCAAGTAGCTGCAGGGGACTCATGAAAGGGGTTAAAAGAAGAAGAATAGCAAGGTCAGTGCATCGCGTGATAAAAATGTCAGAGTATACAATACTAGAGAACAATCCTATTCTACACGTCCTGAAGATGCCAATCTGCTGCGATCCAACAAATTCACCCTCCAAGAGCCGCAATGGTCATGGAGTACTTAGCTGAGAGATACCCTTGCTGACAAAGCAACATTTGTCTTCACCTCGGTACATCGCAAGCACATACGCAAGCCAACTCTTTTTCTCGCCTTTGAATCCTGAAAGCTGTCAAGCCTTTTCGGGCAACATCAAGTCTAATCATATTCAGCCAATGATGATCCCTTGTTACAAGCCGTTAGATGCCAACTGCTGTCGTGACGGGCGGTGAGCGAAGCGCCCACACGTGTAACCCTCGTGCCATCTGCTTCCCGACTATCCCAGTCATCGATATTGTTGGCTGTCGACTTTTTTCACTCAGAAACCCTTCAGTTCGAAGCATACTGCTCGATACAGTACGGTCTCTCTGTGCTGAGACGATTTTGTTTTTATCTGACCTTATCGTGGCTTGTTGCAGGTCTTATCTGATTATGCATCGCGTCCTGAACAAATTGAAGCTACAAAAGCAAAAGTCGTCAACAAGATTGCATCCAGACACGGACTTATATGCTACGGGAACGTCGCTTCGGTCAGGAATATTGAAGCTTAGGGAGGCTCGAAAACAAAGGCAAAAGACTGCGGGAGTTTTAGGTACGTGGATTATCCGTTGCGGTCTATGCGTGTTTTAACCCTCTCTCAGAGTCCGACCCTCCTGCGACGGAGCCAAATATATTACCTACAGTCAACTCTTCCCCCACTGGCAGTGACCATGTTGCAACCGAGATGGCGACGACGTCGTCCCCAGCATCCAACTCGAATTCCAATGATCCGACTGATCCTGATCCTTTTCGTACCGTCAGTACAACTATCGGGACGATGAATACCATAATGACTCAAGTCCAAACAACGCAGATACTCAATCATTCCCAAAATCCCAACTTTAATCACTCTGTCCTGAGCAATGTCAACGGAAACTCGACAACTGTCACGAACCACTACACCTACAATGTCTCCGGAAATCTTAGTGTGTTGAGGTCGCTGGACGAGTCGTGTCATCTTCTGCGCGAGGATGAACAAGAAATTTTCCAATCAGCACCAGACACACATTCTATGAACCGGACCCAGTCCTTAACTGGCATTGGTATTTATATGCCCACCTCTGGTGGTGACAGCCGTGAGTGCTTCCAGTCCGATCTTTCCTCTACTTCACCCTGTTCGGGTTGACATATCATCTCTTTAGGCAACCACAGCAGAAATAATCGTCCTGCCACCAAACCAGAGTGTGTACAGGAAAACATGTACGTATCCTCAGGTAGGTGATCTTGTTCCTTATCTTAAACGCCATTCCTGATAATTTGCTTGCAGGATCCGATAGATCTAGATACGTAGTAGTGATAGAAGCACGGCTTACATCGCCACATGAGATATTTGAATTGAAAACTGGTTCCTTTTTTTTTTTTTTTTACATTTAAAGCCTCCTGTCTCAACATCATTTAGCCTGTCCGGTAAATAAACTCCCTTAGATCCCTTTTTCTTAACTTTGTTCGCCGATGTTCCATGATTCCTTCTGGTTTGCAGACTGGGCTCAACTGTCAAGTTAAACGTACAATCGTACTATTTATCTCATGATCAATTTCACTGTCGACTGAGCTGAATGCCCAAGTAGTTGCCGCTCCCCTGTACTTGAGTACTTGAAATACTAGATCCAGTTGCATGGATGTTCGAAGCCCTCTATCAGCGCGCGCTTCAACGACTCCAAATTCTAATCAATCCGTCATTGTGTTGAGTTTGATGTGAGCCGCGCTCACCCAATGTTATCAGAGGACTTGTTGACATACAGGTGCAAAATTACCAAGCTTCCCAATCATTTCTGACCGTCTAAAGTCAAGGTGGATAGTCGAAGATGAGCCCCCATCTAACATACTGGTCTTGGTCAAGATCATTATCTAGTCAAAACAGGTGAGAAAAAGATGCAAATGCGTTATATATATGAGAACGCGCACTCAAATTAACACACCTTCAGAAGCTGCGTGCTGACCCTATGATCATGGATCCATCTGACAGCTAGTATGTAAACATCTGGAATAAATACCAACAATGACCTAACCCAACCATCCAATCTTCCCTGTATATCTATCATGGCAGACTCAAGACCGACTCGAGTTGCAATTGTCACCGGAGCAAGTACGTGGAACAGATTGTCATGTTTGTGAAATATACCTGTAGATAACTTGGTGCAGGCCAAGGTATTGGCAGGGCCATCGCTCTCCGTCTCGCCAAGGATGGGCTGGATGTCGCCGTAAACGACATTGCTTCAAAAGTTGACCAACTCGATGCTGTTGCGAATGAAATCAGAGCTACAGGAACTGGAAGGAAGAGTTCCGTTCATACTGCGGATGTTTCTCAAGAAGCCGAGGTCAAGAAAATGATAGAAGACGTCGCAGAGATACACGGAGGAATTGACGTTATGGTAGCCAATGCAGGGATTGCAATCAACAAGCCATTCATGGGGAGTAAGTTGCAATTTTCGCAGACTGTCGGCTCTTATATATCACTGACGTTTGGTGTTGTAGCCACTGTAGAGGAATGGGATCGAATCTTCTCCATCAACGCTCGGGGAACATTTCTATGCTATCAGCACTCTGCTAACCAGATGATCAAACAGGGAAGAGGTGGTAGAATCATTGGTGCTAGTTCTATTCTAGGGAAGACTGGAAGTGCGTCTATCAAAATGTGATTTAACAATCGAGGATATGATTGACCAGGCCGTTATTGCAGTAAGCGACAATCTTGCAGCTTACGCCGGGACGAAATTCGCTGTACGAGGAATAACACAAGCTGCTGCTGGGGAATTGGGCCGACACAAGATTACAGTCAATGCATATGCTCCTGGGTTGATTGATACTCAGATGAGTGAGTCGTTCCAAAGAGTTTTTCAATACTCAGAAGTCGATGAATCGCACAGCTCGAGACATAGACAAAAACGCAGCAGAGGTGTATGATTGGCAGCCCGGAGACTTTTTCAAATCAGTAAGATTGGCATTCATATCTCCGTACACAAATAAGAATGCTCAGAAAATTCCAGTTCAATTCTCGCTCTCCGCTGGGATACAGCGGATACCCTGAAGATATTGCGGGATTAGTATCGTACCTTGTTTCAGATGAAGCACATTTTATCACTGGGCAAACGGTGAGTTTGATTCTACATATCGTTTTGGATGCACTGACTTTATGAGACGAAAGATCTCGATTAATGGAGGCGTATTCTGCGACTAAGTAGGGAAATTAGTACTTGACGGATGTCCGGACTGCTAAGCAAACCGTAAATGAAGGCATAACTTAGAAGTTAAACAAATCTTAAAGGATGCAGTGACAGAACATTTCCGTCAGCCCAAGTTTCAAATTTCAAAGCGCTATAGTATGGTTACGAATCTATTGTGAGTAACCGGCCCGGTTTTATGGCCCAGTTATGACTTCCTACACATCTCTTCATACGAAACGCCGTCCCAGTCTCCAAGTCCATCGTAAATTTTTCCTTTTTAGCCGGGAGTTAGTTCATTTTGCTTATACAATTCGGACTCATTTCCGTCATAGAACAACGTGCACCCTACATTTTCCTCTCTTTCATTGCAGTTGGGTTCATCGAGGTCGACATACCTTAGCCTAATTTTCAGGTAACATTGTATTATAACGCTTTGGTCATTATAATGGACAAAGCATTTATCCGACATATACTACGCTACAACTTGGGCCCTATAACTGACGGCAGAAGAAGATGCATACTGTCGCAGAATCATCTTGAATCCCACTGTAATATCCGTGCTAAAGGCATGAATCCACAATTTGTCAATCGCTTCGTGCGATCACTTTGCGTGAGGTTCCCAAGCCAAAGGTATAAGTACTCAGTTGCACATATGAGATTCTTACTCAATCTCTTCTTAACATGACAGCTACAACTCGAATCGCAATGATAACTGGTGCAAGCAAGTTTTTATGATTATCTTCTCGTTGCATTCTTTGTATATAAACATCCTTGATTACAGGTCAAGGTATTGGAAGAGCGATTGCTCTACGTTTGGCCAACGATGGATTATACGTCGCTTTGAATGATATTCCTTCGAAGCTTGATCAACTGAACGCCGTATCTGAGGAAATCAAGGCGATTGGACCAGGAAAAAAGAGCTCTGTACATACCGGAGATGTCTCTCAAGAAAAGGATGTAAAGCGTATGATCGAAGAAGTTGTAGAAACATATGGTGGCCTTGATGTTATGGTTGCTAATGCTGGAATTGGAATTGACAAGGCATTTATGGAAAGTGAGTACCTTTGTCAATCCCTTGCTTTCATTGGCGTATAATCTGTTCTTGTGCAATACTAGCGACTGTGGAAGATTGGGACAAAGTCTTTTCTATCAACGCTCGAGGCGTATTTCTTTGTTATCAACACGCCGCAAAGCAAATGATCAAGCAAGAGAGAGGCGGTAGATTGGTTGGTGCCAGTTCAATTATGGGTAAAAACGGAGGTAATTGAAAGTTATCTTGGGGACCATTTGTACTTCTCTGATCTCGTCTTCAGTTGGCGAAGGCCTATCAGCCTACAGCAGTACAAAATTTGCAGTACGCGGGATCACACAGGCTGCTGCTGGAGAATTAGGAAAGTATAGGATCACGGTCAATGCGTATGCACCTGGATTGATCGACACCGAAATGAGTGAGTCCTCTTGGCCAAATTTTTAGAAGATTTGACTTAATGGCGGGTGCTATTACAGGCCATCAGCTAGACAAAAATGCACAGCAGAGGCACAATTTGAAACCGGGGGATTTTTTAAATATGGTGTGCACTCGAATCAGGATATACCTTCTCAACTTCATTTACGAACCAGATAACCTAGATCACGTCTCGCTCTCCCCTCGGATATCCTGGAACCCCTGAAGACATTGCTGGATTAGTTTCATACTTGGTCTCGGAAGAAGCACACTTTGTAACTGGACAAACCGTGAGTTTTAGTGGAAACCTTCAAGTCAGATTTGGCCAGTACTGACTTGATGAAAAGATTTCCATCAATGGGGGAGCTTTCTGCGATTAGTTCTAGACGAATGAGAATAACAAATTTGATTGTTCTGTCTGTGGGTTCTGTAACTTCTTCATACGTCTATACGCTTTATCATCGTGGGTTGAGGTTTTAAGTACGTTCCGTCCGGCAGGTAAGAATGTTGAAGGCTTGACAGCCAGATCGAATTAGTAAATCTATTCGTATCTCTGCATGGCTGCGAACGCTCCAGTTCCCTCTCGTTCTCCTCCGGGATACAACGGATACCCTGAAGATATTGCGGTACCTTGTTTCAATTGAAGTGCATTTCATCTTGGTCCTGTATATCACTTTGGCGCGACCGAAGCAGATTTTCATTATACATAAAAACTCTGACTCGAGACATACCGCAGTACTTAGAAGTACAATAAATCTTGAAGTCTTTCTCCAGCCGAATTTCTTGACTTAGCCTTCTGGGCAAAGGCCGAGCACCGGTGCCGCACGCCGCCAAGTCGTCAAAAGTAATACTTCGAATCATCTGAGCCGTCGAACACATTAGTATATGAGGTACTGATCGAACGACATACATTTCCGGCGATTCGAGAACATCTACCGTTCTATGTAGCAGTCCCACACACACACTTCGACGATGACGCTTCTTGAATTGGACTTGGATCCTATGATCATCGGCAGAAGAAGATACAGAGCGTCATAGAACCTCTGCAATATCAGCCCACTCCCATTCCAGGCTGAGAGGCACGGCGAATACATAGCTTGTCAGTGGGTGCCTTCTCAAGCCAAAAGTATAAATACTCGAAGGTATTTTGTGTAGTCTTCCGTCACTAGTATGGCAGCTAGGACCGAGAAACCGACTCGAATTGCAATAGTTACCGGCGCAAGTAGGTTTTCGTGACTATCTCGTTGCATCCTTCGTGTAAACGCATTCGACGCACAGGCCAAGGTATTGGAAGAGCCATTGCCCTTCGTCTCGCCAAAGATGGATTACACGTCGCGTTGAATGACATCCCTTCGAAAATCGACCAGTTGAATGCTGTCTCGGAGGAAATCCAAGCAATCGGAGCAGGGAGAAAGAGTTCTGTGCATACTGGAGATGTCTCTCGAGAAGAAGATGTGAAGCGTATGATTGAAGAGGTTGTGGAGACATATGGTGGTCTTGATGTTATGGTTGCTAATGCTGGAATCGCGCTTGACAAGGCATTTATGGAAAGTGAGTATCTTGCCGATCCCTCGCTTTCATTTGTGCGTAATCTAGTCTTGTGTATAATAGCAACTGTGGAAGAGTGGGACAAAATCTTTTCGATCAACGCTCGAGGGGTATTTCTTTGTTATCAACACGCCGCAAGGCAAATGATCAAGCAAGAAAGAGGTGGTAGACTGGTTGGTGCCAGTTCGATCCAGGGTAAAAGCGGAAGTGAGTACAGATTATCCCGAGTGTTAACTGTTTGTGCTTCGCTGATCTTGTCCTCAGTTGGGGATGGCCTATCAGCATACAGCGGTACGAAATTTGCAGTACGGGGGCTTACACAGGCTGCTGCTGGAGAGTTGGGAAAGTATAGGATCACAGTCAATGCGTATGCACCTGGGTTGATCGACACTGAAATGAGTAAGTCCTCCCAGCCAAATCCTAGGAATTTCAACTTAGTACTATCATAGGCCGTCAGCTAGACATAAACGCACAACAAAGGCACAATTGGAAACCGGGTGATTTTTTCAATACGGTGTGTACTCGAATCCGGATATATCTTCCACTCCATTTACGAACCAAACAATCTAGATCACGTCTCGCTCCCCTCTAGGATATCCTGGAGCCCCTGAAGATATTGCTGGATTAGTATCATACTTGGTATCGGAAGAAGCACACTTTATAACTGGACAAACCGTGAGTTTTAGTGAAAACCCTCGAGGTTAAGTTGGGTGGTACTGACTTTAATGAAAAGATTTCCATTAATGGGGGAACTTTCTGTGATTAGTACTGAGTAATTCCGGATGAACGAGAAGAATAACAAACTTGATTGCTTCGTAATTTCATCTATACACTTTGCCACCGTGCGATGAAGCTTTGAGTTCGTTCCGTCCATCGCTCAAAGCTCAATAGGAATGTTGAAGGCCTGGTTGGAGTCCGGAGATTCACGAAAGACAAGAAAGTCAAACTGTCGTTTGATGGCTTCTGTTCTGGCCAATTTTCAATAAATTGCAGAAACATGGAAAAGTCGAGTCGGCCCAAGCCGGAATTTCTTGGCTTGGACAAAAGTGAAGCTCCGCACACTTCCGTGGATATTCGCAACAAATCGTCAGCAGCTATACCTTGAATCATCTGAACCATCGAGTGCACCAGTAAATGAGGTCCTGATCGGCGTACACAGCAAAAGACCATTTCCGGCGATTTGAGGAAATCTGCCATTCCAATAGTCCCACACGTACTTCGACGATGACGCTTCTTGAATTGGTTGCTACAACTTGGATCCTATGATCAACGGCAGAAGAAGATACAGAGCGTCATAGAATATCTGAGTCAGCCCCACTCCTATCTCAAGGATGAGAGGCGCAAATACATAGTTTGTCTTCTACTTCCCAGCATGAGGTTCTCAAGCCAAAAGTATAAATACTCAGGTGTATTTGCGAGATGTTTTGTGTAGTCTTCTATCAATATGGCAGCTAGAGCTGAGAAACCGACTCGAATTGCAATAGTCACTGGTGCAAGTGAGTTTTTTGTGATTACCATCTCAATGCCTTCTTCGTGTAAACATATTCGACGTTATAGGCCAAGGTATTGGAAGAGCTATCGCTCTTCGTCTCGCCAAAGACGGGTTACACGTCGCTTTGAATGATATCCCTTCGAAAGTCGACCAGTTGAATGCTGTCTCGGAGGAAATCCGAGCAGTTGGACCAGGAAGGAAGAGTTCCGTGCATACTGGAGACGTCTCCCAAGAGGGAGATGTGAAGCGTATGGTTGAAGAGGTTGTGGAAACGTATGGTGGCCTTGATGTTATGGTTGCCAATGCTGGAATCGTTATTGATAAAGCGTTCATGGAGAGTGAGTGCGTGCTTGTGACTATTTTAGCGGGATTCTGAACTAGAAATGATAGCAACTGTGGAAGATTGGGACAAGATCTTTTCTATCAACGCGCGGGGCGTGTTTTTGTGTTACCAACATGCAGCGAAGCAAATGATCAAGCAGGGAAGAGGTGGTAGGTTGATCGGTGCTAGTTCAGTTCAGGGCAAAAGCGGAAGTGAGTAAAGATTATCCCTTGTTGTTTTTGTACCTTTCTGATCTTGTCCTCAGTGGGTGAAGGCATATCAGCGTATAGCAGTACGAAATTCGCAGTACGGGGGATCACACAGGCTGCTGCTGGAGAATTAGGAAAGCACAAGATTACAGTCAATGCGTATGCGCCTGGGTTGATCGACACCAATATGAGCGAGTGTTATTGGTTTAGTATTGAATATCAGATTTACTCACAGTATATATGACAGGTCGCGAGTTGGATAAGAATGCGCAAGAAAAGTTTAACTGGAAGCCAGGGGATTACTTCAACACAGTAAATCGTCAAATTTAAATCTTCAACTGAATACTGATAGGCAATCTAGTTCACCTCTCGTTCTGCCTTGGGATATAATGGAGTTCCTGAAGACATTGCTGGACTGGTATCGTATCTAGTTTCAGAGGAGGCGCATTTTATCACTGGACAAAGCGTGAGTACCCTTTTCAAAGATCAAATTGAGTCGTACTAATTTTGCAAACAATAGGTCTCTGTGAACGGAGGGGTCTTTTGTGATTAAAGTCGAGATGGTTTGAACCACTCACAAGAATACAAGCTACATTGATGAATATATATGATCTTTGTTCATCTCAGCGCTCGCAGTGAGAGCGCTGAAAAGGGCTTGAGTCGTGCGAACCTGAACGTATCTGCTACCCTGCTGACGCGTACGACGCCCTGCAAGTACGCATTCATAATATCGGGCAGTGCCCGGAATGGATGAAACCCGAGGTGTGAAAGATTATCCTGAATCAAGGTCCGACCGTTTTTTCATCCCGCCCATCGGTGGTGTTTTGGCTGCGGCTGCTTCAAAGTTACTAGTAGTACGATGTCCAGACATCAGACGATGGCTTTGTCTCCACGCCCTGTGAGGTTCTGAACTGTATTGATTTGGAGCCTGCGATAAATGATTGTAAAGGTCTGACGCGGTACTTTGAAAACTTGACTCGATGTTCTCGTCCTCGGACCATTTTTCCGCTCGCTCTACGCCAGGGCCTCGGGGTCAAGGGTATCCAGTATCGGCCGACCACTTACTGGCAAAGTTTGTGGGTGCTCCTGGTTCGTCCTCTGTGCAATTCTTTTGCGTGGTAACGTCTAGACAGGAGTGAGAGACTTGTATATGTACTTTATAGAGTTCCTGACATCAAAATCAAAGCTGGACTGAAGGAATCGCTTGCAAATTAAATTTAGAGCCGTTAGCGTCGCTCCAAGCATATGCTTCGATCGGTGTTGAATAATTGCGTCTTCTCATCAAATGCCAATAAAGTAACAACTCGAGTCTTTTTCCTTCATCCCCCGTATCGTTTTTCCCCAGCGATCAACTCCTTTCCTGCCGGCCCTGCCCTTGCCCGCCAGCGATGGAGAACTTCAAGGAAAAAACGGAAGGAAGTGTCACTTCTTCCCCTGGATCGAATGTGTCGCCAATCGAGTACTATGACCCTTCCAAGGAATCTGTCTGGACCCGTCTGGGATTGACCTTTGAAAGTTTTAAAAGAGCACCTGGGATTGTTGGGTATGTATCTTGAGCCCTTTGAGCCTTTTGTCTTGTCCGACATGTCTTTTTCTTTGCAAGTGATCAGGTCGTCGCTGGGGAGCTTTCAGGAGAGGATTTGGAAAAGGTGCGGGCAGAGGGCCCCAGGCTACAGGCCAAAATGAAGCCTCGCCATTTGACGATGATTGCAGTCGGTGCGTTTCAGTGTCGGTGATACTATTCGTACTGTGCTGATTTGCGTGCTAGGTGGAAGTATCGGAACAGGTCTTTTCGTTGGTTCTGGTGCAGCTCTTCACGATGGCGGTCCTGCTGGCATTCTAATCGCTTGGATTCTTATTGGGATAATGTTGATCAATGTCACTCAGGTGCGCTGCAATTTTTTTTTATCCTCGAGCGACACTAATGCAGTATGCAGGCCCTCGGAGAGATGTCAATCATGTATCCTGTATCTGGCGGTTTCTACAATCTGACCGGTCGGTTTTTGGATCCCGCCTTTGCCTTTGCGAACGGATGGAACTATGTATTGCAATGGGCTGTTTCTATTCCTCTGGAAATCACCGTCGCCGTGAGTATCATGTTTGAAAGATTTTGGATCCATCTATTCATTCCTTTCACAGGCAACTACCGTTCAGTACTGGACCGATGCAGTCCCTATCGCCGCTTGGATAACCATCTTTTGGGTCTTGATCAGTACGTCAATTCGGTGTCTTACTCAATAATAATGTAGCTGAAATCACCTCTAGTCATCGCATGTGTGTTCGGGACCCTGGGATACGCCGAAGAAGAATTTTGGTCGTCCTGTCTCAAACTCCTGGTCGCCATTATGTTTACCTTCATCGGGATGTGAGTATCAGCGTCCCGTCCATTATATTCCACTATGCTCACGCGACCCTAGTGTCCTTATATGTGGAGGCGGACCGAGCTCAGGCAAATACAACCACTATATTGGCGGCCAATACTGGTCCAATCCGGGTCCATTCGCAAACGGTTTCAAAGGTGTATGCGCGGTTTTCGTGACAGGTGCGTTCCGAGGACATCGAGTCGCCGCGCAAACTGATAATGATATCGATATCGTGAACCCCCTAGCTGCTTTCTCCTTTTGTTAGTGCGGTTCTATTTCGTGAAGTAGGGAAGAAGCTAAAGATTTTTCTGTGATACAGCGGGAACCGAGTTGGTTGGGTTGGCTGCGAGTGAGACTCCGAATCCTAGGAAGACTATGCCGGGTGAGTTTGTGAGATGTGTCAAGAGCCGGGGATTTGGGTTGACCCCCTGTTGTAGGTGCTGTGAAGGGAACTTTTTGGCGTATCGTGCGTTGTCTTTGCTTTTCCTCGAGTTTGTTGGCGATAACGATAATAGACTATTATCTATATCACGACACTCACCATTATCGGTCTACTCATTCCCTACGATGATGACAGGCTTCTTGGCGGAGACGGTGCAAGTACGTGGGACCATACCCTATGCATGTTTATAGCCTCTAACATCTTTACTAGCTGCCTCTCCTTTTGTGATTGCCCTCGCAGATGGACATATCCGGGGTCTAGATCGTACGTCGCGATCCATTGCATTTTGACACCAGCTAACCGTGCATTGATCCATAGACCTCGTAAACGCTACTATCTGTATCTCTGTCCTCTCCATCGGTCTCGCTAGTGTCTTTGCGGCGTCTCGAACCATGGTAGCTTTGGCAGAAACCGGTTATGCTCCGAAAATCTTTGCCTACAGTACGTACCTGAGTGCTCATTTGGTCCTGTCTTACAAATGTACTTTTTTTTTGCAGTTGACAAGTCCAGTCGTCCCCTTCCTGCAATCATAGTCTTGCTCCTTTTCGCCCCCATCGCATATGTTAATGTCGTGGCAGCCGGTGACGTCGTCTTTGATTGGCTAGTTGCTATCTCTGGTCTTTCTGCAATCTTCACCTGGTTGTCTATTTGCCTTTGCCAGTACGTGACACTTCTCCTTACATCGGGAAAACGGGTTTTGACTTGAATAGCATCCGATTCCGACGTGCGTGGAAAGTCCAAGGACATTCTCTCGAGGAGCTTCCGTTCCAAGCTGCAGGAGGAGTTTATGGATCGTGGTTTGGGGTGATTTTGATTGTACTTGTGCTTATTGCGCAGTTTTATATTGTGGGCTTCTTTTTTTCTGTATCTTTACGAATGCGAATGTTGGTATGCTAATTGATTTATAGGCAATCTTCCCTATTGGTGACCTGTCCAGTCCTACGGAAAGGGCGTCTAGTTTCTTTGGTGGGTGTAATTTCCTTTGAGTGAATGTTTGTTATGTATCTCATTGCGTGACCTTTCTTTCAGAGGCGTACCTCGCTGCTCCAGTTGTCGTCGCGATGTGGATAGCAGGGTATATATGGAAGGGGACGCGGCCGAAACGGGCTCATGAGATTGATCTTGATGTGAGAATTTTTCCTTTTTTTCCTTTGCTCCCCGGGTATGGTGTTTAGATATCTGATGACACTTTTTTCTTTTTTTCTTTTCTTTTGTAGACTGGGCGTAAAAGTTGGCTTACTGTGGAAGAGATGCGGGCTGTATGTTTATTGTTTATTGTTTCTTACTGATGTTTTTCACTGATGACCTACCTTTTTTTGTTTTTGCCATCTAGTATCGTGCAGAGAGGGCCCGTGCTCCGCTGTATGTCCGCATATACAGGATACTTTTCACAAACTAGAATACACAGACATACTTGTACTTGGAATCAGTGTAACATTTTTTGGGGTGATTATAAATATAAAAAGAGGCTCGTTGAGACGTTCGTCTTGGTATAAAGTGTATGCACAAGCTAAGTAGGTGGTTTATCGTCCCGCGGCTCGGATCCCCAAGCTTGACCCATATGACTTCAACTTGAAGTCAACATGGAAGTCATTGCATGTTGCAATTGGGACCCTCAATTTTCCCCAAGCCTCAGTTTCATCTATACGCTTCTATACGTTGAACAATTACCATCAAGATCTACATCTAAGTATATACCTGATGTGAATCAGAACTGCAATCTGGTGGCGACTCAGATATATGACATCCATTATTCTTCAGGCTCTGACTGCTTTGAAGAGTCTTTCGTCATTCGTGCATGAAGAGAGTGCCTCAGAAGAGCTCAGACTGACACTTGAAAGATTCCTCAAGTTATCTTCATCGTTGATCGGAGTCAAAGTCTCAAAGACGCGTCGCGTCGGTCGCGGTCACATGTCATCAACGTTCATCTTTTCAGAACAATGACACTGTACACCCTCGAACAACGTCCAAGCATCAAGTGAGGGGAATCATTGTCATTCCTCTATCCTCTTTTGCACCCTCAGAAGACATGTCCCAAGAAATTCCGACCCCTCTTCCTGAAAACACTACACCTTCGACACCTCCCCGAGCTGCATCGACCACAACACCAGCGGTCCCTCAGAAACAAGCACTACGTCAAGGCAAAGAAAGCTTACCTCGCTGAATCCAAGAGAAGTCGCAACGAAGATGCTGCTACCTCCGAAAAGCATCTTTATGAACCATTCGCTGAACGGCAAGATCTTTGGTGTTCTCGATGATATCAACCTCGCCTCTGAAATGACGAATTGTACTGGCATACGACCATTCGTACTTCATGAGCTCCTTCAATCTACGGGTCCTATCGGCCGTCGCTCGTACCATCATGATCCGGAATCCATCTTCAAGTTCTACGTGATGCTCTGTTTGAGCTGCCGCTGGTCAATCCATTCTGAAAAGATATGATTGGCAGCTCAAAAGTATCACTCAACTCGGATGGTTCCAACCCTCTCCTAACTTCTGTCCTGCCTTCAAACATCGCTATCGAAGGTTTCTAGAAGGTAATGGAGGCTACTGCAAGCAAGACGCCGGGGAAAGGGCCAAGGCTTGCTCGTGTGTATGATATGCTTGAATCTTTGTCAGGCCATACCAAGTTTTTGGGCCTCTTGAACAGCATTAGGCCTAATAATCTAACAATAATGTCGTTCCTTGGCGTCAAAACGCCAACTGCTGTTACGACAGGTGATGAAGCGCCTACACTTGTGCATCCTCGTTCTATCCTCCTTTGACTATCCCCGTCATCGATATTCCTGGTAGTTGGCTGTTATTCACCCAGAAACCCTTCAACTCCAAGCTTACGCTCGAGTCTAGTGCGGTCGCTCCATTCTGAGACGAGTTTGTACTTTATCTGACTTTATCGTGACTTCTTGTAGGTTATTTGATCATGTCCGTTGTGACCAAGTTGGGGCTGCAAAAACAAATATCGTGGACGAGGCCGCGTCCAAATTCGGACATACATACGCTACCTCCAGGATTTAGTCGAAACCGAGAGCAGGGGACTGCGAGCGCTTTAGGTGCGATAGCCATTCCACGAGGCGGTCCGAGGTGATTCTGAACCCACTGTAGACGCAGAAGTCGACCCGGCCGGTCCTTTCCGTAGTGTCAGTGCCAATATCACGACGATGAACACTGTAGTAACTCAAGTCCAAACAACGCAGATCCTCAACAACTCCCACAATCCCAATTTCAGTAACTCGGTGTTGAGCAACGTCAACGGGAATTCGGTCACAAATCATTATTACTTGGACCCGAGAGCTCTCAGAATATTACCAGACGGCTCATTTCGTCTTCGCAATGATGAAGTAGACTCTTCGGAAGTTCCACACACTACGATGAGCCGAGACCCAGTTGATGATGCTGTCCCTGATGCTCATAGCGGTGAGTACCTTTCTCTGTTCAAGTCTTGTTCGTACTGACAGCACCTCTGGGACGTACAGAATCTGAATCCCCAAGCGAGAGTTCTCGCCCCACAAACGATTCCGCCGACCAATCTCTGCGGGAAGATTCGGTGCCTTCAGGTGGGTACTTCTCCGTTCTCCTGTAAGTTTCTGACAATTTTCTGCAGACTCCGATAGATTCGTAGTGATAGAAGTACGGCTTACACTGTCACCTGAGATATTTGAATTGCCTTTTTTTTTTTTCACTCGATCCCATCACATAGCCTCATTATCTTTCCCAGATCTCTTCCCCGATTATAATTGGTACCGGTTCGGACAAGATTTGGTCCAAAAATCCCAAACTCCCACTCTACTGTTCGGACAAGTTGATGGACTGCCTCTGATCCGGACGCCCATAAATGGATCATGATTAAAACTGTCCTGTTCATAAATGCCTTCGGCGTTCTCCCTTCTCAGTTTTGTTCATCGATACCATCGTTTCTTCTTGGTTCTGCTTAGGTTAATCTGTCTAAGGCTTTTTCGAACTATGAACACATAAATCACCTCTGTATGCTCCCAAGTCAATCGTAAATTGCTTAGACCTAGTATGTACTATTTGTGCACTAGAAGTGCACTCCCAAATTCCGCGTCAGCCCTGCACAACCAAATCTCAGCAGATTCCCTCCGGAATTGGGGGTTATATTCTATACATACATGAGACACTTCGATAATATTTCCATAATTTTTGGGCCATGTAAAGTGATGCTATTTCGCTGCCGGAGTCAAGATCGTGGAATTTGGCGGGGAAGTGCATTCCCTGTCTTTGGCCCCGTTCGATAGCTTCCTCATTCTGGATCCCCTCAAATTTTTGGAATTTGGTTTTAATCATGATAATGTACATCTATGAAATTTTTGAGAAATTTTGAGGCAGGGGAAAAAAGTGCAAACGCAGGAATGCACTTCTAGGCCGGAATGCACTTCTAGCGCACAAATAGTAATAGTCGACCAATAGTGATCGATAGTGATCCCTTGCAAATTGTTAGACGCCGAGTGCTGTAGTAACAGACGAGCGAAGCGCCTGCACCTCATGATTTGATATTGCTGATGATCGATTTATGTTCATCTAGAAGTTCTTCACTTCAAAAGTATATACATTAAGAGTCAATACTCTCTCCCGGGACGGATTATCTGATCGATCATCATGCTCTCAACAAACTGAAGTCGGGAAAACGAAATCCAATCCAAGTTTGAACATACATGCTACTGGAGTATCACCTCGGTCAAAAATGTTAACACTAAGGAAGATCTTTGAGCGCTCAGAAACAAGTACAAGAGATTGCGAATGCCGTAGGCACAGTGACCATGCATTCCAGTAATGGAAACATACGCCAACTTTGTCCCCCCTCTGGGGGCTATCCTCGGAGGTGAATCATTGGTGAATGTAACGTGGGATCACCGAACTTGCATCTTTCGAGAACTGGCCGACACAAAGTGGCAAGTAAAATATAGAAAGCCAAATCCAGTATTAGTTGAAGCTTCTTTACTAGAAATTGTGATATATTGTACGCCAGCTTATCTACGAACGGACCTCGTCAAGTGGATAGATTGTTGAGATATGAATGGCGAGTTGTAAGCTCTGACGTACGTCTTGAGTCGCCGCAGATAATACCTTTGAGTTGAGCCATTCCCTGCCATTCCATTCACTAAGAAAGCGGAACATAAATACAAGGTCGTTGTGAATGTGAAGATGGTGATATTTGAAAAACAATCTGTATTCAAGGCGTACATGATAGCTTTAGACCGGAATACGTTTCTATAAAAGCGTCCAATCACGAGTTAAACACTGTCAAGCGTAACTTGATCGAATGAGCAAAGCAGTCGGAGACTTGAAGATCTAGGCGCCAGTGAGCACCATCCCCAAGCGAATATTGAGGTATCAGGATGGGTAAGAGGGGATGGACGCAAGTACTGGATTTGATGAAAAGATTATCGGCCTGGTGACATCAGACATACAATGAGAGCTTGGGAGCTTGGGAGCATCGAGCAAGATGATGCGGCCAATGTACGGCGAAGAGCGAGAATTTCAACGGTGACTGCTCGACTTGTGATTCCGGGTTTGATGCGTAAACCAGAGCGTTTTAGTAGGGATTCGGGGTACCGTGTAAGCAGCATCAAAGCTCGGGGGTAAGAGTTGTCGCAAAGATGATTTGGGGTTTGGGAGATAAAGCTGCAGGGACGCAAGTCATGTAGCCGTCTAACGACTATCACAAGCCCTATGCTAGACGCAAGAGACGAATGAGATACGTGTTCGAGATTTTCGTTTGACGGATCCGCCGACAGATGGAACGAAAGCACTACCGTATGGAGAGCGACTTTGATGGTCTGAATGAAGGCTATTGAGGCCAGAATAACCAAGAAGGAGTTTCTAGACTATGAAATGTGCGCTAGGCAACTCTGGCGGGTACGTGAAATTGGGCAGGTCCCAGTATCGAGGGATGTTGGCGCCGCGTGAGCTTTGTGGTGAAGCCTATTGTGGGAGGCGAGGAACAGACGAGTGCAATGAAGAAGCTTGGCAGGAGGGAAGGGGAGGATTTCGTGAGGTTGTGAATATGGCTTGACCAAATCAGAGATTTTGTTCGGAGGGCCTCGGTGAGTAACAAGAGGACCCCTGAAAGACAGGTCAAAGATGGCTGGAAGAAGAATATTCAAGGTCAGTTCGTGCAATGAAAACGTCGGAGCGCACAACGCTATTCCTACACGTCCTAAAAGTCCACCCTGATACAACAAATTCGTGGTGAAGAGATACACGCTCGCTTACAAATTGACGTATCTTCAACTTGTGAGCCCATATACGCAACTCTTCTTTCGTGTCTTGGAATCCTCAAAGCTGTCAAGCCATTTCAGCAGAGTCAATAATGGTACCTTGTCGCATTGTTGCGGATCGTTAGACGCCAACTGCTGTTGCGACGTGAGCGAGCGCGAGAAATGTCAGTGACTTAGTGGTCACCCAGCGATAATCAGGTGACCGTGACGGAGTTTTTCACCTGTCCGACTCGTGCCTCTGAGTCTTTGCCAACGGCAGTGTCATTAGGTTTTTTTTCTCCTAGCACTACTTTCGTTGTGTTTCTTATCCCCTCTTTGCAGGCAGAAAGTCGCGAACTCTCTCAGAGTCTTGTCCCTCCGTCGTTGTAATTCCATTCCCATTTAAACCCTGGAGTCCGGAAGTGCTTCTGCCCGCTCATTCGGAGAACTGCGTATACAATATTCCGATCTACTTGGCCAAGACTTGTGTGGCGGATGTGGCTTACTGAGAGCATGTATACGAAAAATGCTTTGCCTCCAATGCAACGCTTTTGTCCAAGGCCGTGGTCAACCACAGTTTTCTCTCCAGATGCACTGGCACGATATCAGTGCATACATATATACTCTTCCGAAACCTCGAGGAGTTTTCCTAGTCTAAGACTTGCGCAACTTAAACCCGGCGTACGTTACTCTTTGTCAAATACCCCACATTACGAGGTACGCAAACCGTTCCAGTGCGGAATGATCTGGTCGTTCAGAATCACTGGAGAAGAGAAGTTTGCGAGGTCATGAGACGTTAGGATCAGATCTTTGGGGGCTTGGCTGTCGTACTCGAGCGCTTTTGACCGGGTTCTGCGAGGGAGACGTGGTGGAATCGATTTTGTACGGAGAGGGCCGGAGTTGAGCCAATATCGATCTGTGGGTCACGACTTCTCCTAAACCTGGTCAGCTTTCACCCGAACGGCGTTTTGTAGAGGGTTTGTTGATTGTTTCAATTCGGTGAATATGTACGCTAAATGTTATACTCTTCTGTCTCTAGTGAAATTACAACCACCAAGTATTCGAGCTCTGCGGATCGTTTCTCAGCAAGGACTTTTCCGGAAGAACGCAATTACAGAAACCTCTGACATTACTCCAAAAAGCTGCGTAAGCGAATGGCCCGTGAATCGCAAAAAGACATCTCTATTAAAATCAAACGCGTAAAGGTTTATTCTTTTCCAGAATCCCCATCTCACCTCCCTCCACTATCCACCAGCGCTCTTGTCCATTAGCGACGATGAGCGGCTCAAAAGAAAAGTTTGACGCAAGTGTCAGCACTGCTGCTGTTCCGGCAGTTGACTATTATGATCCTTCGAAGGAATCTATTTGGACGCGTTTGGGAGTGACTGTTGAAAGTTTTAAAAGAGTGAGTAGTGTCTCCTTTCCTTTGGCTTCCTAGATGCTTAATTCTCTTTTTTAGGCTCCGGGAATCGTTGGGTACGCCGCAGTCTCAATTTTACAACCAGTCCGATTTATCTTTTTCGGTGCAGTGATCAGGTCGTTGCTGGTGACCTAACGGATGAAGAACTTGAACGAGTGAGGGGTGAAGGGCATGCGTTACAAGCAAAGATGAAGCCTCGGCATTTGGCCATGATTGCTGTCGGTGCGTACCTAATTTTCTTTTTGAATGCTTCCATACTAAATCAAACTGCTAATTTTAGGTGGAAGTATCGGAACGGGTTTGTTCGTTGGCTCTGGTACTGCTCTGCGTACAGGCGGGCCCGCTGGTTTATTGATTGCATGGATTCTCATGGGTGTTCTACTCGTCAATGTTACTCAGGTGAGTTGATAATTTATTTATTTGGCTTTGCTCGCTGTCTGATTCCTTGACCAGGCTCTTGGAGAAATGGCTATTATCTATCCTGTTTCTGGCGGTTTCTATACATTGTCGGGTCGCTTTCTGGATTCTGGATTTGCGTTTGCGATGGGTTGGAATTATTGCTTGCAGTGGTTTGTCACTATTCCGCTAGAAATTACGGTACGTGCTGCAATAGTGCTCAGCTGAGAGGTGTTACTCAAGCTGGTGTGCATAGGTCGCTGCGACTACTGTAACATACTGGACCGATGCAGTTCCTGTTGCTGTATGGATCACCATTTTTTGGGCCATCCTCAGTAAGCCTCTTTATCCTTTAGCCATTTCGAATGAGATTATTTAGGAAACACTAGTCATTCTCTGCATTTTCGGAACTTTGGGATATGCTGAAGAGGAATTTTGGGCAGCGTCTTTGAAGTTGCTAGTGGCCGTCATGTTCACCTTTATAGGCATGTAAGTGATACATCCCTGTTCGATTGTTATATGCTCATTAATATCTTTAGTATCTGCATCTGTGGAGGTGGACCAAGTTCAGGCGAATACAATCACTATATAGGAGGTCTTCACTGGCGAGATCCCGGTGCTTTCGCACATGGCTTCCATGGTGTATGTTCGGTATTCGTGACAGGTGTGTGCTACTTCTGTCGGAGCCGCCGTCCCGTCCTTCTGATTGTACATTGATTTTAGCCGCTTTCTCTTTTTGTTGGTACTCTCGACGCCTCTAAGCAAGTGTGATTTTGATTGTTTTTTTCGTAGCCGGAACCGAAGTCATTGGTTTAGCTGCCAGCGAAACGCCGAATCCTCGAGTGACTATGCCGAGTAATTTTGTCTAATCCTTATTTATTTACCTGCTGATATCCTTCTAGGTGCTGTCAAGGGTACCTTCTGGCGGATTGTGAGTCTGTTTCGCTTTTGATAGATAAAACTGACCCTTTTGATACAGGCTCTCATATACATCACTACTCTCACCGTCATTGGCCTTCTTATCCCCTATAATGAGCCCAACCTCTTTGGTGGTAGCGGTTCTGGTGAGACCGACGTCATACGAGCCAGCTTCATAATTAATTTGATCCCTAGGTACTTCGCCCTTCATTCTAGTTTTAGACAAAGCGTCCGTTTTCCTTTATCTTACCTGTTGACAGCTATACTAAATGGTTTCTATTATCAGTCATATCCCGGGCCTGAACCGTAAGTTGTTCCCTGTCCGCTTTGCCCTGAAATTAAACATCTACGATTCTATAGACCTTGTGAATGCAACTATCTGCATATCTGTTATCTCCATTGCTCTATCCAGTGTCTTTGCTGGTTCAAGGACTATGATGGCCTTGGCTGAGACCGGATATGCTCCCAGGCTATTTACATATGGTATGCGATAGCTTGACAAATGTCCTTACAATGATGTTGACTTGCACTAGTTGACAAATCTAGTCGTCCGCTGTTTGCAGTCCTCGCCTTCTTACTCTTCGCCCCCATCGCATATGTCAACGTCGCTGCTGCAGGTGAAACTGTCTGTGAGTATCAAAGTCTTCCCAAAGGCTTTGGGATCCTTCTGACATTTTGCAGTCGACTGGTTGGTTGCTATTTCAGGCCTTTCTGCAATCATCACATGGCTGTCCATCTGTTTGTGCCAGTCAGTGATACTCGCCTTTACCATTCGGCGCTTGGATATTAATTACTAGTATATATAGTATTCGATTTCGGCGTGCCTGGCAAGTCCAGGGGCACTCGGTTGAGGAGCTTCCTTTCAAAGCAGCAGCAGGCGTTTGGGGATCTTGGTTTGGTGTGATTCTAATCGTCTTGGTATTGATGGCCCAGTTCTATGTCGTAAGTTGACCCACCCAGACTAGCTTCTCCCTCGAATCCGTGATAAATACCCGGTCTTTGATCCATAGGCGCTTTTCCCAATCGAGGGTGTCTCGAATGCGTCAGAACGAGCAACTAGTTTCTTCCGTATGTATCCATGCTGTCTGCTATTCCGGCTGAATCCTCATAGTTCTCTCCAGAGGCTTATCTAGCGGCGCCAATTCTGATTGCGTTCTGGGTTGGCGGCTACGCATGGAAGAGAACGAAACCCAAGAGGGCCCATGAAATAGATCTCGATGTGAGAGGAGCATTCTCTATCAAGGTTATGTTCCTTCCGTACTGAACCGTCCTTTTTTAGACTGGTCGCAAGAGTTGGCTCACCGTGGAGGAAATGCGGGAGGTATGTCATGACAAGCATCAGTTCGTACTTGGTTCTTCTGACACCAATTCAGTACCGCGCCGAGAGGGCACGCGCCCCGTTGTATATTCGTATTTACAGGATTCTCTTCTCAAATTGAATGTAATACCACTGCAAATACCAAAAATTCTGTGTATCATCTCAAGAACCACCTCTTGAATAATGTCTGTATGCATATCCCGCGGGCTGCTAAAACGTTAAGCGATCGTTATGAGACGTGGAGCGGAGTAGTCTTGGGTATAGACCAAGATGATGCGGGCTGATGCGGGATCAAAGTCGGTGGATGAAAAACCGACCATACGCACATGGAAAAACATATGGTGCCTCGATGGCTGTGCAGAACGCCTCAACTTGACAGCAACCTGACTCTTTAGCAACAGCGCAGATAAGCTCACCAAAAATACGTCGCTCCAAGGTGTCCACTGTCAAGTGCTGAAATGAAAGTGATGAAAGATTGTCACGATAAACTCCAAGGCAAGTCAGGCATTCGGTCTGTCGAATGGCAGCAAGGAAGGAGGAAGGAATGACCAAGCTGATGAAATTCTCTGGAGGGAACTCTGCCAAGCGCTCCAAGTCGAAACAGCGTCGACCTGAGTCGGTATCCGCGGGTAGTACTAAGTAGCGTCACACGATCAAATGGTTGAAGTTCAATTGCGGGAATTTGAGCCACTTATGATTTCATATTGAATTGTAGTCAGTTACCTCTGAGAAGCTTTACTCGCTTTACACGCTCAGAATTTCTATCCTTTGGCTTTGGTAAGTTGCTTTCTCCTATTCCAGCGGAGAAGCATTGGTCCTCTGTATCTCAATTTCAATTACAATATCCCATCAAGGAACACAAGGTAGCCGAGCTGAAAACGATACACAGATCTGCGGTCGTTATCATCTGCTTTTGGCTCGTGTTTCTCACCCTTATCTCACACTTGACAGAACTATAAGAAGTTGGACCGTTTCGTATGGCAAGGCTCCCTCGTGATACCCCACCTTCACCATGTCCAAAGAGAAGGTTGGTTCAGACTTGGCGAGCTCTACATCGGCAGATGCTCCCGTCTTCTACGATCCTTCCAAGGAGTCAGTATGGACGCGACTTGGCTTGAGTGCAGAGAGTTTCAAACGGGTGAGTGAAAAGTGACTTTTTTAATCATGCTGTTGACTGAGCTCGACACACAGGCCCCTGGGGTCACTGGGTACGTCTCATCTTGTCGTTGTCGTCGCCAGAAAACCTCAATTATCGGTGTATTGTAGTCAACAAATCGTTGCTGGTGACCTGAGTGGGGAAGATTTAGAGAAAGTCCGCCAAGAAGGGCCTATGCTTCAGGCCAAGATGAAACCGAGGCATTTGACGATGATTGCTGTGGGTTAGTCCGTTTGAGTAAATATACCTGTCCTTCGTCCGATTCTAATCTCATTGTATATAGGTGGAAGTATTGGTACTGGTCTCTTCGTCGGTAGTGGGTCTGCTCTCGGTAGTGGGGGTCCTGCGGGTGTTTTGATCGCCTGGCTTATTATCGGTGTCATGATGATTAACGTTACACAGGTAAAATGGCTGTATCTCCACTGCGTGCCCCTTTTGACTGTTCTTTAGGCTCTTGGAGAAATGGCTATCTTGTATCCTGTTTCTGGTGGTTTTTATGCTCTCGCTAATCGGTTTATCGATCCCGGTTTCGCTTTTGCTATGGGTTGGAACTATTGGATGCAATGGGCTATTGTCCTTCCTCTTGAAATAACAGTTGCTGTTACGACGGTCCAGTATTGGACTGACCAAGTGCCCGTAGCAGCATGGGTAACTATATTCTGGTTGGTTATAAGTGCGTACTAGTATTTCACCGAATCTTCACTTGACCGAAGCCTTATCTTTTGTTCAGCATTTGTCTGTTTGTTCGGAACACTAGGGTACGCCGAAGAAGAATTTTGGTCTTCGTGTCTCAAGCTGCTCATCTGTGTGATGTTCATCTTTATTGGAATGTGAGTTGAGGCCACAGCCCACGCGGAACTTTGCTAAATATGGCTCCAATTCATAGCATCTGCGTTTGTGGTGGCGGCCCGAGCGACGGCTTCTATAATCAGTATATTGGTGGTCGGTTCTGGAGTGAACCAGGTGCCTTTGCACACGGATTCCAAGGTGTATGCTCTGTCTTTGTCACCGCTGCATTCTCTTTTTGTACGTTGTCACCTCTCAAACAGCCGATGCAGAAAATGACTGTGGAATAACAGCTGGTACTGAACTTGTTGGCCTTGCCGCATCAGAGACTCCTGACCCACGGTCTTCTGTACCTGGTGCTGTTAAGGGAACTTTTTGGCGTATCGTACGTGGAAAGATACTGTTTGATTGCTCCTGCATTAACTGTTCTATCCCCCCAGACTATTATCTACATCAGCACTTTAACCATCATTGGGCTGCTCGTCCCCTTCGATAACGACCATCTACTCGGTGCCTCAGGCTCTGGTATGTTGCCGTTCATAGTTGTAATTTCTTTCACTCAAAATTTGCTCTGCAGCGGCCTCTCCTTTTGTCATAGCCCTCGACCTTGGTGCGTTTCACTCGCTCTCGCTTTCTGCTAAAAATGTATACTAAACGATCTGTGTCGTTAGCACACATCCCTGGATTGAACCGTAAGTTCTACATCAGAACACGTGACAAAGGGCTGATACCTATGCTCATCTTAAGACCTTGTAAACGCCACAATTGTTATTTCTGTGCTTTCTATTGGTCTATCCTGTGTCTACGCGGGATCTCGTACGATGACTGCTCTTGCTGAGACCGGTTATGCCCCAAGCATATTCGCTTATGGTATGCTGTGATCCCTGAGAAGATGTCGTCAACTAATACGCTTTGTTCATAGTCGACAAGTCAAGTAGACCTCTTTTCTCGGTCATCCTTGGCCTTGCGTTTGCTCCTCTCGCTTATATCAATGTCAGCGCTGCGGGCGACACTGTCTGTACGTTGGTTCCTGATTGAGTCACTATATTTCACTAACGCACATTCGTAACTCCATAGTCGACTGGCTCGTCGCCATTTCCGGCCTTTCTACCCTCATTACCTGGGGATCTATTTGTTTGTGCCAGTATGTTCCCAATAGCTACTAGTAAGAGATGAAATGACCATCCTTTATAGCATCCGTTTCCGCCGAGCATGGCAAGTCCAAGGTCACTCTTTTGAAGAGCTCCCATTCCAAGCTCTCGGTGGAGCATGGGGATCGTGGCTCGGTTTACTCCTTGTATTCTTGGTCATTATTGCACAATTCTACGTCGTATGTATATCGTGTCATGTAAAATTTTTGTCGCTCATGGATTGCTTTACTTTGTAGGCCTTGTTTCCCATTGATGGCTTGTCATCAGGAGGCGAACGAGCACAAAGCTTCTTCCGTTTGTCTCTTTTCTAGCACCCTCCTCGAGTCACCATTTGCTGACCCTTGTTATAAAGAGGCTTTCCTTGCTGTTCCCATCATGGCACTGTTTTGGATTTACGGTTATGCATGGAAGCGCACAAGGCCATGGAGGGCACACGAGATTGACCTCGATGTATGATACTCTTCGCCTTACCTCTTCGCACCTTGGCTGACAACCTGCTAAACAGACTGGCCGCAAGTCTTGGTTGACTGTCGAACAGATGCGCGCAGTAAGCTTCTCGTTCCTTCGATTACACTCCGAGTTCTGATAAAATGTCACTTCCAGTACCGGGCAGAACGTGCACAAGCTCCCGGATACGTCAAGCTCTACCGTTTGCTGTTCACAAACTAGGTGTTTTTTCTGGCTTTCTGCACAATTTACACATGAAAAGTATATAGTTACATAGTATCGTTATCAGGAAATTTTCATTTTGCTCAATTTTACTTATCGGTGAAACAGACATGGCTTAGTTTTTGTGTAGCTGTAACGACCTCGGCTTCGGTACCTGGCCATATATAGTAACGTGAGAACAAATTTCCTTTTATGGCTCGGCAATATTTAAGCGTGACTGTTAAATTCCTAATTTGAACACAATAAGAACGTCCCCTCTTTTGTCTTCCTGACTGAACAGAACAATTAGATTTTGGGGCGTACCGCCGTCAGACCGAAGGATAACAATAACAATATGCATATGATCCTCTACCCGACCTTTTCTTTTGTTTCTGTTCCTTATAAGTAATGGCTGATCGAACTTACTTCCCCGTTGAAGGGTCTCTGTGAGTCCTCCAAATAATTTTCTTCACCAGTCGTTCTACTTCTCCCATTTTTCTCCGAAATACCCGTTATGTCGACAATGTCTGTTGTGGTCTTCCCTACCCCACCTCCAACTTCCAACACTTTGACTTCCGTTCAACGTTCTCATTTGATGCGTTCAACTAAGAAACTTGCAAACCTTCTTGGCAGCACTCCCCATTTCATGGACATGTCTCCCGGTAAATAATCTTTTGATTCCCGACCACTAACACCAAACTCATCTCGAATTCCAGCACCGTCATACCTTGAATGGTCTGACGACGAGGATTCATACTATAGGCCATCCAGCAGAAGTTCGACAACTGCCTCTTCTTCAGGATCACTCGGGTCAAGGAGTAGACGATCTTCGAGTGTTCGTTCCCCTTCAAGACCCGGATCTTCTCGTTCTGTTCGTTCCACCAAATCTTCATCCTCGTACTCGAGCTCTACTTCCTATAATGACGATTGCTGGTCCGACAATGACAGCGCGAAACCTCCTCTCCTCCGACTTGCTTTGGCCAGTAAACCAAGCATCGCAGATATAAAGGCCTCCTTATCCCCTCTTTCCAGCTCAAATGCTTCATCTTCTGATAGCGAGGAAGATATGCGGTACACGCTTCGCTTACCCACCATGTCTCCTAGAGACTCCCTCATTTCCCCCGCTTTCCACATTCCCTCACCGTCTACGAGTCGTCGCGAGAAAATGGACAGATTACGTCGCCGACTTGGTGACGGTGTACCTATCGAGCTCGTTTTCCCTCACGATGACTCGGATGACGATGAAGATATACCACCTCAGTCATTACGTCCAGTGATCCACATCCCACTTCCTCCACCTCCTCCGCCGAAATCTACTAAACCGTCTTCTCGTTCGCCGCGCGCGCGAGGCAACGGTATTGTCAATGCTCGAGATTCTGTCATTTCCTCGAATACTCCTCACCGTGCCCACCGCATCAAGCGAAAGCCTGTCCCAAAAATCCAGATCGAGCCCTCAGAGCCTGTCCCTCCCTTGCCCTCCAAAACCGATCGCGAGTGTCTGCAGCCTGCTTCTAATGAATCGGCGAAGAAGGACAGGCTTAGCCTTATCCTAGAGAGTCCTCTAGAGGAGAGCCCGCTGGAACATGAGGGGATGTGGACGTCGGTTCCTCGGGCCATTCCTCAGATCGAAAGACGTGTTTCCTTGTCCAAGAGGTTTTCGAGAAATCTTACTTCGGAGTGGTTTAGCGAAGACGAAAGCGAGATGTTGACTTTTGCAGAATATATGAAGATGATTGACGACATGGGCAACTTCACGGATTGATGCCATCGCACTCTTTGTTCAGGTATCCTTCATAATGACTCTATCTAACTTATTACTTCCCTCTGGCGGGGATATCATTCATTGTACAACAAAGTAGCAAGTCTTGCTTTCGCGTTTCCATTGGTGACATATTCTTGGGATTTTTTCTTGATTTCCACTACTGTATACCATCCACAATTGCATCTGTACTTTATAGACATTCACTAATAGACACCATTGCATCAACAAATAACATACTCTAGCACTCAGTGCGGCGTTTGTAAATGTATGTGTTTGATATCAGGAAGCAGTATACACAGGAGGTAACTCAATCGGCTTGTCTGGGTCTACAGCACGTATTCCACTGTCCATATGTTGTATCGTGGATGGTCCCTTCCCTTGTCTTTGACCACTATCAGACGAAGGATCCTCGCCGGCAGAAAGGTTAGAAGCCGACTGCCAGGACGAATCGACCGCGATCGCCAACGACGAAGGCGAACCTTGCTCTTCTCCAGGCGCCCAATTTGCTACGACGAGTCTGGGTTTGGAATCGATGGGATATGGATACACTGATGAGATTGGGGTTTGACATGGGCTATCTTCGCGGGGATGGTTTTGATCAACGTTGAGGCCATGGCCGTATAAGCTACGGCTGCTGCTTGCAGCCTGTATGTGTAAGCCATCCTGACTTGGAGCATGGGAGTGACTGCGGGTAGGAGCTATGGAGAGAGGTGTGCCGGAAGAACCTGGCAATGAAGTTATTTCGGATTTCCTGACAATGGGAGGTAGTGAAGGCAGGACGGTCGCGGCTATGGTTGGTGGGTACGGTACGGGTAGTTGTTCAATGGTCACATCGGGTAGACCCCCTAAAGCAGCTTGGTTGAATGATAAAGAAGGGCCTCCGGATACTTTGGGCAATGTAGGTGATCTGTCTGGGCCTAGCAAAGCAGAGCTCAATTATCCAGCCAGGTAGATGAAAACCCACATTCTTACCGTCAAATACATTCTGCGCGGAGGTACGCGTATATCCTGACCGTCGTCTCTTCCAACGCAGATACGAGACCAACCCTACAATTGCAACCAGCAAGGCCAAACCCCCCATAACGGCTCCGACAACAGTACCGATAGGAAATTTACTGTTATTTGGATTGTTTTCCGACTGGTTAGCATTGATTCCAGGGGCAGATGCCGGATTTCCTTGGACGTCAAAGTAATCGAACCAAACAGTTCCTTCACCAGGTCCTGCATTCTGGTTCACAGCGAGCATGGTGACAACAAGCTTGCTAAGAGGGCATGATTGAGTAATTTGGCGACTAGAAAGCAAAAACCGGCGGCTCACTGTCTTCTCTGTGGCAATGTGCCAGAGTCATAGAACTTTTGTTGATAGGAATCCGTGCCAGATGATGAAGCAGTGGAAGTAATGTTGTTGGGAGGCTGAGAATCTATCGCGTACGAGACAATTGTGCCCCCAGAACTGGAATCGTACGTCCCGAATACTGTTATTAATGTACCTTCGGGAGCGTTGGTAAATGAACGAGCCGACAGTAAGTCAAGAACTCACCAACGAAGGTGACGGTAAAGGAATCTCCGACATTGGAAGAGCTTGTCACCGTACCACCATGTTCATGCTCAGTCCCTCCTTTCACCCACTGGCCTGTGTACGATATTGCCTGTCTATCCCTGTCGTCAATGGAAATCGTGTTTTTGTTATTCATGCCGCTAGAAGAGTCGGAAGGACTTCGAGACTAGAGGCAAAGTGCTTCTGATACCAGAGTTATTGCAGTAGCTATCGAAATGCCGGCTAGATGTTGCCCTATCCCGTAGGAGGCGATATGTGAAGCTGAGAAAAAAAAAGACGTTCCGGAGTTTTAGGGTGATGTGGCTGGTGGATAGGAGAGTAATTTGGAGCATCCGTAGCCATTCTACGTCGAAAGTCGAGATACATGACAGCGGCAAGATCAACCTAGACACAGGGGACGAACACGCAAAAAATCACTCGCAACTTCTGCTCCTAAATCCTTTGAGTACTTGACACCAATAGGGAAATAGCGAACGTACTCACTAGTAATACTGGTGTATAAACAAAATCGCATAAAGAAAGTACAAATCAGTGATATAAAAGATACGATAGTGTCGCTACGTCACATATGGTACAGATCATGGTTCACATCCTACAGTTTTTTTTTTTACTTTCCTAGATACGCAGGTTCTCAGTGATACCATCTACGAGTTCCTTCAGCCTCTCCATTTCATACTTCGCAAGTGTTGCATTCTTTTCAAAAGTTATAGACTCGGTCAGAGCTGGTAGAGTAGTGGCGCCATACCCTGCAAAAAAGAAAAAATTTACAACCGTTACCCCGACAGAAGCGATTGGCGCATCTCGACACGTACCTAACCATTTTCCGGGAGCGACGCCGAGGTGCTTGAACCACTCGCGGGCCGGGATACCATCTTTCGAAATCAGTCCCCTTTCAAATGACACCAACTTCTTGTTGACATTCCTGACTCTCTTCACGGCAGCTCTGAATTTAGCAAAAGGCAGGTGTGGATGAACAGCGCTCTCCGAGCTATCCCTTGCACAGCCGTGGTGACCTCGGCGACGAGCAAAGTCCTCAACACCAGCACGTAAAGCAAATCCGTGGAGAACATCCCGATCATCTTGATCTCTCTGTTCCTGGGTCCATGCTGGAAGTCTGCCAATCCTAGGCTTACCGCCGGAAGAAAGGTCAGGAAGATTGACCATGGGTTGCTCCACGTGCACAAAATCTTCCATCCCCACTGCCTGTTTGCCATGGTGGTGCTTCTTGCATTCCCTGCCAAAAACTTTTTTCTGCCATTTGCAGTAGGCTTTCTTCAGCTTCTTCTGCAACTTCTTCCACTTGGAAATTTTCTTTTTCCAAGATTTAAGAATATTCACCAACTCACGCTCGGCAACTAACTTTTCATAGTCGAGAGCGAGACTGGCAGCTTGAAGGGAATGAATGGAATCGCGTAGAGGAGTAAGATCCACGGATATTGCTTGGGCTGAGACTAAGTCTTCGACTCTATACAACATTGCGGTCAGACAAATTATGAGGCGCAAAGGGGAAGACACACTTGTCCAAATATTTCTCGAGCTCAAACGAATAATGTGTCGTATTGAGAGGCAACACGATAGAGTCTGTTAGACGGAGAGTCACAAGACCCAAATGCTTCGCCACGGCAACCTGGATTTGCAGAACTCGGTAAACAATCTCCCATTCTCGTCAATGGCAAAGAACATACGTGGCGGAAGAAACCAGGATCAGCGTACAGTTCTTCCCATCGCTGAGAGTCGTAGATAGAGTGGTAGTGATACACGGGGTCGTTCATTGTTCTACCAAAGCCATGGCTCATACTGGCAACCTGCATCACGCCGTTAGTATCGAATCCGAAGCTTCTTCGCAAAACATACCCCGATCCTCTGAAGGAATACCGTGTAATCGCTTCCAGAGCCCAACACGCCGACGCCAAGTTCATCCAGATTGGCGTACTGCCCATTGTAGACTTCTAAAGCCTCGGAGTCTACAGTCAAAATTTGACCATCGGTAGTGTTGCCGAACAATTCGCCGGTGTCCTGAGTTGCATCCCACAAGCTTAGTCCATCTTTTGTAGGGTGCGGGATGTCGAGTGCGGCCTTTTGTACCGTGTGAGCGAGGAGAGGAGAGGCTTGTGCAGAAAATCGGGATCCAGAGACAGAACCATCTACACGGACATCAGGACGTTGGGCAACACCAAATACATATGTACGCACCGAGGTTGAGATATGCTACAACATACTTGTCGATGAATTCCTCGAAATCTTCTCCCCATTCGGTGCTTCCAATTAGACCGTACTTAAATCAACAGTCAGCGATATAGATTATGAAGGATCTGATTAATCAAACCGTACCTCCTCAGCGTCCCAGCTAGCAATGACAATTGTACGCAAAGGTTTCCATCCGTTCCTAAGCAAGGTGCCAAATCCACGAATAGTTTCTGATATGGAGGCGGTCCCGCTAGATGGATCCGAGCCACCTAATACCTATGTGCTGTCAATCAACATCATGTTGATTCTATAGGAGACGACTTCTACAAACCCAGGCTACATCATTCCTTAAAGGGCGTGCCGACAAATAAAGAAAATAAACTCACCATCACGATGATTCCCCATAACTACAACCTCATCTTTGATATAACCAGGAATTACGGCCATCGTGTTCCAGATGGGTATGACCCTAGTATCGACTAGAACGACCGCCAGTGTCAACTATTTCGCCCAACTCAATGAATCGTTTCTTGTACCCACCTTGGTTATTGAGTCTGACAACACCGGTCCAGTTTCCGCTATCCAAAAGTTCCTTCAGCTTGCCTGCGTTCTCAGCGGAAATAGGTAGACTCGGGATAGCAGGAATGTTTTTTCCTTCGCTACGAGTACTATTCTCGTATGAGGGATATCCAGGAGTTGTTGGATCGCCTGGATACATGGATAAGAACTGAACACTACCGCGTTGAACCGAAGTCGGATTGCGAGCTGGCCCATTGGGATATCTGGGAAAGAATTCATCAGGTAAAAAATCAAGACATAAAGCCAGCAACCAACACTTCGTATCCGTTCTCCGTGGTAACCGCGCCATCGTCTCGATAATCGGTATAGATGAGGACGCCGGCCGCACCGAGCTCTTGGGCACCTTTTACCTGGAGTGTCCTCGAATAAGGCCGACTAAAAAGAAGAGACATTGTTGAACATACCTTGAGGCCACGGAAGTTGCCGCCATAGCGAGTCAATACGATTGCACCGGTAAAGTTAGTGCCTTGGCATTGGAAGCTATCAATGCGAACACGAAAGAGTTTTTAAAAGACCAACCTTTCTCAAGCAGAGCATCATAGTCCTTATCACGCCAGGTCAGCGTTCATGCGTAGAGAAAAAAAAACGACAGAACACACCTCTTTTAGCCCGTAATTGGCGTAGATCAGCTTGAATAGTGGTTAAAAAGGTTGAGGTTAATATGTTTTTGAACCTACTTTGCCAGAAACATCTCCGCCACGGCTAAGACCATGAAAAGTGGGGACAGCGTCTGCGTATTTGCCAGCTGTGGCGTCCGTATCATCTGCGTGTTCGGTAAGATCTGCTTCCCAGATGACATTCCCATCGCCATCGAGAGCCTGCAAGTTCCTATCCAGTGGGGTATTCATGACGGGGTAATATGTGTCAATCCATGCCTTTGGCTCTCGAGTCTTCGGGATGGACAAAATAGCATCCTGGGACTCAGGAGAACCAGCAGGAAAAATGGGGGTCTCGTCAGGTGGTTTGATACCGAGTTCGTGTTGGAGGTGACTAAGAAAATCTTTGGCAGTATCTAAATCTCCTTCAGATCCAGCTATGTGAGGTTGTTTGGTGTACTCAGAAGAGGCTTCGATACAGCTTTCCTCGCTTGGAACCTTCCTGAGATTGGGTCAGTAAGACAACTTGAAGGACGTGAAAAGTTCGAGTTACTTACAAGAATGCTTTTTCTGCTGCTTTACCGGTCAGGACACGACCATGTCTGTGCTTGTGATGTGTGTGATACGAGACATGGCCTGCATAAAACGGCGTGAATTGTGAGAGTCCATTCACGTAGAAGTAGCTTGCTAGAAGAGCCCCAGACACGAGAAGCATCCGTCGAAGACGATACTTTGACTGAGGTTGGCTTCTGACATTGGCGACGGGGATGGGAATTCCGTCGCTCTTGGTGGACAAACCACCAAGAGGTCGATATTTCTCGTCCGACATGATAGTTTTGACTCAAGGTAGACGGGGCTCCGCAGGTCGACATTGTGAGAGAAAGGCGTCATAGGCGCACGGACCAGCCGGCATCCTTCGAACCCCTTCTTCAAGTCTCGACATCACGATAATTTTGGTCAAATGGTAACATTGCAATTCATAGTAGACGGAAATGCACAGGAATATCCGTTAATTTTTGCTACAGTCAGTGTGGATTTGGTGTGGATATTTCAGGTTGACGCAATATGGATCCTGAGACTTTGGCGCAATCTCCGAAATCTCTTATTGGGAGCTTCCTCAAGCCCTCTGACTCGTATCTTCGTTCTCCGTCTAACTGCCACCTTGAAACCTTCACTACCTCGACGCTGGAATATATCTGGACGTCTTTGCTGTGTTTATAGTAATACTGAGCTCAATTTCCGCAGCACTTATTGTCTTCCTCTGTTGCCCTTGATCCAGCGACTTTGGGCTTTGTTTCGGCTATAAGTTTTCAGCAAAATCCACATCCTTTCAAACAATTATGCCGTATCCCGAATGGATGATCCCCGGGTCGTTTATCGAGGACTCCTGACCATCTACAAGACGTTGAAGAGCTTCGAAGTCCCGAATCCGACTTGATGTTTTCTCGAATGCTCCGTTCTTTTCCATCGTTATGTCAACGTCAAGTCCAACCTTTCGTGTTGCCTTCCGTGATCGCAGCTTCGCAAGAGAATCCCACTGTTCGGAGTGAAACTCGTTGCCGTTACGTCCACAAGCACCTACAAGTAACGGCTCCTACGGTGCGAAATCTCCTTGCAATCTCCGAGCACTCCACCTATTTCTGTCTCTCAACCTTAATCCGATCGGATTCACCACGGACTCAAATGAAGAACCATCTTTTCTAGCCCGAAAAGAGATAAATAACTGGAGATCTAGGCAAGCTCAGGCTGTCAGCAATCGGCAATTACCCCAGGTAGACTGACAGATTCTGTTTGACGGACTCTAGATAAAATCTTTAGCCCCTTACTGGGGTTCGGAAAGGCGAAGCCGAGACTTCTGCCTACATTGGCACTGGCAGGCAGTAGCATGCCAAGTTGAACGACAAGGAACTTTCACGGCGACTGAAGGAAAAATTTGGTGCTTAAACTAATTGTGCAGTGAACTTAGGGGGGAGGTAGGTAGTCAACTGATGCTAAGAGTTTACTTATCGACTTACCTTAGGTCAGTTCCTTTCTCTGCTCTAAGGTAAGTAGAAGTTGTTAGAAGTTGTTCTGCTTCCGGGCACTTTGGCGAGTATCCGTTCACTACATTTCTCTGTCTATTCAATAGTGCAATCCAGTTTAGTACTCACCTGCCCAGGCTCACACGAATCTTCTTCATTTCTACCTTTTCTGCTTTCAATTTACCAGAGTCCCCAAATGGCAGTAAGTTGTATACTGAGGTTCTGAACGCAAAGCATTGACTGAATACTTGCGTTCTCACGGGAGTTGTCCCGGCTTGGACTATGTACAGAAAGTCAAAAACAAGCTAAAGACATCACTACTTGACGTGAATAGCGGAATGACCCTACCTGTGCTCTTCGCACACTCGCCTCCACCGATTCCTGACTTCTTTTGTCAAGGAGATGAAAAGCCGAACTGTCAGCTCATGGAATTGGGGTCACTTACTTGAGGACAAAGAATGCGCCCATTCCTGATATACATCAATTCAATGCCTTTGCCTGCTTTATGGCACATACGTTTGGATATACCGACAATTGAATATGACCCTGCATGTTAATATGGAACATCTTAGCGTTTGATAAACGTAGACGACACTGATTACCGTTTGTTCTTATGACATCGTCAAAGACATACAATCATAGTTCTCAAGCTCAAGCACTGAAATAGGCATTTTTGTGCGAGGCGAGACCCGGCTCCAAACTGATTAGCGAGGATATTTGGATTCGGTAACATCGATGGTTAGATGTACATATGCAAGTTTGTGCCACCTCGAAACGATTTATTTCCTAGCATTGCCTTTGAAGTACGCCGTTGCACCTACAATCGAAGCACATGGCGAGAGAATAATCATTCACAGTAAGATTCCTACTCTTAGGCTTGAAAATCGCGGAAAGGCCCTTACTTAGTTGGCGTTGTCTGACGACCCTGTTCAGAGCCCGTTTAATGTTATTAGTCTTACGGATGTTGTTGGGTGGAACTTCAGCAACTGACGCCATATAATCCCGCTAGCTGCTGAAATTAACGAAAACGTTGGTAGAGGCCTAGGTTTTTTAAGCAGAAAAGGGCCGAGCAGACCTGGACTTCAGCGTAATTTGATCGGAGCCAGAAGTCTGGATGCGTCCCAAAAACGTTCACAAGCTCTTGAAGGAGGAAGAGGGCCTATGAAGCTTTATACCGACCCGAAGCGTTCGGATGTTGAATATTTTAGTTTTTTTAGCTGTACAGATGTTAGTGTAGTCGGACATTACTTTTCGGTCTACGTTGTTCTAGAATTTCGCAAAAGTCGTATTGAAGTCCTGAAACGCTTTCTTACGATACTTATTAGAATTGAACTCTCGGTCAAGTTCGGGATGATCTTCCCGATTGAAATTCTGATACATCCATGGCCAGCAATTACATTGATACAAATGTGGTATGACAGCAACTAAAACGAATGTAAGTATAAGTGGTCCCCTAAAAATGTAGTACTGCTAGAGTAAGGCTGCTTTTTACAAATCGAGTTCACTAAGTCGATATCTCTTCAGCCCCGCATGAAATCCGACGTAACCACGGGCAAAATGTAGAAAAGCCTCCCGTGCCTCTTTACATGGAGCGAGTATTTCAAGTATCCGTTTTCTCTTTTCGATGGCTTCTTCCACAAGATCTTTTAACGCCTGCGTTTTTGATATACGATGGCACTCTGCTAACCAAGAAACACGATTGACAGTTTCCCCCGCTGCCTCCTCTTTGTAGAATGAGAGAATGTCATTGCCATTGTTGATGAACACCATCAATTCTGGGAGCGCTTGAATATGAGAGGGGAGGGGAAGATGTGAGGGAAATATGAAGAGGCCGTAGGCTTCCGATGCACCGGACATGACGCGGGAGAACGTTGGATACCCATGAGAGGAGTTTTGGAGCTGAACGCGGATCATCTTTAATGTCCAAATGGAAGTAAAGAAAAGGCAGGTCAACGCACTCTCATTTCCTGAGTTTCGCTCTCCAGAAGTAATGCATTGACCAAATTCAAAGTCGACGTGACAATCAGATTGGATACTACTCTGTTAGGCCAGTGTTCGGAAACATTGTAAAGTAGATCTGCAAAGTCATCCAATACTGGATTTTTTTGTTTCTGATGCATCATGAAACGCTGTGGGTAAAAGTAATGCCAATTAGTTTGTTGTCTTCATACGGACGAGTCAGCTCACCTCGTTGAAAACCTCAACTGCGGAAACATCGTGCCCAAACACGTCGTCCAGGTAAATAAGGTAACCAGTATAGAGAGCGATGAATATTCGTGTCGACATATCGTCCAGGTGAGCGTACGATGTCGTGGCCATTACCACACCTCCAGGTAAGAACGGTTTGAGCGGTTTGAGATGGTATCCACGTCGGGTTATTTCATCACAGCATGCCGCATCAAAGTCTAGATCGTAGGGGATAGTTGGGAAAGGAACCTGTATACGGGAAAGATAATCGACAATGATTGGTCGAAGAGCACCTCGCTCGTCGTCGAAGGATGAAAGGGAAGTCCTAGAAGAACTCGGTGCTGGAGAGATAGAGGCAGGGGACAGTGTCGACGCATCATCATGTATTCGACCTAGCGTGATATAAGGTTTCAGGTTCAATGACCTTCGGGACGGAGAACTTACTTTTCTGCCAGATAAAATTAAGGAGTGGCCAAGAGAGGGGACTGGGAGAAGTCATGGCGAATAAAGTGAGATGAAAATGCTTTCAACATTTCGTAGACTTATTTAATATATCCGGAGAGGTACGAATAACTTTTTGGAGATGATATCCGTAAGAGAATTTCCGTGAGTTGGCAATTCTGGATAACCGTACGAGCGATGGAACATGAAATTACTGAATTACCCAAGGAATGAGTTAGCCTGATGGAAACACCCGGGTTTGTATTCGAAGGCACCATGAGACGCTGAGTAGTGTAGGTGCAGAGTGTATGAGAAAGAAGATACCAAGAAGTGTATGGCCGGTAGAATCTGATGATCTAGGATCTACAGCGAATCTTAGATTAGGCTGTCTGGCACCAGAAGCTCTAAATCGCGCGGTCATTTGCCGACCACTTGCACTGTCAGCGAGCAGTCGGCCCTCATCTTCATACAAAGCAAATCTGGACTCTCTGAAGGGATGGGATTTACCTACGTATCAACAAGTGATAGGTAGAAACCGCGCGTAATCTTCTCCTTGAGGAATTTCTCAACGGATTACGGCGGATATCCCATAACGTAAATTACGATGCTCGGAGTTCAATCCGGGGTTAACTAGGGTCAACTAGAGCTGGCAAACTTTTACAGTATCTCCATGAAGGCACGTCCCTGCAGCCCTGAAGAATATCACAGTAGAACTCAACCATCCTTCCTTGTTCCCTACCTCTCTCTACCCCGCTTTTTGCGATGCTTCTCGCAGGTATTGCCGTAGCAGTCTGCTTTACTTTTGTCGTGTTCCAACTGCGCGACGTCTACTATAATCTCTTTCTTCATCCTCTCAGACATGTGCCCGGTCCAAAACTCGCGGCTGCAACCGACTTGTACAAAATCTACTACGACTTGATTGTACGCGGAGGACTCCTCAATCAAATTGAGAAACTACATAAAAAATACGGTGCGTTGACTTATCCAATGACTTACGACTTCTCTAATTCTTTTCTAGGGCCCGTAATACGTATTGCACCTAATGCTGTTGGTCTAATCTTGGGTACCTCAATCAACTTGTCGATGACCTTGTGTACTTTTTCTAGCTGCATTTCAATGATGAAAGAGCGTATTATCAGATCTATGGGGTTGGCTCTACGTCAGTAACTTTTGCGCAAGAATGTTTCTAGTGACTGATGTTGAATAGCTTCACCAAGGACCCAAAACTATACAGTTGCTTTGCTATGAACGAATCCTCGTTCACGTATACGGATCCCGAAGCGCACAAACGTCGCACCCAAATGATCAATCCGTTCTTTTCGCGGCGCGCAATACTTGAGCTGGAAGGTGTTGTACAAGAAAAGGTGCGTTTTGAATGCTTCTATCATAACTTTTGCCTTTATTGGCGATTCTATCATTTCCAGGTTGACAAGTTCATCTCCCGACTAAAATCTCACCCCAAAGATCGTGCTATCAATATGTTCTGGGCATTCCGATGTGTCAGTGTAGATGTGATCACATCATACGGTCTGTACCCTCTTAACTACACAGCTCTGTATATGCTTATCTCACTTTCCACAGTTCTCGGACAAGACTTCAAAGCCATGGATGCCAAGTACTTCGAGCATCCTTTTCCAGTTGGCATCCAACGTCAAGTTCGCGTGCTATGGGTTTGGAAATATTTCCCTTTCATTTTACCCACCGTAATGGCTATTCCGGAGTGGATAATGGACCTTATCAGCCCGTTACTAGGGACACTTGCAGCCTCTTTGGCAGTAAGAAAACAAGTTGTCGGTCATATTGACAAGTATCTGGCAGACGAAAAGGCGCTTGAAGGTTTAGATCACGAAATCATTTATCATCACTTGATTCGGCCTCAAGACGACAAAGTGAAAGGTGACTATAGGCCTTCAAGACAATCCTTGCTGTCTGAGGCATTGATTCTTACACAGGCCGGAAGGTATTTGTTCTACTTTTGAAATCCTCACTAAAGTCAAATATCTGTTCAGTGACACCGTTGGAAACACCTGTTACCTTGCTACCTTCTATATTCTCAACGACCCTGAAGTTTACCGTAAACTCAAGGAGGAACTAAAACGCGCATGGCCAGACAAGGATGCACGTATTGGGATGGAAGTTTTGGAGAAACTCCCTTATTTGGTACATCCCTACTTGGTTTTCATTTTCCCAAGCACTAACATCCTGCCAGAACGCCGTGCTAAAAGAATGTCTGCGATTAGCCCACGGAGTTGTAACTCCTCTTCCGCGAGTGGTTGGTCCTGGCGCGGCCGATATTATGGGCGTCAATGTCCCTGCAGGGGTGAGCTTGTTGCGATTCTCAATTTACTATGGAGCTCTCAACCACGTGTTGTGTGTGCTGATGCTTTTGTTTTCATTTTCGAATATTCTATCATACGCTCTGTCGTAACAGACGATTGTGTCGATGGGATGCACTTTCTTGCACTATGATGAAAGAGTTTTTCCTGATCCCTACAAATTTAACCCCGAACGGTGGTTTGGCTCTAACGTATCGGAGATGGAGCATTATCTTCGGCCATTTTCCAATGGACCAAGAATGTGCTTGGGATCCAAGTATGTCTCGTGTTTAAATTGAATATCTGTCTTCTGATGCGTCATTTCTGTAGCCTCGCCTGGGCAGAGTTATACCTGATCATAGGACATGTATTCCGCCAATTGGACCTGGAGATTCATGATACAACGTGCGTTTTATCTCCTTTAGATTTAGCTGGATGACTTGTTGATGGTCGTTTCAGAATTGATGATTTCAAAGAGTTCAAGGAGTTGTTTGTCCCATCGTTTGAGGGTCGCACATTCCATGCTTTTGTTGAAGAAGTTGCGAATTAGTGATTGTCGGGACTGATTTAATTACTGTTATTCCAATTGTAGGAACTAATTTTCGATTGAGCTTAATATACGTTAGCTTCTTTCTACAGGCTTAGTTTCCAATCAATGATTCGTCAATGAGATCTCATCAGATCAGAACGAACAAAAGCTAGAACGATTTCGTGAGAAACCAGACCACTCGAATTGAAAGGAACATGGAAAAAACATGATCAGTGTGATCACGCCACGAACACGCAGCATCGGAAGGAAAAACTTGCGCTTGACCACCACTTACAGTCCGCGTTTTCCCCATACATCCTCGTAATTACCTTTGTGATGAGTGAGCAGGCATCATTAGACTTATCCATATCAAGCGCTTATGGTCTTGACACCCTCAAATTTGCAGCTTTCCCTATTGGTAAGAACCGCAAGGATAACTAGAACTGTTTTCATGGTAACTCTAGGATTTTCTGTTCAATTTGAAACCTTGAAGTCGAGCAACTCATATGAGCGGAAATGGGATTGCAGCAAGTGTAAATCTAAAGGTACGTTCAGGATAACTTGCTTTTTCGCCGCTTCCTTCTTTGACCCTCAATTTTACTTCTAATACCAGAATCTGTACTCAAGGGAGTCGCTCGAAAACGCCTCCAAATTTTCTCGCTGACACTACCGTTGTCCACTCGGCCTGTATGGAAGTGCAGGAAATGCGGATGGAATAAGTCTGTCTCTTGTCATACGCATACTTCTCTCCTTAATCTATCTCCGTTGCCGCCAGAGCTGTGGAATTAAATGGAAAGTTTCCGGAATCTCCTCTTCCATCGGGGGAGCTCAATCCATTGTACCGAGTTGCCGAGGGGTGGTACGTGCCTCCCGCGGTCGTGGATGAACAGCCAACACGAATGCCTCCGACGATACTCTATGATGCCAATACCCCATCTTTGAGTCAACCCTGACATATCCACCCAAGACCGAGTAAAATATCTCGGTCGGGACTTGAATTTTCTTCCATGAAATGATACCATCACATCACATCCAGTCCTCGTTGCATCTGGTGATGTACCAGAAATTCAAAATCTTACATACATACGATTGATAAAGGAACGTGTTTTTCTCAAACAAACAGAACACCAAAAATAAAGTACACCGGGGCGTACCAGAAATTTGTGGAGTTCAATTGCTGATTTACGATTAGTTCGCATTATAAAATTTATGATCCATGTTTTTCGCAGAGGTGCTTGTGAGAATGAAGTGCAAGTGAATCTTTCTTTACGTGACGTAGGTGTCTTTCCGCGAATGAAGGGAGTGCTTAGGATGTATTATCTACAGGAAATTCCGTGATTTTACTAGCACTTCCCAGTTGGATTAAACGGCTAAAACCAACTGTTGATCGTGTGGGTGTTTTGACTGCCGGCTGCCCACTCCACGGGGCCTAAGGCCTAAGCCTGCACGAGGTACGATAAGACTCGAAAGCAAGAGGAACAATATTCAAGCAGTGCCGCGAGTTGGTCAGGGTCAGCCACCTACCAAAGAACTCCTTGCCTCTCCTTGCCGGTCGGTTGCCAAAGATCCAATCGCTCATCCAAAAAAAAAAAGAATTCCTTGCCGGTTAATACAGTAAGGATTCACCATCCAATACAATAATTCGAAGTCCTCGTGTATTCGTATTTACTACACTGACGTACCGTTTGACAAAAGGTCGGTAAAAAAAGACAGCCAATTAAAATGAACTCCCGGGTGGGCACACAGACGCATGAGGCTGGTCTTGCGAGCGGCGACCTGCTCGAGTTGGAAAATCGGGGAAATGTAAAATGTGTCACAATCGCACGTTGTGACCATAGGTTTGGTCTGTCTAGGAGAGACTACGTTGTGACACGCACCCTCGGATCATCTGATTGATCTCTTCAAATTCCGAGTCTTTAGTATTTTACTATGCTCTCAAGGATATGCTCCATGATTCCATAGCCCAGGTCAAAACACCTTGGCCTATGGATTCAGCTTCAAATTACTATAATCTGCTCATGGTTGTCAAGAGACTCAAAATGGACAGCTTTCATTTTCTAAGGGGGGCATTTTTTCAAGGGGCCCTTTTCTTACCAGATTCATATAGATACTTTTTCGACTTGCTGCACGTTGAATCCTGCCTCAGGCCTCATGGGTAGGATTTTCGTTGAAACGAATTGTTTTTCAAGGCGGGTTCTTTTCTTAGGTAGATTCTCTATATTTGCCGGTTGGATAGGATTTTTGTTGAAACGAATCGCTCAGTCAGAAGTATTACACCCCTATGTATCAAGTGGAGAAATTGGCAGCGGAGGTAAAGCCTTTGCGACGACATTCCATTAAATAAAAACCAGCCACTTTTTGTAACTTTCCATTCATTACCTCTTTTGCATTCGCTTGTTCCTTCTTTTCCTTTTTACACCGTGCCCAGTAGGATGGTCCCCATGAAAACAGCGCGGATGGCAGCTTTTTTTCTTTCCTTTTCTTGGGCCATCATTGCGGGGTGTTTAGGTGAGTAGATCAGCTGACCGGATTACTTCAAAAGCACTGAGAATTTACAGGTGTGAACGCACTAGTCAAAACAATGGAGGAAGAAAGCTATGTGGCGACATTACTACCTGCCGGGTCTTCATTCACTTTCAGCAATGCCAATGGTTCGTTCCTGCTTTGAAACCAGTCTGTTTGTGTCTGAAATCTCAGACAGCAGTTCTGGTGCCGTCGAGTGTGATGGATCTTCTGGCAACATTCATCGCCATCCTCTGCCTCTTGTACACAATACTCCTCGTATTGGCCAGGCCGGAACCTACTACACGCCTTGAGAAGCTTTCGGCCAGTACCTTTTCCCTACAAACAGCATCTTTAGCCTTTTTCTCTATTGTATTCTTGGCGTCATTGATTCCTTCAATAATCGTCATCGCCACAGGAAGGCCAAAGTACAAATCTTTTTAGCAGATGGGACCGAAGTTCCGCAAAACGCAGTTTTACTTATGACAGAAAGCTCCGGTATCGCAACACTGTACAGGAATATTGATTATTGTAAGTCATCTCGTACTTATCTGTTCAGAATGCTGAGACATACACGCAGTCTTTGTCCTTGCAATTTTCCCATGGCTGACCTTCTTGTCTACCTCGACGGCAGCACTAGTCAGCTTCCTAGCGAGCCGCAGTCAAAAATATGTCGAGCCCAGCATTTCATTCTTTCCAGTGATGCGTTATTAACAAATGCGTTGTCGCCAGTCGGCCTTTCCTTCTTCATTCCTTGATGGATTCCTTGTACAGGTTCCTGCTGCAGCAGGCTATAATTTCAGCTCATTCATCGAACTCGCAGAGTCCTATTATTCCTAACTCCATGGACAAGACTTGTACCACAGTTCGTCTTGTAAGATAGATTGAAGTAAATTACGGTCTACTAAGTAAAAAAGGAAATTACAGTCGCTCCTTAACTTCTACAGCCACAACAAACAACAAAGGTAAGAAACAGGTGACAGGTGACACGAAAGAGAGTGAAAGATGCTATGCAAATGGGAATTTTAAAGAGTGCAGGTAAAAAAAATAGTGATAAGAAACAATATGGGACGAGGAAAAATTCATTGGTCTGTTACATCAGTTGCTCTTTGGGACTGACGGTTCGTATCCATATTTCACTAGGACGACTGTAAAGTACTCAGAAAGTGAGACAGAAAGTCAAACAGTAGACTCTCACCTTCGTTCTCGCAATATCCTAAACACCAGCTTGGCGTCCCTTTCCTTGGCTAGCATTTGAGGGTTCTTCAAACCAGCTGCACTGGGTTGCACTCGAGGAGGGAAAACCCCGGGTCCGCATCGGTCCTGCAAATCTGCCAGACTCTCATTCGTTCCTTCGGTCTCGACGACAATGGTGCCATACCATCCCGAGTCAACGAACAGCCCATTCGTGTCAGGGATCGGGATCTGTCCAGAAGGTGAATGTCCTGACTTTGCGGAGCCTCTGGTTTGGCTTGGTGATCGGCGACTGTTGGACATGGGCGACCTGATTGTGAAGCTACTGCGATGTATCCATCTTACTACGTTGTGGAAGGTGCCTTGAGGACTAGTAACAATGGGGAAGACAAGGTGTTCAGGGAAAGAAAATCAAAACGATTGATGGTAGAACAACTTACGTCTCGGTGCGCACCCTGTCCTGAACCAACTGTAGATTAGCAGCAATCTCGTCTCCCCAGGGACTGAGATCAATTCTGATGACAGGGTTGTTTGCGGAGGGTCCCGTCCGAATAACACGGTGGAAATAAGATGGTGGAAACGCGAGTGCAGGGATGTATTTTGGGAGATCACCTGAGGATGAATATGTATAATCCAAATCCTGTAGAGTATTCAGTTCCGAAACGATGGCGTCTAGAAACGGTACTTACAATGAGGTAGCTCCCATCCCAGACCATCCTCCCAACATTGCCTTCATCCCCAACTGCCATATCCCACACAACGTCGCCCATTCTCATTAGCTTGGGTAAACCAGCGCGCTTCAGCTCCGCTTCACATTCCAAAACACTAGCATCTGACAACCAGTCCCCGTCTGGTGACGGCACAAACACCCTTAAAAGAGGCGCACGTCGGAGACGGAACAGAGGTGAATTGAAGCTCTTGGACTGACTCGGTTGGGAGGACCCGGGTGACCTTAGCTGTGCATGACTTTCCCGACCACGAAGACCATGCCCATGGTGTGAATGCGAAAATGAGGAGTGCGTCGGCGAGGGAGCCCGGCTTGAAGGTCGAGATGAACCAGGATATCGCGGAGAGGCATCACCGCTAGTTCTACCTGGTAAAGGAGGCGATGAACGTGAGCCATTAGTCGAAGACGAGAGGTTGTTCGGTTCTTTCTCTGCTTGCGCCCTTAGCCGGAGCAGCACTCGGTTATATGCTCGAGTAGCATCGGTGAGCTGACGGGCGCTCTCGGCTACGTCAGGATCCCGCTTGGCTGGATGGATCTGTCTTTGCTGGAGGAAGAGCTCTGCAACTCGAGAGTACTCGTGAGTAGGCATGGAGACGCCCCTCATATAGTCGTGTAGATCCTATAAATTTGTTGAACTAAACTATCGTTATTCAGTCGATAGCAAGACTCACCTTGAGACTCAGCGACAACGGCTCCTTATCCGACCAAACCCAGCGAGAATAACCAACTGTTTTCAAGAACCTCTCCAATATATTTTCCCTCAATGTCTCCGTCTCCAATAATATCGAGCGTATTTTCTTGGAAAGAGTGGTCAAATTACACCAATCACAGAATGTCAGATATGCAAGCAGCGCCGAGAGTAAACTGGGTTCGGCTATTAGGAGGACCAAAGGGAAAGGTTCTGGAGGACGATCTTCTCTCATTGTCACTTCATTGACAGCTGAAGGGGGCTTTTCAAGAGCACCTCCACGCCTCCTTGATCGAGCATTACGGTAATCCTCAGGTGTCGGCGGTGTCGGCGGCACTCTGGAATGTGATTGTGAAGGTGGCGGAGTGACGCTCCTAACCTGCTCCTCTTCCAACCTAGGCTCCGTATTTTCTTCCAACTTCGAAACGCCAACGCCCACGCCCGTGTCTTCAATCTTCTGCTGTCTCAACAGTCCGACTAAAATCGACTCATTAGTAACAGGTTCCTCATCTCGAGGCGGTGGTTCCTGACTGGATGGACCGTCCCGAGAAGAAAGACCCTCTCGAGAGGGTAAACCTTCAAAAGCGTCGAGATTCCTAGACCCCGAATCAAGTTGACTCTCTTTTGCCTTCTTCTCCTTCACTTTATCCACATCCAAGTCAACGTCCTTATCCTTGGATGGCAATGGAGGCGGCGGTCCATCTCTTGAGCTAGGTTTCATCAATCTTACACCTTCTACCCTCGCAAACGGATCATCTTCCAACGGGATAGCGATACTCCTGCCCACACTATCTCTCGTACTTCTGTTCATACTCATATCCTTTATACCCACATCCGGAGGCATCGCTCCTTCTGTCCCCAGCCCAATCGACTGCCCAGCTTTCTTTGCATTCCTTTCTGGAGATACAGGAGGTGTAGGTCGCTGTTGCTGAGCCTGAGCGTGTACTGTAGGACGCTGTTTTGTGAGTCGATGGTTCTTGTTGGAAGTACTACCATGCCCATGTCCATGTCCATCAACCGAAGTGCTACCTCGTGGAATCGAAGGGGATCGTCTCGCAGCCATCATTGCAGCATCTGCTTGTGATTGATGGGGAGGAGGTGGAGGAGGAACACGACTTTGACTCGCAAAACTGGGGTTTCGTCGTGGATCTTGTTGCTGGGTAGGTGGTTGGTGATGTGAATGAAGGACGTTGTGCTGGGATTGGTGGTGATGTTGGCCCGGTGCATTCGCAGCAATGACAAATTCGGAACGACCGCGAGATGAACCTGGGACGTTCTGCTGCGGAGTGGGAATAGCGGGAATGGGCTTTGTCAAGCTTCTCCTTCTAGCCTGTTGATCTATAACTGGTGCAGCGGAAGAGTTGAATGAGGAAGGAGGTCCTTGGTGGTGGTTTTGTTGTCGATGTCGGGATGAAGGAGATTGCGATTTGGGAGGAGGAACTATTGCATGTTCGGGAGGAGGAGAGGGATATAGATTCTGCGTCGATCCTGGTACCGGCCCTGGTTCATGTCCATTCATATACCCAGATACCTGCAACTGCGACGACTCGGGCTGTTGCTCAACCATCATCGCAGCAAAAATCAGTGGCTTTCCTCTCATAGGCATGGGTGTAGGGGCGGATCCAACATTCTGTGGTCGCGACATTGACGGGTTACGAGGAATCTGAGGAGGATAAGGGGTGTTCCAATCAGGCTGTTGTTGACCAAACTGCTGAGGAAGATGGGGAGGTGGAACGGGTGCAGGAGAGGCAGCCATGTGTAGGTCTTTTATCGACGGGACCCGGTAAGCTGATGAATGTGCCAAAGCACTATTTACACCACTCGTGTTTTCAGACGGCAGCTGAAATGTGTTAGGGTTGTAACCGGAACTGTTTTGCAAAGGATCGGTTTGCTGGTGACCAAATGGGATGTCAGTTATCATACATGACGTCAGATAGAAAAATTTGCATTACAGGCGGTGTTGGGAGTCTACTACTACCCGCTACTGACGGCGGTCGTATTGGGGATGAGGATACCCGGCGGGATACAGAAGAATCTTTTGTGGGTCCCAAGAATGGTTTAGATACTTCTGGGGACTGTGAAATAATAGTTGAGTGTACACGACACGAAAAACCAGACATTGTAAAAAATAAAAGGTATTTATAAGCGAGAATAGGAGAGTAAACTTGGCATATTGGTGCCCGCAGGGCAGACAGCAGTCCTTTACCGAACAAGATATAGTATAACATGAGTCATACATCATAGGGCGTCCGAAGAGCCTCGATTCGAAGAGAAAGCGACGGTAAATGAAAACAGGAACGTGCAAATGACGAGTTCAAAGTGAAGGGTACTACGAAGAACGATTTAAATGAAGGAAACGTCAACTTACCATGTCCATCAAAGCGCGGTCACTAGAAGACGCAAAATTATCGCGAGCAGTATCTGCACTCTTTGCGGGCTTGGCTTGAGAAGCATACAAGTTCTGCACTTGTTGATCAGGTGGTCGGCGATAACTCGGTCGTGACTTGGGTGAAGAGAACAGTAATTCGTTCGGCGTTGAAGAACTTGGTATAGGGGTGGGTACTACTTTCGAATGACTTGCTGCTTCTCGTTCTATAGGGTCCTGCCCTGAGGAACGCGTTGCGGAACTTGCTGAAGACATTCTGCGGGAGATGGGGAGTTGTGATGGTGGGGGGTGTGACGAGAGAATGTCATTTCCGTCGTCAGGTCGTGGAAGTGGTTTGTCTATCATGGATGCGCGTTTAGCAGCTTGGGATGATGAAGGAGGGTGTAAAGACGATGGTAGACGCGGCATAGATGAAGGTGGAGACGTAGGACTCGTTGAAGGTCTGTTATTTTGACCGTTCGGGGTCAAAGAAGTTGCTGGGCCTGATATCACCGGCCTTTCTGCACGTTGCTGATTGCTCTCCAGTGTCCTGTGGAATATGAAAAGGTCAAGGCAGCCTACCACTAAGCCTACTGGAAACATACATTTTCTCTGCTCGCTGCTGCCTCGCGTTTTCCTCTCTCTGGATAGTATGGGAAACGCTGCGGGGTACCGACGGAGTCGGTTTGGAAAATGATTCTCGTCTGGCTGACAGCATCATTGGGCCCGACACAACGACCTTCTGAGGAGTTTGTGGAGGTTTTTGTGAGGCAAATTTTGCGTATATAGGCGATTCACTGCCCATATTGGTGTTGGGTTTTTCAGAAACAAGAGGTGGTGGTGGAGGTGGTGCATCTTCGTGCTTGTTCTTCTTGCGAAAGAAACCCGCCATCGCAAGAAATTGAAGTAAAATACAGAGACCGGAAGCGAAGAGTATTACAGAAGGAAGGGGTCAAGGTACAAGAGGGGAAAACTTAGGTATGCAAATCATCGAGGTCAGGTCTGAGGTCAGGAACCATTCGATTATCTAATCTTAATTGTTTTCATAATAAGCCTCGCTTTCTCCGCAAGGTTCGACGCGAAAACGCAAAAAAAAAGTCTTGACATTCCCTAGGCGTATGGTCAAAGCATTTGCTATTATTCGAGCCAAGAGTACATGGAGAACAGTCCCAAGCAAGCAAGCTGCAAAAGGTCCCGGCCCAGAACATGAGGTAAGTACGTGACGACCAGAAATTTTCATTCAATCAGGTGCGTAAAAGTTCCTAGTCAGCAGTCAGAACATCACCATCACATAACCCAAGACATTCAACTGTCTAGCCAAAGCACAAGATCAAGTGTCGTGAATTGGAAAAAAATCAAGAGTTTGAAGAAAGAAGGGATCAAAGAGGATCAGAGAATGATGTCAAGGTCCGAATTCCTTTTCGTCGCGGTTCCGAATAGATTTGGCAAAAAACTGCGCCGTCCGTGCCATGACATCAACGGTTTTCCTAATCGCAACGGTGGCGTCGGGACAGAGGTTCAGGTATCTAAACCGAATAATCGTCATGACGCGTACACTCAGATAAGAATCTCAACCGGCAGCTCGGTCAAGCAAACAGCAGGATAGGCAAGACCAATAGGCAGCTTGGACAGTAATGCGCAGCTTCTGCTTACCATTATCCATATCGCCATATTAATGCAGTTTCATTGTGACATACATAGGATAGTATCGTATGCATGGGCTTCCCGGAATTGCAAGGGAAGAACAGCGAGAACGGTGTGAGTAATGTTGCGAGATTGATAAGCAAGTCTCGACCGAGAGGTCTGGTCCCGAAGAAACATGAACGATAAGTGTCGCGGATATTCCACAAGTAAAGCAGACAGACACCGACACTGACGGTGCAAATGGAAGCAGACTCGCGAAGCTTGGCAGGGCGCAGGTACAAGAACGACGGTCAGCATGTACTGGAAGTGGAAAAGAAAATTGAGCTCAAGTGACGACATGTTGAGTGATGAAGACCGTGAGGTCAAAGATCCGATCTTTGTCACAGAAGCCATGAATTGCATTAATAGATAGTACAAATGAGAATCGAGCAGCAGTCCAGTTTACCAAAGCCAAAGCAAGAATAACACGGAAAGAGAAGGTGATATGTATACACAGCAATTGCAAAAATTAATCAGGAAGACTCCAAATGTAAGATTTGCCGGTATCCTCTCCATGACAGAGGCTTTCCCTGTTTTTGCATAGCGCACAAGTCAGTATCAGCATCCCGTTGTCACTCCAACCAACGACACTTACCCAAGAAATCTAAGCGCTGTAATAGCAGGGGTCTTTGATCCACTTCTCCCCGTCGTCGTCCTTGCTCGCATAGTCCGCATTGTAATAAACTCCCATTTCGCTTTTGTCCCTTCAGGGGTCCCGTCCGCAGTCCAAGCCCGTAGTGTTATTGTACCATCGGCGCTAGCAGTAGCCAAGACACCCAGATGTGAATATTCTCTTTCGTGGAACGACAGAGCAGTGATAGGGGGATACAGGGCTGAAGAAGGGAGAGTTGTAAGGTCTAGGGTCGCTATAGGCCGTGCATTGATTGTATGAAGACACAAATTGAGTTTTGAGCATGTCGCAATGTAGCCCTGTAAATAATAGAAGTTGGGAGAGAATTGAGCAACAAAAACGATCGACTAACCGTGCTCTCGTTGATATCTATCAAATGTACTGCTGCTAGTTTATCCTTATCACCATGATTCTTTTCCGAGTCGTGCCATATCGACCTGACGTACAACGCTCGGTTCAAATCCCAAATCGCGGCACTACCATCGTCAGAGCCGCTGACAGCTATGGACCAGGCCCGCGAAGCAGCTACACAAATGACTCTGTCGGTATGGATACGCATCGTATGTGAAACCGACATGCTCAGTGGCGGGCCCGTGATGTGTCCCCTGGTTAATGTCCATAGCCGAACAATATGATCGCTGGAACCGGTGACAAGATTGCTAGAATCGGCGAATGCAGCGCAGGTACAAGATGTACCCTCGATAACTTGGGTTACCTGGAGATAATATTAATATAATAGAATGTTTAGAGCTCGAAGAGGGAACCATCGCAACACGTACTTTTTGATCGACCACGACCCGTAGTTCACCTCCGGTACGTGCTCCCCACTCGATTTGTTCATGTGGATGAGATGGGACGACCAATACTCCTTCAGGACATGGAATTATCCTTTCACCGATCATGTCCAAGGCTAAATGTTCTACAGATGATGACGGACCAAGATCTATTTTCATCAATGAGCGTCTCTTTCTTCACCAGAAACCAGCTGAACGGAGAGACTCACCCTGGAAACATCTGCTTCCCTGAGTCAGCAGTTGAAAGTCCTCTTCGATGCCGTGCAGGGTTCCAATTGGGAGAGTAGCGAGACCATGATTGTAACGTTGAGGATGAGGCGTTGTAAACAATTTACGAGGTGTTTGCCCGACTAAGGGAAAAGTATTAGGATAGTATCGTTGACATGTTGCACGTTGTAGCACTGACAATTATGGATAATACCGACGGTTGCTTCCCGTTCCAGCTCATCCGTTATAGTATCCAGATCTGGAAAAGGTCAGGAAAGAGGACGATACGCAGGAAAGGGATCGTTACCAATGGCCCCTTCATAAGATAGTGGATGGAAAACATTCAAAGACTCTGGGTCCTTTTGCTTGTAACCCCAGATGAGATCTATCCATGCCGGGAGGTGTTCACTGACGAAAGGGCTCTCTAGTGCCTTGGAGAACACATCGAGTTAGATCTTCGGGAAACATGCCAATCAAATGAGATATTCACCCTTCTGTTCATCGCTACGAACAATAAAGGGTCATTCCTGGCCCAGGGCGGTAATTTGACATCGTGAATTCGTTCTCCGGTATTTTGCTGTACCCCAAAGTCAAGATTGGCATAGTTTTCTAGAAATCTGAAGGATTGTAAACGATTAGGGTAAGGAATCTTTCGCGGGTGGAAACCTACTCAGGACATGTAAAGAATTCGGGAATTAGTTCCCGAACGTCACCACGGATATCCCGAGCTGCAGATTCGTATGCTCTAGCAACGTCACTGAAATCCTAGTGAGATCTTTTCTGACATCTAAAACTGGCCGCCTACCTGAATAGCCGGTCGGGCAAATCCCAATCACCTCCTTGTAGCGTTTTGAACATGTTGGTAAAAGGTGCCATGCGTATCAGAAAATGACAAACGATCATTGAAGAACTATAATGTGTCCCGTAATGGAATGGTTTTTCACCAACACTCAAGAGATTGCTATAGCGGACTTCCGCCGCTTCCCTCCTTGCTTCCGTCAGGGCCCCCATGGGTTTAGAAAGACTAACGGAAGTTATTAGAAGGATTTACACTAACGGATATGACAAACATACTCTCTGTAAGACTTCGGATCTGTCAAGTCTAATGTTTGAGATTGATAGTCTTGCAATACCCAAGCTAAAAATTAAGCGTCAGCACATTGTGCGGAGAGTATTTTATGGGACAAAACTCACGAAATATCGGATATTGAGTAGCATCGCTTGGAGTACGACCAGAAATCTGGTTCAAGATATTCAGGTATGTGAACTAGAATAGGGTAAGCATAAGATAGTCAGACACGGAAGAAACACCACCGACATTGCTAATTTCCCTGGCCTGCCATCGCCGCTGAGCCGTTGACAGCTGGTCTGTCCAGAAACCCGAGAATGCCCGTGCGCCTGCACTGACTTTCCCGAACAAGGGCGTGCGTAACAGGCCTGGTGTCGGCACTTCAGATAACCGTGAAGTAATCGCTGAAAGTCGGTGGTTCACATCAGATCTTTTGTTTTTATCCAGAAACACTATCAATAGAGAACGGCTGTCTTTGAAATAGATCTCTAGACTGTGCGCCTCTTAGCCTGTTGTACGAATAATTTATGAAAAGTAAACTCACGCAACATCTCGGAAAAGGAACGTTTTGTCGCTAAATGTCGCGACCTGTTCATGCGACCTGAGAGACGTCAGAGTAATTATGACCAATCAGACCACACGCTTACCATCTCTGAGCTCGCTGAGGCCCATCCAACTCAACGATACTCCCCGGTACGAAGAACAGCTGCTTTGGAGCTTCATGTGCATCAATGACTTCCCCATCTTCACCTTCAACTAACCCGTCGAGCATGTATAGGTGGGTACGTCCAATGATAAGCAAACCAGGCGAAGAGTCAACCCCGTATATACGAGCAACCGTCTGGACGGCTTCAATGACATCTCCTGGTTCCAATTCATGCCGGACCTTTCTATGCTTATCTTCTGCAATCTCCTCAACCAGTTGTCGATCTGAACGAACCAAAGAATCAGTAAGCCACACACGAGGGATCCATAACTAAAAGTACCATCAATCTCTGTCGAAGCAATCTCGTACGAATCAGCCCACGGCGGAACTTCCGTCTGTACGATAGCGGACGACACTTCAGATTCAGGTATCTGAACACCACGTATAGCTTGCTGTTGTCCTTCCGTGTGCGGCATAGTGTTTTGGGGGTCGGCAGGTTCCATCTTTTTGCTGCAAAGAGTGGATGATCAGAGTCATGGTAAAGATGACCCATCAAAAGACGCACCGTATCCTATGAGGACCTTCTGTTTCATCAAGCCGCCATTGAATCTCCTCATCATCATACCACAAGCCACGTTCCGATGTAAGCCTATGAGTCCACTCATAAAGACGTGCAACTTGTCTTCGGTTCTCGCGCCTTTGTCAAAGGTTAGCCATGATCGTCAGAACACTAGAGCAACAACAACGCTTACAGATCCAAGATATTCTTCCTCAACCGCTTCTTCTCCGAAACCTGGATAGTCTTTCTCCATTCCACTATCCTTGTAATAATCTTCATCACCGTCCTTTCACCAATCTGCAAACTAAACCGTGCGGAAGCAAATCTCTGTCGAACAGAGCGAGTATCGGCGACAAGGTTGGGGTCAATATGCGTCGATTCGGCTGCAGGGTTGAGGATCGTTTCTGCGCTTTGCAAGGTACCCAGGATCTAATAAGCGTATTATCACTCAGAATCAGTTGCCTTCAAAGCACAACCAAAAATCTCACCTCGCGTTTCTGAGCACCTGCGACAGCATTATCCAACGCCAGCGCCAATCCCAAGTGGGCCAGTTTCTCCAGGATGCGAACCGTATACTCGTTGAGCGCTGGACTACCAGAAACCTTGGCGACAAAGTCCTTGTACGCATTGACGAAAAGCTGCGTTGTTTGTTGGGATTGGAAAATCTGGCGGAAGGTAGAGCTGGAAGCGTGCAAGTTCATGAGTCTCTCAACGAGAAGTTCCATCGTTGCCTCGGTAGCAAATGTTCCAGGGACTACAAGCACTGTCAGTTCATACACTTTCTGACCACCCAAAACAGCTTACCGGAATCTTCCTTCTCCGAGCAGTTCCGGGCAACTATATTCAACCCACTATGCAAGGCCGACAGTATAGTAGCCACTATCTGCGGGCAAACAACCACATTACCATCATGGTCGCCCTTGTCATTATACGGCCGAAGCAAGAGGTCAAAAGCAGCTTCATTAACCTCTGAATCCCAACACATCGGTAACACCGTCTTGAGGACATTCCAACCACTGATCAACTCGAATTTCCTAATAAAAGATGATGAAGACCCGACGCTGATTCTGATGAGGTTGAGTATTTGCTTGGCTACGACAGGAGAGGGTCGGTCGCCGAGGAGAAGAAGCAAGATACGGTTGACGGGGAGGGCTGCAGCGAATTTTGTGTATTGAGATGGGATGGATAGGGTTGAGACGAGGAGGTCTAGGACTTTTTCGGCTTTTTCTCGTCCTCCGAGGTGATCTATACGTGACATTATGGATTTGGGAGAGTTGCCGTTTGCAATATCTAGCAACAACACGTCAGCTGCTTCAGATACTCGCTCAAAGGCCGAGGAGATCGACATACCGTCCTGCAAATTCGCAGCCAAATACGACACTATTGGTTTTATCGTTTCATCCTTTGTCCACAACGCCTGTATAGTTGCTTTTAAAGCATCCATTAACCACGTCAAACTTTCTGCATCATGGTACCAGTCTGTTTGAATGACAAACAACAACCTCCTAACGAGACCCATCTTCGTGAATCGTTGCTTTATATTGAACTTCTTGTACCGACTGACTTCTAAAAGCGTGATAAAGTGGTCGAAATAAACTCTTTGGATCTCGGAGCGAGTGTGTGACCAGAGTTCAAAGTCAAGAGCAAGGCATTTGTAGGCTACGACGTTTGTGACGGTTGAATGGCTTCATAAACGGTAAGTATTGAACAGATAAACGAAGCCGCGACACGTACTCTGGAGAACGGAAGTTGATCCCCAAAAACTCGAAAATGGTCTCAAAGCTTGTCATGTTGATCAGAGACGACTTGGAGCGCAGGATATCTGCCAGTATTTCATAACCTCCTGTTTCTATGTTAACTCTGTATCATGCCGCGAAAACACCAAATACACACGCAGTCTCTCCATATCTTCCGAATTCTGCCAATTGTTCTTCAACCCGTCAGTGAGCACACTGAGTGCACGAGAAACTTCATGAGCGGTCTAACAAGCGTTCAATAATGACAAAAAACCACATTTTTTGCGTCACTCACATTCGCGACCTGAACCAACCTCAACGCAACCGAGATACCGCCAATCTTCCACAAGGCCATATCCAAACACTCGACCTTGACCATATACACATCCCCGTCTACAGCAAACTCTTTCTGAACCCCGGCAATCTTACTACCATTAACAGGGACCGACGTCACAGTGCCAGATGTGGACGAGTTTAGAGGCGATAGCGCAAAGACAATGTTAGATTCGGGTATCCCTAGCCCATCCCGGACAACCTTTGCAATCGTCAAAGAAGTGGCAGAAGTTCCAGTCGTTGATGCGACGACGGTTGACAAGAACATGTTTAACGACGTAGACGCCTCGTAGGTCAAAAATTTGACCAGAGCAGGATCTTGAAAGTTGCCAAAGTACCGTGGGCCGAGGTGATGAATGAAACGAGGGAGGTCATCGGCGAGAGGAAGTGAGAAAAAGTATGACGACGCAATACACCAGGGTAGCTTGGCATCTTTTGCGTCGTCCCCAATGATGAAACGGATGGAAGAGGATGCTGAATCGGGTTTGGGATAATACCAGTTGACGTGATCGTTCAAGACTCCGTCAACGAACAGACGAACACTCGGGTTGGAGGACCGGTCTCTACCGGGATAATGAACAAGTGTTAGGTGTATCCACCTAGCCTTGGAAATATTGGCTTTGCTGAAAATGGCTGGGGAGGAATTGCCAGATGTTTGAAGTACAAGTTTTCCATCGTGCTGAAGTTTGAGGAGTACCATGTCTTTCTTTTCACCGGAACGTGCGACAAAGATTTGATGAGAGCTTCCGTTGGGAGGAAGCTTTGCAATCCAGAGCCATATCTGTTGGGAAGCGTTAGCAAGATACGGCAGTTTCAGTCTGGCTAGTAATGCACCATAAACGTGAAACCAGTAACAGGCAACCCTTTCATCCCATCCTGCGTCAGAGACAACGTAGCGGGCGACTCTAAAGAGAGATGATCCAGCCAACGCGACTTCATTGCTCCTCGTATGAGCTCCATAATCTCCATGTCCAATGTTCCATCCGCCTTGATAGCCCTTTGAAGAATCGTTCTAGCTTCAACCGTCGTCGCGCCCATATCCAAAAGACGCCGTAACAGCTTCTGCACAATCGCTCTATGCTTCTTATTCTCGTCTCCTTTAACTTCGCAAAAGCGTTCCACAAGGACACTGATAAAGTCAACTGTGCTGAGTATGGCTTGGTTTCGGTGACTATGCGCTGAAAGGGCATCGAATAACTTGAGGATCGCATAGTACATAGGATTATTGGTTGCGGTGACTTCTGGCAGGTACTTCCACAGAACGTGAATCGCACCTGGTCGAACAATGGAAGAAAGACGCGTTTGGAATTCGTTGACTTTAGAATCTAATTCGGTAGTGTCTGCTTGTCGGAGCACGATGAAGATGCCAGAGAGCGTAAAGTCATTCAATGATAATGAAAGGAGAAGTCCCAAAGTCTGGTCTGCTGTTTTTGAATCGGAAATGAGGGGCGCAAGCGCCGAGGAAAGTGAATCATAGCCAACAGAAGTCTGAAACAGAAAACTGAGTGGTGAGCAACAAACAACTTTTTGCGACTGACATTGAAGTAATCTGCATTTTCCGAATGCAGATACATTGCTTCTGATAACACCATGAATGCTAAACGTGTGCACCCCAGAGTGTCTGCCAGCACCTGCTCAGGTGGTTCAACTACAGGGCCTGGCGTCGTCGGTGCTCCCATTGCTGCCAGCGCACTCATCAATACGAGAAAACCATCCAATTCACGGAATACATCTTTGGTCCTCCCATCTTGAAGCATAATTCTATGTATTTCCGACAACACCTGCGAGAGATAAGTGAATGCTTTGAGACAAAGACACCAAGCACACCTCTGTCCGAGTCTTTAGCGTCTCTGCCTCTGTCAAATTATGCACAGAATTCCTCATCAACTCTATCAACACATCTCTAGCAAAGTCTTCTGGGGACAAGTCATCATCTTGGACAGACGGGATTGGTATCGCTGGTGTACGAGGCGATAAGTCGAATCTGTTGCGCAGCGGAGTAAGAAGGGTGGTGAACATCGCGTCCTAAGAATGACCAGTACTGTTCATAGCGGTTCTACGTAGAGAAGTGGGTGCAAGCGCGTAATTTATTCAAGGGTCGTTACGGATGGGCGTCAACCCAGGCTTCATCAAATTGCACCGCCACTGGAAGAAGCACGGCCGACCATATCTGCGTTACGCTGGAGACGAGGATTTACTAGTATATATGAATGCATAGGTGAGTTAGATTGCACACTTCGTCTACAAAATCGGTCGAAATGAAATATACAGCGGTTCTGACTTTGCACTTTCGAGGACTACAACGTTATACATGCTAATTGCTATGCTTGAAATACGAGGCCCAAAGATTATCATGAGATGGTGATTCTGACCGCATCCACTGATCTTACATTATTTGGCGTTAGTTTGAAGCTTCCGGCAACTGCCGGGACCCCTTTTTCTTGTTTTCACTACCACTAACGTTCTCCGTGATGGGCACCCCTGGTACGGTGACAGTACGATGGAAAAATCGCTACTGGGTAGTCTATCATCGTTATGACGCCTATCCAGAAGGTCCGTCACCCCAACTTTCTTCTTTTGACTCTGAATATGAACTATTCATTCTGAGCAGGTTTGGGCGTTGAGGTTCTCCGCTCGATTCCCAAAAAACCCCATGAATATCAGAAATGGCTGGAGAACCTTCAACAAGAAATCGAGGGCAAGGTCAACGATTACTTGGACGACAGAGAAAAGGTCCTGTCCGACAACGAAGAAGTCAGAACCACCGAGCCAGAACCTTTGGGCTGCGATTATGAGATAGATCTAGACCACGAAGTGTTTCTCTGTACGTTTTATCATTCCTTTCGAGACTTTGCCCCCAGCTGATTTCGAGTTTGAGATGATACAAAACCATTGTTCTCTCTCAAGTCCATGCCTCCGGAAGACGAATTTGTAGAAATACTTGGCGATTTCGACCAGTACCCTAACTATCTGTTGCGCACACGGGTACCGGAACAGTATAGATACAACTGGAAAACTGTTCCTCCCATCGTAAACCCCTCAGACCTCGAAACCTATCGTTCTCTCATTGGCCCGAATGCCATCGTCAACGACATTGCTCAACTACTCGGAATACCAGAGTATTCAACACCTGCCGAAGAGTGCCGCATCGCTACCTACGAGAGTCTGGTCAATGTTTATCTTCAAGCCAGGAATACGGACTACTTTTTTTCGAGGATCGACACTATCGCATCTTCCAAAGACATTCCCCTGGACATCACCAGCCTCGGCGTATCTATCATCACCCATGGATTATCGCCAATGGTATTCGACACTTCATCATCTCCTCTATATGCAGCGAATTCTTCCTTTTCTTCTCTATCGAAGGGATACGATTGGATTGTTTGGGGTCATTGCATAGTGAAGATGGCAACTCATCTCGATGACGAAGCAAACCTACAGGCTGCCATTGTTGAAATTGCCAACCTTATACAAGAGGAACATGTCTTTCAGATTGAAGCCGTTTATGGCATCCTGTTCTCCTTTTCGCACTGCGTCCTAATTCGAGCAGAATTTTCTTCTGGAACCTTCACCTACACCCATTCCCCTCCTCTCCAATTCCTTCCGGTCGATTACCCTGTTGATGGTTCCACACCTGGTATCACCGCAGTAGCACGCCTCGGACACGTACTATATCGCCATGTCTTAGCCAGTTGGTTCTCTGTGCCATATATCGTACAACTCAAGGACAAGAAGAAGGAACCCGCAGTCCTCCGTGTCCCCACCGAGATATGGCGCATCATTGCAGACCAGTTACATTACTATGTCGACCTCGAGTTATGCGCCTCTATCTCGCAGGCATCCGAACAAGCTACAATCGACTCGATGAGTTTTCCCAGGGTCGATGGTGCGACACTCTTTACTTCGGTTGCGCAAGAGAAGGCGAGAACTGCCAGCCTCCAGCCTAAACCGAGTATCGAATACGAAAAAATCGAGTGGCAGATGCAAGAAGGGAAGGACCGAAATACCTTCGAGTCCATTTTTGATGCAAGGACCTATGGAAAAGGTTCGACGTTTAAAGATTTCCGTGAACGGAGCTGGACACCTCATCCGAAAGAAATCAAAGGTCGCGTCCACCTCGAGTTTGGCTACAGCGAAGGGATTGCATTGCATAGACTGCTAAAAGTACCTAAGCGGTTCCATGGGGCGATGAAAAGGAGTTTCAAGCAAGTTACAGATAGGGAAGTAGAGGCGGTTACTATTCGCTTGGATGTTGTTCATAGCGAGGGTATGGGGCCTGTGGAGATTGCATATTGGAGGAAAAGTCCGCCTCGGGGAAGGGGTCGATACTAGTTTACTTGCTAAGTAGGCACCCTTATAGTGCGTTGGGAAAACTGCTGTTGTCTATAACTCGACCAGACGAATATCAAAAATGCTTGAACGACCTTCGAGAAGAGGTAGACCTGTAGAAGTTACTGTGAAAGATTTGGAATCAGAAACCCGTTCTGGGTTGTGATTGAGAAAGTGGACGAAAACAGTACGTTCAGACAGGTGACAGACACTGTTGATTCGAAAGTAGTGCATAACGAATTTACGAGCTCTTCAGAGATTGTACGTTGGTATCAGCGCACTCATAAATAAGTAAATGTCTTGAGACAAAGACACCAAGCTCACCTCTGCCAGCGTCTTTAGCGTCTTTGCTTCTGTCAAATCATGTACAGAATTCCTCATCAACTCTATCAACACATCTCTAGCAAAGTCTTCTGGGGACAAGTCGTCATCTTGGACAGGCGGAATTGGTATCGCTGGTGTACGAGGCGACAGGTCGAATTTGTTGCGCAACAGAGTATGAAGAGTGGTGGACATCGCGTCCTAGGAATGACCAGTACTGTTCATAGCGGTGGGTCATTGCAGATGATGGGCATCAACCCAGATTACACCGCCACTGGAAGGACGGCCGACCACTTGCGTTGCGCTAGGGACGCATTTCATAAGGATTTACTAGTATAGATGATTTCATAAATTGAGATGCGTATGTCGTCCGTAAAAGTGGTCGACATAAAATTTGCAGTGAAGATTTTGTAGACTCTCGACTAGAGCCACGTTATAGATGCTACGCTTGAAATACAAGACCCAAAGATTGTCAGGAGATGGCTATTTCGACTGGAATGTGTCAGAGATATGCCTAGTCTCAGTCTTAAGATCTCAATACTGGTCTATTCAATCTCAGCATTGTACACTGTTTGAACTTGAAGCTTCCGGCAACTTCCGATACTCTTCTCTCGTACCACTAGCGTTCTCCTTGATGGGCACCGCTGGTTCAGTGACAGTACGATGGAAAAACTGCTATTGGACGGTCTATCATTGGTCTGACGCCTATCCCTCAGGTACATGACCCGATTCCCTCCTTTTTACTCGGGTTATGAACTACAATTTTGAACAGGTTTGGGCCTTGAGGTTCTCGACTCGATTCCAAAAGACCCTCATGAATATCAGAAATGGATGGAGGATCTTCAAAGAAAAGTCGAGGACAAGGTCAACGATTGCTTGCATGATGGAGAAACGGTTTGCTCCTTTGATGACGAGGAAGTCAGAACCACCGAGCCAGAGCCTTTTGGCTGCGATTATGAGATAGATCTGGACCACGAAGTATTTCTCTGTATGTTGCGCCATTTTTTTCCAGACTTTGCCTTCCGTTGATTTTGAACTCGAGATTACAACAAACCTTTGTTTTCTCTCAAGTCCATGCCTCCGGCAGCGGAATTCGAGAGAATAGCTGACAATTCCAATCATCATTATCTGTTTCCAAGGGTACCAGAACAGTATAAATATGATTGGAAAGCTACACCTCCCACCGTAAATCCATCCGACCTCAAAACCTATCATTCTCTGATCGGCCCAGATGCTGTCATCGACGACATTAACTGCTCGACATCCCAGAGTATAAAACTCCTGCAGAGGAGTGCCGCATTGCTACCTACGAGAGACTGGTCTCTGTATATCTTGAAGACCGGGATCTATGCTACTTTTTTTCGAGAATTGACAATATCGCATCTTCTAAAGATATTCCCCTGGACATCACCGGTCTCGGCGTATCTATCATCACTCGTGGGTTATGGCCAATGATATTCGACTTCGACATTCCTTCATCTCCTCCCTCCTTTTTGTCTCTATCGGAGGGATACGATTGGATTGTTTGGGGTCGCTGCGTTGCAAAGGTGGTAACTCATCTCGATGACGGGGCAAATCTACAGGCTGCCATCGTTGAAATCATAAACCTTATGCAAGAGAAATACGACACCAGACAAATCCGGGCCATCTACGGCATTCTGTTCTCCTTTTCACACTCAGGTGTCCTAGTTCGAGCAGAATTCTCTTCTGGAACTTTCACTTACACCCATTCTCCTGCTCTCAAATTCTTCCCAGTCGAATATCCTGTTGATAGGTACACACCTGGTATCATCGCAGTGGCACGCCTCGGACACTTACTATACCGCTATACCTTGGACAGCTGGTTCTCTGTGCCGTCTATCATAAAACTCAAGAACAGGAAGAAGGAGCCTGCAGTCCTCCGTGTTCCCACTGAGATATGGCGCATGATTGCAGACCAGTTACATTACTATGCTGACCTCAAATTATGCGCCTCTTTCTCAAAGGCATCCAAGGAAGCTATAATTGACTCGATGAGCTTTCCTAGGGTTGATGGAGCGACGCTCTTCAGTTCGGCTGCGCAGGGCAAGGCGAGAACTACCAAACCCCAGCCCAGACCGAGTACTGAACACGGAAGAACTAAATGGGATGAAATAGAATTGGAATGGGACGAAATGGATCAGAAAGAGAGGCAAGATTGAAATACTCTCGAGTCCATTTTTGACACAAGGACCTGCTCAACATACAAAGGTGTCCGTGAGTGGAGTAGGACATCTAATCCAAAAGAAATCAAGGGTCGTGTCTACATCAAGCACTCCGGGTCAGGAATTACATTGCATCAACCACCAAGAGTACCCAAACAGTTTCATGGGTTGATGAAGAAGAGTTTCAAGCAAGTCACAGACAGGAAAGTGGAGGCAGTCTATCTTTGCTTGGACGTTGTTAAAGCGAGGGTATGAGGCCTGTGGGGATTGCGTGGTGGAAGCCTGAGAAAAGTCGATGGTACTAAGTACGACAATATTCATTATATGGGTTGGATGTTGGTAGTCGGAAAACCGCTATTGGATCGTCACTCAAAACTGGGACGTTTATGCCTCAGGTTAATTGCTTGTTTATTTACTAGTAACACACTGTCAGACGATTTATCCTTGCAGAAACCGGTTTGGGTGTCCAAATTCCCAACTCGATCCTAAGAGATTCAGACGAATATCAAAAACGGTCGAAAGAACTTCGAAAAAAGATAGAATACAAGACTAGTCAAGAGAGGCTGTCAACGGATTCGGATCATAAGAGTCAGACCACTGGGTTGTGATGAGAAAAGTTCGGAAAGACACGTATTTCTGATTCGATGCATAACAAATGCATACTCTTCATCCAGTACTACCTGTGGAGCTGTCTCTGCCTCCAGTACCTCTCTGCAACGTGAAATTCTTGACAGTGAACGACCCTCCAGTCGCTTTCGTTGCATAGTTGCAATTGAATATACTCATAAAGAACTTCTAAGCAGTGTTCAATGCGAGCATAGTCTTGCTATGAAAAAGATGTGGGCCAATGCTAGCGCATGGCAAGTACGAGGCCGGAAGCTGTCAAGTGTTGCCGAATAGCCGGTAAGGTCACATGTAATGTCTAAATGGGGTTGGGGGTCACGGCCTGATTTGAAGCATCCGGCAGATCCCGAGACCCCTTTCTTCTGTACTACGATCCAGTCTGAGTCTACGATGGGCACCTCTGGTTCAGTAACAGTGCGATGGAAAAACCGCTACTGGGTGGTCCGTCATCATTGGGATGCCTATCCCTCAGGTCCGTCACTCCCTCCTTTTACCCTCAATACGAACTGTAATTCCGAATAGGTCTGGGCTTCAAAATTCTCAACTCGATTCCAAAGGACCCTCATGAATATCAGAAATGGATGGAAAACCTTCAAAAAGAAGTCGAGGACAAGGTCAATGAGTACTTGACCGATGAAGAAATGGTTTACTACTTTGATGACCAAGAAATCAGAACCACCGAGCCAGCACCTTTCGGTTGCGATTATGAAATAGATCTGGACCACGGAGTGTTTCTCTGTACGTTGCGCTATTTTCTTTCAGACTTTGCTTCCCGTTGACTTTGAAGTCGAGATCTCAGAAAACCTTTGTTTTCTCTCAAGTCCATGCCTCCGGAGAGGGAATTCGAGGAAATAGCTGATGATTCTGATGAGTATCCTCATCATCTCTCACGTTCAAGGGTGCCAGAACAATATAAACACAATTGGGAAGCTGCACCTCCTACCGTAAACCCGTCCGACCTTGAAACCTACCATTCTCTCATCAACCCAGATGCCATCATCGACGACATTTCTCGACTACTCAGCATCCCAGAGGATATGACCCCTGCCGAAGAGAGCCGTATTGCTACATACGAAAGTCTGATATACGTGTATCTCCGAGACAGGGATCTGAACTACTTTCTTTCGAGGATCGACACTATTGCATCTTCTGAAGATATTCCCCTGGACATCATCAGCCTCGGCATATCCATTATCGCCCATGGATTACGGCCAATGATATTCGACAGTTCATCATCTCCTCTATATGCAGTAAATCCCTCCTTTTTGTCTCTATCGGAGGGATACGATTGGATTGTTTGGGGTTATTGCATTGTGAAGGTGGTAACTCATCTCAACAATGAGGTGAATCAACAGGCTGCCGTTGTCGAAATTGTCAACCTTATACAAGAGGAATATAACACCAACAAAATCCAGATTGAGGCATTCCAGGCCGTCTATGGCATTCTATTCTCCTTTTCACACTGCGTCCTAGTTCGAGCAGAGTTTTCTTCTGGAATTTTCGCCTACACCCATTCCCCTCCTTTCAAATTCTTTCCGGTTGAGTACCCTGTTGATGGTTCCACGCCTGGTATTACTGCGGTAGCACGCCTCGGACATATACTATACCGCTATTTCTTGGACAGTCAGTTCTCTGTGCCATCTATTATCAAACTCGAGGGCAGGAAGAAGGAACCTGCAGTCCTCCGCGTCCCCGCCGAGATATGGCGCATTATTGCAGACCAGTTGCATTACTATGTCGACCTCAAAATGTGCGCCTCCTTCTCACAAGCATCCAAGGAAGCCACAATCGACTCGATGAGTTTTCCCAGGGTCAATGGTGCGACATTCTTCACTTCGGTTGCACAGGAAAAGGCGAGAACCACCAATCCTCGGCCCAAACCGAGTACTGGACACAAAAGAACCGAATGGGAAATGCAAGAAACGGAAGACCGAAATACTTTCGAGTCCATTTTTGACGCAAGGACATACGGAAAAGGCTCAACCTACAAAAATTTCCGTGAGGGGAGTAGGACACCTCATCCAAAAGAAATCAAAGGTCGTCTCCGTATTGATCTTGGCTACCGGGGAGATATTGTATTGTATCGACCACTAAAAGTACCTAAATGTTTCCATGGGTCGATGAGGAAGAGTTTCAAACAGGTCACAAACAGGGAGGTGGAGGCAGTTACTTTTCGCTTGGAAGTTGTTTGTGGCGAGGGTATGGGGCCTATGGAGATTGCGTATTGGGCAACACGCCCGGTCTGGCGATTCTACCAACCCTATTTTATTCGTTACCACAGAAGATAATCGGGCAGATAGAAAGCAATGTTTATCTCTATTACTATCAAGAATTTGGGTCATAAGACTCAGAAATCAGAATTAATGGACTACCGCTTGAGAGTTTAGCCTGACAGGTGCCGGACACGTACTTCTGATTCGAAGGTAGTGCATATCAAATATATGAGTATCGCATCCCTCGTTTCGCGGTGGCCTCAGAATTGGCCAACGTCATAAATGTCTCTCCATCAGTCACAACTACAGGACTTGGTGTTTTCAGCGCTCCCATCGCAGCCTTGTCAATAGGAGAAGACCATCCATTCATGGAATACACCTTTAGTCCTTCCATCTTGAAGCATAATTCTATGTAATTCCGAGAACACCTGCGAGAGACAAGTGAAAGACACCAAGTTCACCCTCTGCCTCTGTCAGAATTTCTCATCAACTATAAACATATCTCTAGCAAAATCTTCTTGGAACAAGTTGTCATCTTGAACAGGTGAAATTGGTATCGCTGGTGTGCGCCTCGGCGACAGGTCGAGATGTCGGTGCAAGCGCAAAATTTATTCAAGGGTCGTTACGGATAAGCGGTCGACCCTCATCAAATTGCACTGCCACCTGGAAGAAGTACTGCATTGCGAGGATTTAGATAAATTCAAAGGTGAGTTGGTAGAAATTCAAGTTAAATTCACAGCGGTGAAGACTTTGCACTTTCGAGGACTACAATGTTATACATTTAAAATACAAAATGGTGACAGATGTACTATCACTACTGGTTAGCGCTGCTATTCAATACTACTATAGCTTGTGGCTTCCGGCAACAACCGAAATCCCTTTTTCCTGTACTACCACTAGTGTTCTCCTTGATGGGCACCCCTGGTTCCGTGACAGTACGATGGAAAAATTGCTACTGGGTGATCCACCACCGTTATCATGCCTATCCTTCAGGTGCGTCACCCTGACTTCCACCTTTTTACTCTGAATAAATTATGAACAGGTTTGGGCGTTGATATTCTTAACTCGATTCCAAAAGACCTTGATGAATATCAGGAATGGTTGGAGAACCTTCAAAAAGAGGTCGAGGACAAGGTCAACGATTACTTGTGCAACGGAGAAACGGCCCGGGTTCACTCCTCTAACGAAGAAGTCAGAAGCACCGAGCCAGAACCTTTTGGCTACGATTATGAGATGGATCTAGACCATGAAGTGTTTCTTTGTACGTTGCGCCATTTCTTCCCAGACTTTACTCTTGTTGATTTTGAGTTCAAGATGACAAAAAACCTTTGTTTTCTCTCAAGTCCATGCCTCCGGAAGAGGAATTCAAGCAAATAATTGGCGATTTCGATCATAACCCTCATTATCTGTTGCGCTCAAGGGTACCAGAACAATATAAACACAACTGGAAAGCCACACCTCCTACCGTAAATCCGTCCGACCCCAAAACTTATCATTCCCTCATCGGCCCAGATGCCATTATCGACGACATTGCTCAATTACTCAGCATCCCGGAGCATATAGCTCGTGCAGAAGAGAGCCGCATCGCTACCTACGAGAGTCTGATCTGCGTATATCTCCAAGACGGGAATATGGACTACTTTTTTTCGAGGATCGACACTATTGCATCTTCTAAAGATATTCCACTGGACATCATCAGTCTCGGCATATCTATCATCACCCATGGATTATGGCCAATGATATTCGATGCTTCATCATCTCCTCTATATGCAGCAAGTCCTTCCTTGTCTTCTCTATCGAAGGGATACGATTGGGTTGTTTTGGGTCGTTGTATAGTGAAGGTGGTAACACATCTCGATGATGAGATGAATCTACAGGCTGCCATCATTGAAATTGTCAACCTTGTACAAGAAGAACACATCACCAAAAAGATCCAGATCGACTCCCAGACCGTCCATGGCATTCTGTTCTCCTTTTCACACTGCGTCCTGGTTCGAGCGGAATTTTCTTCTGGGATGTTCACCTACACCCATACTCCTGCTCTCAAATTCCTTCCGGTGGAGTACCCTGTCGATGGTTCCACGCCTGGTATCACCGCGGTGGCACGCCTCGGACACATACTATACCGTTATATCTTGGACAGTTGGTTCTCTGAGCCACCTATCATAGCACCCAAGGACAATGAGAAGGAACTCGCTGTCCTCCGTGTGCCTACCGAGATATGGCGAACAATCGCAGATCAACTACATTACTATGTTGACCTCGCTGTATGTGCTTCATTCTCAGAAGCGTCCAAAAACGCTACAATCGACTCGTTGAGTTTTCCGAGGATCGATGGAGCGACACTTTACTCTTCAATACTGCATACTACTGGTGAATTTAAGCCTGCGCTCGAGCAGAGTATTGAATCTGAAAGAGCTGAGCAGGAAAGGAAAAACCGAAATACCTATACCTCCATTTTCGACGTAAGAATCTATGGAAAAGGTTCGGCATATAAAGATTTCCGTGAGCGAAGTCGGACACCTCGTCCAAAAGAAATCAAAGGTCGCGTTTACATTGATCACGGCTGGTCAGGCCTTACTTTGTACCGACCACTCTCAGTGCACAAGGAGCATGAAATGATGAAAAGAGGTTTTAAGAAAGTGACGGACAAGGTGATGAAGGCGGTTATTTTTAACTTGCAAGTTGTTTGTAGCGAGGGTATCATACCTTTGGAGATTTTGTGCTGGCAGAAAACGTCGAGAAGAAGTAGAAGTGTACTTTACTGATTAATTATAGCAAGTACGGCAACTATCGAAACCTACTTTTTCGGGTACCCCTGGTGCATTGGAAAACGAGTTGGTAGCCCGATGTTTATTTATCTACTGGTAATACAGTCGATTTACACTCACGGTGGCAGGTTTAGGTATCCTGATTCTCAACTCGATCCCAAGAGACTCAGACAGATATCAAAGAGAACTGCAATTAGAGAATCTTGTTTCTGTCGGGGCAGAGGCGAGACAACCTAGGATTCGAAGTACGTATGGAGACGAACCGAAATTCAAAGGTTTTCATGGGTGCGGTGCGGCTTGTTATCCAAAGGAAGTTACATACCTTCATCGATGCAAAGGGTGGTATTTCACTTTCTCTAGACCCTCCGGTTGAAAGAAAAGTGGATAGAAAAGGCTTCAGACAGGTGACAGACATGCGAAAGGCATAGCGAAGGCATGAATTCTGCACAGGTCTCATGTCGATATCCGTATCCCCCCGTTTATAGATTTCTCGTCTCTACATTTACACAATGATGAACAAAACACTACAGACACTGACTGTAGTACGGATTAGAAACGGTGCAGGTAGAGCCAGATGCACACTGTGTTGGTCCGCTGTAACCGATACCACCACTGAAATATTCGGATGAGACCAATACATCACCTATAGGCAAATCCAAACTCACCATTGACCATACTGGGGAACTGTACCACTTGACCCACCACTAGTCGACCCACCGCCAGTAGAACCACCACCAGTTGATCCTCCAGTACTACTGCCCGTGGACCCACCGGAGATAGCTCCTCCAGTACCGCTCTGCAACGTGAAACTCTTGACAGTGACCGACCCTCCAGTCGCTTTCGTCGCATAGTTGAAGATGCCGAATCTGTAACCCATAAAGAACTGCCAAGCAGTGTTCAAAGCGAGCGTGTTGCCCAACGTCGTAAACGTCTGTCCATCAGTCGAATAAGAGAAGACCGCGTTCTTGGCACCAGATGGAGCAATGTCGGCCGTCAGTCGGAGATAAATTTGGTTGCCGCTAATCGACGCAGTGGCTATTTCCGAGCCAGTACTGGAAGTAGTCCAAGTGCTAGACATGGTGAGACCATTGACCATGACGAGTTGTTTGGTGTTTCCAGTACGTTTGACACCAATCCAAGCAGAGGTATCACGAAGCATGGCGAGACCAGCACGGTCTCCATCCGCCATGTTTGTGAAATCGAGAAGTATGGTTCCTGTAGACTTGGGGCCGAGGATACGGTGGGTGATGGTATTTCTCGCCGAGTAGAGGTCGGTGGTCACGGTAGCGGTACGGAGAACGAGACCATTGCTAATAGACCATGCATTGTTGTCTGGGTTGTGGTTCCACTCCCATTCAGGACCAATTGAAGTGAATGTATCGGTACCCGTTGGTGATTTGACATTGTGTTGGGTCAAAGGGTAGTTGAGCGAAGTAGGCCAGCGGTTACCATTGGTCAGAGTTGGCCAACCATCCGACGACCAAGTGACGGGGGCGAGGACAGGGACACGACCTCCAGGATAGGCGTCATTGAAAGCCATGTAGTACCAGTCACCGTTAGGAGTATCGATGAGGCCTCCTTGGTGGGGGTTACCTCCACCACTAATGGGAGTAACAGCGGCCAGGGATAGGGAGCGAATAGTGTAAGGACCAAATGGACCAGAGGTTGATTTCAAAACATATTCATCCGAAGCAGGCCTAGTGACGAGGATGTAGTAGGCACCACCCTTCTTGTAGAAACGGTTTCCTAATTGAAAATTAGTAACAACGCTGCCATGCCAGGACAACATCACCGACCTTCGAGGGAGCCAACAGTGGACGAATAGACAGACTTGTGTGTTACTTCGGAAAGACCGTCCGAAGAAAGTTGGGCGACACTAATTTGAGTGTTTCCGTACGCGACGTAGATGGTACCGTCATCATCAACAAGCATACCAGCATCGTAGTAGCAATTGTTGATAACCGAACGCTGAGCCCAACCCGAATCAATGTTTTGCGAAGTATAGACATACGTCTTGGCAAAGTCAATACATCCAAGCCAATGAAAGGTTGAAGTACTGGGGCGCCATTTCAGGGAAGAGGCCCAGATACCACGCACGTAGGCGCGACCACCGACAAGGCTGTAGTCGTTGTCGCCGAAATCAAGGGACGGGACAGAGTGACCAATGTATTCCCAGTTCACCAAGTCGTATGAACGTAGGATGGGTGCCCCAGGAGAATAGTGCATGGTTGACGCGCTACAATTCCCAAACAATCAGCTGAGTTACAGCTCAGCGGCAGGAAGCGGAAATTTTACCTGTAGTAATATGTGGTACCGACACGAATGATATCCAAGTCGGCCAGATCTTCCCAAAAGACTGGGTTGGTGAAGGTAGCATCTGCGGTTCTAGGAGCGAGAGTGGTATTAGTCGAGTATTCAGCGTCCTGAATGCCAAAATATTGTTAGGGAAGCTTCCCAAATATCGGGCGAGTATCGTAAACGTACCGCAGACTGTCCTTGAATAGCAACCGACGAGACGGACCTAATAGCGACCGCAAGGGTGACGACGAGAGATGACCAATTGACGAGAACCATTATATGCACTGTCTCCTCAAAAAACTGAAGAGTAAAGTCGGGGGTGCGGGCGAGCTATTATATACGCCACGAGAACAGGTAGGGCAGGAGAAATATAAACCACCGACGAGCGTAAAAACTGACGGGTAAATGAATGAAACCGAAATGTTTCCGACGAAAACGATTGTACCTGGACAGACTACGCGCTGATCAGTGAATATGCTACCAGACCAAGTCACCAGGCTCACCGTTTTCGTTAAATTCCCTCAGGCCCAAGGCATTATCCGTTGTGTTTCCGAAGCGTTTGCTCATTCTACCATGCGTATCTTTTGGCACGCATCCCCTGAAGCTGTTCACCATGACTCCGAGAAAAACTGTGGCAGTCACGCGGTGCAAGGAAAGATCAGATTGACCATAAAAGTGGATAGTGGTTCGTTGCAAAGGTCCGGCGGAAAATTTGTCGCGTCATGACAGAAGAAGGGTCGCATCCAGTGATCACAACACTGACAATTGTCGTTAGCTCTAGTACAGGGCTTGATGAAAAGTAATTATCGAAGCATACTGAGATCTTGTCCTCGGTATCAATACGGTATAACGGTTGGAGAGACCGTTCAAGCTCAAAGTTTGTGTCTCATTGGTTCCTCCTCGCTGTGGGGAAAAGTCAGAAGAGTTTTGGCCATCTCAGGCGACACACAAAAGACAAGAACACACCGGACCCGGGCTTGTTCAGCCATTGAAGTTCGTCTGAGCTAGAAGTAAAGGAAACGAACCTCTCTACAAGACAGCTAGATGTTACACATCACGTCTCGGATTGTCTGCCCGCTTAGCTCAGTGGTAGAGCGCGCCACTCGTATGCAAGTGGAATGGTGAGGTCGGTTGTTCAATCCAGCCAGTGGGCATTCAGTACCATCGTCTACCGTTTTAGCTCATTTGTCGAGCTGAAAACGCATTCAAATCCGATATATTGCTTGTTTCAATAATGCTCAACAACTCTTCATATCGAATTCAAGTCAGCCAGAGCTACAAATACAGATTGTCTCTAGGAAAACAATTCTGATTTACGAAAGGCATCCATGTATCATGCTTCCATTTCTCAAATATTGCGTTGATACTCGCGACATGAGCGAACCTCTACTTTCACACTAGAGAGAATTATGACCAGGGACCTCTCAGAAAAAGAGTATACGTACCATCGGACACCAAAACACATCATCCCCACAGGACTTCCACCGCTCCATTGCTCCTCCCGCTTCCCATGCAAGACAATAGTAACACTGTCTCAGAAGTCCTTCATCCGGAATTGTAACTTCTAATTCAAAACATGCAATCTCCTCCTCGCCTTTACCACGTACACTCGACTTCTCTGTTCGAGTTCTCCCTGTCAATTTTACAACTGAAGGCTTGGAATCCAGCAAGATATGGATGGGTGAACCTATCCACATTTGCGTGGCATATCCAGGATCATCTGGTTTATACGGAGCACCGGGTACATTAGGGTTTAGCCAGAAACAACGTCTGGCGTATGCCTCTTCCATCGTTTCGTCTGGGGCGTTGAGAGAGCAGAAAATACGAGTCCCAGGCGGGTCAACCATTCCGTAAGGACGTGAGTAAGTCAGATACCATTTTCGTTTGTACCGACTCAGAGACTCGGCGATACCAGCAGAGTGACGGGAGGCGAATTGGATGACTTCCGGGTCATTGGGTGTTTCTTGGATAACGGCAGAAGACGCGGGCATAATTTCTACAGAATGGGTTGGCCTCCAGACTAGTGACTATCGTAGTCAGTGAGGGTAGACAAAAAATCGGGTTATATGAAGAGTCTAGCGGTGCATCCCTTGAAACATTTTAAAGTATGTTGCGGAGTAGCGAATCAAAAAGTTGGATTTCATTCTCTCGCAACGCTGAATAAGCCAAGCTTGGGTTCTTCCCATTCGATGTAGTGCGTATAATTCTCAAATTCAATCAACATTCCAAGTGCCAAAGTATCAAACACGCTGATCCCTTATTCCATTCAAGAGTAGCGGAACACTCTTCGGGGTCAAGTTCTATAGATCCTAGGTTGAATATTTTACGCAACTGAAAGAAGGCGAAAATTTTATCTCGAATCACTTATCAATGTTATCATTCATATCTAACCTGTTTTCGTGGCTATACCTTCCGAATGGAATCGAATCTTTGATATCAACGCTCACTTGTGGGGTTAGCACGTTGAAAACGCTCGATTCCTGACAACTGCGGTTAAAATGTGGAGGCCGTATGTAGTCTGTTCAACTTGAATACCGTTGGGAACGGAGCCTCTCTTCTTTCAAGGACTTGGAGCATGGCCCGCTATGAACTGTTTCCGACAATAGTTCAGCTTGGAACAGAATTATATTCTTCTACTTTTGATCATTTATTTTTTCTCCATTCGCCATACTGTCTCCTTGACCTTTAAATACTCTTTTTTCACCAGGTTTTCTTAAGCTAAACTCCAACTGCTTCGAATATCACTCTTAACCATGCGTTCTTCTGCGACGTTGTTGATTCTGTTATTGTGCACTGTGTTCAGAGCTTCATACGCCTTGCCTGCGGCAGTAAGTGTAATGTTATTTTTCTACATGCGATTTACTCATAATCTTTCGCCCTCTCCGAACATCCCAGACAAACACTACGTCTCAGGCGCCCCAACCCACGTCAACCCAAGGTCTTACTTGTCCCGTGTTGTCAAACACAGTAGCCACTGCCAACACCAGGACCATTACTCCTAGGGGCTTAAGCCTCTTTGATACTTTCACGTCCCTCTTTCGACGTCAAGGAGGGAGTGAATTTGTTGGATGGCATGGAACTACTGGGGTATGCACTCAACTCCTTTCTGTATAAAATGTGTTTGATTGACAATCTGTCTATCTATAGGTGAATGCTTGCAGATACACAAATTCTGGGCGAATGGGAGGAAGTATTCCTGTCTTGTAAGTTACTCTACTGCCTAATATAAGTTAAGGTGATATTGACTGAATCTATCTCAGGGATCAATTCAATGGTGCCGACGCTGAGTTGGGCCCTGGGCTCTACGTTACGGACGATATCACAACGTAAGTTCAAGTACATCCCTTCTTGCTTGGTTTAAGCTCATAGGTATCCTTCAGTGCCCGAGTTTTTGCACTCACGACTGCAAATGCTCGTCGTAATGCTGGTGTAACAGACCCCCTTGCGCTTCTCCCCACAGTATGCAAAGTCGAAGCTATAAGCCAAATGAATTGGAGGAACAATGTCCCCCAAATATTGGATACCTTTTGCTAATCTTGCAAGGTTGATCCCGGGAGTAGGAAACAATCCTGCCATGTTGGCTCAGCAAGCACAACTCATTACAAATGCGGGATTGAATCCGGCGAACACGATTAGATTTTCCGCTCGTACGTAGTCTATCCGAACGCACGTTCCATTTCTAAACTTGAAACCATCTATTCTACTATATAGTTGTCAGCCCTCCCAACAGTGCTGGTGGTACAAATCAAATGTCGATCCCTACGACTCAGTTCCCAAATCTCCGGTAAGTTATTGTTTCAATCCTACACTCAGTCCTGGTCCCCTTCAATCTGACTTGTATACTACGACGTGGTACTGATCCTTTCACCCTTTGGAGTACCAGTAATTAGATATCTGCTCAAATCTCTATAGACCATATTTCAATACGCCCAACGTAAGTCAGTATTGACTTTTGGCGGGCATATTTAAATATCCCTCAAGGTGTAGATCAGAAAAATGCATGTTGCTGAACAGAAAACAAATAGGCCGATGCGAGAATTGAACCATCGCTACTAGACGCTCAAACCTGCGCAATCTGCCATTACACTAAAGCGCCGCTGAAGTAGGCAGTATTATTGACTGCATTTAGGTAGGTTAGGGTTGGGTTAGGGTTGGGTTAGGTTAGGGTTAGGGTAGGGTTAGGTTAGGGTTAGGGGTTAGGGGGGTCCGGGGGCACAGCCCCCGTTAGCAGGTTAGGGTGTAGAGGACATTTAACGCGCAAAATGAGGCTTTAGTGTGCCTGCCTGAGACTCCCCGGCTCGGGGGACCCCCTGAGCGAAGCGAAGGAGGGGAGGGGAGCGAATGGCAGGCCCGAAATTTTGCGCACATGTGAGATATAGTAACTGATTATTCCATGCTCAAATGGCCTAGCAGTAAATGGTGCTTGTGCAACGTATTGATATACTTGTGGCTCGGTTCGATCCTTGTTAGGGACACTATTATCCGTCGCGTGGGAATATATCCTTTTTTCGGATCTACCCATATTTGATAGACGCGCCCGGGTTCATGTATATTTAATTACCCCCGCCAAAAGTCAATACTGACTTACCTTGGCCATATTGAAATATGGATTATGAACATTTTCAGGGCGTATTTAATTGTTGGTACTGGGTCGCCTCATCCTTTATCTCAATTCTCTCAGAATCACAGAATGTCTACCCACCTCTAACAATGATCCAGACCTCATCCTTGGTTTTACTGGTGTTACTGCGGCGAACAGAAATACTTTCACTCATCCTGGATTTATTTACCAAGCCTTTAGGCAAGTCGTTGGCGGTGTTTGGGATATTTTGGGTAACAATCTTTAGTCTCTGGTTTTGATTTTCTCTGGGTTTTGGTATTTGCCTACATAACATCAATATACACGCGATTGCGACCACTGTGTAGTAAATATACTCATCGTAGCCCGACTTACTCGGGCCGACATCGAGTTCCTACGAATGTTCTCTTTTTCAGTCGAACCTCAACAATCGAATCCACCAACGGTAAAAGCCCCTGAATGGTATCGCCATCCGACAGTTCAAACTTAAACATTTGTGCCCGAAACAACACCGCCAACATAGTATTACAAAGACTAAAGTTTACTAGTAAAGCTGAGGTATAAAATTTAGTATCTCAGCGGTCTAGCCTTCCGGACAGAATCGTCGCTTGCCTGTTCGAATCATGCAAGTTGAATCAAGGCACATCTTGCGGTTATTTTGTCTTGATTTTTCTTATACTTGCATATCAATGAATGAAGATCAGACTTTTGACGATATATATTAAGTATACTTCCCAGTAGTATATTTATTCGACTCTAGCTCAGCGGAACAATTCTCTTGCTCAGAGGTCGGAAGACCGTGACGTACGAAGCTATTGTCTGTTCGAATCAGGGAAGTCGAATTCCTGAAGCCGTTTCAAAGTGACTACTTTTTCTTTTTCTGCCGATTGGCCTCAAGGCACTTGAACACCTACAACAATCGCAATAAGGAATAGCTTTTTCCGTCCTCTTCAAGTTCTTCAATAACTATCGAGCCGGGCATAAAAGCCTGTATGTATATACCTGTTCTCTCTCCTCTGTATTGCTTATGGAACTCCATCTAGGGCACTGTCGTTACCAAAGTATTGCATCTGATGCAAACAGAGGTACAGTGGTCATGTCCATTTGAATTATGGTAATCCCTCGAGCGATCCCATTGTGTCCGATACAACAATCGTGGCGAAAGCGTCCAACCAATGGATAATTTTATTTACAATCAGAAAGTTGCCAACTGCAACGAGGACATTTATAATATTCACTGTCTTATATTATTATCTACTTCCTTTCTCAGTGCTAGACCTGCGAAGTTACAAATTCCTCCCGTCAACTTGCACACATTGCAATTATTCACGATCAGAAGTACGGTACTCTAGCTCAGCGGTACAAACACGCCCTTCTGGAGCCGCTGCAAGGCGACGCCTGTTCGAACCAGGCAAGTGCTCATACTGTGGCAATGTTCATTTCTTTTTTTCTCTCTTTCTCCCTTTCGTTACCTCCGGGTGGTTGAAATGCATATATAAAAATCGAATCATAACGATAGGCCTACTTGTTTTTGTTTTTCAACTATGCAAGTACACCTATTTATGGATCCAAAGCTTCCAGATAAGTAAACATTTTTAAACTGACAACTGCAAGTACCCAACCAAAGTACTTGATAAAAAAATAAGTAGGGATAAGATAACTAATGTGATACCAGATATTTCAGCACGGCGAGTGGATCCGCCATGCCCAACAAATGAGGCCTAGGGCCCAAGTACATAGTAAGTATGTCACGGTGGGTACACTATACATTTACAAAAAATAAAACCCAAACCCAAATCTAAATCGATTTTTTTTAAAAAAGAAAAAAATTGAAAGCGGCCCCTCCTCGTTGCTGAGCACGTCGCGTCGTATACCGAACAACCAGTCCCAGCATTTATGTACTGCTCAGCACGCCTAGTACCTCGGAACCTTTCCTCCAAGACTCATCAACCACTCTACCTTGGTAGCTCTATCCAGACTTCCCTTCTCACCATTTTCAAAACCCCGACCTTTGAATCTCATCAAAAACCTCCCCAGTTCGACTTTAGCTTCCTCCCTCGCGTAAAGTAGGGGTGTTATAAGATGCGTTATGGGTACTGGCGGGGGAGGAGCAGCAGCGCCCGAGTTGAGTCTCGAGGTGGAGATAGACGAGATGTTACTAGTCTGCAAGGAACCAACCATCGAAGAAGCCAACGAAGAAAGGCCAGAGACCGAGCCCGAGCCAGGATCCGAATCCGAAGAGCTCTCCTTTGCCTTTTCCTCTCTCTGATTCTGTTTTTGATTCCTCCTCCTAATAAACGCATTCTCCGGTGGAGGTGGTGGAACAGCGTATCTCTCCAACCTCTCCAAAGCCGCGCTTGCATCTCGTTTTGCATTACCTGGTGATCGTCTCCAGGACCAGCTTCCAGGATTTATTAGAGCCCAGAGGAGTCTGAGACGAACCGAAGCCGTTAGGGCTTTCCAGTGTCTATATACGGAAGGTATGAGGAGCTTATACCACGATACAAAGACTTGATCGAGTATCGCCAGGAGGATGATTTTTGAGAGGAATGGAAGGGGAAGATATCGACCGAGAGTGGTGTAGAATGGAGAAGACAATGAAGGCGAAGACGATAGGTTTCCCAAGGTTGAACCAACGTACGGAATCCGAGCCAGTATACCCCCAATACCTCCGTACCTCTCTACAGTATTTTCTAGGAAAGAAAGAACCTTCCATCCGTACCAACCCCACCAACATGCCACTCTACCGATTCCGCCGCCGACGCCCATAAATTGGGCTATACCCTCTTCTTCTCCGTGCGTTGCGAGTAGACGGGTGATAAGATGCGAGGATGCGTATGCTGGAATGTACATCGGGAGTGTGGGGAGGATTAGGGTGACTTGTAAGAGCATTTTGAGTGTCGATGTAGGACGGAAGGAGGTACGGAGGAGAGTTTTGAGGATGTAGCTCCTCCCTGGGTTAGAAGGAAGGGTAGGAGGAATTGGAGGTGGAGCATCGGATAGCGAGAATGAAAAGTTAAAGTTGGAGTTGGAGGGGTGATATGGATAGAGAGAAGACGCTGGGTCTGGCCATCGAAGAGGGAGAATCCGTTCCAAAGTCGAGTGGGAGATGTTGGCGTGGTGGAGAAGGGAAAAGTATTTTGTCAAGGAGCGTTTGACTCGGACGAGGGACTCGGTTTCTTCGTCCGAGGTAGGTGTTAAGAGGGAGATCAGACTGTACCATCATCAAACCTTGTATGAGGACACGGATTATAGATAAAGAGGAAAGAAAGAGAGGACGCACGACTGCTCAACACCAACCCATTCCCCCAATGGCACCCTGTCGTCGTCTCCCCACATGATTTGCCTAGCTATATTCGCTGAATAGAGCGTTTCCCAATCCTCCGCATTGATCGTTATTTGAAAAAGAGAGTCGGATATGTGCGCAGTGAGGTCCTTGACGATATCTGCGTCCGGAACAGTTTCTGTGGAGAGTTGGTGTTTGTACGAGGAGAGAGGGATAGGTTGGCCGTATTCTATCCGAATCCGACTCTGGTACTTTGACTTGTCTGTATAGACAATACCCACTGGAATCACCAGCAATTCCTTTCCTTCTCCGTGCTGGCCCTGCCATCGAAGAAATTCCACCGCCGCCCACGCCGCCCCGCTCATAACCTGTACAATCTTTGGCTGCGTGTAGCTCGTTCCTTCCACAAAAACCCCAACAATCCCATTCGAAGCGAGAGTCTCCGACGTACTCTGGAACAATGAGCTCTGGCTCTGTGCTCCCTGTGTCGTCGCCGCCGACGTGGCAGCAGGCTCTCTATTCGGATTCCTCTTCACAGGGATGGCGCCCACCGAAGTCATCACAAAATATGTTACGGGATTCCCAAACATCGACGCCTTTGCCCAGAAAGAGAGGTATCGTCTATAAGGGACCGTAGCAGCGAGTGTAGCAATGTCTATCATCTCATTGTGGTGGGTGGAGGCGATGATTATGGGGTGGTCTTTTGGGATATGATCGGCGCCGACAACGAGGACGTCAGAGTAGTAGCTGGAAGTGGTCCAATCGGACACTTTGCGTAGGAAACGGTAGACTAGCTTGAGTTCTACCATTGGGAATAGTAATGTGGTGGAGGTAGAGAATAGGTTGTCGACTTGGCGTCATGAAACCATCATGCAGGGTCGCAATCAATCATTCATTCTACTCTGCCTCGTTCGTTGCTCTGTGTCTTTAGTTGTTTTAATGAATAGTTTGGTCTCGTTATGTAGACCAGGCTATAAAAATCTTTCTCTATGTCCTCATCGCTGTAAACAGGGCCAGATGGCGAGACATCGAACCTCTTCCATCCTCTCCCCGGTCCCCCCACCGTGAAGCTTCTATATGTCCAGTTCCAGTCCTTTGCATTTCTCTCGTCAATCTCTTTCTCCATCCCGAGCCGGTGGAACAGCACGTATCCGTGCTTCTGCACGAACATCATCGTCAACTCATACACACCTTCCGGTGACCGTGGTACCGGTTTTTTTCCCCTGTATCTTCCAAGTTTCTGGGTTGCGATTCAAGTTCTCGAAACGCCCTATAATAATGGCCCATGTTTCGCAGTCGTGGTGTGCTTCATAGCCCATATTTTGGTCCCTCGTTGTACCTCTGATCGAACCAATGCTGCCTTGCTCCAAAGACCAGACATCTGAATTGGTCATTTCTCTTCTCGGTGTTCCAGTTGAGCGCCAAGTGTCCAAACTCCCCCGCCAATAGCGGACTTTCTCTTTCCTTATGTGGGTGTAAGCTCACTCGTTTCCGGCATCTCCGGAAGTGTTGTCGAAGGATCCATTCTCGGAGCGACATATAGCCAGGTTGTGTTTCCCCCCGTTTTCATGAGCGCCTGGATCAAGGCAATCGTAACTTTTGTCCTGTCATCCTAAACTGCGGAACATCCAAACTCACACCAAACAGATCCATGATACTGAATACCATGTTGATACCACGTCAGCTGGATGCGAGGAGGTCCGAGATTGGGAATCAGAAGCATTTTGCAGCATCATAGATTCAGCCGGGCGTATGATGTGGATAGGATATTTTTCACTGTTCGCCATTCCAGCGCTAGATACTTTATTATGCCTAGAAAGGACCAGAGCTCGTGCGTCAGACAGTCTAGCTTACAAGCGGCTGATCTCTGAGTCTGAGGTTCCAGAACCTTGTCAACAAAAGAACAACCGGAAGGACCTCCACCTTTAGCATCAAGATTAGCTATCTTGGCTCCCGTTTCAGTCCTGCGGCACAGCTGGACACGAAGTCTTTCGCTATACCTTTCGATGTTACACCGATGATATATATGATCGATGTATGATGACTGACATTGTGGAATATGATTCTAACGTTCCCTTGGCCTGGTGCTAGCGCTTCCTGCAATGTCCACACTCTGTCAATCCATGTTGTGGAGTCATCAAGCCCTGCAAGCCTGACCAGCCCGCCTGGAAACACGACGCACGCGACGCAGCGCCTGTACACGTAGTACTACATGCGTTGTATCTGCCACTTTTTGTCTAGTTTGCTGTTCTGGAGAATGGAAAGGCAACCAATTCAAAGGTAGCTGCAATTATAGGCTCTCGCTGCGACACAGGCGGTCCTAAGGACATCGATTGAAATGGGATCGGCGTGCAGAGCACCAGCAACAGAGAAGGAGAGATTAATGGAACCTTTCAGAAGCTGAAGGTTACGCCACGGGTAGGATATCGCTGCATACGGAGGAGGGGGGTGAAGCTATTAGACTAGTATTGTGCTATAGTATCTTGAAAGAAGTACCTAATCAAACAAATGCTCAGTCACCGCTACCTAGCTTCGACCAAGTGTATTCAGACCTTTTACAGACAGTATTCTCATGTTGACTCAGCAGTCCCATAGTTCACACAATATGCTTATTTCTGGATTACGTCAATCATTCAGCGATGATTGGTATTTATTGCCACCACTAAAGACCGTCATGAATCTGAGCGGCGAGATCCGCAGCCAGGCAGTGTGCGGCTGGCCCGTGATCATCAGGAAAAAAACGGCGGATGTTCATATAAGCACTATGGGAGCTACGTATCGCTACGGGTGCCTATGTAGATTTATAGTATGAATTGGAACGTCTCGCAATTTTGGCTACCGAGCCGAGCTTGTGGACATTTGAGGGGCTAACAAATAGGTGCTTTACAATAGAGGTGTTTAGCAACGGCTATTTTTCGGGTTTTCACATTAAACCAAGACCGACTCGCTTAAATATCTGAAACTCGGCTTGAAGAATGTAAGAATGGTCAACAGCTCCTGATAAGGGCTATTATCTACCAATATGCACACTCAAGAGGTACGTTGAACCATTCTAAGTCCATTTGGGCTTGAAGGAAAGGCAAGTTTCCTGTGCTGACCTGATGAAAGGCCTTCCAGTAAGTTACTCGGCCCGTCGGTTAAGCATTTGGATAAATATTTCGGTTAAGCAGCATAACGAAGTGCGCAGCTAAACACCTCTAATGCCTCCCTGTGATCTGGTTGCCTGGTCTTGCGCAACCAGAACTTGGACAATGTGTACTGGCAGTTCGGATGGTTGTCTGGTATCAAACATCAATACTTGTTTGATTAACAAGTTTGGAGGAAAAGAAGCACAAATAGATTAGACTCGTGATGAGACCCGTCTGGTTTTTCCGGATTTTGGCCAAATCTGTCCAGTCCAAAAAATTCTCTTGGTCCTTCATTTTGTCCGCTTTCTGGTGAGAGGTTTGGCCCAAGCCAAATTACAGGACCCAGACCTCAAAATTGAAAAAGAGCTTGAAATGTTGGCTGTAGATCCAGAGATCTAACATTACTATATACCTTCGGATGTGGCATCAACGTCTACTGTACAAGGAATCTAGACCACTGAGTAGATCGGGATCATTTAATGAAATGTACGCAGTCCTCCAAGATAGAACAGTACATCGTGTTTTTGCCCTTGAGACTGATTATTGAGTATATCTTATAGTTGCATAGACAAACATCTACGAATCAATAGGGTTAATCAAAACAAGCTCGAGATTGCCTACTCGACTGCTGCTAATGTACGGTAATTACATCCCTCAGCGTGATCTTTTCCTAGCATGACGTGCCCCTCTCTCTAAACAGTGGTGCTGTCGATTTGGATATGTCGCAAATTTCTCCTACGCAGAACCTTCCTTTGATCCCAAAAGCCTGTATGTCTTCGGGTGATGGGAGGACAAATGGACAAACTACGGTCTCATGTACAATTTAGACCTAAGGAAGTTGGAGCTTTTTAGTCCGATAGAGATAGAGAATAACGAAACATTAGGGCGCATCTGCAACGGGGTTTATGAAGGGCCCTACCTACCATACGAGGTAGATTCAAATGGATTCGAGCTTAAAAAATGGTCAAATTTCCCGTTGCAGATGTGCCCTATTCCACTGCTTCTCAATAAAGAAAGGCACAATCTACCCTTGAATGAGACATCTAGCACTATTCCTATTAAGGATATGCATGGCACAGGGATATGCAAATCTGACTTTATTCACATCTTCCCTCACCTCATGGAATTGGGCATTTTTTCTAAGCTAGAATAGATATGAAAGATGTGTATAGAATCTGTACTTTTATTGTGGGGAATGGCTTCTGAACAAGTATAATCTTTTTTTACAGCTCAAAAGCTTGACAGTGTCAAGAACAGCATATTCCAGGGAGGGAAGTACAAACTACTACATGCTTTCAAAGACGTTTATACCAACATACTACTATACACAAGAAATAAAGCAGATCCCTGCAATGTGTCTTGACCAAGGTGCAAGACTTCGAGGGAAGAGTGACAAAGGGCCATTGAATTTGTATTCCGCCATGCCGCACACAGACACTTACCGTAGGCACAGACGAAAATCTATCTTAGGCCCCGGTCCAATATTGATGCTGGCACTACCACGGTGACGTTATGTGACTTTGCATATCCCAAATTTTGCTCGGGCAGCATCCGACAGAATGACGAGGGCACCTAAAAAATCAGTTTAAGGATAGGATAGGATAGGATAAAGAAGTGAACCATCACTACACGTGGCAGATACGAGGGCAGAATTGAAATGCAATTGTCGATGTTGCTACTGGCACTCAGAGTACACAGCAGTCAGTAGAAGGTTACTGTCATGAACAAGTATTCCGAGTCGGAATACTGTAAGGAATATTGTGAGGATACTGATCCTATTCAGTTACTGAATTACCTCAGTATTCCGATCAGTATTCTTTACAGTGGATGCGAAAAGTAGTACACACATCCACCCTCAGCCGAGTCCCCATAAATTTGGCCCCGTGATTTTTCATCACTAAAAAAGGTAGCGGGTTAGCCACTATTCGCAAAATCATGAAAATGTATATATTTTTAACAGGGATAGTGGTGCGGCATCGTGGAGTCAGGCACGGTAATGATCTACCAAATGTACGCACTAAAAAATTTCCCCCCTAGTGTGATGGTCCGGCTTGACAGCAGAGATGCAAAACTCTGCTGATAACATACCAGTGCTAAAGCGCTGAAGACAATACTGACTTCCTGCCCAAAAAAGGTATTTTCCCTCTTCTGAGCGACAGAAGTCAACACTGGTTTCGCCCTTACTGATTTCGCCCTTACTAAATAGTATGCCAGATATGGCGGTAAATCCGAGTGACATTGCACACATTTGGACCCAGCTTCCCCCCTAAAGGAAGTGGGACCATCGCGGAGTGTTTGAACATATGTCCAGGAAAATGACACAGCCACCTGCGCGAGTCAAGTTTAGTGACGAAAAACCTCCTAAAGTCGGCCCCACATAACGTAATTTATTCCCGCTGTCATATAGCTCGGATGCTCAAGTGTTATTGTGACTGATCTTACCAAGCTCTGGGTCATTTCTCCAACAAACCATTACAGATCTATCTGGGAAGTATGCATACCTTTAAAAGGAGCCGCTAATTGACATTATCTCTGTTCACCTCCACCCAGCATGGGCAACTCACAAAGCAGTATCCTCCCTTCATTTAATGCTACTGCATACACGAACCTTGCTTATGGCTTTGCTAGTATGTTAGAGCCTCTTGGACCACATGCTCAGATGCTGCGTGCTGTTCTTTTAGCATTAGAGGTATGTGAACTATGACCTATTAGCCTGCTTTCCCCAAAACCTTGCACCTAGAATGCTCAGGAAAACAAATCAAGTTTTGAATCAGTTGGACAGAGAGCTGGCAGACTAGCATCAATTATCACTGCAGATCTTCATCATGATGTATCTCCAAATGATAATATACATCTCAATAAAGAACTGGAGGAACTTTACCGGTATGTTGTGATTCCTCTTGACATATAAGTATTCACCACTACAACTCCACCAGGCTCTTATGTTCTATCCGTGATTTCTCTATAGTTCAAGGGAATAGACCTCTTTGGAAACGATTCTTCTGGAGAAGACATGATGCAAATCAAGTAAAAGCCCTGTGTGAGGAGCTTCATCAACTTCTGGATGAATTCTATGTGAGTATCCACCTCAGAGTCTTCAAGTATTTTTTTCTAATCTTTTTGACATGGTAGTTGAAATCCCACATCGAAGCAAGACAACACCATTGTATTGTAGAGCATATGGACCATCGCTTGCAGCAATTACTAGATCTCTTTATACATGGCCAAGCTAATGTTCAACCTCATGATGCTATTTAGGTTTAAGGGTTTCGGGTTAGGCATTGAAATTACTTTCTGGGACTCTTCACGATCGCTTCAAGTATGTTGAGAATATACCGCATATTTTTTACAATAAATTACATATATTTTTGCTTATCAGTTTATTTTCTTTTTAATTTAAGTAGTTGTCAGGAAATACTATAACATTTCATTCATTTCATGAGTAATGCAAATAGTGCCATGAAACAGGTGGTGATAAATTTTCAGCTCAATTTCAGTCCCAGAAAGGCTCACTGGAAACAGAACTCTGTAATTCTTTGGAAATACAGTGATATTACAGAGGAAATATGAATTGGAAACATGTATGTATTTCCACTTATTTTACAGAAAAGTTACAAAAACAGCTAATCACTGTGTATTAATTGTAACTTCCCTTTTACACTGTAATTTCACTGTATCTTATCCCATATTTTTTCTGTATATCTACTAAAAATACAGGCATGTTCCCAATTCATATATTTACTGTAATATCGCTGTATTTCCAGAGAATTATGGGTTTTCGCACCCAGTGGCTTTTGTACTGGATACAAATTGACAAAAATTTCTTCTGAGCCTTAGACCATATCTGCTATGCAGATTTTTAGCCTTTGTTTTTTTTTTTACCAAGAGAGGATACAATTTTATCTAAGCACTACAGGAAATATGCCCAACTGAGGGCACCCAACCCCCAAACCTGTCTACCAGAACTCTGCCTCGATATAATATGTAGTATAAGCATTTGTTACAGTCATATTGGTCTGCATCTCCTATGAACCAACAGTAAGTACTGCCGACTACCTTTCATTGTGGAACATTCAAATATTTGTGTGATCAGTGTCGAGTTCATGGGTTGGCCACTTGGAGGAAATATATTCAAACTTTTACCAAACTGAATAATTTCTCCAAAATCCCTTTCCACTCCTATATCCGCCGAGGATTGCAACAGAAGAATGAAATATCTCCTTTCCCTGAGCCTTTGAAGATCTGTATCAGTGACTAGTGTTGAGTTCACAGGTTGGCTGGAAATGCAATCAGATTCTCACCAAGCCAAGTAATTTCCGAAAAAGGCCTTTTCACTTCCATATCTAGGAAGTGAGGAAAGCTGTTGTGAGGAAACCTGCAATGACAGGTCACCTGTAGTCTCGAAAACTAGACTGACGTTGTCTATTGAGTATATGTAGATAAGTAGGTCACCTGGGGGAAATGACAGTAATTATTGTCCCTAAAAGGCTGTTCTACTTCCATATTTAGGAAGCCAAAGAAGCTGTTGTGATGGACTCATGACGGTGAAACGTTTTCAGAACATACATTCAGCTTCCCACCAAGCTAAGTAATTTCCGATGTACACGCCAAAAATTCCACTTGGCGGGAAACAGACTGATAAACTAAATCAAGTAATATCAGATGATAAGCCTTATATAGATAATCAAATCTATCTCAATCGATGTTTCCGCCGAACAGAATTTCTTCACCCTTTGGTGCGATATCTGGGGTCTTCAAAAGGATTGGGTCTGATTGGCATTATCTCTGCTCACCTCCACTTTGCATGGGCAACTCACAAAGCAGCGGCCTTCCTTCGTTTAACACTAGCACATATGCGAACCTTGCTTATGGATTTGCTAGTATATTGGAGCCCCTTGGACCACACGCTCGTATGCTGCATGCCATTCTCTTAGGATTAGAGGTACGTGAATTACAGTTTATTATCTTAATTTCCTCTAAATGCTACTCGTAGAATGCTCAGGAAAACAAATCTGGTTTTGAATCGGTCGGGCAGAGAGCTGGCAGACTAGCATCAATTATTAATGGAAATCTTCACTTGAACAACGACATGGCTCAGAATACTCAATCACCTCTTGACCAAGAACTGGAGAAACTTTATCGGTATGTTATAGCCTCCTTCATCGGATAAGTATTTACCGTCGCAACCTCACCAGACTTTTATGTTCTATTCGCGACTTTTCTATAAAACAGGGAAATCGAGCCCTTTGGAGACGATTTTTCTGGAGAACCCGCGATACAGATCGAGTAAAGGCCCTGTGCGAGGAGCTACATCAGCTCCTGGATGAATTCTACGTGAGCACTTCAAATTATTCAAGTATTTTTGCCTGATCTTTTTGATTCTCGCAACTGTAGTTGAAATCCCATATCGAGAATAGACGAAACCATCATGTTATGGAAAGAATTGATCATCGCTTGCAGCAATTGCTAGATTCCTTCATCCATGGCCAGGCAGATGTTTGAGCTGGATATTGGATTTATCTTCAGAACAACCGTGACGCTACTTGATATTCCTCTTCTCTAAAATAATAAAGTAATTCAAAGTAGATGTTTTATTCAGCCTGCATTATCGACGTACAAATACTTTGCGATGAAATTTTCACGTTCCGGAATCCTCAGAATATCTCGAAAGCTTTGATCGACTACCGGCTCTGATGCCCGCTTTAAAATCCGACTGAAGCCCTAGGAGAACGCCGACACTTGCCGAGCCATTTGAAATCACATTCGAGTCCGCATTCCATATCTATACAAGTATCTATCTATCAAAGTCTCGACCAAGTACCATCAGACCACACTCCCTCACTAAACCTCCTCAATCCCTCCTCCCTCTCGACAAACTCCCAAATCGGCTCATACAACGCCAAATGAACATCAATAGCTCCCTTATCAGCATCTCCTACTGGCAGAAAATACCCCAACCCATCCAACAACGAAATCGGCGTAAACGGCGTCGAAACCAACACTGGCCTTTCTCCTTCGACAAACTCTGCTTCCTTATACATATCAAACTTGCTCCACTGACTCAACATCAAACTCCCAGGTCCATACCGGAACCCATGTCTAATCCGGCTTTTATCAGGCTGTAAAGCTATCCAACGAAGAGTCTGTTTCATGTTTTCAACACTCGGTACACCGGTCTCAGTGGGTACACCGTTGTTGCTAGCATTGCTGCTACGAGTGAGATCGTGTAGATGCTTCGCAACCTCCCAAAGCGGTCCATCCTTGAGCGTCTCATGCGAGAGACAGGTAAAAGGAGTGAAAAGAGCGTTGGGAAAGTATGTAGATCCGAGATTCAGTTTATCAGGACCACGAAAGTTGACGGGGGTAAGAAAGTCTGGTGGGGACATTTTGAACCAGGATGATGAGGAAGATGTTGCTTGATATTCGAGGCGAGCACGGTAGATACTTTGGTAGAATAGTGCAATGAGGGCGTCAAATGTGGATACCCAGCCGCCGCTTGGGTCCGTTGCGTGTGCTTTGAGAGCTTCCAGTTGGGAACCGGAAAAGCGTAGGATACGACCGACGATTGGAGGTGGAAGTGGAGGAAGTTCTGCTGGAGTTGCTGATGCAACGTCTACTGTCGCGGCACCCTCGTTTGATTGAGACTCGGGCTCAAGGTAGTACGACGGTGATTTGTATTCCAGCGCCTCCTGCTTCTCTTCCTCCTTCATCTTTGCCTCGTCCAAATCAGACATATAGGACAGAATACAAGGCGGATCCTTCAATTTCGGAGTATCATCTTTACCAAGCCCACGATAGATCTCCGCCAAATGCCTCATAAACACAAAAAACCCGTCTGCATCGCATGCAAAATGCGGGAGTCTCACTCCCAACGAAACACCTCCACACGCGAACCTGGTATACTGAATCGTGAACAATGGACCGCGGCAGACATCTTCGAGTACGGGAGTGTATGGAGCAAAGAGTGCGTTACTCGAGTTGGGGAGGTTTTGTATCGATAAGCGACCTTCTTTCGAAAAATAGTCGAGAGGCTCACTACACTTCGCTTCCAAAAGCTCTGCTCCAGTACCCAAACGAGAAATCTCGTATGTCCCGTCACCTGGGTCGATCTGAAGACGGCCGGTGAGGTGGGGATAATAATCTAGTAGGAGCTCTAGTGCGCGTTTCAGACGTGGGAGCAAGATCGGTTCCTCAGTGACGGTTCCTTTGTAGACATAGACGACAGCGACGGGGATTGTGGGGAGGACACGGTCAAATGGGCCGGATCTAAAGACTGTGGATATGTAATTGGAATTGGAGATGGCGTTAGCACATTGGAGAGTGTGGTGTGCGAGGACAGTGACGAGAGGGTGAGTTGGAGAAGTGTCGGTCATGATAGAGGTTACGGTCTAGGCTGGCTAGAAAGAAAAGGTTTGAGGAATGGGAATCCTCTTGGGGACTTTGAATCTGAGAGTATCTTGCCCATCTTTTATACGTCCTCTCGATGAAGGAGAAAAGACCGGCAAAAAAGCGTTCCGCAAAGCCGTATTGAATTCGGAAGCGGCCGAGGTCTCGAAAGTCAGCATGAGTCACTCGCGTCTCCGCCTCTCTGGAAGCTGTGAGTCACTGCTTTCTTCTGCACGTCGCACGAAGGTCCCGGAGCACTCGCCACGATGCTGGGTTGATGCTGAACATGCTTGACAGGTCTAAAACACGCAGATGTACTTGGCCCGTTCTGTTTCCAGTTCAATCTCAAGTACACAATACTGATTGGTGCGGACCCTCATAGTCGAACTAGCAAAACGGGTCCAAAGGCCGATATACGGTTTTTACGAACATCAAGGGATACCTAGAGCAACCCCTAAGCCAAACGAGATGCGGTTTTCGGCTAAGGCATATTGTTCACAGCCTGCAAGACTGCAAAGAGGGAAGGCGTGTAATTTTTGATTTACTATTGAGAGAAAAGGATTTTGGTGTGAATTAAATACTATTTAGGATCGGGTTTTGGTAAATTTCTGTTGTTCTTCCGTTTGCCATATTTCGACCGTGAAGATTTTCATCGGTTTGTGATGACTGTGATTCAAACAAAGAACTATTACAGTTCATACATAACAAGGATCGGATCCGGAGGGACCTAGTTGTAATGCATTCGGTCCAACGATCAGCCCAGGTGATCCAGTATGTAGAAACAGTAGGTTTCAGCATGTCCTGAGTGGATCATATTACGTTGAATTGGGACCGCCGCAGAACGAGTTATTCGCCGCGCGTAACTTTGAATATCCGATGTTGGTCTATACTGTAAACGTTAGTGTTCTGCAGTGTACCCGTGACACTGGGAGAGTGAAAAGGTTAGTGCACAAACAGTGATAGCTTTCACAAAAAGGCATCACCGTTAAAATATGATACCTCGAGGACAACGCGAGGCCGGGCCATTTCTCGTGCTTATGAATGTGCTGCATTACGCCTCAAACTGCCCATTCTTCTTTAACAACCACGAACATCCGTACTTTTACTATGGCTCTTCTGCTTGTTCCATACAATGAGACTATGTATCTGGGGATGGGGTACGTGTGCTTTACGACTCTCGAATTCGAAACTTGGCTTATCTTGGCCCAGATTCAATTCATTTACTCAACAGACTTGTGTAGACGACGCTGTGAAGCTCTCCGGAGGGAAGGAGGCTGCAACAGAACAGGCTCTTCATCCTCAGTACAAGGATCCTATCACAAATAACAATGATGTCAACATCCCTCATGAAATTACCTGGAACGCAAAATTCGTTGACCACATCAGTGAAGTAACTGATGGGCTAAATGTCGGCGGTACGTTATCTGCAGTTTTATTTCAATTTTCGGCTATTCAGAGGCTAATGGACACTACAGCAGCGCTCTATATTAGATGTGGCGCCACTAGCATTGGTGAAACTACGCCAGCATACTTCTTCGACCCTCGCAAATTTACAGAAAGCGACGTCAACTACTGGATCCAAGTTAAAGTTACCACCCAGAGACTCACTTGTCCTGGCCTTACTGAATTCAGCCCCATCAAGAACATCCCTCAGTCAGAGTTCACTCGCGTCTACGGTGATTCCTTCATCTCAGGTTTCACTGAAGGTGGTGAATTCAATGCCGTTATCTCAATCAAACTCAGAGATAACTCCCAAGTCAAGGCGGTCAGAGAGCAATTGAAGGCTGGTTTGGACTTCAAGGCTGCTTCTGCGCAAGGAGAGGGTAACGTTGAGAACAGAATTGATGGCGAGATGACAATTGCTATTTCCAGGAGGGGCGGTGGAGATATCAAGGATGAAAAAGTCGAGCAGTGGACATTGCAGACTTTAAACGCAGCTGCTATGGAGTTTCCACAAAAGGCCGTGGCTTATCCTATAAGGACAAAGTAAGTGCATCACTTACGCTTGCAAGCATTCGACAGCTTTAAGTCTTGTTAAATTATAGTGCGATTTTGACCAAGTACACCAGCTTGAAAAGTTTCCGCACCACAAATCCCGTGGGCACTTTGCTTGGTGCGTGCCCTATCATAATCGATGATCAGAAACCCCATTCACATTCAGATGCTGCAGACTACCGAAATGCGGGAATTTATCCCTCAACTCTTCTTGATGCATACATGGATTACAAGGTCATGTTATGCAGCATTTTGACAAGTATGTTTTTCAATAGCAGTATTCATAATCCTCTGCGGCTAAACCTGTGTGCTTTAGCCATTTCAGAAGTTGAGAGAGGAAACTCTGAACTCATTGCCAGAGACAACATGGCTGAATTAGCCGAATTAAATCGTGAAGCCAAGGAATACTATCAACACGAACTAAATCTCCACAAACGAGCGATACCGGAAGAGCGTATCAGTAGTGATACTACTGCATATGAAGCATCTTCTGAACATTCCTGGCCATGGGCTTCCATTGGTCAGAAAGACGTCCCACTCCCATCTTCAATACTGGTGAATGCAAGCAGTATCGGCTCCAAGCCTTCAGTTCCGAACAATCAGATCAATGTGGCTGTAGCAACAAGTTTTCTTCCAGAAGTACTCAGACTACCTAACGATCTTGTCCCATACAAAGCTAACATCTTTGGATTGGAAAAGGCAAGAAGAGATTGTCGATTTGAAATGGTCAAGATTGTTAGAGAGGTGCATTATACAGCGTGTTATTTTCGCAATTTAGAGGGTTTGACGCAGGGATCAAATATAGGTAGATGCTGTAGCTGAAGATCCTAGGGTTGCCAGCGATCCTTGCAGGACTGCATGGCAATACCTCAACCCTTCCGTATTCCGAATGCTTCTGCCTGTGTGTATTTTGTTTCAGTTTTTTGGACTTATGCCCAACGTTAAAATATTGATCACTATTGCAGACTGTCAAGAATGTTGACAAAGAGAGAATCACCAAAGAAACAATGCTTGCAATGGAAGCAAGTACTAGGATGCAGGAGCAATTGCACAATGACTTGAATGAACTGAAGAAGACACTAGAAGAGACTAAGGAGAAGTTGAGGGTGAAAGAACAAGCTATAAATGAGCTCGCGTGCGTCTGTTTCTGTTGCATGTTCTGGATTTCGCTGATATTTGTGGTCCATATGGAAGGTGTCCCGTTCCCCTAGATACTCCTATTCGTTTCAGGTCGTATACTGCTGGAAAATGTTTGGACCTCTGGTGGAGCAACGGCAACGGCAACTTGTCCCTTCATATTTGGGACTCTCTTAAGGACCCTAACCAGCAGGTCTGCCCCTTTATGCCTCTTCAAACATATTATCTAATCTCTTTATCATTGTAGTGGATTATTTCTCGTGCTGGGGCATTTGGATTCTTTATCCGTCACCAAGATTCAGGTCGCTATCTTTCCACCGGAAGTGCTGGCCCTGACGGCAGAGTTTACTTGACTACACATGAGTTTGGGAATATTTTCACATTTGAGCAACAAGATAACGATACTGTTTGGTGAGCACTCATTATTGTTGCATCTTGTTTCACGGTTTCACCCTTTTCTTTGCAGGATACACCTTGCTGACAGCAAGCGCCTCACAATGAATCTTGAGGGAGCCAACCGCAAAAATGGTACAAAAATTACGATGTCTCCTCATACCAAAGGTGATAATGATAAGTGGTATGTGAAGAGATTCGAGGATAGTGAATAGATTATACACCTCATGCACGAAAATGATGTACGCAAAAAGCGAAAACATGTACTTGGTTGCCGAGCCAAACCTAAATCAAGTCAAAGTAGACATTGAGATTAGTTCTTGACGAATTGTACTGCAAGGAGCTGTCACCCAACCTTTTTTAGAGATATAGAAGTAGGGAAAGCCTTTGGCTCTACTTCGGCCTAGGTCGGAGTTTCTCGGCTTTTTTGGACAAGGGTGAAGCCGGACATCGATGCCGCGCATGTACCATTTCATTCAATTCGGCAGTAACGCCCGATTTTTCGCAAACACGTAAATAGATTTTCCTCGATTTTCGAACTTTTCAAAAAGTCACGTCGAATCATGTAAGGTCCTAATTGGATGTGCGGTACTTGGAAGCACGGCAAATCTTAACAGCATGGTAATCTTTGGCCCACGTCGGAACTTCTCGGCTTCTGGGTAAAAAGTGGCCACACACTTCCATGGCATATCCGCAACAGTGCCAAGTCGTCAACAGTGATGCGCTCTCGAATCATCCAAGCCATCGAACGCATCAGTATGAGGTCCTAATCGGTGTACACAGCAAACGACATACATACATTTCTGGCGATTCGAGAACGTCTGCCGAGCCGTTCTAGCAGTCTCACTGACGCTTCTTGAATTGGCTGCTATAACTTGGATCCTGTGATCAACGGCGGAAGAAGATACGCGTCATAGAATATCTGGGTTAGCCCCACTTCTATCCCAAGCTAAAAGGCACGAATATATACGAGTCCCTTCTACTCCCAGCATGAGGTTCTCAAGCCAAAAGTATAAATACCCAGATGTATTTATGAGATGTTTGCTTAATCTTCTATCATCATGGCAGCTAGGACCGAGAAACCAACTCGCATCGCAATAGTTACTGGCGCAAGTAGGTTTTTGCGACTATCTCATCTCATTCCTCGTGTGAACGTACTTGATATACAGGTCAAGGTATCGGAAAAGCTATTGCTCTCCGTCTTGCCAAAGACGGATTGCACGTCGCCTTGAATGACATTCCCTCGAAGATTGACCAACTGAACGCCGTTTCGGAAGAAATCAAAGCAGTTGGGCCAGGGAGAAAGAGTTCTGTGCATACTGGGGATGTCTCTCAAGAGGAAGATGTGAAGCGTATGATTGAAGAGGTTGTGGAAACGTATGGTGGCCTTGATGTTATGATAGCCAATGCCGGAATTGTGATTGATAAGGCGTTTATGGAGAGTGAGTGAATATCAATTGAGTCTATATAGCAAGGTTCTGAAGTGCAGGATTAATAGCGACCGTGGAAGAGTGGGACAAGATCTTTTCTATCAACGCTCGAGGAGTGTTCCTGTGTTACCAGCATGCTGCGAAGCAAATGATCAAACAAGGGCGAGGGGTAGGCTCGTTGGCGCTAGTTCAATCCAGGGCAAATGCGGAAGTGAGTAAAGATTATCCTGAATGTCACGGTGATTCGCCTCTCTGAACTCATCCACAGTTGGCCAGAATGTATCGTCGTATAGCAGTACAAAATTTGCAGTACGAGGTATCACGCAAGCTGCTGCTGGAGAACTAGGAAAGCACAAGATTACAGTCAATGCGTATGCACCTGGGATGATTGACACCCAAATGGGTGAATATAAAATTTTTCAGAAAGATTGAACTTCTAATATACCCAATTGTTAGCCCGTTATATGGATGAAAGTGCACAAAAGAAGTATAACATGAAGCCAGGGGAATTCTTGGACACGGTGAATCATCTCCTTAAAAAACCACTGAATATTGACGAACCTGATAATCTAGTACAAATCTCATTCACCCTTGGGGTATAATGGACTTCCAGATGACGTTGCTGGATTGGTATCGTACTTGGTTTCAGAAGAAGCACATTTTATTACTGGTCAAAGCGTGAGTTTTTTCAATGATCAAGTTAATCGTGCTAATCTTTGCGAACAAAAAGGTCTCTGTGAATGGAGGGGTCTTCTGTGATTAAAGTTGAGATATATTTGAACGAACAGAAGTATACAAGAAATCGTGACTGTAAGTTTATTGATGAATATATGAGTGAATATCTTGCTTCCGTGCGTTTGGAAAATGCCCGGATTCCAGTGAAGTGAAAATAATGATGGTGGTCAAAAAGACGTCCGGCGAGCTTATCCGATCAAAGTGATTCAGATATAGATATCCCCGGTCAATAAGATTAATTATTAGTCTATCATAGACATAATAACAGGTACAGGTACAATAACTGCGATCCCGTTCAAGTCCCCGACGAACCCGACACATAAATCGGAAACATCTAAAGCTGATCACCCAAAATTCCCCAAGGTCCATTAGCAACCTGCCTGAAAGTCTGATAATCAAACCCAGGATGAGTGAAATCGCCTTTGTTGGTTTGAGTGACACCACTGAAACGGGTTACGAGGTCTTGGTCTGCACCAGTTGTAGGGAGGCATTCTGTGATACTGGATAATGAAAGATTCAGCACTTGAAGATCGTCCGAGTGAAAGACACTGAGAACTCACCGGAAACTTTGGAATTGCGACGTAGGTATGGCCAATTGGTTTGTGCTTCCTGCAGTCTGGGCGTTGACTGGATAAAAGAGAACGAATATTAGTCACAAAATGTTGTACTTGAAGAAGATTCAGACTTACGCGCAGAAAATTTAACAGTATTTGCTGGATTCTGTCCTGCATTCGTGATAAGCTGTCCTTGCTGAGCCAATGCGGCAGGGTCGTTGCCCTGTCCCGGAATCGGTCTAGCAAGATTTGCAAAAGGAATCCAGAATTTACTAATGGTGTTCCTCCAAGTCGTTTGATCGATAGCTTCGACTTTACATACAGTAGCAAGAGTCGCTTGTTGATCTGTATTGCCTTTGTTCCGGCGAGCATTCGCAGAGCTTATTGCAAAGAAGCGAGCACTGAATGAATAACAAGCGTTGGTAATGGGTTGGAGTGCGAGGGTGATGATCAAACTCACGTATCAATATCATCTGTAACATAGAGACCAGCGCCCAATTCAGCGTCTGCGCCATTGAACTCGGTCCTAGCAAAAATGAGTTACTTGTTCCGCCCGTACTATACAAGTGAAGTAGCTTACAAAACAGGGATCCCTTGTCCGAATCTCCCAGCTCTTGTGTATTGGCAAGCGTTTACCTAGAGAAAATATTTCAATAGGACACAGCGACATTAGATTGTCTACGTACCCCATTAGTTCCATGCCATCCAACAAATTCTGCTCCACCTTGACGTCGGAAGAGGGACGCAAATCCATCAAAGGCACGCCTGGCAACGGATTTAGACTTGGACTTGTTGCCACTAGCGGTCGTGTTCGAAGGTAAAGGACATGATAGACCTTGAGGCTCATCAGACGCCGTTGGTTGAGCCGCAGAAGTGGAATTAGTCGGGCTTTGAGAAGAAGCAATCGAACTCGAAGAAGAGGCTACCAAACTCGAAGAGGGAGCAATTGAATTCGAGGAAGAGGCGACCAAACTTGAAGAAGAGGCAACCGGACTCGAGGAGAGGGCAATCGAACTCGAGGAAGGGGCAATCGAACTCGAAGAAGGGGCTACCGAACTCGAAGAAGGGGCAATCGAACTCGAGGAAGCGGAAAGTACGGCTTGGGAAGAAGAGGCCAGTTGAACTGATGACGAGACCGTGTTCTGAGATGCAGAAGAGGATGTTACGGGTTGCAGAGCAGAAGACGGTTTAGGCGGGGTTGATGTCACCGCTGGAGGCGTGGATGAAGTCGTTGCTTGAGTAGTGGGAGGCGGTGCAGCGGCGGTAGATTTAGTATTGGCTGGAGATGGACTCGCAGGAGTTTGGGCAGATCTAGCGGGTGTTTGAGCGGGTGGCTTGGCAGGAGTTTGGACAGGCGGCCTTGAAGGGGGTCGTGCAGGTGCTTTAGGAGCTTTCTAAAAAGAGAGCTGAATAGTTTGTGGAGGACGTTTACAACCTCACGTACCCTAGCCGGAGCAGGCAATGCATAAGAAACTTCAAATATGCATAATAGCAATATTATAAAGGTCGTAAATTTGAAAGAACGCATAGTGAAAAGGAAGGATAAACAAGCAGTTTGAAGTCAAACGGACGAGTTGAAAAATGCGTCTTTGAACAGACAAGAGAACGAAAGAAAAAGGAGCGAAAGAAACGAAAAAAGAACGCGACCCTGTCGCAAAAAGGAAAACTGCCTGAACAAATTCGTTTTAGACATCTTATTTATACTGATACCGTGGCCAGCAAAGTGCACGTTATTCTTGAAACACCGACGCATTTGTTACCAATCGGTTTATTTAGGGAGCGGACACCATCAGGTTCACCAGGATACGAAGGTTCTCTTGAGTTTTGATGTATGATTTGACTGACTGATCAGCGCATATACGATGATCTTGATTTGCGTCTGCATTTTGCATAGGATTTGAGTTTTGGTAAAGCTTGGTACAGGCTGCAGTATACTTTGCGGATCCGGAGGCGGTCGAAAATCCGTTTGGCTTATTCAGCTGTTGTCCAGACGCGTCGCGTCCGTTTTGTTCTCAACCCTCATGTTGCTTTCCGCGGTCGACTGTCCCCGTTTAACTGATTCAGCGCCAACCTGAAGAACTGAAGCAGTGCATTGACCCGAGAACTACAACTTAGTAAGTGTACGCACCGCATCATATCCGTCGCCATCGCTGCTTACCCTGTTTCATTCCGACCCCATCAACTTCAAGACTCGGCACTAGCCCTCAATTGACCTGAACCATGTCCGAACCCTCCACCAGTATCGATAAACCTCCTAAGGACCCAGAAGTCATCGGATTCTACTCTCGACACTCTGCCGGCATCACCGAGTCTCTCAGTAGGTACAAACGAAAATGGTACCTCACCTACTCTCGTCCTTATGGAATGGTCGACCCTCCTGGCACCCGTATTGTCTGCTCCCTCAATACTCCAGACGAAACCGTCTCAGAAGAGTATGCTAGGCGTCATTTCTGGTTAAATCCCGATATGCCTGGTGCTCCGTACAAACCAGATGATCCAGACTATGCTACGCAAAAATGGATAAGCTCTCCCATCCACATTTTGCTGGATGCCGAGCCCTCGGTTGCGAGATTGACTGGAAGAACTCGAGCACAGAAGTCGAGAGTGTATGGTGAGGGCGACAAGGAGATTTTATGTTTTGAAGTAGAGGTGACGATTCCGGATGAAGTGTTATTAAGACAATGCTACTATTGCCTCGCATGGGAAGGAGAAGGGCCGGGGAAGCGGTGGAAGCCTTGCGGAGATGATATGTTTTGGTGTCCGATGGTGCGTTATACTCTTCGTATGCGGGACTTCTTTGCTCATGGCATTTTCAGTGTGAGAGCAACGGATCGCTCGCGTCGAGTTTCAGCACGACATTTGAAAAATTGAAGCGTGATACCTTGATGCCTCTCTTCAATCGGTATTGCTTCCCTAGGAACAATTTGTATTCGTAGACTCTTGTCCATCTGCGTTGGATAGCTCGTCTTGTGACGTGTGTATACTGTCTACTTTTCTATTCATGTTATTACCATTGCACTGTGTTGGCTCGTTTTCAGAATTAAAACCCCGAATTTCAGGGACACCCATTTTGGTAACGTTTCTTTTCGGCTTTCATAGTGTTTCTGTAGCAGAATGCTCAAGAAGTTTGTTAGCGTCTCTCTACCCAAGATACTCGTGTGTTCCCGATCAGTACAGTTCCTTACGAAGAGGAAACGGCACCCCACCTCTCACGCCACCGGGTTCGCCGGGCTTGTATATAGTGGCTACTCTGCTGCATGGTTCGGTCTCGACTTGATACAACACCGTTATGTTGTGCTCAGGATGTATGCATCCGAGGGAAGGGACCTCGAAAGAGACCCGAAAGCTCTTCAACGCATTTTATGGTTTATCTAGTCCCAGGACCCGAGATTCGTTCCGTTGCTTCCTGGAATTTCCGACTCGGGTGATACGAATTTCCACTCGACTGATCTTGAAGGCTTTCGCCTCACTTCTACCACTACAAATGGTCATCATGACAAAGTCATTTGACAAGTAATCATTCAATGTATCCTTCTGGGACTTGATTCTCTACAGTATACCCTTGTAGATTCATTAGTAGTATCGAAACAAATTTGATGCAACCATCTTTTCTCGTACAATGAGCGCTTGAGTGTGGTACATATTTATTCTGTTGTCGTTATACGACCTACCGTGCACTCTGGAGCTGAATAACATCGGGTACAGTTGCGGACAAATTTTACCGATCTATTTTGGGGCCGCGATGATAAGTGAAATCGAAATAACATATCGAAAGGGTGTTCTCATTATTTTTTTTCACATTTCCGTTAATGCGATAGAAAGTACATTGAACCTCAAAAATTTAGCAAAACCTAAATAAAAATCCGTAAAATGCGGAATCGATTATGTACTCCTGTTAATCTGAGTATGATTCTACAACTTTAATTTTCCAACGAACCGTTTTTGAAAAAAAAAAATTGATGTCCGAGTTCCCATGTTGAGATCAATTACCCAACACACCTTCCACACTTACAAGCTTGAGTTACCAAATGTTGAAATTAGTATAGTATATATAAATATCGAGCCCAAGCCCACATCGTAATTATTCAAGGATTGATTGAACCCGCTTTTTTCGGCCTGTCAAGGAGGTCAAGCAGCGTGTTTTCGGAATCGTCATAAGCTGTGATAGCACTCAATAAATGGGGGTTCATACGCTGCTATTTTCTACGCGAACTACGGGATTTCCAATAGTAATTTTATTTTTTGCTGATGCGCAGATAGTGGTCCGGTTGCAATAAAGCTCTTTAGCAACGGCCATTTTTGACTTTTCAGGTGTATCCGGTCAGTCCTTACTTGAGTACGCGACCCAGTTTCGTAAGAGTGTCGGCAATATCTAACTTGAAGGACGATTTTCGAAGTGACTTCAGAGACAGAAACCCAGTGCATAATTCCTGTACTTCTTTTGAAGTAAATTCCATTGATGCTATATAACAAGAAAGAAGTACTGGAAGCAAAAGCAAAGATTGTTATCAGACTTTCCAATGTTTCACGCGTCCATTCACGGCTGATGACCAGGTACTAAGATAGCTATGGAGATAACTCCGAAGTGCGTTGCTACGGAGCTCTAATGTCAACAGCACTCCCATTTATTCACTGGCCTCATATATTTCTATATAAACTCCAGGTTCACTCCTCACCACCCTAGAATTATATTAGTTTTATCCTGCAGCGTACTGGTCGTACACAACATGGCTCTTCCAAACGAAGCATATCGCAGCATCGAACACAACCAGGAAAGTCGTATATTTTGCGCGCACCCAAAGGTCACCCCAGGCGAATTAAGCACGGCTCCTGGAAGAAATCTCGTTGTATGTATTGATGGTACATCAAACCAATTCAGCGAAAAGGTGAGTCCGGTTTTGGTACACGCAGTCGAAATCTATAATTTCTTGTCAGAACACAAACGTTGTCGAGCTTTACAGTCGACTCGTCAGAGATCCCAGAACGTTCACGTTTTATAATAGCGGAATAGGTACATACGCTACGCCGTCTTGGAGATCATGGAGCTACTATAAACAGGTCATTGGTCATAAAATTGACCTTGCAATCGCATGGTTCGTTGGTTGCCCCTGGTATCTATGATACAGACTAACGAATATATTGGCCACAGGAGATTTGAAAAGATTCTTTTGAGCGCGTATCGGTGGCTATCCGAGATGTGTATGTCCGAACATGACCGCATCTTTCTTTTCGGTGAGGCTTGGTCGAGGCTCTGTGGTCTTCGATTGAAGAAATAACTTTCAGGTTTCTCTCGTGGAGCTTATCAAGTTCGCGTATTGTCAGGGATGATTGAAAAGGTATTACTATTGGGCATATCATGCAAATTCGATCAATGTCGCTCAGCTCTCATGATTAGATTGGTTTGCTCCATAAAGGCAATGAAGCCCAAATACCTTTGTAAAGCTTATCATGATACTTCTTTTGTCTGCTCGCTCATGGTTTCTCAGTGCTTTTGAGCTGTATGCTCAATCCAGTTCCACCTCAAAAGGTGTCGGAACTTCTTCTGTATGTGACCTAAACGGAATTAAAGTTGACAGTGACATTAATGAATCGATGTTATCAGGCAATGGATAATAAAGCTGCACGCTTCAAAGAGACTTTCTCTAGAAAGAACATCAAAGTCCATTTTGTGGGGGCATGGTGCGTGTAAAAGAAAAAATACATATGGTGTGCTGAAAGGTTTTTCAAATGTTTAGGGATACAGTCTCTTCTGTTGGCGTTGTGAGAAGTGACAGAAACCTTCCCTACACTGCCTCTGGAATGGAACATGTATGCTTCTTTCGTCATGCCCTCGCTCTTGATGAACGCCGAGTCAAATTCCTACCCGAATTTGCCCGAGGAGGTGCAGGACCAAGCCCAGAAACTGAACATCCTTTGCCTAGTTATAACATGCCTCATACAAAAGAAGTTTGGTTTGCAGGTACACATTCTGATATGTAAGTAATCTTCTGAACCCTCCGAGGAGTCTCACCAATGCATAAACGGCTAGTGGCGGAGGGAATACTCTTAATGACAAGCTTAACAGCAATGGTCCAGCTTTACGATGGATGATAGAAGAGGCTACGAAAGCTGGCCTCCAGTTTGAGCCTTTCAATGGAGAATGGAGCAGTGTTAGAGATTTACGAGACATACATGAATCGTTAACAGGATTTTGGCTGCTGCTTGAGGTCTTTCCGTTCAAGCGGCTCACCTTCAAAGATGAAACTACCTGTACGTACAAGTAAGTGTCGTGAAGTTACGCAGAAATGATTATAAATACTGATTAGGTATTTAGGCCACATTTAGGGAATGTCCGAAGGATTGTAGAACGACAACTGATACATGAATCAGTTTTCACTATGTCAAAAGACTATAAGAGTCGTTTGCCGAGAGATCCCACAAGCGAGTCAAGCCAGCTTGATCAGCTCATCAACCGACTCTTTTCTGCTATAGAAAAGTGGTCAGATGAGGGTCAACGTCAAATTCTTTTGCAAGATCTAAAAAAGGAGGTATTTGTTTCTGGTAAGAGTATAAATTCGCTTTCAATCTTACTCATTCTCTGATAATAATAACTCCAGAATATGGTCCCTTTGCATGTCAGACTCTAGCTCGATCCCTAGATCATTCATTGATAGATATTCAAACAAAAGATCCTCAGCTATATAATACCTTTGCAGCACTATCTATATTGGTTGAGTATGGTCAACAACGTGGACAAGGAAAACCCGATGTCATCAGAACTACAAGGCTGCCTATTATAGTTCCTCAACTACTGGTATCTGATGATATAGATAATGCGCTGAAGTTAGCTGCAGAAAAATACTGCAAAATATTTGGCGATGGTATGACATACTCCCTGTAAATTACTCAGTCAGACTAAATGCTTTCATTCTACAGCCCTATTGGATGTTTTCGAGTTATCTGGACGTGGGCCTGGCTGGTCTCTCGCTGTTCATAAAGAAGTTTTCGCATTCATAACCTCGGATTACACCATCCACATGGTGCACAACGACAACAGCACAGGTTTTAGTCGTACAGAAATAACGGAAGGACTTGCTCGTGCGGAACGCATAACATTTACTCCGAATGGAGAACAACTGGCTGGAACCACCATAGACAACAAAATATTCTTCTTGGACACGAAGACTGGAAAAAAGTGCGGAGAAGTCATCCAAAACCCATACACAAACAATATAGCAGGAATTGGCCCATTTGGGCTGATGTTTTCTACTGATGGTCAGCAGCGTATGCTGCACTGGGGGGGTAACTCAATCTCGATATGGAGTGTGGAGTTGGAAACCCACCAGTATAAGTTCCTTCAAGCACAGGAGCTTGAAGGACTCTTGATTAGGATAGTAGATGCTTCCCTCTCTGCCAACGGTTCCAAAGTTGTTTTCGCGACATCTAATAGGACAATTCGTGTGTGGTCTGTGGATGAAGGTTCAGACTTCACCATACAGGAAAATGCCGTTAAGGTCATAATGTCCAAGGACGGAAAACAAATCTTTGTTTCTTCAGATGATGCTATTCGTATCCTTGATGCGAGCACAGGAAATCGAGTTCGTGATATATGGGAAGCGACGAGCGAACAATCGCAGACTCGTGGTGCACCTAGACTTCTGGAACTATCTCCGGACGAGGCGCATATAGCTGGTGTTTTTCGTGACGGGACTGTCCAAGTATGGAACGTCGCTCAAGGAGAATTACTTTTCAGAACTCGGATATCAAATAGGTCACCCGAGTTGTCTCTTGCCTTCTTTCCGGATGGACAACGTATAGGTGTTTGTACGGGAAAGAGAAAAGAAGGGGTGATTGACTACGATACTGTTGTGTGCATATTGGATACACAGGGACCCTGTGGGAAGTCAAAAATGGAAAAGCTGATGAAGAACAAATCTAGAATACTAGCAAATTCATCCGCGCCTTTAAATGTAGGAGTCGGAAATACGTATTACTAGCATGTACTTGTAAGTCCGAAGAATTACACATAGCTTAAACAATAAAATCCGATATTTAGGTTCGGAGCCTCCGCTCGCACTTACCGGCGCAGATAGCAATCCTTCGCAGGGAAAACATCTTCAATCAAAGGCTTATCAGAGCTTGTGCGGGACGAACGGTGAACCTATCAAGGCTGCTTACTACTATTTGTCTATAGCCTCATCAATGTGGCTGTGTAAAAACTGTACAGTTGGTGTGAATCAACAGACCGTGTCACCACAACAAATCTTGCGCGTCAAGTCCCTTTCGTCCCTCCCTCAAGAAAAACAAGTCCAAGATGGTGAGTGGGTTTCTCTTTGAAAGATGGGTGTCTGGAGGGGTCGAGTGATCGTTAGAAGACGGCTGGATTGAAGCTGGAAGAGATTTAAATTCGGGTCGATTTTTTCTTCTGTAGCTAGTTGAAGACGCTTCCTCGTTCCATACACCTCATTTCATGATGCTGATCAAATTTCCTGATTTTAGGCCCCCAAAAAAGCTAAAGCACCCAGGGAAGAAGCTACCGTCTCTCTCGGTCCCCAAGTTGCCGAGGGTGAATTGGTTTTCGGTGTTGCCCACATCTTTGCCTCTTTCAACGACACCTTCGTCCACATTACGGATTTGTCCGGGAAGGAAACGATTAGCAGGGTTACTGGTTCGTCCTACTCCTTCCTATCTTCTGTTATATTCCAAACAATTTCTTTCATTGTATAGGCGGAATGAAGGTTAAAGCCGACCGTGACGAATCCTCTCCCTATGCTGCCATGTTGGCTGCCCAAGACGTCGCTACTCGTTGCCGTGAAGTCGGTATCACTGCCCTCCACATCAAGCTCCGTGCTACTGGTGGAACTGGCACTAAAACCCCTGGTCCCGGTGCCCAGAGTGCACTTCGTGCGTTGGCCCGTGCTGGCATGAGAATTGGAAGGATTGAGGATGTCACCCCCGTTCCTACCGATTGCACCAGGAGAAAGGTGTGTTTTATTCTTCTCCATGCGTGATGAAGAACAGGCGCTAATATATTTTCTTCCAGGGTGGTCGCCGTGGTCGTCGTCTCTGATTCCGTCCTATTGGTCGGTTTGCCATATACGTCGTATGTATGTGGTTTCAGCAGGGATCCTACTACACTTCGTTTACTTTCATTCCGTGTCAAAAATTCCCTTTCCACCATATCTCGTTGTCTGCATCCCATGTTTATGAATGTATGTAAATGCTCATCCGTTCGTACGTAGAAAGATCCTTGGAATTATATGTCGCCGCTCGACACGCATCAGGTCTCCATTCTTCCTTGAGAGAATGGGATCTGCCCCGTGGTCGTTCACTTGCTTTTGTTCTGTATGATCAAGTGGTGTGATGGCGTTGTTCTGTGCAATTTTTCAAGTGTGATTGACGGTTGACCGACATTCATTGTTTTTGCGGAGGCCGAAGATTGTCTCCTAGTTCTTAAAAAATCTCAACCTCTTTAATAACTCGACCTCACCGCTGTCGTATTCAGTACAGCCCGTATCGTTGGGAAATCACACACCTCAACTTATACACTGAGCTCCTCAAGGCCAACAGTAAAGCTGCCAAAGAAATGACGTCTGCAGGTGGTTCGGGAGCAGGTTTGGGCGGAGTCGTGAGACCGAAATCAGACAAGACAAGACGGGTATACAGCTCGCCAGAAGTACCGGTGGCGACAGTGGGAGTCAAAAGGCACTGCAACCTACCTACCCCGTCATTTCTGACGAATTTGAGCTTTCGTCCCTTGCTCTACCATCTATCCTAGCTAAGTAGCTTTCGTCAACATGCAATAGGGGCTATCTTTGGACTAGAGCACATCTTGTATCTTGTGATGATAAGATCATCCATTTCCTCGGTTGGCCAATACGATCTCAGCGATTAGACTGTTCACGGGACATACTCAAGAAGCACAAGTAGCGGCCTAGGCATCTGTGGAAGCCATAAATACTGCTCATCGATCTCTACTCTGATCCATCACATTACATCTACTTGACGAATCTACATCCAAAGCCATGGCCCCAGACCCTCGCTGCAGCGCTCTCTCCAATGCCATGAAGGCCAAGGGTGAGTTATATCCTTTCTGATTGAGGATGGGAGCACCGACGTCCGCGTTGCAAACATGTGCTCTTCGTGCCTGCAATAGAACATAGAGCTAATCATCTGAGCTATTTCTAGGAATGTCGTACGCCAGCCTCGCGCAGGCTATCAAACAGCCTGAGCAGCACGTCGTTGATAGTGAGCCGCGGTGTTTGTATCTGTCCTCGTTGTCCCCTAATCTACTGCTATCTTATCTTCGAACCAGTCTGCACCGGCACAAAGAGGCCCACTGATGCAGAGTTTAATGCTCTTGCTGGTGCTCTTGGTATCACCAACGTATGTTTCCTCTTCCTGCTCCTCGACCACCTCTGCTCATCGGACATTCACAGGTCCCTCACGAAGGTGTCCATGCTACTACTTGATCCATCTCTAGTTTGAAGGGGGAGATAAAGGAACTGTTGTATTACTACTGTAAATTGAGAAGAATATACATAGCAAATTTGTATACGCTTCTGCAGAAGTTTTTCTGTGAACTCTCGTGCTTGTATCGTGCGACTTCAAGTGAATATCATAGCGAGATCATGGCTGGTCGTTCAGCGCCCCATTGATCTCTATCGCATCCTCAATAGTCCATAGTGTCGGTCTATCAAGGCGGAATTTGCCATGCCGAATGCTTACGCATTTCTTTGAGCGTGATACACATCTCCCGAGGTACTTATACATTTGTTACGCATACTACGTTTCTTGTCTTTCAACTTCCATCTACCGAAAGATATCGGTCCTAGGGGACTACGGGGTGAGTTGCCCATTTTCCGCAGTTCTGTTTGAGTCCGACTCGGGCATTCCGTTAACACTTGACATATAAAAGGAAAAGGATTATTCACATTGACGAGTTCCGACGGAAGGTTGTATTCTGAACGTCGGTTCGAGTCATCTACCAAGTCGGCAGAAGCTAGTAAGGATCTGACAAGTTAATTGCTGACCCACCTAATGATTAATGACTCTTAAGGTTTGTACAGAACCTTTGCTTGCGCTTCTTGCCACGTTACAACACACCTAAATACATCGGCATTGTCGTGGTCAGCGGCTCCGTGTTGACTCGAGCTTATATTTGCTACTGTTATCCAGAGTGTGGACTGTTAAGTACATATACTACATACGTGCCTCAAGTTGTTGGTCCTCACTTCTGTCCCAAGGTCCAGGTTTGTTCGAGGTTCGTCTCAGCTCTTAACCATCGACCTAACCGTGCTTTACAGCTGGCTAAGCTTCTATTTCGCACTTGCATGCGAGCGTTACAATGAAGCTTCCCAATATTGTCCATCCTCCTCCAGCTCCTCCAAATTTTGCTGATGGAAAGATTATTCCTGAAGCAAATGCCTCGTAAGTGTCAGTGACCTCCTGCCAAAGCTAGGTGACTATATCTCCTCTCTCAACGTTGGCAGAATCATATCGAAGATAATTTATTGGTGGGTCAACCCTCTCCTGTCTGTAGGCTACACACGACCGCTCCAGAAGGATGGTAGGTTTCCACGCAACCCCTCCATCGGACCCCGCTTATACACACCTGATGACTAGATCTTTGGCCTCTTCCGCCCGACCGCGAAACCCACAATTTGTCAGAAAATATAGAAAGAACCTTTTATGGACGGTGTCCTCCTGAAAAGCGACCTCGTCATTTACGTGCTCAATTTCCGGAGCAAGGACCGTTAGCTTCTCGGAAATCTGATGCCGACTCTGGTGGAGCAACTCCCAACCCGAATGAAGATCCTGAAAAACAACAGCCTCCTGAAACGAGTGCTGCTAGCGATTCAGGGAAGGAACCGGGTTTAGGGTCGGAATCCAAGGACAATATCCCGGGAGCGACGGCTGATGCGCCAAAGACGGACGGCTACGACGAGTCTCTGCCCAAGGCCCTTCACCAACAGTTTTTCGTTACATGGTGGTCTGCGGGGGTTCTCGATTTGTGCGCTCGTGAGTAGAATCAACCCGCCTGTGGATCGGCGGCTGACTTGGTTTTGTTCTAAAGAGGCCCTCAAAACAACAAGTCCGCTTGTGAACAAAGCCCTTCTCAGTTGGCTCGCCGAATCTTTTATATGGCTTCAGTTCCCCGATCTGAGGGACCAGGCTGGACTTACCAGTCCCAAGGGGATTGGATATGGGATCGGGTTGGCGTTTGCATTGTTTGTGATGCAGGAAGCTGCAAGTCTGGTGAGTCGTAATTTTTCGACTGTTTCGTTTACTCGGGTCAGGATCTGACGGTCTTGCTCAGTTGAACAATTATTATCTGCAAAGTGAGCTTGAAATAATTTTTTTGTCTGAATTGCAAAGTTAACATCGCTTTATAGTGACCATGGGTGTTGGTTTATCTGTTCGTGCAGGAGTGATAGCCACAATATTTCGAAAATCTCTTCGTCTTTCTGGACGTTCAAGGGCGGAGCATAGCGTTGGGCAAATTACCACCATGATTTCGACGGATTGTACACGTTTAGATCATTTTGCGCAGTATGGGCACAGGTATGTAAAAGGTTGCCCTAATCCTTGAGTGTGTTTGTTTCAATAAATGTCGGTTTTCAGCCTCTGGGTAGCCCCCATTCAAATCATCGTAGGTCTTGGATTGCTCATCGGCACGTTAGGATATTCAGCGCTTGTCGGCCTCGGGGTATGTACATGGTATACGCTGCGAAGCATTCTCATTTCAATCTTATTAAAGGTCTTGATACTGGGAATGCCTATTCAAGGAATGCTCGTAATGGTCATGTTCAAACAACGACAGAAGGGGGTAAAAATCACTGACAAAAGGATGCGTTTGACGACCGAGGTACTCATGAACAGAGAAACCTTCAAAGATCGTGTTAACACTCTCTCAGGTTCTTCAAGGAATTCGTTTGCTCAAATTTTACGGATGGGAAGGTTTTTTCGTTTCTAAGATTACAAGTTTGCGTCAGGGTGAATTGAACGCGATCAAGAAGTCTTCGTAAGTATCGAATTCTTGCTGTTTCCAAGCTCGGTGAATTGAAAAATCCTTGTGAATACAGGGTAGCTACTGCGACACTGATTGCTACGATGACCTTTATCCCAGTCCTAGCGTCCATATTGTCTTTTGTGAGTTTTTATCCCGGAGATCCGTGAAGAGCGTTATCCCAATGCATCGCAGATTACTTATTCACTCAGTGGACACGATCTCAACGTTGCTATTATCTTCACATCTCTGCAATTTTTCAACGTTCGTACCCTTCCTGCACTCTTTCTGGTATCTGAAATAAATTCTGTTCGACAGATCATCCAAATGCCATTGATAATCCTCCCTATAGTTTTGGGCTCCATGTCGGACATGTTAGTCGCCGTAAAACGCATAACTACCTTTTTGACTGCGGAAGAGCAGCCTGATCCATATCTGATCGACTATCAGGCCAAGCACGCCATCATTGCTGAAGGCGACTTTACTTGGGATGCAGTGAAGAAGCTAGAATCCGAGGACAAGAAGGACAAGGTTGAGACCGAGGATGCAAAAAGTAACAAGAAAAAGCCTAAAAAGAAGGGAAAGGAAGAGCCCATACTCCCAGTTACGGCTCTGGATGAGAAGGACACTAACAAAGAGGAGAAGCAAGAAGAAGAGCAGCCGTTCCAAATGAAGGATCTCAAACTTGTCATCCCCAAGGGTTCTTTTGTCGCGATTGTTGGTCGTGTAGGATCTGGAAAGGTGAGTCATACCGTTCTATAATTGTCGGGTGGAGTGATGATGTCGCTTCCCAGAGCTCCATCTTACAATCTCTGGTGGGAGAAATGCGAAGGAATAGGGGCAACGTAACATTCGGTGGTTCCTGTGCTTATGTCCCCCAGACGCCTTGGATCAAAAATGCAACTGTAAGAGAAAATATTCTCTTTGGCAACGAGGACGATGAAAAACGGTGAATAAAGTTTCAATCGTGCTGTACCTTCTAATAAACGCGTTCTCTTCCATAAAGGTTCCGCGAAGTCATTCGTGCATGCAGTCTAGAACATGATCTTGAACTATTCACGCAAGGGGAGGAAACCGAAATTGGAGAGAAAGGAATCAATTTGAGCGGTGGGGTTTCTTGTCATTTGACGATGAATTTTCCTCTGACAAACTTGTTTTGTGATACGTAGGTGGTCAAAAGGTAGGAACCATGTTGACATACATTTCTTTTGATACTGATTTTACGTCCAGGCTCGAGTGTCTTTGGCTCGTGCGGCGTATTCCCCTTCGGATATTGTGTTGCTCGACGATCCGTTGTCTGCCGTTGATTCACATGTTGGCAAATGGATTCTGGAAAACTGTTTGCTGGATGGCCCCCTTGCAAAGCGGACAAGAGTTCTCGTCACACATGCTCTGCATTTCTTAGATAGGACAGACTACATCTACGTGGTCGAAGATGGAGCGATCAAGGAGCATGGAACTTATAACGTACGTTTGATTCACGATCATTTAAAGATGTCACGTCGGGGGTGTGCTCACTATTAATTGATCAGGACTTGATAAGGGATAGTCCAGTCTTTTCTCGCTTGATGGAAGAACACGGAAAGAAGCAGTCCTCTGACATGAAAAACACCCAACAAGACGAAACACAAAAGAAACCAGAAGACCTTATCGCCCAAAATGATGATCCCCTCATGCAAGAGGAGGAACGGATGGTCGGAGCAGTGACTTGGGCAACATATAAGAAATATCTTCGTGCTGCCGGTGGCCTCAGCTGGGCACCGGCTATCTTCATCGCCGTTACACTGATGCAATGTTCCCAAGGTTAGTAAGGTTTTGGTCGTAATCTGTCTTAATTGTGACACTTTTTAGTTGGAAACAACTTGATGTTGGGTTACTGGTCCTCTGGAAGTATTCGAGGATTTTCGCAAGGGGACTATATGGCTCTCTATGTCAGCTTTGGTGTAGCTCAAGCTTTGTCGTCTTTCCTGTTGACGTTCTTCTTTGTGTAAGCCTTTTCATGGATAGGGGTAAGCAAGGACTGATGGAAACTCTCAGGCTCGTCGGGATTCGCGCCAGCTTATTCTTCTTCAAGGCTGCTCTTAGCCATGTCTTGAGATCGCCGGTCTCGTTCTTCGACACAACGCCTATGGGTCAGTTAAAACGTAGTCTGTGATTCACCTACTAAGAATCAAACAGGACGTGTTCTTTCTCGACTGTCTAAGGACCAAGACACTCTAGACACAACCTTGCCAATGACGTTGATGCAGGTATGCCGGTTTAAAGTCAGATGCAATTTGTCGACTGATCCACTCCGAGTTCCTTTCTATTTTCAGCTCTGTCTTGGGCACTGTTGGCCTTGTTTTCTACACATTCCCATACCTCGGGATCATCTTCGCTCCGTTGACAGTCTTGTACTACATCGTTTCTGTCTATTATCGCAGAAGCTCTGTTGAAGTTAAACGTCTCGATTCCCTCATGCGCTCTAGCTTCTACTCCTCTTATGCAGGTAAATACTAGACCTTTGTCTTTGATGTTTGAACTACAATTGATTTTCAGAGACGCTGACGGGTTTGGCGACTATTCGTGCATACCGTGCTGAGGTATTTGGCCAGTAACATTTTTCCGTTGAACTATTCGCTGATGTTTCCAAACGTAGACACGCTCGATCACTAGTGCAGAATCTGGTCTTGATATGGAAAACCGAGCTTACTATATGACAATCACCTTCCAACACTGGTTGAGCGTTAGACTCGATTTGTTCGCCAATATTGTAGTTCTCGGAATCGCGTTATTTGCGTCAGGGTTCAGAGGCAGCGTGAATCCCGCGAAGATCGGAGTGGTATTAACTTACACCCTAAATATTGCTCAAACATTCTGTATTTCGGTTTCTTTACACTTCTGGGGCTTCTTTTCACTAACGGAAAAATTGTACAGCTCAGATGATATCCTCCTTCGCACAAAACGAACAAGTAAGACTTCTTATCTCGAGTGAGGGAGCTTGATCCTGATTGTTTTTCTTCAGAATATGAATGCAGTCGAACGATTGGTCGTCTACACTGAACTGCCCGCCGAGAAGGACGTTACTCGCGAACCGATGAAAGACTTACCCGCATCTTGGCCGAGTAAAGGGGAAATTACCTTCAGGGACGTGGATCTAGTCTACAGAGATGGGCTTCCTTTAGTCCTGAAGGATGTGAGTTTCAGTGTAAATCCTGGGGAAAAGGTAGATACATTTCTTTTTTTCCGGAGAAAGACTTACGAATGTAATACCAGATTGGCATCGTCGGAAGAACCGGTTCTGGTGAGTAGAAGGGTGCACATAATCAGGCGTTGGTACTAACGTCATTTGAAAGGCAAGAGTTCTTTACTGCAAGCATTGTTTCGGATAGTGGAAATCCAGAAAGGATCAATACACATCGACGGTCATGATATCTGTTCGATTAGTCTTGACATTTTGCGTAACAGATTGGCCTTGGTACCTCAAGATAGCACAATGTTTCTAGGAACTTTGCGTGAAAACTTGTAAGTTTGGGGTAACTGTCGGATACAACCGGTCTAATAGCCTTCCAGGGATCCAATGGGTACAAAAACAGATGCGGAGCTGATATCGACATTGAAACGTGCCTGGCTTCTTCCGAGTGATGGAACGACCGATCCAGTAGCAGAAGCAAAGTTTAGTCTTGATGCTGCGGTGGGTGACGAAGGTGAGTAAAGTACAGTGCCAGCGATCCTTGATGTGACCGTGTTCTTTTCAGGATCCAACTTTAGCGCAGGTGAAAAACAACTGTTGGCGCTTTGTCGTGCACTTGTCAAAGATAGTCGCATAATCGCTCTCGTAAGTTTCTGCACTTTTTCTGATCGATTCTATTAATATATCTTTCTGGTCAGGACGAAGCTACAAGCAGCGTGGATGTAGAAACAGATGCTAAACTTCAACGAACCATTCAGACAGAGTTTGCAAACTCTACATTATTGTGTATCGCTCATCGTTTGAACACTATAGGTAAGGTGCCTCGGATTTCCTCTATAATATCGTATATTAAAGGTTCACAGCGCATTACGATCGGGTCCTTGTCATGGATGCTGGCCGAGTTGCTGAGTTTGGAACCGTTTTGGAACTTTTCGATAAGGACAACTCGATATTCCGTTCGCTTTGCGACGAAGCTGACCTTGGGAGAGAAGATATACTTCGCATTCGGGCGGCTCACGGAAGTTAGTCCTGATAAATATGATACCGTTGCTTGATTGCTTTAGAAATCCCCCCTCACTACGATACAGTACTGTATTTAGAATAGTATCGATACCTGTCAATACACACCCAACTTTGCACACCTTGAATTCTCCACTGGATAGCCCGGCAATTCCTACTTGACCACCTCTGACGGAAGATTGCTAGTTTAGGACTTGATCATATAATGAGACATTAAACGGCAATCATCGGCACCAGCTGCCGCTTGAACTGCCGACGAGTTGTGATTCGCTGGCACTGGTAGTACTCATCTTTGCTTTCCACGTTTCGCGTCTAAGGGGCTCTGTTGGGCAGCTGCGTGTACGATTGCAACAGATACTATTTCCCGGATTTGTAATAGTTCGATATACTTCCGTCGTGTCTCTAACGACAGTTCATTTGTTGTCGTCTTCATCGCTTCTATATGGTATCTATTACATTCTGCAAAAGTAGAAGATGTTTGCGGGGTTCAAAGTCTAGCTTTCTGACAATAACCATCATTATCCACCTATACGCAACCGAATATGCCCACTCCCCTCTCGGAACGTAGAACACGCAATGTCTCCTACTCTTGGTTTGGTTATCCTGTAAAGGAGTCGCAATCGACTGCGATGAAAAAATTCATACATAATAGGAGCCGGCTCTCGCTTATTGTATGGTCAGGGGAGGAGGACGAGGTCCTGGTGCTTGAGCTGCGGGTTAGGGCAGGAACAAGAGTGCATCTTGTGGAGTTTTCGAGGTGCTCGAAGCAATCATTCAATCCTGTGGTATTGGAGACAAGTCAGTGGGCGGGGACAACAACTTGGTCGTTACTCGCAATTGTGCATCAAGGTGTGCGAATAGCTGGCTCAATTTTTCTTGTCTGATGAGGGACTGCAGCTATCAATATTACACTCCGTGGGATTCCCTATAAAGGATCAACCTGGCATTTATTCTTCGAAGACAGTCAGTCCTTCGTAGAGGAACTTGCTTGTATCATCACAACAGAGTCTCAGCCCGATTCAATACTCCCTATGAAGATAATACGCGACCGAAACATCCTCCCTGAAAGTGTTTGGACGTTCGGTGCTCCCCCTATGCGTGAGATTTTGTATTTCCCGATGCCAACTTTCGAAAGTACTGATTTTCTGGGAACCCGTACAGTGGCTATTTCCTACGGTAATGGAAAGCTCAACGATGACTGGACAAGTCGAGGAGGTGATGTCCATCTAAGATCAGTGCCAGCTGGAGTTGGGCGTTGTGCTGGAACATGAACGCGCGATGCATATATTTTGATTGTCTCCATTTGACATGGAAGACTATTGGTCTCGTCGGACGAGTTAAGTTGTATTTGGTGCTTATCGTATCCTTACTTGTATTTCTACTTACGTTCAATGCCACGTCTATTTCATTGTCCCAAACGTTAGCTTATTGCCACCCCAAATCGAAAGTAGTACAAAGTCATCTTAACATTTTGTGGTTCTCTCCTGCCAAGCTACCTTCTTTGGTGTGCAACCGAAAGATGCCGTCGAGGAATATGCGTGTTATTAATTAAAAGTATCCCTGCGGACTTCGTCACAACGTCATTAAGCAATTGTAAACACTGCCGATCATGAGTACTGATTTAGGCTCGAAGTAGCTTCGAGTTGGAGCCTCGAAGACTCGAAATCGTGTTGTGCAATTCTCTCGTTCGTCATATGATGGATCCAATCATGATCATAAATGAAAGACATGCAAGCGGTTGCGAGCGTTTGACCTATCGCATGCGAGATCGAGCAAGAACTGGGATCTAAAGACGTATCACAGAAGGTTTTCGTGCACAGAACGTTCTACGACCTCTCCTCACCCGCTCAGGAATCAGCTTTGATTTCATGTTTCGCCGAAAACTTGCAGGAACAGACTCCGGACTGAGCTCAAACTTACCTAGGTCCTACTCACATGTCCTGCCTCAAGGAATCCTCGAGGATCGAGAAAGGTATACATCACCCCGGTCTTTTGCTCATTCAGCCAGAGTGGAGATCTGCTTTCCCTCTACCCCGGTCAAGCCCGTCTCAGACGACGCCACGGATACGCTAATTCGTCTAGGTGACCAGTAAAAGCTGATCAAATATTCCTGCTTAATTACGATGCTTGTTGTGGATCCAGCCAGCACCTGCGACGTATGCCTGGAAGTGTATTCTGTCACCCGTGAACCGTACCTCCTAGCATGCGGACATGTATTTTGTGGAAGGTGACTACGATCTTTGCTCCTATCCTATCTCCTGTCCAACCTTTTGTTCGTTTTTTTTTTGAGTAGAACGCTAATCTGTCTGCTTCGAGCTCAGCTGTTTAATGAATATCTCACCTCCCAATTGTCCTATGTGCAGAAGGCCGTTTCACGGACCGGGTGGCGGGGGGATCCAGAGACTACGTGTTAGTTTTCAACAACATGGTCACAGTTCGCATGCCGCTCAGGGCGGCATGCGTTCGACCGGAGGGAATCAGCGTTTATCTCCGGCTCGAGAAGCAGTGAATACAAGAGGATCTGCGAGATCTTCCGGTACTTAGTAGGGCGTAGTACTGTTGGTGGTGTAGGGTTTTCCTCTCAGGTAATCTGAACATTGGCCGAAGTATCATATTCGCTAATTTGTCGTCGATCTAGGTCTGACTGCGGGTCTCGACTAGTTTATAATGCTAGGGGGGTTCAGATATACCACTTCAACCAGCAAGCGTTGAGAGAGTGAACTTCTTGGGACCCCTAATGTATCATATATGCCTATATGCACGGTTTTATTTTGGGTTGATTTTACGGACTCGCAAAAAGAAATGTTTTTATACCAATTGGTGCCAGTCCCAAATCGGACTGGATGGGTTTTTCAAAGGTCTTGGTAGACATATCTCGGACACTAGTAGCTCGGTGTCGACACGCACTGGAGGGAGAAACTGATCCGATGTGACGCACTAAACGTTTGGGGACTAAATATCGATGGGGAGGAGGTAGTGGATGTAAAGTTGTGAGAGATAATACGACCGTCACCGATAAATAATCAGCTATTTCGTCAATCCTGGTCGATGTCGTCGAATATCCTGAGCTCAGGAAACCTACTGGCTACCGCTTCAGGGTTAGGACAGGATACGAATATTGTGAAAAAAATGGCAAGGAGCTGCTAGTCACCGAGTACTAGTAGAAGCAAAACATATTTTCCCACGCTGTATTTCTCCATTTTCTCATCATGTCAGGCGGTGCCAAGTGTCCAGCTGTCGCTCGCGTTCCTCGCCATCAAAGGCTTATTCGCTCTACAATCTCTGATCAAAACCTTACTGCTCAGCGCGTCCCAGTCTCCTCTCGTACAGCAGTATCAGTTGGCGCTGACAGGTATTAGTGAGCGAAATCATCCAGTATCTAGTGTGCTTACAGAAGCTCATACGGATCTTAGGAGACCTTCTACAGCCTATCACAGGTTTAAAGCCCGGAAAGGCAACAGGCGGTATAGAAGAGCGTGGATGCCCGTAGACGTTATAGAAAGTATGGGCGCTTGCAGGTAAGTACTGCACTGCATCTATGTCAACGAATAGTAAATCATTGAATTGCAGTGCAGTCCTTTGGTCAGCCGTCGTCATTTTTCTTGGTTTCTTATGAGAGCAATAGCTGGATACTATGCAAGACAAGGCACTGAATATTGCAGAACAGTGAGTATTAAGACTGCATATCTATGAAGAAGTGACAGACTCAAACACCCAAAATGTCAACAGAATCTTCATTTTCTACTGGGCCAAAACGATTTGTCTTCAAAGAGCCTAGTAAACATTTACGAAGAGGGCAAGCATGTTTGAATTGTCGGTGCGTTTTGTCCCAATTCTATTTTTGACTAGCGCCGATATTTCCTTTTGATCAGTTACCATAAAGTTGTGAGTTTTCTACACTTGTACTCTGGAAGGAGCAAGACCGATGGGTGTTAGTAGAAATGCGATGGTGTCAAACCTGTCTGTGGACCTTGTACGCGACTTCCCAGAGATTCAGAATGTCAATATGGCAGCGGACCTTCCAGTACCAGTTTGCTTCAAGAAAACATTGCGCGCCTACAAACTCGACTCCGAGATATAGAAAACGCGAGGTCACCAAGTTCCTCTGCAGTCAGGCCTGGCCATTATTCTCCTCAGTCTACACCTATTTCAGGTTCCAGCTCTGGTGGTTCCCCTGGTTAGTTCTGTGTAGGACCGGGATTTTCAGAAATTTCTAAGAAAGCTGTTTGTAGCCCTGTCGCCATATTCGACCGACGAGGAGGACTACGACAATCCATATCTGGATTCACCGGTGAGTTCTTGTTCAATGATATTCACCCCAAGTTAACCTAGACTGCAGGAACCTCCAGTGCAATGTATCGAAGTCCTGTCAGTACTCTTCCATTGTTCTCGACTTTGTTCCCGTTTCTAATTCCTCCTTTCCGTTTGAATGACGTGTAGTTTACAGAAATTCCTTCCCCGCTGTTCTCACTTTGGCTTTTTCCTCCATGTCGACACTTTCCGTATCTCGACGTTGCTCCCAAAACCTTTCGGTGACCGTTTACGTCCATCTCGCGCGCTTCTATACTGTGTCTACCTTCTGGGCCTTCATTTATCTGGCGATGAAGCTTTAATGTCACACGAAGTAATCTACCTCCGCCGAGCCCTCCGTCAGATATCGCTGGAAGTATCTACCACCTTGGAGTCCGGTCAAATAATGCACACGATTCAGGCCCAGGTTCTCCTGGCATTCTACCTTTTGCGTACTAATCGGTTCATGGAAGCCGATTATCACGTCCACGGTGCAGTCTCGCTCTGTGTCTCCATCGGCCTACATAAGATTCGCTCAAACCGCTCGTTCTCCCCTTCAGTCCTTAGTGTCGTTGGGGACACGGAAGTTACCTTTTCTCCGCGAGGAAATGCTTCCGAAGAGGTCGAGAAAATCAATGGTTTCTGGACGGTCTTTTGTCTGTCTAGGCTCTTGTCTATCATTTTGGGAAACGTTTCCAATAGTCTTGGATGTCTCGATAATGTTTGTGATGCAGTTGACACCCCTTGGCCTATCAGTTGGGAAAGTGTTCTATCGGTGCGATTTTTGATCTTCCGGGATGCTACCATCCCTAACGATACTATAGGTTGATAATCACCCGGGCTATAGCAGTTATACCATACAACGATTTCTATCCGACCCAAACCAGAAGCTCGACCTATCTCCTGACTTTGCTACATACGCGAAGGCCGTTCTATTACTCCATCAAGCAGCGTGTCTTCATCGGAAGCTGAATTCCGGTAAGACAAGGTGGAATGAACGCAAGGCAGGAGCTAATGACGAGTTATCGCAGGTTTGAATGCTGAAGAATTCGGGGCATTTACCAACCAGTGCATGTCGCTTGATCAGCTTATTAATCGCTTCCATTCCTCCCTTCCCCCTCTCCTTCGGACTCAAAGGACTCCCCAAGATTTTTTGCTCGTCACATACACTATAACCTCGTGTGCCTATCTCAAAGTTCAGGACATATTTGCCAATTGCGGTATCGCAGACGCCAAGCCATGCTGCATCTCCACGGCTCAGACTATCCTCCGAAATATGAGCAACGTACCACACCTTGGAATAACACAGTTTAGTCCTGTTCTTGGACCGCTTTGTTCGATAGCATGTCAAACCCTCCTTGACGAGATAGAGCAGATTCAGTCGTATGCAACCACTGCCTGGACGCAGCAGAATCTGGGAATGACTGTTGTTGGGATGCAGACTCTTACTGGGCGCCCTTTGCCACCTGAACAACTGCCAGCTTTGAGGTCTGCATTTAACGGTGGTTTGAACACGATGTCGATGCTAGCCCAGGATTGTCCGCTTGCGAGTGCGTTTTCTTTTTCATACATCCTTGACGCACACGATTGATCGATTTGTACAGATTATTTATTGAGAAAGTTACAGGAAGCGGCTGGCCAGTAATCACCTTCAACGTTTTCGGCGGTCAGGGAACTGAAAGCGGTGATGTTTTCGGATGTGTCATCTTATTCCTATGTATATATCTGCTTTCCAAGTATATTTATTGCGGCTCAAGTAGTGTACTTGTCATTAGTTTCTCACCAAGTAATGCGCGGTCAAATGAGAGGGATGGAGAACGCGTGTGATCGTGCAAAAACCTGTATTCTGTCAACAACACGCGTCTATCCGATGCCGCTTCGACTGGTTCTAGCAAGGTTCTGGTCACTTCATTATTCTCAGGACAGCGCCTTCTGGTTCCGAGCCTCATCACATTCACTTAATAGGCCTCACGGCTGGCAGGCATCAGCCTATCTCTTACGCCTCACGACTTTGAGGAGGGTTCCTTGCGTGTACGGAAGGTAAATTGACTTGCTGGCAGTCCTCGCCTCCATCTTGGCTTTCTACATTTCCTGTCTTTGCTGTATCATTACTCTTCAGCAACTTTGACGATGTTGGTAGTCGACACATCGAGCTCTTGCGATATTTGCTTGGATCCTTACAACTGGAAGGACCCAGAAAGGGTACCCCACCTCATTTCATGCGGTCACATCTTTTGCCGAAGGTCCGTTGTGTTTCTCTATAACTCTTACACCAGTAACGAATAATCATGCTTCTAGATGTCTGCACCGAGTTGTCCCAATGAAATGCCCCCTTTGTCGGAAGATGTTCTCATTCAGCGACATCTCAAGGCTGCTTGCTGAACCAATGTCAGAGATGCGTGTGGAACCGGAAGAAACGCCTGTTGAGCGACAAGAAGAAATCGATAAGAAAAGGAAATACAGTCTAATGAGGAAGCTGGTCTTGCTCTGCGACTCTGAAGAGGAGGATATTGCTGCTGTCAGAAAGGAAGTGGATTCCTGGTTGTGCGAGGCACCTGATGAAGGGGTGAGTGTGAAAAGACATCTCAAAGCGTTTTCTAATGCTTGCGCTCTTAGCATTGTCCGCTTCGAAAGACCGTTGAGATATTGGATCGGCTGCAGCATGCCAGAGATAGAAAGAAACGCGACAAGAGGGAAATCAAACACTTGCGAAAGAGTCTTTCTATATGGAAAGCTTTTGCCGAACAAAACTCCCCATCAGTGATGGAAGAGAAATACCAAGAGTGCGTTCCTCTATTTCTTTTGATTCAGAAATTTCTGTTCTTACTTACAGACATGTACAGTCTAATAAACCGGTACCAACAAGAGGTGAATCAACTTCGAGCAGAACTCGAATTAAGTCGGCAACATGGGAATCCACATGGGAAGCCGCGGAGGCACAAGAGTACCAATCCCCTACCCATACCTCCTCAAAGTGCTACGTACTCCGAACCAGCTGAATTCCGCGATTTACGGCAAACGCTTGAGGATTTGCATATAAATGAGAAGAACCAGAGACACAGGCCGAAACCCCCTCGAGCTGCGACGTACCCAACGCCAGCAATATGGAACCAGAATGTGAATATCAGACGAGACAAACAACCACACCCAGTATATGATAACTTGGACTATTGCGAGAGACGGCCGTATTCTCCTCTTCGACCCTCTCGACTCAGCCGTGAAATATTTGCTAGTGATGACGAAGCAGCGTACTTCACATGTCCTACTGGTACTAGGAGTCTCTGGTTGGATGAAGAAGACGAGGTGTTGTATCAAGGAGTCGGTCGGAATTATTGAGGGATAGATGCCCGTTTTCTTAAGGATTGGATCCTTTGCTTTGACAGCTGTGTAGCTATTTTATGACATTTAATATTATTGTGCGTACTTTTACCATCAACTATGATACGTAGTCCTGTATGCCTTTTCAATGATGATTTTTCGTTCATTTGCGCATGCCTCCAGGTTCTTTGTGCACATAGTCCGAGCATTGCGTTGCAATGAATTGGTATCGGATTTGGAGGTCGTGAGAAAATTTCAGTTCTAACGCGACCGCCGAGTCTGCAATAATTTGGTGAAAGTTAGTTGTTCGCAGTGCGCACATGTACGACTTTGATCGACTAACGTATTTGCGCATCGATTAGCTACGAGTTCATAACTTTCGCTACAATTTCACGTTTTCCTCTCCCGAACCTGACTAAAGCCTTGACCATTCGCCGTATGTTTTGTTTCGTATTCACGTCACCACTGAATTCTGACAGAACTGTAGTCACTTGTATGTTAAGCCCTGATGACTACAGCCCAGACTCCGCAGAAGAGTACGACTCTGACGAATATTCCCCTCTTGAACCCAACTTCCCCATTCTTTATAGTCGCGTCTCTGAAGCTACAGGAAGACAGATCATATCCTCGCGAAAGCTGACCCGCGGTCGATATCACGAAATCTTCATATTATCATCTTCGGATGGTTGGAGCTGTATTGCAAGATTTGCGCGGTGCACCCAATCAGAAGAGAAGATATTCAGTGAGGTCGCGACGATGCAATACGTCCGAGCTCACAGCACCATCCCTGTCCCGGAAATTTATCTGTTTGACGCATCATCTGAAAATGAAATTGGCATGCAGTACATTGTTATGCAGCGCATAGAAGGCAAACATCTGTATTCTATGTGGGATGATCTACCAATTGAGCATCAAAAGGCAGTTCTTGAAGAGATCGCCAGCGTTCTGACCAAGTTGTCAGACATCAAGTTTGATAAAATTGGGTCGTTGTCCAAGGACGGAACTGTGGGTCCATTGTTACGGGGACAGGGTATTCAAATAGATGGGGTAGACTCTGTCACCACCGTTTGCAGTGGTCCATTCATGACTAGTCAGGATTTCCTGATGTCGTTCCTCTCGTCGTATGCCTCGGAACCTCTATTAGAGGATGTTGTGGAAGCCGTGAAAGATGTCGTCAACCGATACTGCATATCCCATTCTGAAGCTTCTTTCATTCGTCCTCCATTTCGTCTCATTCATGCTGACTTTGACGGTCAGAACATGCTTTTCAGTGATCCTGCGCTCACCAATGGTGCACCTCCGATGCTTAAAGGGATTATCGACTGGGAATATGCATACGTTGGTCCTCTCTATTTCCTCTACGAATATCCCATTTTCGTGCAAGACGTCTCCTGGTCCAAAGAATATTACGCTAGAAACCTTGTTCTTCGACAACATTTTGTTCGTGCTTTACAGCAGAAGTTTTCGCCAGACTCGGAACAATGGGAGGAAGTCAAGCAGTGTTTTCCGGCTGCAAAATGTTCCACTATGAACGAGTACAATCGTCTGCTGATGGCTGGTTATGACTGGGACTTGGAGACACTGAAGCGTTCCCTAGAAGAGTATGTTAAGGGAGAACGGGAAGGGACAGGAAAGCCGTATACAGGAAGGATGGACTGGACACCGGATGGCGAGGTTTAAAGCTAAAAGGATTGTGCTTCAAGCACCAACCCGGTCAATGACATGGCTTTGAATGGTCCTGAGACAGCTGAGGTCGTTCAGACATTGGAATGTCATTGGGCCAGCTGTAGATCTTGTCCTGAGTGAGTATGTGGCTTTTTTGCCACTGAAAACCACCCTGCTGGCCGGTATATTAAAGATGCAAAAAACCCTCCGGGAGTCAGAAAGTGAGGACTACGGTCCCGGATATATTTACACGCATAATAACCTTTATACGCCTAATTTATCCTACACTATATCGCTGACGCGTCCATGCCGATTATCCCTAGTAGTATTCATATAATGACACTTGGAAGTACGGCTTTAGTCCAAGCTTCCATGAATCTATTTCGACTTTCTCTCACTCTGAATTCTAAATCTACCCTTCTCCAAAGTTGCTCAAGAACATTCAGCAATGCAGCCGTCCGAATGCAAGAAACAACTAGCATTGCAGGAACCGCTCCGCCCTATCGCTGTTATGTTTTCCTCCATTCCTCCATATCACCTTCGGCATTTCCAGCAAAGCTGACGACACCATTTCAACGTGCCCTTCAGGCCAAGGCTTTACAATGGGGTGGATTCGTCAACTGGGTATCTTACCTGAACGAACGCACTGGTGTTGACCCGACGCAGTATGCAGAAGGACCTCATTCCGCAACGGCCTTCACCATGTTCGGAGAACGTATAGAAATTCCTTCTCTATCAATGGACAACATAGACAATGTAAATGAAGACCTGAAAAGACGTGTCGAAGCTAGGTCTACTCTTGCTTCAGAACCCGACGAAACTCATTTGTTCGTGTGTACGCATATGGCTCGGGACTGTAGATGCGGGGAGAAGGGTGGAGATTTTGTCAGGGAATTGCGGGAAGAGGTGGAAAGGCGTGTTGCTATTGAACCTACGGGACCATACAGTCGAATTAGAATTGGAGAAGTAGCTCATGTTGGACAGCATCAGTGCGTGTGCGAGTAGATATTTCTTTTCTTCGACATCGACGCCCTCCTTAGATACGCAGCAAACCTTCTGGTATACCCTCAAGGAGACTGGTGCGTATGCCATACCATTCTGGTGATCCACAATACTGACAAGTAGCGATCAGGCTTGGCCTTTTGACTGCTCAAGATGTACCCAAGACGCTAGACTGGATCATTGAAAGTTCGTCAAACAAACACGCTCCGATACCCAAAGACCATTGGCGTGGACGTATGGGATTATCAAAGGAGGAACAACTAGCTTTAATTAGTTCGCAATAGACGCTACATTGCACTTCTTATCGTTCATAAAGCTTTGCCCATCGATTCAACGACTACATTCCACCCATCTTTCGGAAAACCTGGTGCATTGCCTTCACTCTCATCCCAACCTTCCGCCATCATCGCGACACCGTACAAGAGCGCACCAGACCCAGGGAAATATGGCGTTGGAACTCGAACGCCTCCTATTGGCATTCCTACGTCGTCAAATTCAAATAGTGGATGCAAAAGCCATTCTATTGCCTGCTCAGTTTCGCCATTACGCGCCGCAGACATTGCAAGCATTGGAAAGTCCCAACTGAAGACCACCAGTCAGATAAGATGACAAAGATGAAAGCAGTGAGCGTACCCCCAACAGTTTGATATATTCCAACTCGTCCACACTTTTTCGGCCGTTGCTTTTGCGATTGTCAAGTTGACATCCTCAGTCTGCGGCAACCATCCATACAGCCCGACTAACGCTGGATGATCATTGATAAAGTCTGGATCCGTCCAAAAGTCAGTTTCCAGTCCCTCGTACACTTTGTAAAAAGTGCCATTGTCGGTCTGTTCCAGCGGTAGTTGAGCAAGACTGTTCTTCACATCAGTCCAGTTGCTTGGTATCTCCTTTCCTAGTTCCCTCATCCACGTCTCAGCAAATCCGAGTCCAAGCTTCCAATATGCCAGCTCAAAGGCTGGATTTTGCGTGATGTTGGGATTTGTATCCTCGCTGACAACATACATAGGCGGTCCCAAATCGTAAACACTCGTGCTCTCGTTCCACCACGCAAATGCTGACATCCAATTCGCTGTTTCCCGAACGACGTCTTCCCATTTCTCCAAGACAGCCGTTTTCTCCTCGTCTGTAGAGGCACTACGCAACTCGTACATCGCAAATACCAGCGGATGAGGTTGCTGCCAGATGAGGAGGTTATTGATTTCTCCTGGTGAAGACCGACCTGAAGGATCTGTCATTTTGGGCCAGCGGGCACCGGAGGACCAGCCTTGTTGGACTTGAGCACGAGCGAGAGAGGAAGGGAGGAATCGAGAGTAGATAGAAGAGGAACGAGAGAGGATGTCCCAGTTGTTCCAGAGGGCCCAATGGCAGGAGTGCCAAAAGAACATTTCCATATGGAATTTTCTGCAGTAACCGCTTTAGTACAGGGTGGACTTGTGAGACAGAGGTGTCTTACCCGTACTATGCAGATGCGAAATTAACTCTGAGGTGAGTTTGTAGAAACTGGTTAAGTCAGTTGCTTGACTCACCCAACCGTCGTTTACTAGTCCAGACTACCAAGACCCAAGCGATCAAAAACCAAGACCTGTACATTAAATTGCGACAATACGCACCTCTTGGGGCGGAGAATCCCCTGCCTCGTTGACTCGCATCAAATACCGAGACAAGATTATCCTTCTTTGCAGCTCGTCGGCTCTAGCGTGTGTCGAATTTGTGAATACATCGACAAATCCACTGTTAGTCCAATACTCTTCCCAAGCTGACGTTGAAGATTCCTCGACCTCTGCCGGGCTAGGAATTGTCGCTGGTGCGCGGTCCAAAGTTGTAAAGGTTGCGCTGAAAGAGAATGTGTCGGAAGTTGGGGAGCTAGGAAGAATGGTGTACCGATGCAAAGAAGGAGAATCACGAGTGATATTGAAGCTGTCGCCCCCCAGGGACGTGAGGAATGTAGATTCGACGAGTTCATGTGTAATTTGAGCTTGGACACCTCCATCGAGACTCGTAGATAATGTCGTTGTATGGTTGGATGGAAAATCGAAGGAACCGACAAATGGTGCACTAAATTTCGATGAACCGTCATTCCAGGGAAAGTCTAGGAAGATTCCTAGTCTACCATTCGCGAGCAGCGTTGATTTTACGCTCACGCCCACCGTGTCAGTTTCCTGACCTGACGTGACATTCACATTGATTTGCTCCCCGTCAAACACAAACGAACTCGACATCTTTCCTGTCCATAAATCCAATCCCTGGTTCGTCTCGCTCAAGTCCGCCTCTGAGACATTAAGAACGTTTCCCTCCTGATCTCTGAACAAGAGCCCTATCCTTCCAAGGTTCACCCGATTGGGGTTTGCAGTCAACCACTGCTCCAGCGCAGGATCATTGGAGCCAAAGTCATACTCGACTGGTCTACCATGATTCAACCAGCTAATCCCGTGGTAGTTTGCGATATCTTTGAGCGTTTTCCCTGCAGGAAGAGTATCGTTTTTCCAACCCCAAGAAGACATGATAGCGAACGGTTGAAAGGTTTGTAGACCCGTCACGTCTGCACCAAAGGCGAAAAAGCCATTACCGACTTGCATAGGCGTGGTCGGGCTGGAAGCATTTCGAGTAGGGTTGTACCGAGAGACGACGGAATGGCGGTCAATAGCGCAAGTAATTGGTTGAAGGAAGCTGAAGAGGATGATGAGAGACGCGAAGGGGATGCCATGCCAGTACATGGCGAAAGAGGGGAGTTCAAGTTATACTTGATGATTAGTAGCCTTTTTTTGTGGATTGGAGCCATGATATATATACGGGTCGAAGTCATTGCAGCAGATCATGGGTGAAGCTTTGGCAATTGACCGGGCCGCGTCGGCGTTCTTGACGGTGACAGGCTCTCCGAGAGTAGATAAAAGATAGTCTACCTGCTGATATCTCTGCACTGAAAATGGTGTCAGAAGAGCAAGATACTGTAGCTGAAATTTCGAGAGGAACGAAGCATAAGTTTGAGTATGACGTAATTCAAACAGTTCATTCTCATCTAACTAAATACACAAATACCAATACATAAAATCACTCTACCGGTGGTGATTTTTCGAGTCGTGACCGTCATGAAAACTACGGATAACTGCTACATCAAAGCAAAGTGAGGAAAGATCAAAAAAAAGAGTGAGGATTCAGAAATTCAAGTCGACGAGCTCGCTTCTATAATTTCCTGACGGGGATTCTTCTCCACGTCCGGGCTCGTTTCACTGTTAAACGAGTCGTCTTGGTTGGCAGCGGTCTCACATTCTGTCGAAGGAACGTTGGGAACGAAAGCCCAGCTGATGGAAATGAGGACGCGGAGGCCAACACCAACTGCGAGTACACCCGGCGAACCGATCTTTGCGGCAATCGTTCGAGCAATGATGCCGCCTGTGCAAATCGAATTAGCAGGTGTATCTCGACGCATATGAAAAAAAACAACATACCGAGAAACACGCTTGCGATACCGGAGATTCGTTGATCACGAGCAGTATCAAGACGACTCAAGGAAAACAGAGCATCGACGCCCATGAGCTCGCACCAAGTAGTGGTTAGAGGTACTGCAATGTCTACATCAGTGGCAAGATGGAAAGCATCGCTATCGTACTTACACGTCGCTCCAGAAGGAGTTTTTAACCGCAAACTCGTCAGACCCTGCATGCCCATGCTAGCGGACATGAAGCATAAACACACGAACGAAACAAGGTCACTCCATGCGGGTCCCCTGACGAAACTGGCAAAAGAAGAAAACTTTAGCTATATTTGGTCTCTAAATTAAGGAAAGACGTTACCGTTCATCAGATATACCGGGATAACCTTGGCCACTTTGCCATATTGATATCGCGGCTGCCATTGTAAACAGGGCTTGAAGAAAGGTTCCAATGATCATCCAGCCACGCGTCTGTGCTCCCAAGAGATTGCCACCAAACCGTGCTATCAGGGCACCGAAGACGAAGCTCAAGAGAGAGGCCAGAGCTTGACGATCGGCCAACAAGAACCCTGTTCGTTCTCCTTCCCATAGTCGTGCTACCGCAATGGCCAGTTGAGTTGTGTTACCTGATTGGAATCCACACCAAACAAATGTCGAACTAAACGAGACGGTGTTCCTGTTCGGGTACATCAGAAATTTGGATCGCTAGTGATCAAGGAACCCCTTACATGAACCCAGACATGAAATAATATGCGTTCATTGGGATGGTGCACAAAGAACTAGATATGTCCAGTTCCCCCCGCCAAAATTCAGCAGACGAAGGGGAAGGAAGGCGTTGTCGTCGTTGTACATCAGTTAGGGTTGGTTCAGGCGAGCTCGAGCGACGAGAAGAAAAGGTTTTAAGCCTGTATGGCATGATGTTAAAAAGTGGGGTAGGGGACGAAGGAAGGGAAATTGAAGGAAGCGATTTATGTAGTTGTGCTCACTGTTAATGTCCAATTTTTTGGTGCTTCCTCGATCGGGAAAAGGACTGTTTTAGATCGCCAAGGAGTGGCGCAAATTGCACAGCTTTGGCAATTCTCTGAAAAGGTATTGCGATTTGCTTATCCGCCGTCGCCTGTGCGATGTGACTGAGATAAAGCCGGGATGATGCTCGTAGTCCTTTGCTAATGGCACGCAGTAATTGTGCGACGCGACGGAAAATCGTGACGCAAAACTGAGACTTGCAAGTCAGGTATCGATCAAGGAAGTGCAAGTCGTGGATCCTGTGCTGGTCCGCCCTCTCCCTCGACACTGATCCTACGGGCTAAAACAGGACTAACAAAAAAAGGAGATGAATTGACGACATTCCGAACTTGTTTCTCCAACATTTGCGAAGCCTTGGCACAACGTTAGACGAGACCGGAAAAAACGGAATTGTGTCTTGAATGAAGCTTGCTAACAGCTTTACAAGACGGAACTAGCTCTGTGACGGTTAAATTGACAGCGATTGAAAGGCCAAGCAAGGCTTTGTACAGTTCTCGAGTTATGATATATAGTCATAAACATTAAGAACTCAATGCTTGGCCGTCGTTTCAGGAAAGGCGAAGGGTTAATTCACCCTGTACCAGGATGCCCATGAACATGTTAACGAAATACCGCAGTTTTGAATGCGATCTTGGCGTTGAAAGATAAGGGTGATATGTATGAGTGAAGCGGCCGCGGCGCTGCTTGTTTTCGACAAAGTAAAGGCAATAGGGCAGCGAATTTTTAGGCTCGGATGCATTAATATATATCTTGTATTGTGGGTGGGCCCTTCAAAAATCCCACTGCAGATGCGCCCCAATGATCAGCATAAAGTCTAGCTTTTTAGACAGGGATAGGAACAGTGACTCTGCTGAGGAGAGGCGATCACGGTGAAGAGTACTTTGAGTCACGTGGGACAAACGCGTCTGACAGATTGTCACTGTCAGAGATTGTCAGTGGTCGAAACTGACCAGCTACCACAGTGACATACTTTATCATGCATCGAGTTCCTCGAGACGTACAAGAATTCTTAGAAGGATACCTAGATGGCTCCAACAACAAATCTCTCAAAGCGAACCTCGAATTTTACAGCAACCTTAGACGGTGTCGTCCGGACAACCTCCTGATAGACGAGATTCTTGAGCAGTACGCCTCTTAAACCTTTCTTTTTTATTTGACTCTGATACTTGTTCCAGATGGCAAGGCGAGTACGATATCCTCGAGTCACGCCATGGTTTTATTCAATGGTTGTAGGTCAGCTCTTTTATAGAACATATCGTCCATGAGTGAAAATTTCCTCTCGGACAGATTTCCTATTCGCGAACATGGCATGAACTTTCAGTCTCAACCCCTTCAACCCCACGAACTAGAGAGCATGAAGTCTGACTCAACGATCATCCAGCGATTAATCGAATCCTACAAACTCATGTTGGACTTCTATGGCATGCAACTGTTGGATGAAGAAACCGGAGAACTGGGTAGACCAAGTCCACCTCGTCGGTACGCCCCGAGGTACAAGAATCTTCTTCGTGAGTGAATGTCGTCCTCTGGTATAAACCATTCGCCAATGAGATCGTATAGGTTCGACTCACAACAACCTCCGTATCTCTCGTATCCTCAAGTGTCTGTCCGAATTTGGCCTAGAGCGATTTAACGCCGGTTTTTTGCTATATATCCTCACCGAACAATCCGAGTCAAAGGAACTGAAATCCAGCGCTTTATGCGGATCTATGGATCGCTGGTGGGCAAATTGTATCCGGAACAACGAGGAACGAATTTGGATTGCTGAGAAGATTGCGCTTGTGCGTGCTGGCGATGGATATGTGTTCACGAAAGAAATGTACAAGGATGCGCTGGACAGGAGGAGGAAGACAGGCGGCTTAGCTGAGTATAGAGCTGATCCAGAGCCAAGTGAAGATGCTGAGAACAAGGCGGGCAAAGAGACAGAGTAAGGTTTAGAAGTGAGACTGCGATGTCTTGTAAGGTCTGTATTTTCGCTATGATATGTTGTACTTAAATTTCTGACCTCTATCGGCAGGTTATGTATCACAGTTGTAATATAGCACCGTCAATAGATCTGAAATTTCTGATCTCAAATTATTATGCGACAACATTGATAGACGGTCCGGCGAGTCATTTCTGCCCGTACTGGCCCTACTTTCTGTCGAAATCGAAGAACAGCAGTCTTGGGAAAACATACATTTACTCACTAGTCTTCAGATCTGTCATACTGAACGAATTTGATTCTTGTAGCAATTTCCGGAGTGTTGGGCATGCCTCATGCTACTTGCCGCGTTTTCCGACCACAGATTCCTATTTCGTCCTCCTCGGATAAAGACTTTGTCGTAATAGGGCACTGGCAGTTTCGTTTTAAACGATTTCCTGTCTTGTCGATTGCCGTTTTGACGTGGTAGACAGTGGATATGTCGCCGAATCGTGCACTTCAGTCTTTCTTTTTTTTGCACTGTTTTCTCGGTTTCGACAAGTTTACATGCCGGAGACATTCTGTTATGGCAGGCATGGGACAATGTTCAATCTCAGTCAAAGGGAGATCGCGATTGTGATTCTTCGAAGCAAAATTCAGTGAACATGCGTTTTCAGCGTGTTCCGTCATCCACGCATCTGGTCATACGATATTTTAAGACCAGGAGGCGCTTACCTTGTAACTAGTCCCTTCACTTGAACTGTAAATTGACACACTTCATTCATCCAAGGCCAAATCGTACTCCAGTATGACGGTGATAGCTATGTCAAGCTCATCCTTATAGGGTCTGAAGTTTGTAAAGTATTTGATGTATCATTTAGGGGCCTTCTTTGTCTCAATGACAGTCAATTGAGAAGAGATATCGATGTGAATATGAAAGAAGTCTTGCACTACATCTGAGCTTGAACAGAGAAGACACTAGTTGGTCAAGCCAGCTCAGATGGTCTGGAGCAGTCATGTGACACTTGGACGCGTTTCTTCTTAGCCATTCTCTCGGATTACTTCTTCCTCTGTGGTAGAGCTTGGCTCCTACTCATCTAATGTCAACACTCAAGTAATTCACCAATGATTTCTATGTAAGTTGGTGGATACATCTTCTGCCAACAAACTCGCTTCTGAATCGTACTCCAGCCTCAGAATGCCTAGACCATTGATACTCTTCTGAATAGTATATGTTTGATAGTCATCCGGTCCGACAAACGTCTTTTGAACCATCGGCATTCTTATCTCTCAAGGGCGCTTCGAACTGGAGATTGGAGGTCGGCGCACGCCTCGAGCTCTATTGTATCGATCATGGGAACAATGCATGAGTGGCGGCATCTTGAGTTCAATACCCGAAGATTGATATTGGTTCAGTTCTGTCCAAGTCCTGTTCACCCTACAAAGATCGTGGCCACGTGTTGGGGGTGAAGGGTGCCCCGGAATTGGACCTGTCTTCCACATACATATACCTTGTGGTGCATCATGTTCTGTACATGCCAGTCTTCTGGTACATTGCTACTCACTATCTCCCGACCCCGACCATTCCTTTATGCTTTGCCTCGCGTCCGACTCCTCTTGCGACGTGTGTTTGGATGCTTTTGACAACGATCTCAAAGTGCCATGCGTATTGGACTGTGGACATGTATTCTGCTTGAGGTAAGTGCGTCACTTGAGGCTCAAAGACACCTTTCTTACTATGTTCTGTAGTTGCATCACCCGGGTCGATCCCCTGGTGTGCCCTTTGTGTCGTGACGAGTTTGACCCACATCGCTTTATCAAGATGTATGGTGTCCAGTTACCAACAGCAACTACTCCTCTGCATTCTGACAGTGATGTTGGAAACATTCGCAAGGCTATCAGCGACGTAATAAATCTGGGTACAAGACAGACAGAGGTACAGCGACTCGTAGCGGGCTGCAAAACGTTTGTCCGGCGGCATGGCCAGGTATGCCAGATGTCAGTATATTCAGATCGCTGTCTTATGTGTTATGCTCAGGAATACGAGGACCTACGGAACTGCTGCCATCTGTTAATGTATCTTTGCAACGTGCAGACCAAATCAAACGAGAATGTGAAATCGTTCGAGGAGAAGATGGCCAAGTCACAGGCAAGTGAAGGTGACTTGAGGTGCAAACTGAACGACGCGCAGGCGTCCGTGATCGATCTACTCCGGTGAGTTCATGACTGTCATTCCGGAAAATACTTAATACTGATGTTCTATACAGAGAAGTGCGTAGTAGTTTTTACCATAACCGTTCAGATTCTAATCTATCCGCAGTCTAGAGTCCAGAAAGAAGAAATCGAGGACCTTCGACGCAAATTGGCTTGTCTAACCACTTGGGACGAAGATCCTCGGCCTTCTCGCTTTCAGCAAGGTTCAGCTGAGAACCGGCTTCTACATTCAAGGTCACCAAGGGATGCCATACCACTCACAATGTCCCCTGTGTCGGAGCTCGCAAGTTTTAATTCTCCTACAGTAGACGGGGAAGAATTGGCAGAACAGGATGTTACACCCCAAGATGCAGTGGAGGCTACTGGACTACATCGAGAACCTACATATAGCAATTCGCTCGAAGTGCCTCGCGCTCCCATTACGCAGCCCTCTCCATATGAGGAAGCCATATCGATTCTCGACACCCCTATGCCCAGTACAAGTCTTGGCTTACTGTCGAGAACGGCGCCTAAAGATGAATCACTAGGATCTCATTTCCGTCTATCGACCAATCAAACGCGCTCTCGGAGACTCCATGAACTTCTTTCCGACGATAGGCCTTCGAGCTTGCCTGCCCTCCCAGTATCTGCGTCTACACTAGAACGAGACCGACTCCAAGAGGAGTCCAGATCTTACAGAAAGAAGCGGGACAAGAGACATGAAAAGAAACAAGAGGTCGATACGCGACCTTCCGAGTCTCATACCTTTTCAACCTCTCCTCGGAAGGAAACTCTGATACAAGAGATAGCGAGTAGCCCTGTTCGATGGGAAACCTCGTCATGCGACTATTTCCCTATATCACATCAGTGGCACTCTGTTCCCTCCAATTCCGCTTTGTTTTCTCATGCTCCACCTGAGGCATCCCAATCATATACTGCACCTCGTGAAGGGAGATCTTCTCGACGAAGCTCCAAGTCCAAAGATGTTCGTCAGGTGCATCGACACCATTTCGATTGGGTTGATACACACACCCCAGGCACTGGCAGCGTGGACGTTCAGCGTGTTCATCGCCATTCCACTGATGGAAGTGGCAGTATGCCCCACTATGCATTTGCGTGAGCTTGACGTTTGCGTATCTTCCCTCATAGACATGACGTCGACGTCTCAGTTTTTATGTTCTCTGACATGCGTGTATTGTTTTTATTAAAGAAATCCCCCTGTGCACTACCGGACTCGCAATATCACTGTTCATATTTGTATTACCATCGTTATTGTACAAACATCGAGATACTTACTGTACTTGTAGAAATTTTGTATGTACCATCTATGATATTAGAATCTTTTTGCTGGCGTTGTCCATTGCCACTGTTCTGTTCAGACTGCTTAGTCAGGTTCAAAGTTTTCCTGCTTCTATCTCGAGATTCGGTACGCTGCTTTGATTTCTGGTCCTATACGATGAGGTTTGCCGCGGGATCGCATCGAATTGCACGGGGATTTTCAAGTGCAGATCAAAATCGTGATAGGACGGTCTGACTATCGTGATTTTCATAACGACATGTCAAGGCAAGGTGAACAACATTTCCCAGTTGATTTGACGTGTTCTGTCAGTCTCTGCTCGATGCTAATCAGACTGAGACAGACTAAAAATACCTCCCGTCGGAATAGGTTCCTGGGAACACATTTCAATGACATGTTCGGCATGTATTGCGTGTCTGCATGAACCCATGCTTTGCCGCCCACTCGTCACCGACCAGCAGGTACCGAGGGTACACGAAACTAGAGTTTGAGTCACTCTGACTCAGACTGACCTTGAAGATGCTTTCCAACCCGTTCAATCCTCCTCCTGCACCCCCGGCGTTTGGTTCTGGGAAAGTATTACCAGAATACAGTGCTTCGTAAGTTCAAGCGCTCGGTGCCAGTAATGTAATCAATCTGATTCGCTGTTCTCCAAGATATCTGTCCCGCCTGGTGTTTCAGTGGTTAGGTCCTTTTCTGAATGTTGGGTTTTCGAGACCTTTGGAAAAAGAAGGTGCGTTGGTTGCAATTTCAAAGTTTTCTTGATCTTAGACATGGTGTAGACCTTTGGGAGCTTCCTCCTGATCGCCTCACTGCCCAATTGTCGGACCGATTGGAACACAACTTCTTTTCCCGGTGTCCTCCCGAGCAAAGGCCATGGCATTTACGAGAAAAGCTACGACGAGTTAACGAACCTATAGACGACACACCATCCGCAAGTGTGGATGAAAAAGTCGATAGTCCGAAGGAGATAGAAAAATCTAATAAAGAAAAGCCGGAACGGACATGTTTTGGTCGGAAGCGGGCCGAAAAGAAACCGAAAGCAAAATACGATTCCTCCTTGGTCAAGGCATTATTCGTCACGTTCAAAACCCGTTGGTTACTCTCGGGTGCGCTCAAATTTTGTGCAGGTGCGCAATCTGATACATGCCTGAAATATGAGTTTATTCTGTCCTTATCCGACAGATACCCTGAAGACTACCACTCCATTGGTCAACAAGGTCTTACTTACCTGGCTCACAGAATCATACATCTACTCTCGACTCACTGATGAGGAGCGAGGCTCTGGTTCCATTTCTCGTCCTCGAGGGATTGGATATGGTATTGGTATTGGATTTGCTATCTTTGCAATGCAGGGTGAGTACGTCACGCAAAACGATTCTGACACTGATTCTAAATATCTCCACACTTAAAGAGGTTGCTAGTCTTGTTAGTCCACTTTTCCATTATCGCGTTCTGTCTTGTTGAATCCTTCAATAGATGACCAATCATTATATGCAAAGTACGTCTCGACACGCTTTGTCAGTCTCACCTTACACTCATGCCCGGCTCCAGTTACTTTGACGAATGGGTTGGCGATCAGGACCGGAGTAGGATAAGTCTTCTTCTGACAAAATAAACCTGACTAGAATCCTCTAGTTGATTGGAAACATATTCCGCAAGTCACTTCGCCTTTCTGGCCGCTCAAAGACGGAGCATAGCGTCGGAAAAATCACAACTATGATCTCAACGGATGCTACCAGGCTGGACCTTTTCTCCTCTTACGTCCATAAGTACACGACCTAGATATTCTTTTCCACATTCGCGAAGCTAATTCATGCGTAGTGTTTGGATTGCTCCCATACAGGTATTTCACTTCTTCTGTAGCTCGGCATGAGGACAAGCTCAACATCTGTTCAGATTATCATTGGCATCGGTCTTCTTATCGGTCAGTTAGGATACTCGGCACTTGTAGGCCTCGGGGTGAGATCTTTATTCGGTGTCGCTTCACCTTTCCTAACTTGGAGTGCTATCAGGTCCTCGTTCTCGGTTTTCCAATCCAACTGATACTAATCCGAATCATGTTCAAACAACGAAGGAAGGGTGTCAAGATTACAGACTCCCGGGTACGCATGACGACAGAAGTATGTTAACTTGGGACTTGTAGATGCACTCTGATGTCCAATCTGAAACATTCAGGTTTTGCAAGGTGTTCGTTTGATCAAGTCTTATGCATGGGAAGAATTCTATACTTCACAAGTCCAGAATATCAGAAAAAGGGAAATCCGGACTGTCAGAACAATAGCGTGAGCACTGTCCCTCATAGTCTTGGTTGCATGCTTCCTGGTGCTGATGTTTTTGTCTACATATAGATTGGCGCGTTCCGTCGCTGTAGCTTTCATATCATTCATTCCTATCCTTGCCTCTGTCTTGTCGTTTGTGAGCACAGCTGTTTCACCATCAATAAGTTGGCCGCTAATGCAAATACAGATCACATATTCTTTGAGTGGACACGAGCTCAATGTCGCTGTTATATTTACTTCACTTCAATTTTTCAACGTAGGTTTGTTTTGCATGTTCAGGAATAAGGAACTAAGTCTTGTCGTGATAGATCATTCGCACGCCGATGATCCTTTTGCCCATAGTTTTAAACTCGATGTCTGACGCTTTGGTTGCCCTGGGTCGCATCCAGTCTTTCCTTGCTGCAGAAGAACTTGCCGAGCCATATAAAGTTGACTATGAACTGAAACATGCGGTTGAAGTCGATGGTGATTTTACTTGGGAAACTGCAGGGAAGATAGAAGAGTCTAAATTTTCTCGTGGATCTGGTGCAGGTGCAGGGCGTGGTGGTAGAAGTGGTCGTGGGGGCAGCTCAAATAGAGGCCGGAATAAAGGTGGTGTACTTCCGGTTAACGCAACAATTACAGCACAATCGCAACCCAAGGCAGAAGAGAAGCCTTTTGAGCTGAAAGACCTCAAATTTACCATTCCAAAGGGATCCTTTGTTGCCATCGTAGGCCGTGTAGGATCAGGCAAGGTGCGTTTGGTTTCACGTCAGTCACGGTAAAGGTTTTGATAGTCTAATATTGCAAGAGCTCGATTCTTCAAGGTCAGTCTTCTAAGTCCTGACATTACGTTCTGCTGGGTCCTGACGAACAACTACATCAGCTTTGATTGGAGAGATGAGAAGAACCAGAGGAGCAGTGACCTTTGGAGGATCATGTGCCTATGTGCCGCAGACACCATGGATCCGGAATGCCACTCTGAAGGATAACGTCTTATTCGGCCAGGAGGAAGATGAAGAAAGGTGAGGCAGTACCACCAAGTATAGGTTTGACGCTCACGTAATCCAGGTTGAATGAAGTAATTCGTGCCTGCAACTTGGAACGAGATTTGGACATCCTGCCTCAGAGGGAACTTACTGAAATTGGGGAAAAGGGGATAAATCTTAGCGGTATGAAACACTTTCCTCTGCATCGGCCTTTGTTGACTAAACTTGACTACTCAGGAGGGCAAAAGGTTTGTGTTAATCAGTCTTACCACTGCACTTCTGCTCAACCTTATGCTAGGCGCGCGTATCGTTGGCTCGTGCAGCGTACTCCACCAGTGATACGGTTCTTCTTGACGACCCGTTATCTGCGGTAGACTCCCATGTCGGCAAATCAATATTGGATAATTGCTTGCTGAATGGTCCCCTGGCCGACAGGACGAGGATCTTATGTACACACGCTCTGCATGTCCTTGACAAAACGGATTACATTTTCATTGTCGACAGCGGAAAGATCAAAGAACAAGGGACATACAAGGTTTTTAAGTCGGTATCTCAAACTTGCATACGCTGACTTTTGCCCAGGACCTCATGGCAAGTAGTGTTCTGTTTTCACGCCTTATGGAGGAGTATGGGAGTCAGGAGCGGGAAAAAGAGACCGACACCGAAAAGCCTGAGGGTTTAGAAGGCAAAGTCTCTGCCGATGACAAAAAGACTGAGAAAAAGGTACCTGCACTTATGCAACAAGAAGAACGTAATACTGGGGCTGTCAGCTGGACTACATACAGGAAATACCTCCAGTTTGCTGGTGGTATAACTTGGGGTCCATTCATCCTGTTGCTCTTAATCTTGGGGCAAGTGTCACAAGGTCGGTCTTATGGCTTTTATCATCGCTTTCAATAGTGTTGAATCGGATTTCAGTGGGCAACACCTTATTTTTGGGCTTCTGGACAGGAGAGACCATCCCCGGATTCCAACAGGGTCAGTACATGGGAGTCTATGCCGGACTTGGTGCGTGGCATTTTGTTTTTTCCACAGCCTCTCCCAATATCTGCATTTCGTCAAGGGGTATCCCAGGCTTTCTTTCAGTTCCTTTTAACGTTTACCTTTGCGTACGGATTTTCTTGGACATATGACTTGCGCGCGCGCTGACGCTTTGTAGCTATGTCAACCTAAATGCCAGCTTCAAGCTTTTTCGTACGGCTTTTATGCATGTTTTACGGTCCCCCGTATCCTTCTTTGATACAACACCAATGGGTATGGGTACTAATGATCCAGATTACGAATAGGAATGCTCACCTTTTTCAGGAAGGATTTTGTCTCGGCTCTCCAAAGATCAGGACACTCTTGACTCGCAAATATCGATGACGCTTATGCAGGTTGGACCAACTTAATTGTTGCTGTGCGGTTCCTGACTAACTTTTTTTTGCAGCTTTTGACCCAATTTAGCACCATTCTTGGAACTATTGCTCTCGTTTTCTACGTCTTCCCGTACCTGGGCCTGATTTTCGTTCCACTATCGGTGTTATATTATCTAGTACAAGCGTACTATCGACGTACTTCGGTTGAGACCAAACGTTTGGATTCCTTAATGCGATCAGCCCTTTACAGTTCATATTCAGGTCCGTGCAGACACATTTTCCGCTCACTTACGGTCAATCACGCCAAGAACAGAAACCCTCACTGGATTGTCGACGATTAGAGCATATCGTGAACAAGTTAGGCCAATAAAGTATGAGTTATCATGCAGCTTAATCATTGTTTTTTCCAGCCTCGCGCTGTTAGGGATGCTCAAACCGGTCTCGATATGGAGAATAGAGCGTACTACATGACGATTTCTATTCAAAGATGGCTAGCAATCCGACTCGGCAAGTGATTTCCGACCTGTGTTATACGTCTACTTATGTCCCCATACTCTAGATGTCTTCGGTAATATCATCATTCTTGGAATCACTTTATTCGCTTCTGGCTTCAGGACGTCTGCTAATCCTTCCAACATTGGTGTTGTCTTGACGTACACTTTGAGCAGTCAGTATTCCATTCCTGAAACATAACTACCTGAACTCACGACCTGTCAGTTACTCAGTTGTTCTGTAAGCTTTCATCATATTTACATTGTTCGATTTTCGGGACTGACATACCCTATCAGCCGATATGGTTTCTATGATCGCCCAAAATGAGCAGGTAACGCTATATTTGTTTGAATGAAAGAGATTTTGAGTGACATCTCTCCGTGATCAGAATATGAATGCTGTTGAGAGGATACTTGTCTACTCCGAACTGCCATCAGAAGGAGAAGCCACTAGCTCTAATGATCCGCCTGCGTCTTGGCCGGAAAAAGGCGCAGTATCCTTCAGCGATGTTGAATTGACGTACCGTCCAGGTTTGCCTCTTGTCCTGAAGGGTATCAGTTTCCACGTCAATGCTGGTGAAAAGGTACAAGCTAGCTCGATAACAATACTGTCACTCGCTCAGATTAAGGAATTTTCTAGATTGGAATAGTAGGGAGAACTGGAGCTGGTATTTTTTTTCCAAGTTTGTCTGCTACCTATGTATTAACCCGTGCCAAGGCAAGAGTTCACTCGTCCAAGCATTATTACGGTATGTCCAGCGTCTCCTTTCTTTCTAGGCTGTCCATTTACGATTTACTCAGCTTGGTGGAGATCCAAGCGGGGAAGATCGAAATTGACGGCGTTAATACACGGAACATTGGCTTGGATACTCTTAGAGGTAGATTGGCACTAGTTCCCCAAGATAACATATTGTTCCTTGGGACACTGCGTGAAAACCTGTGAGTTTCTCGTCGAACATTCCGCACTTCTAGTTTATGGAGCTCGGACCAGGGATCCTTTGGGGACACGCACAGATGCCGAACTCATTTCCTTGTTGCAAAGGGCATGGTTACTTCCCCGTGAAGGTCCCGTAGATCCTGTAGTTGAGGCCAAATTCAGCCTCGACTCTACAGTAGGTGATGAAGGTAGGATATAATCGGATTAACAATCACCTGTATTGAGCTCCCTTATTAGGATCTAACTTCAGTGCTGGGGAAAAGCAGCTACTGGCGCTATGCCGGGCGCTTGTGAAGAATAGTCGGATTATTATTTTGGTGTGTAATTTCGCTACCTTTTGGTACCAAGGTTACTCAAAATCCTTTTTGTAGGATGAAGCCACTAGTAGTGTAGACGTGGAGACGGACGCGAAGATACAGAGCACAATTCAAACCGAATTTGCTAGTTCTACTCTGCTATGTATTGCACATCGTTTAAACACCATTGGTATAGCTTGCTCTTCTAGTCATCGGAGTTGTAGTTCTAACTGGACCACGCAGCTTACTATGATCGCATAATCGTGATGGACGCAGGCAAAGTTGCGGAATTCGATACAGTGCTTACTCTTTACGACAGGGAGGACTCGATCTTCAGGTCACTGTGCGACGAGGCCAACCTGTCAAGATCTGATATTCTTCGAATTAGAGCAAGTCACGGAGAGACAGTCAGAGAATCTCAGTAAACTCACGATTGTGCACGATAAACGGATGACCAACACTTATATTTATGGCCTAGTGCTCCGTTCTTGGTACAAATTTAGAAGAAGTTTTAGGTCCGGGGTAGTGGTTTTAGGGTCGAGTGATCCGTCGTTATATCGGTGATATATTGGTTTTATTGTTTCTAGAGCTACACGAAAGTTCCGTCTAATGTAAACGCCTCGCTGCTGCGGCCAGTCTCTTGGGATCTCATGCTCCTCGATTTCGTTCTTGCTTTCCGCGCGGTGCGCGAGCTTGCAGGCAGGTCCTGTTCAGGTCCTATACGAAGATACATACGACAACGCGATGATATCAACGAGGTACATACCGCATACCTCATTGATCCTTGGATAGAACATTGATCTTAGATCACCCCCATGACCACGTTCATAAACTTTGAAATCTCATTGGTGCTTTGGACTCTAGAATCTGTGCCATGGCGGCTTGCGTACATCTGTGAGGGAGAACGAGGGGTCCTGTCAAGGCTCGAGAGAATTCTGCCCTTCCGGCGGTCCAGACAACTGGGGAGGGAATAAAGCTGGACCTGACAGTTGCTGAGAAGCTCTATTTCTGGTTGGAGAGAGATAGATGTGATTATAAAGGATATCGCCGAAATGAGGGAGATTCGTCTCTTAGCTGCACACATATACACGTACAGCATTAGCGTCAAAGGAACCTGTGTTGAAGATAAAGACGAAGGCTTCGCAAATGTACGTGCAGTGATCCTCGGAATACGCGTCTTCCTCGCAGACTGCGATTCAGGAAGGGAACTTGAGGAGACGAGCAAAAACGCCATTGGCAAAGTCTCCGGTAGAGGGACCGAATGCTATGTTACATGTACATCATTTCATGAAATGTCTCAGATTATTGCGGACGATTAGAGGATCGTTTTTTTTTTCGATTACGGGCTGTATATTGGCTGGATACCATCCATTTCCTTCTCGATCTATTAATTGATGAAGCTGGGGAAACAGATATGAGCCTCGAGATAGCGGCGTGGGTACGGGGTTGGCTTTTGAAGGCAAAAGCTAGAGCATGGAAGGACTCATATCTGGCAGTACTAAGAGGTACTAAGACTCTGCTCAACTGACTTCTAGCGGGAAGTTTTCCCCGAACAAAAGTACACTGACGTCGTCTTCCGCTCTCGATGATTCATGCATACCTCATACTTTGCTTCAAGGGTTGACTTGATCCGACGTACGAGAGCATTAGGGTAATAAACTCAAAGACCCGGTCCTTCGACGGAATCTCGAGCAAGTCTATAGCAGAACGTGTAAAGTGTAAGTATCGAATTCGAGACTACTTTTGAATAAGACCAACAACTAACTAGTTTTATTATTTGTGACTAGCTAGCAGTAGGCGACGACAGTACTAGGCTCTACTAGTACCAGGGTAAGTACGAGTCGTAAGGACATTGTCAGCTCAAGGTCAACCCAGAGCAGACGAGAAAACCGTAAGAATGAAAACCAGTAACTAAAATCGTGACGATAGTCATAACCGATAAGTCAAAGATAATAGTAGTGATAGAGAAAAAAATAATCGCTACAGGGAAGAGATAAAGGAAAAGAGGTATGCGTTCCGATATGCGTTCCGACCATTGTGTTATGGTGTGGTATGCTAGGATAGGGTGAGGGGGTAGGGGTGGTATGAGCTCTGCGTTCTGCGAAACAGGAAATGAAAAACATTATCCAAGAAGCGAAATGAGAAGAGAATAGAAGAGTTGAAGCAAGCGAAGTACACACTCAGATGCCCAATGAAAATGAAAGAGAGCAGCCGCTCTCTATAATCTTAGGTGATAACAAAAGAAGAACTGAATAGTCAAGGAGGACGAAAGGCAAGCCTGTCAACTCAACTCAACCGAGAGGGAAGAAAGAAATGTGATAAATGCGGAACAAGCCTTCACCAAGTGTGATGGAGGCTCGGGGTCAGTAGGTAACGAAGTGAGATGAGAAGTACAGACAGCAGAAGGAAAAAAAAAAAAAATTAAAGGGATACAGAGCGCAGAGGGCCGGCCACTTGGCATAGAACGTCCATGTGGATGGTACACGTATGGGGAGGAAGATGGAAAGGAGAAGGATAATTAGAGAGTCATAAGGTATATGTACAGAGAGAAACGGAGGCAATAAGTCAAAGATGCGAGAAAACAGAAACAGCAGCAGAACGAAACGGGAAAAAAGGGAAAACTATGTCCGCAGGGATCTTAATAGTATCCTGGCGAAGGTGAGCGGGCACTTCGATACTTGAAGGCATCGGAGGCACGGGAGGCGCTGCGTTGCGGCGTCTGAATGGGTTTGACGGGATGATCCCCTGGCGGGATCCACCGTTCGTGGACCTCATGTTTCTCTTCGGAAACTGTGCGGGTCATTTTTTGAGGAGAGGGTGTTGAGAGTCTACCGGGCTTGGGTGGAATTGGTGGCCCCGGTGTCTGAGCTCGTAGAACCATTGGAGAAGGCGTTGCATGACGCATGGGTAGCGCGGGTGTTTGAGATCGTAAAGCAGGCGTGTGTGATCGTACAGTAGAGTGCGTAGGTGTCGTGGCTGGCGTGGAAGGTCGTGATGAAACATGCATGGAGGCAGATCGCATGTGAAGCGGGTTGTATCGTGAAGGCGTAGACAGTGATGGATTGTAAGTCGAGGTGGGGGCAGGTGTCGTCGACGGCGGCGGCGGCGACATTGCGCGTGAACGAGTGTCTGCAGTTGGAGACGGCGTGCCTAGAGTAGTGGCAACGACTTTGAGCCGATTCAGCTCCGTGCGCAGGTTTTGGCATTCCTGTGCTTTTTGATTGTATTCTAGGCGCTGTAAAAGGAAATTACGTTAGCATCGGAAGATTTCTAGAAGGTAAAGAGCGGAAAACTTACTTGTCTAGAAAGGGAATGACAAAGAAGGTCAACAAAAAGTTCTTGGAGACGCACAAAAGTACTCACTGGCGTAGTTCCGTCTCCAACTTGCCGTTTTTAATCTCGAGATCATCAATCTTGCCTTTGAGAGTCGCTTCGAGATTTTTTGCTGTTTTACTAGCCTCCGTATGAACAACATGATTCATCAGGATGGCGCGCAACAAAGCAGCGCTGAGATGAAGAGATGATGAAGATGTCTAGAAGAAATTCGATTAGAAGCCGGGACTGGGGACCAGGTAAAAGAACGACTTACCTGGTCACCATTCTTGACGGGTGACCTGAGCCATGCTTCGAGTTCCTGATGAAGAGTAGAGACCTCTTCGACGGAACATTTTTTTGCTGCGATCCGAGCTACCTTGTCTTCCAGACGACGAGCCTCATCACGAACACGGCCGCCTTCGCCTAGTAAAATTCTCTCCTCCTTCCTCGACCACAGATCCACTACGGTATCGTTGGAAGGAAGGGGCATCGGGAGACGCCGAGGAGTGTTCCACCCGCTGGATGAAAAGTCCGTACGAATTAAACGAACATTGTCGGTACTAAATTGTTCTCGACAAAAAGGACAGGCAGGAGAGAGTCTAGGAGAGGTCTTTTCAACAATGGTGTTACAACAACTTGCACATAGGACATGTCCTGGGGGAAAAGAAAGGCATCAACAGACCATCGAAAAAAAAATTTTTTTCTCGGCAAAAAAAAGACTCACCACAAGAAATCGAGTGCGGTACACAATGGGGACCGTACTCTTCAGCGCAAACGTCGCAACACGAACCTGGAAGAAGGGAAAGCATGTTCGGACAGCATAAAAAACCTCGACGAGGTGGGAGGGGACAGTTAAAAGGACTAGGGTTGAGGGGAAAAGCTCGCTTGACGCGGGTTGATGATAAATAAGTGCAAGAGACGTAATTCCCAAAAAGGAAGTCTGACCGTATGGCTGACTCGGCGGACAATTTCACTCTTCGACTCTCCCAGCCGTGCATGCGCAATTCATCTCCCAATCTCGCCTCTTCTTCTGTCTTCTATCGGCTATGTTCTCCGCCAGAAAGCCTCGCAGAGATCCACAGTAGCCCACAACAGATCCCTCCTTCACCCTATGTAGGGTTTAGGGTTCTTACGGTGGGAACTAAACAGAATGAATCTCCGAGTCAGGTCCAGTCACATCTCTCACAGCCTGTCTATCCCCCGACTCTTGATCCGCCTTGCTGATGGGATGCTTACAAAAATTCGCACTCCTCGGTAACCAGAGGGTACTAATACCCAGCATCCGTGTCAGCCACTTGTCATCCAGTTTGCAAGAACATGAGTAAGAGCACCAAATTTCCAAACTGCCTCCGAAAGATCGATACGTCGATTACGAAGCCGAAGAATGTTCATTGAACTTCATTCATATATGCTTGCCCGCTCGTTGCTGCAGGTACTTACCGACTCCAACTCTCTCCAACCCCCCGTCAGTCCTCTCGTCAGGAGCGTCAGGGCTGGCAACCCTTGAACCCATCCATGCCTCACCCGGGCGGACCTACGTGCTTAGCAAGAGTTTTGCTCCACTACTGCCAGAAGGAGAATTATTCTTTTCTATATCTGAACCAACCCATCGATTTCCCCGCTCACTCTTTCATCCCATGAACGTGCTCGCAAATTCAACTCCCGCTCTGGATCAGTTGCTTTTTGCTTTACCAAGGAACGAATATCCGAAACCCTAGAGATCGACGCCACCAGATAGTATTAGAAAGCCTTGACGCGTCTGATTCTTCCGCTTTCAGCTGCGCCTGTTCATATCTTCCAAACATAACTTACGCGGAGATGATCTATATAAAAGCTTCCAGCTTGATCACGATCGAGGTATCGTCGTCCTTTGTCGAATTCACATTCTGGCTTGTCTTCGGGATCCAAAGACATGCCCAATGGCAGTTTGCATATGATTATCTGTGGAAAGATATGATAAGATTACGCTTATTTCTCGCTTACTGCCACGTTTTGAGGGGATCGTCTCGGATTCGAGCAAGCTCGGGGGCGGGTGCCTGGCTTCTTTTGGTTAGGTCGTGCGCCGTGTTGGTCCAATATTTAAATTAGAAAATTGCCAGTTAGCCTCCATAACTCACTTGCATCTGTCCACCAGGTTTTACAGCATCAAACATCCTACCAACATATTTACAGCCTTTCGTGAACCCTAAAGATAAGGACAGGCTGCGTCCATTGCCGCCTCAACCAGTTCTTATCTTTGACCTTGTTGCCATCATATCAAAACCCAACGCCAGTGCAACGTGTACGAATAACGCAACTCGCGCAAGCAATGCAAGAAAGGAAAGACAACGAGGCTCAAGCTATGTCTTTTTACTCAGCTTCCAACTTAGAATTTGACATTGATAAGAACTCGTGTAGACTCGTGTTTTCGGTTGGATGCCAGTTTTCAAACTCGGCGTACCTCGTTTTTCTACTTGTTCAAAAGTTGCTCAAGGGTTTGCTATTATTGTCCATGTTCAACTATTAGGACCAGTGGAGCGAATACTACAAGGATACAGACTGTTCAACTCCTTTCCGTCGTACCGGACTCTATTCTATGCTATTGATTTGTGCCGGTGATCAATGCAGGTTCGCTCTCATTAAATCGGTTTCAATCAGATAAATAAATACTGATAATTTGTACCCGAGGAGTAGAGGTCTGGTGACTATCCTATCACATCTAATCAGCGCTAGCAGTACTTCTGTGTCCGAGACTTTCAACGCCTGGACTTTCTCTCCTGGTCTCAATAATGTTCCATGCACAAGTTCAAGACTAGACCTCCTCCTTGGAGCCTGGCACAGCAACTTCACAACTTGGAACATTTAGACCCGATCCGTCCTCTAGTTTTCACAACTTCAAACTCGGACAAGGTACCCGAGCTTGTGCGGACTTCACATTGTAATATATCCTCTAAAAAACTCCCTCGCTGTGATACCTCAACTAACGCTCCAAGTGCGGCTCAAAGATTACCCTCGAACACCAAAGTGTTTGACGTGAACCTGTTGTTTTCCTTCATCCCTGCCTTCGTCGCGCGTTTCTTAATATTTTCACGAACTAGGTGGCTTCTTCATGTTCTGGATGCCCGGATTAAAGCTTCGCAATTCCAAAGGTTCCCGCTGATATCCGTTCATTATTACAAGCACCTTTCATTTAGGATTGAATCGTTTTTCCAGTGGCTTCAGCCCTAGCTACAGCAATCCCTGTGAATAAGTCAACGACCTTCTTCTCCTTCCCATTTCTGCGTTTCTCTCGTATCTTCAATTCAACTTCGTGTTCTACTTGTTCTATCTCACCCCGCACCTATATATTCCGTAAGACCTTCGGGAAGCTCTGATTCTTCTTGATTTCTGTGCTGGTCATGGGCAAATCACCATCCAATGATCAATTCAACAGTGATCAGTCGCGCCGAGAACACCGTCATTAATATTGTCCTGCAGTTCTCCTGGTTTCCTTCATTCCATCCTATGTACTTTTAGTCTCCCTTTCCATAATCCCGCATTCATGCTGCTGATGGTTGAGGATCAACTCAATATCCAACGTTCGCAACGTCAGACTTGGTATTGGATACCGAATACATTTGACCAGTTCAAGCGAAGGAGATCCCCCTCGCTTGTTCACCTCAAGGAGTTTTGGTCTTCTTAAAACCTACACATGTACTGGATTCTCAATATCGCAACACTTGTAGGTGGCATAAACTGAATACTTATGGCATGATGATGATAAATAACATTCCATATCTCGTGAATATCCCGCCTCGTTTCATGTCAAGTTCGGATTGAACATTCTTAATTTCCCACAGCTCAATTCTCTTGTATAAATCATTCTTGCACAGTCGTACAGACAATATATGCACCACAACTGTAATACGGGAAGAAGGATCCCTCATGAGCACTTTAGTTCTTCTTCCCCAATTCCTTTGAAATTCGTGACCAAAAATTAAAATGTAGTCTTGATCACAGGTCAAACTAAAAGACCTGATGGAAATTGCAAGCATGCAGGACACACGAGGCTCTCCAGGCCCGCGGTCGAGGACTCTTTTCGATTCACTGAATTGTCGGCACACGACACTCGCATTTTCTGGTTCTTCTTCTTCAGGGTTTTGAATGAAACTAACGGAATACGAAGAGGAAAATAGACTCGGAGATTGAGAGTAATTGCAACCTTTTATCTAGCCGATTCCGGTTCGACATCATCGCGTCACAGGGTATCTGAAAAGCCTTGGCCATGGGCTAGCCTAGGCTTGTTAGTGCTAAACATTGCAAGCCATTAGGCTCGACGAGGCTTTCCGGAAAGTCGTTATAGAGCTCATGTGAGTCAGCTGGAAGTCTGCTTGAACTTAAAGTGTCACTCTCTAGGCTTCACAAGGCTTTGATCGTTTCATTCCAGAGATGTCTGATCAAACGCGTGTATTGATAAGGAACCAACTGTACAGATAGGTGCCTTGGTGTCTGTGCAGGTGGGTGTGCAGGTAGTAGCACAAAGAAGACCCGACACATGTTCCGAGTCTGTTTCTGTTCTTAAGATAGCTAGCTAACTGTCTGTTATCTACGAGTTCCGGGGCTGTGAACGCGAACTTTGCGTACGAGTATTATGCGAGATGCAGTTTGGTCGGAACACGAGCGCTGGAGGAGAAGAAGATAACAAGTGACGGGAAATATTTCGTTAGGATGACTCGGCTCCGACATCTCAGGTCAGCCACAAAAAACAGTAATGATAAGTAAAAGTGCCTCCAAAATAGACCTGATTTCGCGGTTCGCGGACTTGGAAGTGATATTACTGCTTTCAGAAATAGACTGATCTCGTTAAGCAGTACGAAACGCTGTAGTGGCGTGCTGCGTGGGCTGTAAGGTATATCTTGAAAGATAAGAGGACTTCGGAGATAATGACAATAACGGTGAACTCTTAGCAATACCGTTTTCAGGTTCCGGAATCGCACTGGACTCACAAAGTCCGAGATGGCGGCGGCGATTTCTTAGAAACTTGACTGGAAGTTTGTGCACGCTATTTTTTGCGTGAAGACCAGGTACTTAGTAACTTATATAAGTAAACCGTGCATATTTATGGAATGTATCACCGAGCCAGCGCACTCGGTAGTAAATGGCCTTCCAAAACAGCCGAAGTTCATATGTTCACCTGATTGTATTCAAGTTTGATTTCTTCGAATTCCTTCCTATAATTGTGTGGATGTTCGTCCTTCTGATGCGCTTTATCCGATAACTGCTTCTGAGATATTCAATCGTTTTTCTGGTACACCCAATCATTACCCCACACATCGCTTCGTCCAGTTGCCGAAAAACCATAATTAATTCCCCACACCCACGTTATTTTGGAGCTCTGTCTTTCTTTCTGATTTTTCTCAGCCTTCTCAGCTCTTGGATTCAAAAGCATGATCATTTTCCGAAGATATACCCGAGCTTACGCAGTCGCATGTGTTGATAGTTGATTGGTTGCAACACCCGCTAGAATTGAGCTCCAAGAGAATCCGACTGCGTCGATCTATCTAGAATCCGTAATGTATTTTTACATACGAACAGTGTATGCGGCTCTCCAATTAATGAAAGAATGTCAATGAGGAACCACATTGACGAAAACAATACCCTCGGTTTAATTGAACATAGCGACGCTTCTGGAACGGGAACTACTTTTTAGAATTAAAGGTAAATTCGAAAGAGACCTCGATATAGGCAGCCAAGGGATAGAGAAGAATACTAGTTTGTTCGAGCGAAGATCTATCGTTGAAGTTGTATTAGGAGGTATGTCAATCTCTAGTAACATCCACCCTGATCCACTGGGGGTCTCGATGCATTTTGAACACGTCCTTTCCAGCGGCTATTGGGTCCCGACGCATACAGATTTTAATTTCGTTTCGCGTTGCGTTGGACCCAATAGCAAGAATGTATCTTCCATTGGGATTGCGCACACGACGAGGTATGAAATCACTGCAAACCGAAACAATGTGATCAATCCATAAACCAGGATCCAATACAAATCAACCAACCTGAAGAATTCTCTTCCATATTTCTCCCTCCACTTCTTGAGCATAACATCCTCATGCCAGTCGTGCAGCTCTGTATAGCCATCTGACCCATGTACAGGCCGAATATATTTGTCGTAATACGCGTCCCGTGAAGGCAACTCCCAACCTAAAACGTACTCTGGTACTCTTCTCCCAGTGGCGTTTGTATTAGCAATCGGAGGAACATCATGAAGCGGGCGGTATTCGGGAAATGCGTCTTTTGCTTTTGTCAGGTTGACAGCGGCGTCTGCCATAGGAGCGTCGTTGATATTGCATTTCATTCTGTTACATGGAACGCTGGCATATGAAAAAGAACTTCAGTCACCGATATCAACTGTAAAAAAATGCTTACTGTAAGTTCAAAGGGGGATACATAACGGCCGCGTATCCGAGCTTTGAACAAGTTATCAGTATAAGTATCAGTCAGCTTGAAGAATTTCAATATTTACCTGTGCACAGTTCAAACAAGTTTCAAAATGTGAAATACTTCAGTACTAGATCAGAGGCGTTGATCGCGAGGTGTGAGAAGAGTCAAACACTTAAGTTGGTTGACTGTCCTTGGCGCCCTTGCCGATGATTATCGAAGAGAATTCGCCGGGAATGCATTCTGGCGGATGTCGTGGTCGCGCTCGTCCATTGATTTCACGTTCGATAGAGACTCACAGAGACTTTAGTTACCTAGGCGATTTCAAGCCTTCGACATCGGATGGGCTCTGTCAAACCTCTGTCCTGGATACTTAGTATGGTGAGCCTGTGAGGTTAAGCCGTAAGGTCAAATTTTGCCAACTGTCCATCAATAACCCTGAAACGCCACGTTACTTTCAAGAAAGTGTTCGAGCGAGGCTTCAAAATTGGCAAAACTGCGATTTTACATTAGTTATTAGCCATCTATCAAAAATTCTAGATAAACATGAATAAGCGCTACATATTTATAGGCTGATCAGACTAATCACAAGAATCTATAGCAAACCAGAAAATGCTCATTGACCCGGGACATACACCTCACAAATGTATTTCAATAGTCAGAAAGTAGCAAACTGTCAGTGGTATTGACAAGACATTATAAATGGGATTGGAAGGATATTGCAATGCAAAATTGAATTACGTGGGCAATATAGGAACTTCAGCCAATCCTTAGCAAATTACATGACAACTACTTTGGGATATGATCCGGAATATAAATACAAATTGTTCTTCAAAACCTCGGTGAGCGCAGATTTAGCTACACGTACAACTGAACATATCTGGCCCCAGTCAAACACACCAAGCAATCTTACTACTCCCTCCCTCCACCTTCCCCATGAGCTGTGCCATCATTTTTTTATGCAACCAAACATTCATCGAATATGAATCGTTCATATCCCCATCCCAACAGAGGTCTAGTGCCATCTTCTTCCTCGCACTATAGCTAGAATCCATGTTGCAAACTTTCAACAAATCTACAATCGATGTGCGCCATTCGAGCTTCTGTGAGCGTCTGGCCACTGCTTCATCGAGCATTGCTGAGACTTTTACTTTGAGCTCAGTGGTGGTGGAAGTTGTGGAGTTGTCCGATGGATCAGTATCGGAAGGAAGCGGAATATGTTCTACTTGAGTGGTTTTACCGACCTCCTGGCCATTGGAGACTATCTATTCGTCAGATCTTTCCGGATGAGTGATATCCACCGAACACACCAACAGTAACAACATGTGTGATGTTGATTTGATTCCCGTGTACATCGTTAAAGGTGCTGCCTTGAACACTGTTGTTATTTGCGTCAGAGAGAAGCTGCATCTGCTTTTGGGCCTCTGTCGTGGTTTGGGAAAGGTGGATCAACGTGTCACACCAGCTATTAGTCAGTCATTATGTCAGTGACAGGTAGTACCCTTATGTAGACCAGTAAGCTAGTACTATTGGTCTATACCCCACCGCCATACTTATTCCTCATTGTAGTTTTGCCCTATTCTTTCGAATCAAGTTTTGCGAGAGCGCTCTTGATGGTTTGAAACTCCGCGCCTAACCGCGAGAGCGGTAGTTTCACACGGTTTTTGTCTCTGTGCGTATGTCATCTACTTCGTTTTGTCTTGAGACATTCTATGTAAGTACACAATTTTTCTCCGGCGGAGAGCAAGCAATATTTTACTTTATTTTAGAACCGAGTCAGTGCGTGTAGAACCGGGCGGGGATCTTGAATGACGGCTAGAACTTGGGGACAAATGCAACAATCTACCACCACAATATTTTATTCAGACTGCGGATCCGGTGCTTTCAGACCGGTGCATTATTACCACACTGTAGTATCTGTCAAAAACAGTATGGTATCTTTATGTTTACATTAGGCTGCGCCTCAGTGCGAAATTTAGTCCCACACACGGACACAGGGAAAGCCTATTCAATGGATCTTTTCAAATTATGGGATTTCTGAAGCGTCTTAGTGAACCAAATTTTTGTACGGAAGTGGGATTAGACGGAAGGAGGGCGAAGAGCATGTCGTACATTATAATTGTTCGAGCTTTAGTTAAAGTATGAATATCAGCGTAAGTAGATTAACACACAAGTCATATCAGTCAGTGTGAGCCTTCAGTCCTCTGTCAATGTCAAACAAGAGACTAGTTTTCACAAAAGCTTCTTCTCTTCAGCAGGCAGAGCTTATACGAGATCATATGAACCGCATTCAGACAGAGCCTCTAGACGAAATATTCAGACGTCCAAAAACCTTTAACTCTAGCTCCAATCACAGTATGAGGGACGGCGTTCAGTCCAAGATGAATTCCAGAATCTAAGCTTGTAAGCTTGTTCTTCTGTCAATGTATATACTTACATAGACTTTTCATCGTGAGTCAAACAATAACGATTCTATCTTTCTTGATAAGAGATGATTCAACGTTGAAGAGACTGTTCAAATGCAAATCTAATCCTGTACAATCGCAGATATGGCCGACGGAAGTCTGATCGTATCCCTGATGACTCCAAGCTGAGGTAGAGTGGCCTAACTCACAGGCGGTACTTACTGCCAAGTCCCTGACTAGGCTCGGGGGTCTCGGTCAAAGCTGAGAAATTTCGAGTCAGATCTAGTTGCAGCGGAGAGAACCAAGTGCTAAATCCGAGGGAAAGCTCTGTGTTCTGTGGTTTAAGCTACAAATGACAAAAAGACAAAAGACACTGAAAACAGGCGGTCGTTCTTATATTATGCAGCATCACTACCGATTGAATAAAATTGAATTTCTGCACGAGGGCATCACCATGGACCACTCAAATCAATTCTCGATTATTTGCTGAGTTAGTAGCTAAAGGTGCAAGTAAACGTTACACAACTTTGAGTACCCCGCATGACTCGGAGGCGCATCTATCAAAAAAAAGAGGGTCACGAATTCATGTATGCAGTCTCTACATGAACTACCTCGGGTTCGCATGTGATATACTAGTGCCTGTGGCAATATATTTACAACGATGAGCCCGATTCAATATCTGCATCTCTCTAAATTTCAAGAATGGAAGAAACAAAGAATAATAACAAAAAATTTACTTTATGAATGAAATTTTGACAGAAAATGACAATAAGGATCTGTAGATAGCGCAATCCACAATCGCTTGAACTTGGAGTAGCGCCACAACATGCCCTGTACGCTGTTTTCGGAATTGGGGGATGATAGACTACGGACATTGATTTGATGCCATATTTTCACTTACGTGTTTCCAGAGATGGAGTATCAAGACATTAGTACAATACTAGACGGTGTGTGGCGCATCCCGCCCTGCGAGCCTTTTATTTCGGACACTTGAGAGATGGTTCCATGTCGGGATCCAACTTTTAGACGAGTACATAGCTTCCCGTCTAGGGTGAACCGGTGTATATTACTATTACTTGGTATGTAAGTATATCAATCCGATTTCGACGCGTTCGTTTCATTCAGTGTTCAGCGGCGCTGTTCCTGGAGTATGTCATCTCATTTTCTTCGCGTTCCGAGTAGGACTTTGTATAACCGGGTCAGTTCCCGGACGTATCGACAGCCTGACTGGTTGACGTATATAGCTCATGAAAAAATTGTCATACTAGTAAGTTTTATGCATCGGTTCCGTGTTGGACGGTATGTCATAGTAGTTTCGTGAACCAGACTGACGATGTACACTGAGTGCATGTATGCAATGTGGGTACTATGAGTCCTCAGATTGGCAGTCTTACTCGCAATCCCTTCAAGTTGGTATATTAGATAGATCCCCCCAGCAGATTAGCATCTGTGCGTCAGCTTTGAATTCATCCTGCTTGAAAGCAATGGCAGTTGATATTCATTAAGTTGACAAGTTGGTATGAAACCGATACATTCAATGAGGTGTACACTAAGCCTAAATACTGTATTCAAGTAAAGTACTCTTCAAAATGGTGTTCGCCTGGAATAGGGGCTTTAATTTACTTCCGCTCTACACCACCGACACTGTATCCAGTACTACTTCTAGCTATCGAGTTGGCCACAGCGTCCGACTGTTATAGTATATATCACTCGAACCAATCCATCTCTGGAGCAGGTAGACGACCACAGCTTTCGCAAGAGGTACATAGGACTACCAGCTTTACTTACCTCCATTCCGATAATTTACCTCCGAAAATCGTTTAATTTGATTCCGTTGCGCCACCTCCACCCCCTAAACATGCAGTTTCTGCTAAGTACAGGCAGTTAATGCCCCATGGCTGAGTTGGTTACAGCGTCCGACTGTTATGTATCTGTAAAGAGTTAAATAATGATCGGAAGGTCGAGAGTTCGAGCCTCTCTGGGGCAGATTGCACCGCTTGCAAAATGTCGTTGTTTTTTTTTTTCCTTTTTCGTCTTTCCTGTCTGTTGTTTTCTTTTCGCGGGGAAGAGTCGTCAGAGGTTCTATAGGTAGATCCAGTAGCCCCAAGTTGTGTGCATTCAATAAGTCAAGTTTTCTTCGTCGACTCTTGGGTGCTTCTGCTTGCTTGATACAGAGCAGCCATTCTTTAAATACAGTGTCAACTTTTTTTTCCATTCCTTTCATTCTCGTCCTGATCACTCGGAATTTATCAAATAGAATGCAAAAAAGTTCTCTGTATTGCAGCCCATTATTAAGACGTATTCGAGTAGTAAAAGGAGAAAGAGAAAAAAAAAGGAAAATAAGTAGAAGGGATAAAAAACGGATAAAGATATCGAGACGCTGTATGTATGTAAGTATGTATGTATCGTGTCCATGAGTAACGGAGTACTAGTTGGTTGGTTAGTATGTACAATAGCTCGAGTCGGGATCGGATACCAGGAGGAAGAGAGGAAGGAAGAGTAAGAGGAGGTCGGGAGGAGGAAGAGAGGAAGGCGGAAGGAGTAGGAGGGGATAGCGGGAAGTGGATCCAGAGGAGCGAAGGTAGGCAGGTATGTACAATGAATCTAGAAGTCTACATGGGGATTTGGATTGTACACCTTTGACTTTTTGGGGTATTGATACCGAGGGTTGGAGGGTGGTGGTGGAGGCAAGTGTGGAGGTAGGGTAAGGTAAGGTAGGGTATTAGTCTGTTAGAGTCATTGCCATCGTAGAATAGAGGAGTATAGGAAAAGAGAAGACGAGAGAAAAAAACGTACTATAGGCATGAAGACAGAAAAAAGTCAAGTGATTAGGAACATAGAACTAAATGCGCAACCCGTATCTGTATGGAGACATGAACCATGAAACCTGGATGATTGAGTGAATGAAATGTGAATGATAGTATGAACGTGAACGAGAGAAACATGTCAAGAATGAATGGATGGTATGACAGGAAATTCCGAGGATGCTAGTGAGAGTGAATGCAAGAAGCCAAAAAGCAGGAACGGGGGTATATCGGGGGTATAAAGCTTGTCGTCGTCATCGTTGTGCCCACCAAAAAAAATAATAGCTGTATACACCAAGATATATGTCCGTTCGTTGATTGATTTGATTTGATTTGTCGTATGGTTGTTCGTATGTTCATATTCGTCCGTCGCTTGATTGATTGTTGCGAGGTTGGGGTTTTATATGTACAAGCCGACCAAGTATGTACATGTGTCGGTTGTGTTGTCGGCATTGGGTATGGGCATGATAATAGTCATAATAGATAGATAGAGGGTGGCGGCTTCACCAGCTCGGGCTTAGACAGCCAAACTCCTCCTCCTAAAGCTCCTCGTGGACGTTGAAGGCGACGACGGTGCCGCCGAGGAAGACCCAGCATGGAACTGACACGGGGAATCTTCAGGCGTCACAGGAAGCGAGCGCTTCTCGGTAGCTGCACAAGCGGAGGAAGAGGCGGCCGCAGAGGATGATGTGGCAGAAGTGGAGGCGAGAGTAGGAATAGACGACATGGATGCAGAAGAAACAAGTGCACCACGAGAAGCCACAGTTTGCGAACGGTTGCGGAGGATGGGGCTAGAAATAGAAAGAGTGATTTGAATAACGATGACCAGAAAAGGACAGAAACAGGAAGCAACACGTACGTGCCCGCCTTGATGAGTTCAACAAGTTTAGGATGCTTCTTGGCCTCAGACATGTACAGCCCAGTGAAAACAACACCTCCTGCAGATGGACTGGTGCTAATCCCACTACCAGCGGAAATACTAGCTCTTCCGCCGCCGAGCCTCAAACCAGGTCCAGAAGAACCTTCACCTAGCACAATCTTCTCCAAACTCGGGTTCTTGGAAACAACGAGAAGAACCTCGTTCCACACAGTCGGAATGTGCGTCGAGAACGAACGCAGACGAGGAGAGGAAGACAAAGCATGTGCAAGAAGCGTAACCGGTCCCTGAGGTTTAGGAGAACCAGGAGTTGTCGGCGTAGCAGGCGTCGGTGTTTGAGCCTGGGGAAGCACAGCACCCTGATTCTGATTTTGATTCTGATTGAGAGCAGGGAACAGCATTCCTCCGAGAACCGCCGATATAGGGCTAGTTGCGCTCGTCGAATCGTCCGAGGACACCTTGAAAGGCATATCAACATCCTCCAACTCTTCCCATCGGCTGACAGACTCTGCGAGCGCAGTCAGCACGTAGCGAACACGAGGTTGGGTGAGGTAGGTTGTGGGGCCTTTGCGGATGACGAGGTGAGTGATGCGGTTTAGGGACGAGAGAGCGGTGCAGAATGCTTGTGCAATAGGATCTGTCGCTGGGAGAGCGGTTTGGAGGGTTAGAGGTGCAGTGCCGGCGGCAGCGGCCGGTGCGGGAGTCGGTGCAGACCCTGCGTCCAAAGTGAGATCCAAAACTCGAACTTGGGTACAGAGAGTAACGAGTTGAGGAACACCATCAAATATGCCAGCGAGGTGGATGCGTGAAATCCATTGGATGTAGGCTGGATTTTCGTGGAGAACATGGAGCAGGGCCTGTGCCTGGCCGGTGGAGGAAATATGGATATCGTTGTAGAAATGGGGCAATACAATTCTGTGGAATGATTTAGAGACCAGCAAAGTAGAAAGCCGGGTTCTTGTGGTTGTGGTCGTCGGGGTGGTTGTCGTTGCGGTGGGTGATGACACGTGCCAAGTTGGGCGTTGGACAGGCACAGCGGGGCGAGAAACAGCGAGTTGTAGGATTCGGTCGACCAACTCTTCGGGAAAGGTAGAAAACAGAGAGACGGTCGACATTTTGGCGGAGAGGAACGGAGGAATGAGGCAACGGAACGACGACTTTTTATAACAGGTTTACCTTGATCAATTCAATTCTTGCCCTGAATCACCCTTTTAGACTATCCCGATCCGAGTATCTGGTCCTTGGCAACACGAATCTCTTTTCTTCCTCCACTCCTCCGTCCTCCCAGGAGTCTATCCTGCAAACACCCCTCTACATCCTACCGATACCGTAGACCCATACCGCCCGATAGCTCGAAAACACCTCTCCTACTTGTCTCTGACAATCTTTTGGTTCCACATATCCTTTTTGGGATCGCTCTTCCCCATTCGTTCGCGTTACGCATTACATACATCACCCAATCTCCGTCAGTCTCGATGTATTACTCCTTTAAGCGCTCTATACGATAGTCGCAGGGCCACCTCGACCGCAACTTGCCGCGGCTCTGCACTGCAATTCCAGAAAAAACTCTGTTTTTCTGATGCACAAATGGTAATATGACAATGTTGCCCTTCCTAGCCTCTCGACCGAGCCGACGTCCACATTCAACAACAAGAACAACAACAATACTTCAAGGCAGACTCATTTTTGCATTTGATTTCCGTCAATACACGGTGCACCTGCTTGAATACGTTTCGTCTCGATTGGTTTCAAGATCCACCTGTTCTCGCCCGCATCCCGCAGTCTCGGTCACAACCACACACATACAAGTTATTTACGAATACATGATTGTATTGCATGTCCTTTAAACTCAAGCTCTAAATCAAGCATTAACAAGAAAGCACCCTCTTTCGCAGCAACCGACCAACAGGTGAACGGCACCGCTAACTTGCCGCGCTGACTGACAGACATGTCAGTTGGAATGCAATCAAAATCATATGTTCTGTGTTCGGTATACCTATAGACTTGTGGACCTACCCTGCCAAAGTTACAACATACATATGGATCCCATCACCCTTCCCTCCCGGCTGTGGAGAAGCCAGCATATGTCTTCCCTTTTCCTTGCCTTCCCTGTTACCTGCCCACCTCAGCTCAGCCGAACTTCTAGAAATGTACAAGCGGGTCCATTTCAGGTATCATCACTCGCAAAGGCTTGAACCAAATTGCTAAGCCTGGAGGCCTAGGTCAGAATTTTGACATTTTACACCATTCCTCCTTACCCCTACCCCAGTTCTAGTCTACCGCCGGACGCAGCCGACGCTCTAAATCCTCTTCTCTTCCATGGAAGATGCAGTGCCCCGACCCGTGTTACGACTCAGGCTCGCTTTCGCCCTCGTCGTCGTCGGACTAGTCTCACCAATGACATCGTACGCAGCTGTCACATTAAACTAGTGGGTTTTAAGTGGATCTCTCCAACTCGACGTTCGTCATGATCGACTGTCTGTTGTTCAGTGTTCCACATGTAGAGTGATCGAGTGGCTATAGAGGGCTCGGGTTAGGCGGACGTCGTCGACGACGTTTAATCATGCATCCAGCCTCTTGGTCTCCTTGTCTGCTGTCTCCCTCCTCCCCAACCTCTACTCATTTCGTCATGTTCAGGATCGACAGTCCATGCAAGGTGAAGTATGACCGGAATCCCTATCTTGCCCGGGTGCAATTCTAACGTTCTGGACTTGCATCTCTGTTGACTTGCCCCGCCATCCATTCACCGCCGTTCCTTCTTTCGCCCATCCATTCGTCCCGTTCTCCTCGGAATCAATCGACGTATTGCTCACCAAGAAAGAAGCAAATGTACGTTAGGCTTCAATTAACCTTCTCTGCTACCCTTATCAAAATGAAAGAAGGATTCGTTTGTTGATTACCTGCCTCTTTGAGCAAAGACCAAGCAAGGATCACCGTAAACCAGGACCTGGGCCTTTCTTCAACGTCAAGGCACATGGTATGTATGAAATTCAAATTCGTCCTTCGTAAATGCTTTCAAACACGAATGAATTTTTCTTGTTTTATCTTGTTTTCCTTTTAGAGGGCGCCACACAATTACAATATATCCTCGTTTTCGTTTTTCTGCCAATATTATATATCTCGGAACCGAAAATAGAATAAATTACATTTCCCTCTTGATTTGATTAATCAAGGACTCGGAGGCTGATCTTCCTTTTTCATCAGTGCTGTGTAAACTTTCGAGTAAAAGTAAATAATTAATATATAATAATATTCATGTATGTACACGTAAGTCTGGAGCAGAGTTAATCCACCTATTATCGAAGACTACATAGCACTGCAAATTTTGGCAGCCTTCATCCAACTCTACTTTTATTCTTATCTTCCCCAAACCCCTCTCTTTCAGTTTCCAAGTCCCCAAATAGATTTAAACGGTGTTCTACTCCAAGCGATTGCATCCGAGTGCTCTGGCGCACCCGACGGTCAATTGCCAGCATACCTTGCTTACTTACTTGGGTTCAGGCTCGATTTTTATCATATGGAGGTAAGTGTCTGCGCTGCAGCAGCTGTATAGTATAGTATACTTAGTAGCCATAGCCACTAGTACCTCCTAAACTTCTGTTTCAACGTTTGCATCATAATTCTAAGGCTGATGAATTCCAGTGGATCATGTTGATCCTTGTTCGTGATGTCTTGCAATTAAAGTACTTACCTCGCTACTGCCTTCTAAGAGCCTCTAGGCAGGTTATAATCAAGCACCTCGCTACCACCTTCTACATATAAGGCAGGCTATAAGTAACACCAACCGACGTCCAACGGCGTCGGGGTCATGATTTGATTGATTTTCTGTATGGTACGACACGACTTCTCCACAATATCTACGCGAGGCCGGTTGATAATACCCCAGGATGTTTCAACGTTCAAGTTCAAGGGGAATGGCCAGATGTAGTAGTAAGTAAGAAGTAGGAGCCACACTGGCGTCATCGTTGATGCCCAACATAGCACATATATACTTAGACCTGGCAACCCGCCCATCAGAATTGAGAACCAGCCTGGAAATTATAATATGTACGGTGTTACCGACGCCGCGAGCTGTCGGGTCGACACCGTCGGCAAGTATGTATGTCGCGAATCGGTTTGGTCGGTAAAAAGGCCAAGGGTATTTGGATTTAATTAATCGTATACTATGTACGCACGCACGGAAATGTTCTTGGACGACATTCGCGTTCACTATACGTAGCTTGGCTATGGTATGTACTACCCTCCGAGTCCCTGCAGGCTTGGATTTGAAAATTCTCGGTTTGAAAGAAATAAAGTGTTTGAACTTGAAGCAAAGGAGGTCCAATTTCTGACAAGCTCCAAGTATCCACTGGGCTGGGTTCATCTAAAAAGTACTACATACGGTTCAATTAAACCCCGGCATTCAAAACTTTCTCCAAAACCCGTATGTACCTGCATTGATTAGTATGAAGTTGTGGCGTACAGGTTCAGGTCCAGGTTCATTTCTAGCTATAAATATATGTATACTAGTTTCTTAGCGGTTCAATGTATCTATACTTGTCCTCTTTCATACCTCGACGTCAGAAAGAGTCCGATTTGTCTGGAGAAGATCGAAACGGTAAATAAATAATAGGCCTTTTCTGCCCTGTACTACTCCAAAGCCCTAGTGAAGTGACTCGGGTTAATTTTCTGACATTGACGTTGGACGTTTAACTTGAGTTTGGAGTTTTCGGTTGTTATAATTAGGTTACAGGAGGTATTTCGAGGTACCACCAGAGATTCGCCAATCTTTATTCCACGTTTTCGAACGTCATATTTAAGGAGTGGCACAGAGTAAGTCTCAGACTATAAAACGATGACATCCAAGTTCAAGTACGTACGTAGATCTCTCCATCGCTATTGACCCACTCTTTTTTCTAGCCTGAACTTGACCCTTCTGCATATTCTTCATCCCTTTCTTTTTTGTTCACCGAAATCATTGGGTGCCAGTGGGATGGCGTTCGATCGTTTATTTTCCTATTTTCCGGCATTCATTCACTATCTAGGGTTGAACCGAATGATGTCGATATAGTGGTAGCGTTCCCTGAGTATTATGTAGGTACTAGGCAAGACTAGTGGTTTTCGGTCTGACTCGGTCATTCTTGGTTGAGGACTATACAGCGATAGATTAAACTCAGCTTCGTCTTGAGAGACGGTGCATTTTTCAATCTAGTATTGGTGCTCAGATGTAAACTGTTTAGTTGTAAATACAGATAGAAGGTGCCCAGGTAATTTCCATTTCTATTTATTATTTTTATCTGGATCAAAAAATCAAAGTAAAAGGCGTACGTAAGTTGTCTCGCCACTTGCTTCATCAACTATATCATACTTGCAATCCTATGGTCAACAATATTCAGAAATCTCTCATACAGATCGGACTTTTTCAGCTTGATTTACCTGTATAGAAGACAATAACTATTGTTCCGCAATTGTGTGAAAGAGTTTCCAAGGCAGTTCCAAATCATCACAGGCTTGCTGATCTTCCATTCTCCATTGTATCAGTATGTATTCAAATATGTACATCTTTTGTCATTTATGCTCTCCATTCCTTGAGTCTAAAAAGGCACACAACTTTGATCAACACATATACAGCAGCTCCTCGCATTATCTTTACTTCCTCGGACCCTACACCGCTGCTACAAGGTTTACCAGAGTCAAGTTCGTTTTATTAGCATGTACTACTACGCCACACCCTGGCAGACACGGAGATTAACCTGGAATGCGGGTTATAGATGTTCAGCGTGAAAGCCACAAGCTTTCTTGCAGTCGTCCTGTGCCATTCCGGCATTCAAGTGTGTACCAAGTACACGATCACTGCGATTTACATGAAGAGGTACCGTGCATCCCTTCACCGTAAACAGCTCTGCCAAGGAAAACATTCAATCTAACATTGCGAAGTGGCGTTTACCTTGATGGCTACAAATGACATAAATTTGTCATACCCGTTCAGGACGGAACCGACGGACAAGCCACGCGTTAAGGAAAGTAGATTGCCTTTAGCAGTCATAGGATCATTAATTCGAGTTCAGCGAAAGTCAATCGAGCCGAGTTCCGACTACAACAAGGCAATGAGCACCAGTTCCGTAGCTTTCAAGATGAAGCCATTTGCGAGGAGTACGAGGATTTAGTTGAAACGGCGGGACGGAACACCTACTTTAGAATAGCATTTTCTTTCAACGATCGAATCGGACGAGGTGATCCTTTGCCTTGAACAATCGTCATAAGTATGTTTTCCTTTGATCTACCTCAATCCAAGCTGCCTATCAGTCGGTGAAATGACTCGCGAGACATAATCATATTCGGAGCGCAAAGCAAAATGAGATTTTCAAGGAGCGTCGGATACTGGGAATCGAACGGAACGGACATCAAAACTAGTACTACATATATCATGATATCGGAGTTGGATGTGATGACTATCATCCTCTACCCTACTGTTCCTTTACGGATCGTTATTGCGGAACACACTTGGTGTGTGATATCATTATTCATTGTTAATTTAAGCTCAAGGCTTTATAGGACAGGGCCAGATGCGCCACACCGCTACAGTATGTATCACCGTATGAACATAGGTATCGAAAGCACACCCAGAATTAATTTGGGACATACAGATTCTGTCATGGTGCGTATGACTTTTTACTACTTCACGGCGCCACTACCGAGACTTACTATGAGTGATTAGGTACTGACTGCCATTTTCGCTCGTGATTTACTAAGAGGATCGACTGATAGTATTTAATTGTTATTTGTTTTCTCAGACGAGTGAATCCATCGGTTAAAGAGACGGCGAGTGCTGTCTGATGTTAGCGTAATCATAATGAGCTCTTGCAGACACACCCTCTACTAATGATGAGACACCATTAGTATCAAGCAGTCGGATGTCGGATAACCAGATAAGGCCGTCTTCCGCGGCAGAGCCCGCTACCTTGTTATGTGTTGCAAATAAACATCATATACAGACACTACAGTGACAATCCATAGCTAGTCGTCAAAGCCGGAAAACCGGGACCGTTAAGGTAACAGGTGAAGAAAACCTGTCCAACGAGTGGCAAAACCCAATCCACCTGAGAAACGCGACACTAACAGCGGAAGATAGCGAATGAGCGTCCACGTAGTACGAGGATACTGCTTGGTTGTGTATGTAGACTCTGGAGGGGTACGGAATGAGACAAAGACAAATCAAACTATCCTGTTGTCATACACCCGTTTGACTAATCGTGCTGATGCAGCGGAACACTTTTTTCAAAACGATCCAAAAGATCGCATATAACCCACTACCTTAGAAGGTAGCGGGAATGTAAAAGCTACATGCACATGAGGTCTCGTATAGTTTTCTCTCGGATGTTCAGACGGATCCTTAGGCAGACATCAGATTATTATCAACAGCAGCGAACAGCCAGTAGACCACTATCCCTACAGCATGCAACATTTCCAGTCATCACTGATAAGCTCAGGCTGTACCACAGCGGCGATTTTACTCAATTTCTTTCTTCGACAGCGGTGCTTTCCCTTTATTCCCTCGGATTTAGCCCCTATCATGTTCTTCCCCCGCCATCCCGAACTCCGATCCCCGACTCTCAGCCTCAACCGAGTCCCCCGAGCCTGGAATCTGTTTAAGTTTCTGGGTTATACCGCTATTTGGGGCTTCACTTGGACTCAGGGATCAGTCGAGACTTCCGCCGGTCAAGTTTACGGCTGCGATTGAAGACAAAGTATTGAATATATTTCTCAGTGTATACAAGCGTCGGTCGTATTTCCCCCAGGGTCAAGTTTTCTTCCAGTTCAACTTAAGAATCGCTGTATGTACGTCCCTTAATATGAGAATCTTCTGTTTGTTGTATATGTATCTCCCAAAAAAAGAACGATTCTGTAGAAAGCTGAAAATTCAATCGTGAACTCCTAGACTCACTTTTGCCGGGCTGTCAAATCTAGATGCGACACTTTGCACTCTCAACCGTAGGGAAACTGCTTTAGAACAGCCTTTTGTACCGGTGTTGGTATCATTCTTTCAGTACTGACGGCGTTGACCAGGTCTTGACGGTGACCTGAGTTGAAATTTAATTGCTGTTGCAAACTTTGTACTCGCTTAAAAACTCTAGCAGGACTTTGATGTTAATAGACTCCTGAGAATGCCATCCCAGTGATTTTGACATCGCCATATGCCATTACATATGTACTTGCTTTTATGTTTTTCGACGCTCAGCCCCGGAGACCGGTATCCAAGCTGTTGGCATGTACATGATACATCCTTTCTTTGGTTTGACTCGGAACATTTATCAACGAGGAACTTGAGTAAGTACCTGAGGCACGGCTGATTTTAGGGAGGTATTTATGAAATCCGCTCAGAAACCCGCTCCGTCAATCATTACATGCCGCCGGTTAAGCTGCGTTGCTATGCGTAGTGAGAATACCTCTATTCATCGTGCCGGCTCTGTACGGGTTTTCGACATCAGTATGGATAGATCCTTACATATTCATGAGTAGGTGTGCTATGGAAGATCAGAAGATTTCAAGCGTCATATATGATTATTTATTTGAATGTACTTCCGTGTATTAATTTACCGGCGCTTTGTAGCTACTATATTACCCCGAATGAAGAAATTCAAGGAACTTGTTATGCATTTAAGACCGACAGGGACAGGGTCTTCTGGAAAGACGAGTCTCAGAAAACGAGCTGCTCCCGCCAATCGAGTTTACATCAGAGAAACACCAGTGGGATGACATGTAAATACGTACTTCTATTACTTCGATTTCGATGACAGCAGTGAAGCAGAATCGGTTGGTTAGAAGATAGAAACCTTCCCTTCAGAAGTAACAACGGCGGCAAAAATTTAACTAGCTGTTGACGAAGGAAAGAAGGGTAGTGCAGGTAAAGGCAACGAATAACGAGTAAAAGCTTTTCGCCCAGGCCGACACTAACTGTAATTCAATCCCTATCCTTTCACAAGCTGGACAAGTCATTAAAAACATTCAAGTAATTATCCACTTCCCTATACCACAGCATTCTTTATTCCGCTCAATATCAATATCAGTCCAATCCAGTCTACATCTCAGCGAACTCTGATTGACTCGCTCCATGATATGCGCATTATCCAAGTCGGACGTGAATTTTGGAACTATCAGCCATGCATATTGCAAGTGCCCATATTCGGACATGACTTGCAATATATCAAGAAAACTCGGTATATCTTCAACCCCAATCCCAGCATGGAACGCAAAATGAACCTCTTTCAGCCTTTCGGGTAATCCACGAAAAAATGATGTTGTAAGAGGGAACTCAACAGATTCATCTATATCCGGATAATCATCATCGATACTCGGAACTGCCTCCTCAAAAGTATTGTCCGAGAATCTTTCTCCAATGGCAAGATGCGTGAGCGCAGGAAGTTCTTTGATTATTTCCAACAGTATAGCGTCAGTCAGGAAGAATCGAGCAAGCATGAAATGCGTGATTGAACCTGCACTAGACTGTCGAAGCAATGCGATCAGATCTTCACAGTGAAGATTTAGAGAATGGATTTCGCCCTTTTCAAGTTCAACTGCAAGTTCTACTAGATTCGGCATTTCAAAGGCTCGAAATACCTGACCAAGCCAGAAAGACGATCTCCTCAGATCAAAGACCCTGGCAAGACAAGGACTTTCGTCAATTTGGGGATGAAGATGTTCATAGGCGGCATCTTCTCGGATAATAAGGTGAGTCGAGGGACCCGCCAACGACCGTTCGCCACCATGGAACTGTAATAACCTGAGAGACGACAGCGGGATGAGGGACGACCCTCTAAAGCTGTAACCGGTGAAGATGAGGGTATGAAGGAGCGGGGCTGAAGAAATGTCAATACCGAAGGACCTTGAAGTCCAGCCCGCGTGGTCCCAGTCCCCTAGAGAGTGAATGTGCAGGTATTCGAGCTTAGGCACCTCGAGTTCCCGTGGCCAAAGAGTATTAGTTCCAAAGCTGACAGTTATGTGCCTATGCATGCAAAAATGAACTGTTCTCCATCTATAGGTTTCGTTGCATAAAAGCGGGAAAAGAGGATAGAAGAGCCTGGCACTTTGGATTTCCATCGATGGGGATTGGAATTCGTGATTATCATTGGAAAACTCGGTAAATTCCAATACGATGTCAAGAGGTAATTTCCCTGATCGTGGAAGCAGCAATTCCAACAATCTCTCCAGTACATCTACTCTGCGACCTGTAGCGCTTTTCAGCTCTTCTCGAATCTCAATCCTGCTCCAGAGCTGAGGACTCGCAAGGGAAACATCGCGCCAATCTCTGCAGACTTGTGAAATAGCCAGAATTGGGCACTGATGAAGAGACAGTACTAGATTTGTCGAACAGGACGTCGGATGAGGCTCTTCAACGGCGTTGTACGCGACAGCAGGTTTGATTTTGGTGAAGCCAGGTGGCGAGCCAATGTCGCAAGACAAGGCGAATATTTCGACGAGGAGCTCGGTAGGAAGATGGTTCATACTGCCGACCAAACGATAACGAGGGAGACAATACGATCTGGGACGTTGATGGTCACCTATCTGATGTGGTTAGAGGCAATAGTGACAGGACACGAGGCTTTTTAACTTGTCACCACTTGAACACACCGACCTCAAAACCCCAATCCGACCCCGGACGGTTATATCTCTCTTTAAAAAAAACTCTTGGAAGCGCTAAATGTCAACTAAAATTTAAAAGTGTCTATTAGTTGAAGTTGGATGTTCCAAACATTCATTGATATTAATATTGCATGCCCCATGACTGAGTTGGTTACAGCGTCCGACTGTTATCAACCGAACTCGGTAACATGTGCATCGGAAGGTCGAGAGTTCGAGCCTCTCTGGGGCAGCTAGCGTCCTCAAAACTTGGATTTTTGAAGTTCTTGTGGATTATTTTTTCTCCTTATCCACTCACCAAAATGCTTTCCCTCATGTTCAACGTTCAGAGTAAATAAGAGTTGGATCGATATCATCATTAATATTGGGCTAAGCAATCCCTTCAAGTTCTAGTACAGTCCTTACTTACACTTAAAATCGATTTCTTTGTTCCTCACCCTTCCACTCGGCCTCATTCAATCTTCCTCATCAAACTCCTCGGGTCTCAAATTCTCCGCCAACCCATCAACCAACGCAACCAACCTCTCCACTTCATACTTTGCCCTCTTGATATCCTTATCAAACTGAATGGCTTCTGTGAGAGCAGGGAGTGTCGTTGCTCCGTATCCTACATTAAAGCCCAAACATGTCAATAAAATGACGCCAATTCGCGAGAGGAAAAGAAAAAAGAAAAGAACAAGACGAGAGAATAAAAGAACGGGACTGACCCAACCACTTTCCAGGCGCAACACCCAAGTGCCTAAACCACTCCCTTTCTTTAATACCTTCCTCATCAATAAATCCTCTCTCAAACGACATGAGTTTCTTATTAGCACGAGAGAGACGTTTAGCTGCTTTGATAAACTCGCGAATGGGAGGAATCGGGAGTTTAGGAGGCGACGGGGGCTCGGGAGGTGAAGGTGGTGAAGGAAGATCGGGGGGAGATGGCAAATCTGGAGGTGAAGGTAAATCCGGTGGAGATGGCGTAGGAAGATTAGAAGGCAAGGGGAGTTTCGGTGGTGAAGGAAGATCTGGGAAGCCCGGGCCCTGGTTCAGGTCTACAATATTTGCTGCATCTAGTGTAGCAAAGAGTTCTGGTTTCTTGGCAGTAATTCGCCATGCACTCATCATACCCAAGCGATATTCAACCCATCCTCTAGCAACATCCATGTCTTCCTCTTCCATGCCTATAAAGTCGACCCAGGATGTGGGGTACCATTTGTCCATCTTGTCTTCCTCCTGCTTCGAGAATTTGTTCGTAGAAACACCAAATACGCCCTTGACGGCGTCCTTGATTCTTTGTACGAGTCCACCGTGGCATCCGTGGACACGAGAAGGGAACTTAGGCATCCTCTCCAAAACATCTCTAAACTTTTTCTCCGCCTCTGCCTTTTCCTTGTCCAGCGCGATACTTGCTTTTTGGAGACGGAGGAACGAGGAACGGAGCGGAGAAAAGTTGATTTTGTTGCCGTCGGAAGATGGGAGAGGGAGGGATTCGACTCTATAAACACGATACAGAGTATCAGTAAGACTAAGAGAAAGAAAGGAGGGGACAGAACGCACTTGTCTAAATACTCGTCCAACTCGAATGCATACTGCGTCGTATTCAATGGAAGAATAAATGATTCTGTCAGGCGGAGAGCCATGAGACCGAGGTGTTGGGCTACCGCGACCTAGGAGAACGTAGCATCATCAGCGTTAGGTTAAACTTGAAAGCGAGCGAAGAAAACGACGACGCACGTGCTTCTTATACCCCGGATCCGCATAAACCTCTTGCCACCTTACCGAATCGTATATCGAGTGATAATGATACGGTGCGTCGTGAGGCGTTGGTCCAAATCCTTGGTCTGTTGATGCGATCTACAATCACGTCAGTCCCGCTGTCTTTTAACAAAAGATAAAACGAAGCAACATACACCGATCCTCTGCAAAAACACCGTATAGTCACTTCCACTACCTAGAGGGTAAACACCCGTTCCACCTTGTTCTTCTTGCTTCACCAGTTCTTGTTTGGTGGATTCGTACGCTTGGAGAACGACTGGGTCCACAACCAACTCAGAAGTAAAGTTCAAGTCTGGTCGGAACGGCCCCTCGTCTTGTCTCGCATCCCACAGCGTCTTGCCGCTTTCAGTCGGATGACTCACAGTCTTAGCAACATCCCTAACCAGCCCAGCCAACGAAGGCGATGCACCAACGTACCAGCTCGATCCAGAAGATGAAACATCCACATTGATATACGCAACCACATTCTCTCCCAAAAATTCTTGAAAGTCCTCTCCATACTCTGTTGACCCGATCAATCCCTGTTCCTCTGCGTCCCAGCTCGCAAAGATGACTGTTCGCATGGGTTTCCAGCCTTGTCGGAGTAGCTCCCCGAAACCTTTAACAATTTCACCTAAAGAAGCTGTTCCAGAGACGGGGTCAGCCGCACCGAGGACCCAAGCGTCTCGATGACAGCCTACGAGGATGATTTCGTTCTTGACGTGACCTGGGATCGCGGCCATAGTGTTCCATATGGGTGTAATAGACTTGTTGACGCGGTTGACTAGGTGGACTTTCTTTGAACTAACGCTGCCGGTGAGTTTCCCAGAGGTGATATTGTGGAAGTCGCCGATTTCAGAGAGGATTCTCTCGGCGTTGGACCAGCTTATAGGAAGACTTGGGATCTTGGGGACACTCAAGGACTCGTCACGAGAAACATCGGGGTAGGCTGGTCGGCCGGGTGTGGTAGGGTCTCCGGGGTAAGTAGAGAGGTACATAACTGAGCCTCGTTGAATCGAGGTTGGGTTACGAGCGGGTCCTTGGGGGTAAGGTGTGAATCCATTGGAAGCAGTCACGTAGCCGTCGTCGCGGGGGTCAGAGTAGATGAGGATACCAGAGGCACCGAGTTCTTCTGCACGTTTGACCTATATAGTAATATAAGATATGGAGAAAAATAAGATAGGAAGGAAAGAAAAGCACCTTAAGCCCACGATAAACGGCCCCATATCTCGCTATTACAATCTTGCCTTTCAAATCTACTCCACTTTCCAAAATCTCTTCAAAATCCTCATACGTCCCATAGTTGACATAAACTGCCTCGCCTTTTACATCTCCGTCCCCACTCAACCCGTGCCATGCAGGTATCGCAGTCCTGTACCTCGCAGCATCTTCATCTCCCGAGTCGCCATCCTCATCCAGATCAAACTCAAACTCTGCTTCGTCCGTTTCAGGGTCTAGAATCGAAAGCGAACGCGTAGAAGGCGTGTCGAGTTCAGGGTAATACACGTCTATCCAAGCAGTAGGTTTCCTTGGACTCAGGACCCTCGAACCGAGAGCAATAGTCGCAGCTCTAGAACGGGTAGTGCCTGCATCGTATATCGGTAGAAGGTCTTCGTCGTCCGGGTGTGGAATGGTAGGCGGAACAGCCCCAAGCTCGCGCTGGAAGAACTTTAAGACTTCCTTTGCATCGACAAAGTCCTGTGCAGAACCTGCGAGGTGGGGTTGGCTTCCGAAGAGTTTAGCTGTAGAGTGCGCGGAGGGACCAGAAGGAATGGAGAGGAAGAGGGATTCGAGTTCGCTGGCATTCAGACGGGGTTTGTCTTGAATAAAGGTGACATTTGGTGGTGGGGCAGAAGTGATAAAGGAAGAAAGTGAATAAACACCAGCCAAGACGACGAACACCTTCAGAAATCGGAATTTCTTTCCATTCCCTGAGGGAGGAAGGGGGTTGTGTAGAGGGAGATCCTGCTTCTCCTTCATCGTCGTGGAGGAAGGAGTAAGAGCTGGTGGGTTATATACCAGATATGCCGCGGCCAATTTCTCCACTTATCTATTCACCTCGATTTCAAGTTTCAACAAACTGCGCATGTATCCTATACGTACTTGAAGCTTGAAATGATTAAATCTCCCCAACTTAAATCCAATCAAGAATAGACACGGCACAGCTGGACCGACGAAGAAGGCCCGGCGGCTACAATCATAGAACGAATTCGGGGACGACAGGATTCGATCAAACTAAAGCGGTGAAAGCTTTTTTCCTCAGCCCCCCATCCACCTTTCTGCGGCGGCAACGATATAATCTTACTCATTCCAATATCCTTCCAATCTCGTCATCTGTTTAGAAAATAGCCATTGAAGATCCGACATCCTGTGGTTTTATGGCTTCTACACACCTGCCCTCGTCGCTTCATTTACACACATTTTCGTTGAACTGCGACTTATGAGAGCACAATTACCAGCCATGGTAATAGAAAACTTGCCGGTTAGGTGATAGCTCGTAGTACAGTTGAACGTTGAACGTGGAAGACTAATCTCAATGTCTACTTTGACTCTCGATTTCGGTTTGGCTCGGCAATCAAGTAAGCTTGTTTTCACTCAGGTGTATTACATATAGTCTACGCATCCGAGTCGTAGCTCAAATCCTCAAACCTGTTCACATACCATCTATCAGTATCTTTGACACAGAAAGACATGATAATCTTTGTGCCATTGCTACGGCTAGCACCCTCAGGATTCATTGTGAAATCTTTCCTGTCAGCAAGATGGATCCTGCAAAGGAGTCAACAAGATAAACATCAAAAAATTGCGTGAATGGACGTAGAGCACTCACCGCACAGTATTGTCATCTCGTTTTTCAAACGTGAAGACGTTTCCAAAGCAATCGTGCGTAGCCAAATAGATTCTGCTGTCAGTACCAGCATTCCCAGTGATGAGATAATGACCTGAATCCGATTGACATTGACGAATATGAAATCCGTTGGGTCCAGCACGAGTGATAGTCCACTGGCGGTTGTGGAAGATTAGCAAGAACGAAATTGATGGTAAATAAAAAGGGGTGAACCTTTTGGTTCTTGTTTGTAGCAGCATCCAACATGCGAAGGTTACGGCCATAGGACTCAAAGTCCAAGCATTGTTTCGTAGTATATGAGCGGAAGCGAACAGACGTGTCTAGAGGAACGGGACACCATCCTCCGTATGGGCTATCAAGACATCTCAGTGTAATCCAGTCACACAGAAGACATGTACACACTTGAGCTCGTCCACGGTTTGCTCTTTCGCCCTCAGCTTCTGCTTAGTCTCTTCTAATATCTTCTTCACCTCAACTAAGTCATTACGCAGCTGTTCCTGGCTTGCTTCCATTGCACGTATCACCTCGTGGGGAGTTCTATCTTTGTAGAGGTCCTTGACGGCCTGGAACAGTGATCGATTTGCTAACGTCAAAGATAAGCCTACCGAACTGAAATAGAATACATACCGGTAGAAGTGTTCGGAATATGGAGGGACCAAGGTACTGCCACGTCCTGGAAGGATCACCGGCAACCTTGGGATCCTCAGCTACAGCGTTAATCTGCACCCGATCACTGTGTTAGATGCGTAACCGGTGTTTTCCTGAATCAACACGTACTTCTCTGACAATATTGACCATCTCCAAACGACAATCTTTTCTCGCTTTTTCCATTCCGAAAATGTTGGCTTTGTATGGGACAAGATCATTGGGCGGGATAGGTACTTCTGGAAGAAAACTTGTCGCTGCAGCCGAGTTGATCCGATTGTTCTGAACTGAAGGCTTGGAACCCGCACTGCCGGTGTTTGCAGCAGAGGTGGCTGGCGTCGAGGATGGGAGCGGGATGTCTTTCTGACCAACGGAGGCCCAGGAGCGTTCAGAAGATGCCTCATCATCTACTGCGGTAGTGGTATTGTTGCTGATGTGCTCCTCCGATATCGCCCGTTTGTAGAGATTTAACTTGTGTTGATAGTACTCCTTGGCTTCGCGATTCAATTCGGCTAATTCAGCCATGTCTTCTTTGGCAACGAGTCCGGAGTTTCCTCTCTCAACTTCCGAAATGGCTAAAGTGTGCAGGTTTAGCCGCTCGGAATCATGAATACTATGCTAGCGAGGAACGTACTCGTCGAAATGCTGCGTAGCATGACCTTGTAGTCCATGTACACATCAAGGAGAGTTGAAGAATAAACTCCCGCATTTTGGTAGTCTGTAGCATCAGAAACATGAATGGGGTTTCTAGCCATCAAACATGATAGAACACGCACCGAGCGGGATGCCCACAGGATTTGCGGTGCGGAAACTCTTCAAGTTGGTGTACCTGGTCAAAATCGCACTATAGATTGACAGGACCTAAGCCGTTGAATGCTTGCAAGCATGAGCAATGCACTTACTTTGTCCTGATAGGATAAGCCACGGCCTTCTTTGGAAACTCCATAGCAGCTATATTTAATGTTTGCAATGTCCACTGCTCGACTTTTTCATCCTCGATATCTCCACCGCCCCTCCTGAAAACAGCAATTGTGATCTCTCCATCAATTTTGTTCTCGATGCTACCCTCTCCTTGCACAGAAACAGCCTTGAAGTTCATACCAGCTTTCAATTGCTCTCTGACCTCCTTGGTTTTGGAGTTATCTCTAAGTTTAATTGAGACAAGGGCATTGAATTCACCACCTTCGGTGAAACCTGAGATGAAGGAGTCGCCGTAGACACGAGTGAACTCTGATTGTGGGACATCTTTGATGGAGCTGAATTCAGTAAGGCCGGGGCAAATGAGTCGCTGGGTGGTAACCTTGACTTGGATCCAGTAGTTGATGTCAGCTTCTGTCAACTTGTGTGGGTCAAAGAAGGACGCCAACGTGGTTTCACCAATGCCAGTAGTACCGCATCTGAAATAGAGTGTTACTGTAGTATCCATGAGCCTCTGAATAGCCAGAGACACTGAAATAAAGCTCTAGGCAACGTACCGCTGACATTCAGCCCATCGATCACTTCACTGATACGATCAACAAATTTTGCGTTCCAGGTAATTTCGTGGGGGATTTTGACATCACTATCCTCTATGATAGGATCCTTGTACTGAGGACGAAGATTCGGCTCTGCTGCAGCCCCCTCCCCTCCGGAGAGCTTTACAGCATCGTCTACACAGACCTGTTGAGTAAACGAATTGAACCTCAAAGGCCAAAATAAGTCAAATTTCGAATTTGAAAGTCGTAAGAGACACATACCCCATCCCTAGACGCATCGTCTCATTGTATGGAACAAGCAGAAGAGCCATGGCAGATGTACCAGCGGATACTCGTAGTCGTTAAAGAAAGTGCACTGGCTGGATCTCGTGCTGTCCTCGAGGCATCAGAGAACGCATCTCTGAAAGCTACCTTTTCACTCTTCTAATATCACGAGCACACTACACGGCAGAATACTAACCTTAAAGTATAGAACAAGGCGGAAATTGGCACCAAGTGTCACGTTCAACGTGACAGCTACGCGAGTGACGAGTCACTCGTTGCAGAACGAATTCAACTGAATGACCCACTCAAGGCGCACTGAAATCCACTGTTTCTACTGGTATCGCATCTACGGGCTGACCGCTGGACTGAATGCGTCACAGCTTTTTTGGAATTGATATCTATCATTTCCTGTCCTAGTCCACCGTCCACCGTCCCTTGCCTCTACACCGTGACCATGAATTCTCCCTCAAGCAAATGCCTCCCTCCCCTTCCGCCCTCTCCGCCTCCAAAATACGAGTTTGATGATGGAGACTTCTCAGATACATCAACGCTCTTGTCGACTTCAAGCTTGCGTACTGTGGTCAGCTCGCACAGCGACGCACTAACGTCAACCTTGACACTAGTAGAAGGAGCAGAAGAAAGTGCCGCCGGGCTTACTGACTTCGCATGTATGAGTATATACCGAGGGTACATTTCTCTTTTCTTAGCAGCTGAAGCAATAAAATGCCAAACTGAGCTATATATAGTGATAGAATCAGTTTTCAGAATTTCACTGGCGTAGACATTCATGCGATACGGAGCAGTGTGTACTTTGTTTCCTTCTTTATAGAGTAGTTCGAATCTAATCGAACTTGTTTATGGCTAGCACTTGTATTCTCTTGGTCCCGAGGCATCCAAGCCGAACAAACCTTGGACGTCGCATACGAATTCAAACTACACGGATATCCGTGGGCCTCGCAAACTAGAGATGTGATTGACTCGGAAAGGATGATGGTACATTATTGCCTCTTTTGTGACTCAAAAGCACACTACGAATACTAATTTTTTGTTTCCAGTGCGCAGTTTTGAAAACACTGTACAATCTTGGTGTACGTCCTCATGCAAACTTTGATATAAATATTATCAACGTTCTAATCAACCTCTCCCCAAATTTCGCCGTACAAAGTGGCTTGCCACCACCGAATCCAACTCATCCCGGTCAACGATACCTATTCCCAAAACTCGTACCAAACAGCAAATTTTTGTATCCGCGCCAGTTTCGACATTGTCCAAGATTCTGTTCAAAAGAATCCAACCCAGACCAAATTCAAGTGATCCGTTTCTAAACCATAGACTCGGGCTTGCCAATCCGCCGCCGCTGTGTGACTGGATGACAGTATCGTTTAGTAGATGGGATCGGGTGAGGTTGATTTATCCGAGCCCCTCTGTACACAAGTCAGAGCTGCAGTGGAAGGGAGAGTTGAAGAAAGGGAAAAAGTCAGAGTTACAGCTTGAGATGGAGGGGACAGTAGTAGAGGGAATGAGTAAGTCCGAATTTTACAAGATCCTACTTGGCAATGACTTTCTTTGGTTAAACAGAGCAAGCACTCGGTTCGATAATCCAGAGACACTGGTGGAGAGAATATGGTGTATAGTAGGTCTTTCCTCAATTATGAACAGTGATACAGCATTCGTCCTGAATAAAATCAAGCGAGTTCAAACTCTCCGGATTTCCTTGGCACCCAATCTCCTCTTCCTCTGGCCCTATCAATAGTGATGGTGATGGCGACGCCCAAATGATCCTTTCTAAAATCCTTCAAGTTCCTGAACAAAACGGGTTCGAGTTGTACGCGTCGATTGATCAGCATGTTGGGGTGAGCGAATTTCTCTACCTCTTGTTCGTTCGCTATCGGCAGGCGATACTTATACTTCAAAAGCCGGGAAACGACACTTTAGGCTCGGATACGGGGCATACCTTATATTTCAAGAGGTCGCAAGCGATGATGCCGATATGACCCTGTACCGTCTGTTTCGAGGCTGGCTAGTCAGTTGGTATTGCATGGACATTGTCGCTGGTATATCTACTCTATTGAATAACCACGATGTGAGGTTTCGTCCAACGCCCCGACGGAACCTTCTCAATCAAAACCAGATTCGGGCGTTCACATGCTTTGTTACCGTGTGTCTCGAGCACTGTCGGGTGCAAACAGACGAGGTACCGTCTGTGGCTACTTATATGCTGCTCAAAATGAGAAGATTAGATGGGAGTGTATCACAGATAGGTCCCGACTCACAGCGTTGGCCAGCTCCCAGGTGATACAGCATAGCACATTCGAACTTATTAGAGATATAGCAGGTGATGGTTGTACTCGACGAAAATTCGGATCCTATTGTCTCCTGATCCTTGTGGTAAATACATAAGGCTGAGCTCCCATGCATTTCCCGCCATCTCATCATTCCTATACCTCGAACTCCAACTTTGAACATATGCATTTGCTAAAGGTATCCCGTGATGAACTTCTGACTATCAAGCTCGAAGGACACGACCCCACAGAGGAGCACTTATTATATGCCATCCTCCCTCATAGATGGGAGAGCGACGAGATCCTATCCCAAGATCTCCAAGCATCCCCCTAGCAAAAACAGGACAAAGCTCGTCAACTCTTGCCAGGTCACACGAGGAGACGGTTTTGATTACATCTGGAATGACACTTGTTGTATCAATAAAGAGAACAGTGCTGAGCTCTCTGAAGAGCTCAACTCGATGCTTTCTTACCATACCAACTCAACTGTCTGTTGCGTTTATTTGAATGACGTAACAGCAAACAAAGATCTGATGGTGAAGGAACATTTCGTGCTAGTCCAATGCTAGTCAGTGATTTCAGAGGGGTGGACTCTCCACGAACTCTTGGCATATGTGCAAAAAAAGTTTCTGACTTTTATTGTATAGCAGAACCTCATCAAATGACATCTCGCCTCAGTGTATCATGTTAAAGATATACCATCAACATCATGATGATGTTACTGTTTGCACGTTGATCTGGATGTATCCGGGTCTTAAACTGCCACTTCAAGTCTTCGCGCATCGTTTTCTGTTTGTGGACATTAAACTCTACACTTACTCTATATTAGCTTATCCTTTATTGTCCTCGCTGTTTCTCACCCCTCTGGATTTTTTCGCATCCAATGTACTGCCCCGGTCGTGGATATATGGTGGATATATGGTGTCCTTCTGACATCGAAAGTCATCTATGTTGCTTAACCGGCGACTTGCGTACATATTCCTGCTTTGGTTTGCTGCTGCCGTGTGTTCATGAATCTACGCTTCAAATTCAAACTCGTCAGTCGCGCGCTAAAATCATGTCTGCTAGTGGATCATCAATAGTCTACTCAACTTTCATCTTCAGGGTCTTGCCTAATTATCATAAGTGCCTAAGCCTATTTGGAAACAGGTTTATCTTGATGTTGGCCACGGCCGCTCGACGTACTAAGACATGATTAGGTGGACCCGAACGCATCTACATAAACTTGGAGAATCAATGATGGCAATAAGCAGGTGGTCACGATACTTATAAGCACTAGTGTTCTTCCAATGAACCTCGAACAATTACAGGATGATTCGATCTAACTCATAGCTTTAGAATGTTGATGAAATGTGGAGTATTCGTGGAATGAGAATGAACAGGATAGTGGTAGACAGATGTACGAATTGTGTAGTACTAAGAATGCAGCAGTAGATAGATAGGCATTTACGGGAACTGTTGGTTGTTGATGGTACTCATATTGGGCCCGGTGCCTGGCGGGAGATTAAACCGTCAGCCAGCTCAAGTTTAGTAAGGACGAGTCCTCTGTAAACTCCGGCCTCGTAAATTACTGATATAATCGGCCGGTAAAATCATGTAATCGTCTTTTCAAGCTTTAATGATGAAACTACCACAAATTTGATAAAATTGAAGACAGCTTCCGGAGACTTCTTTGATATATTGAAAATGGTTGATCATGATTTACACAGCAATGGATCACATTAAAATCGGCCATTTTTGAGCTCAACTGAATAGGTTTTTACTTTGTGAGGGAGGGAGGTGGGGCCTCTGAGAAATCTAGTTACAGACGCTCCAGACAAAGCTGAAATTATGTCATAAAATTAGATGCCAGGTTATAAAGGACTTGGAGCATTAATTTCTCTGCATTCACCAATGCAGCAGTCACTTCCTCTCATTGATCGTGAAGTCTCGAATTTGGAGCAATGGATTGCCCCTACTGCAGTTGTTGGACTGCTCTATGGTGTCCATTTGGTCCTTTGCATCATTACTATCCATCTGTTAGTGTAAGTCATTTTCCAGGTTTAACACATTGTCAACTGGCTAAAAGCATTTAATGAATGAAGGATCAAGGGCTTGAGGTCAAAGGCCCGCATTAGTTTATTCATCCTCACGGTATTTACTATGATATCATCAACTTTTATTACCATCCTGGACGTATGGTTCAATCTTATTCAACTTTCACTAAGAGGCTACAGTCCCCCTGATGTACCAAAAACGTTGTCTTTGGCAAATAACGTATCACTTAGTAAGGAATACATTAATCGCTCCAATGTGAGTTCAACCACTATCAAAGACCATCAATATTCTCTATTCACACACTCTAGTTCTTGATTAGTGATGGGATTGTGGTCTGGAGAGCATGGATTTTGTTTTCTGGAAAGTCAAAAGTGAAAGTGGTTTTGGCTGTTTGTATGATTATCTCCACTGGTAAGCCATTTAACCAATATGAAAGTTATGTTTCTGTCCTTACTTTGGCTTCTATTGTTTTCAAGTTGGAACATTCCTGGAGGCAGCATTCATCACCACAAGAGTCCTCAGTATCAAAGATTTCAAATTAAGCCAAAGGCACATATATTTGATGCCTATTTCTCTGCTCATTACCAATGTCACTGCAACTCTTCTTATTGGGTTTAAAGCATGGTAAGCTGCAAATATTCTTACATGAGGTTTTTAATGACGGGGATTGGTGATTTAGGTATCACCACAAAGATATAAAGAGGAATCTGCACTGCAGTGATACATCGGGGCATGTAGTCCTAAAGATTTTGCTTCTTTTGGCTGAGTCTGGGGTGATTTATTGCATGTTATGGGTAGGTAGAAATTTTCTTGTTTTTATTATTGCACTGAATAAATATATCCATACAGATTATTTATGCAGTAATTGAAATATGTTTTCAAGACACTCAGAGTAGCCTTGCATATGCAATTTATTCGTCTGCATTGCCAGATATCTCTGTAAGTCTTGCAATCCCTTGAATTGGTTGTAAATTAATTGCGCTGACTTGAAATTAATACAAGGCAATCTATCCAATCCTCATTGTCCTTCTAGCAACACATGAAAATAACAAAGAAGGAGACAGAGCAACAATTACATTGTCTCAGTCAATAAGATATGCATCAGCACCACAGACCTCAAATGAGGAGAAAGACATATGACCGAAGGGATTATCTATAAAAGTTCTGGTCTTCAGAATCTTTGATACTTTATTGCTGGTCTTATAGCCCTGTTATCATACTAAAAAATATTAGTCCTACATCGTGGAAAGCCGGGCTTTTCGGCTTGTTGTCAAGCTACAAGCGAGGCAAGCCCGTTATTTAATCCGATTTGCTAGTAAAAAATGAATGCCGCTTCAAGATAAATATAATGAAAAACCTACTGGGCTGGTCTGCTTGACCCCCTTGACCGGCTTGTACATGCCGAAAAAGCCGGTCAAGTTGGGGTCAATCAAAACTTAGATAAAATCACGATGTAGCAAGTGGTAATTCTCTTGCAAAGATTAAAATTGAGTATTAGTATATTATCCTGGATGCCTAAATCCATCTCAAAGCTGTTCATGGTAGGTTACCTGACATAAGCCCGCGTCAACGAAATTTTTTGCTTGCCTGAATTGGATTTTATCCGGCTTCTGTAGTTCTTGCTTCAATTTTCTTTTCATAAGGCCTTTAGTGGTATATGCCACGAAAAAAAAAGCGAAAAATGCGGGCAAAGACAAAGACAATGAAATTGACAGTGGACCAAATCGGCGGACTCTCCTTACCAAACTTTGTCTTATTGAACCATTCTCACGAGCACCGGTCGAATACTTGTTAATCTCGACATTGAGGAACAAATTGTCGCCCTTCGATTGTATCTACTGGTCTATTATAAAACTCGTGGTAGAGATCCCAAGGACGCCGCAACTTCAAACTGCACTTGCATGCCTATCAATTGACAAACTTGAAGGCCAAAATGGAATCAAAGGTCTATTTCGGCCTGGAAATGGAAGTGGGACAGAGTTCAAAGCTTCGGAACGCGACCTTGACTGAACTCGTGGGGATGGAAGTGTATAGAGATCATTTTCGATGTCCATCTAAATCTAACTTGGAGGAGTGGTTGGTCTTGTCTGTACTAACAGGTGTAACGGTTCAGGCAGCAATGTTATTACTTTTGTCAAGAGCTTCTGGAGGTGTATTTGGTTCAGAATGTGTGAGCTTAGACTCGGAAATTGAAAGAGTATAATTAGGAATATGGAAGATAGCCTAGAGAAGCTGCTGTTTTTATTCTTCTTTGCTTCGTTCTGTCTGGGTCTGACTTCAAGCTCGTGGTTTTGTAGGCATTGATGAAGGGCTGTTGATGTTCAATAAGAATATCCCTGTATGCGATGACGCAAAAGCTCTGGCATAATTTCCGCTAGACAATATGGCGTAAACGAATGGTAGTACGATAAGCCGGGAAACGACATGCTGAACCTTACATAGCTCGAATACAGGGCATACTTGAAGAGATTGAAGACGATGAGAACAACGTCATCCTCTGTTTCGAGTTGATTTCAACAGTACCTCAAGCAGACCTAGGTGTATTTAAATCTCAAGTTGAAACGCGTCTCAAGTCAAATGAAGTTCGACTGCTGCCATCAGTATCAGTTACCGTGCTTGGGCGCTTGGACTTTGATAGTGCGGAAATCTGTGGTTCTGATCCTACATACTATTCGGAATCCTAAAAAGGCTTTTTCGAATGATCAACTACTGTAACTTGTAAAGTGGATCATCATATAGCTGTGCGAATGAATAGCTGATCACTATCTATTCATGTCATTGTCCATCACAATGTAAAGTGATTTATGTGGAGGTGGAGTGCATCCAGACCCAGTGTCAATTCGAAGTTCAAAATATGACTGATGCTCACGTTGCAGTTCTCTACCATCATGACATTGTCAATTTTCCAACTTTACAATCGCTCTCACCTTCACTCTGCCTTGTTCTCTTCGCTTTCCTTCGAGACCCTTCAAAAGCAAGATGCTCCTTATTGCCGCTTTCTCCCTTTACGCTTTTGCTTTTGCATTGGAGTTTCCTACTACAGTCACTAATACCAACTTCTCGAGGCGCCAAAGCGACTCGGACAACACAACCGGTATAACATGCGGACCTGTTAACGGAGCAAAGTGCGTATGATAAGGATCGTTCAACGACTGTCCTCTTTCGTGTTACGCAAACATCTAACTCTTGAACGTACGAAACAGCGTAGGCGGCACATGCATCGATATCAATACAAATTGCTGCAATGGTTACTTTACAACCGGCTTCTGTGTTGGTCCTCCGAATGTAAGTAAGGTATTCCTTTCTGAAGATTGTAAACTAGCATTTAAAATGCAAAGGTCCAGTGTTGCACCGAAGTCCAAGAGTGTCAATCCGGTGCTTCGATCGGTTTTTGTAATGACGCGAACCATGTTTCGTGTTCGGTACCGTATGTAACTGGTTTCTGTCCTGGGGGAAATAGTAGGTGTTCACTTTACTTCCTTGATTTGGAGATCGGAGGACTTAACTTTAATTTTTACTGATTTTATTGACCTATGCAGATGTTCAATGTTGCACGGGCGTTAGCGGAGCCACGCAGTGTACATCTGGAAATTAATGTTAACCGATTTGTGGTGGACTGCATTCCGGGAAAGACAAGCAATGCAGAAAAGTATTACCTATTTTTCGTTTAGACACTTTCAATCAGACTCCTTTTTTTTAAAAACAACGCTTCTGTTTTTAGGCTTCAGAAACTGCGCATTGGCATTCAAAAAATATTTCTACTACTGTTCAGTGATCTTTCTTTCATTTGAAGGCCGTAAAAATCTACCCAGAGCTGGCCACTCTTGATCAGGCTGTGTACCGTGAATAATTTGGTGTTTAATTGAGAAAAAAATCTTACTACAATCACTGGCCGGCTACGTTAGTCTTTTACTTCTTGTATGATATCCTCCAATTTCTCTCCAATTTCTGTTCGATAACCTCCTTTCAACTGTGAAACAATCCAAAATCTGTTTCTGACAACTTCGCACGGCATGTACGAAGGATATTTATTGCGCAATTCGGGTTTATATGCCGCCTAACAGAAATATTTATCCAAATGCTTAACCGACAGGCCGAACCGATTCGTCGGGCCGAGTAGGCCCGTTCCTTCAAATGGACGTGGCTCAGTAATAACCCTTATTTGAACGCCTGTCAGAGAAAGCTAATTAACGCTAATAAATATCCTTGATTCTTTTGCATTCTACCGTCTACCATAGTTCATGATTATGTCGATTGCACATCGCTTACTAAGTCACTGGCATGCTACACAATCTCTCTAATACCATCACTTCTCCGGATAGGTTCCGCCAAATATGAGCAGACAAGTACCCTCCGATAACTTGGATACCCCGCCCCCGTCTGAACTTGAGGAAAGTCCTGTTTTTCCAAATACCAAGCTTGAGACCAGTCAACTTCCCCATTGATCCACCGAGACCCCTAAACAATTGTTCAGAATACGGTTTGAGTTCGCTGCTTATCAATGCAGTGTCATTAGTTGCAACTTGTTCAAAAGAGCGACCGGTGGCGGAGCACCATTTGCGAACAATGCTATCAGATCCGAAGTTGACTCTTTGAAGCTGAGTTCCAAGGTATGAACGTGAGGTAAAGCCTTCCCCAATTTGCTCATGAGATCAGCAACGTCATAACAAGGAGCTACATCCAGAACCAGTTTTGCATCCAACAATTGCCACTGACCATAAGAAGAACCTTCTTGAACAGAACGGGATACAAGTATGCTCGACAAGGATACAAGTGAACAAACGTGAGGTTTCATGTCATCAACAAGTTTCACTGCCCAAGGCATCCTTTTATGCGGAAAACCTTTGATCAAGGAAAGGTAGTCGAGAAGGGTGTCGTAGGCGGGATGTCCGAGGTTCATTTTCAATTTTTGACATCGGCAATTTTTCAATGCCGCACACGGATCAAGTACTTGCCGCCTATTCATACCCATTGACAGTGACCGACATGTATCGGCACACGTCTCTTGTGTACAGAGGTCCATTCCATGTACTTTATTCATATCTGGAATGCTCATGATAACTAGAGTTGTAATGTAAGTAGTATTTACCAATACTATCTGGAAACTTATTTCGAAAATTCCAAGTTTAGTAAATCTCGAATACGCATTAATGGACATCCTCCTCTCGCTGCAGTACTTGACACCTATTCATGCCCATTGACACGCACTGGTATACATCTCTTGTGTTTGGCCTTTATGTGCGCAATTGTTGAATATCCACAAAAGTCGCGCGCCATTTAAAGAGTATGCACTATCATTACATCGCTTCGGAAAGATTCTAAATTATTAAGTACCATAAGTACAGTGGTAACAATGCACTCGAAAAATAAGTAGTGAGGTTCTTAAAACGCGGAATAAGGTAAAGCAGTCGCTGAATTTCAATCAAAAAGAAAATCAGTAATCTAAAACGGAGTTGCAAAATCATACGATTCCGATAAGGGATTAGTGAATGATTCAAAGGAAAGATCAAAAAGTGTAGTGCTAGGATCAATAATAGAACCATCTGGAATATCAAACAAAGTATCAGAAGTCTCGCCACCAGGGAAAAAAAGATTTGGAGTATGGTTAACGGTACTACTAGAAGGGGTAGAGATGTATGGATTATCAGAAAAAGGTATACTCTCTAATGAAAGCTTGATGTCGGCATGTTTACCGGGTCGTGTCCCTGATTTGAATGAAACCAGCTTAGACCAAGCAATATCAGGATTCAGAGCAATAAGTTCAGGGGATGATTTCACGATATCTTCCCATAGTCGGAAGTGTTTCCAAAATGTGGAGCATATAAACCGAGCATCTGGAAAAGCTGAGTTAAATTTGACCTCCGCGTTCCTGTTATTCACCGGCTGCATCGTCTGAAAACTTGAAGCTATCAGAGCAACAGTGTAACTGTGTGGCCAAGGTTTTCTTGGCTTGATGCCAACGACAGGCTCATCACAGTGTTGCCGCCGATAAAATGCTCCGTGCAATTGATTAGAGCCGAGAGTAGAATGGGGTAGCAATGTGGACAGACATGGTTCGAGCCCATAATGAAAAGTGGCCTGTTGCATGAGCATAGCAATTTCAGACTCGAGTCCGGGACAGACAGAGATACGATTTCCTGTGATGCCGTCAGGTAGGAGGCAATAAAGAAGGGTATCCTGGGCTCGAACCATTCGGACAGTTGTAGCAGTATGACATTGCCATTGTAAAGTGAATGAATCGAATGTGGCAATAGGAATTCTGTCATTCCCACCTAGAATATTGTCAAAGAGAGACGAGCATTGCTGAAGAGTGAACATAGGAAAGCTTTTCACATGGGTTGGAAGAATGACTGGTGGTTTCCCGTCCTGATATATTATCAACTTTTTGACACATGGAGAATGACAGAGGATAACAGTACATACCTCACACCAGACCTTTATTACAACTGATTGCTGATACAAGCCAATAAGTTCTTCCCCTTCTACTGAGAGACTGTTCATCTTGGAAGTGAGGTTCTACCAGTACAAACTCGGAACGATATCACTTATTCGCAACGCTAAAGAGGAATTTTCTTGGCAGAATGGGCCCTTTGGGTTGTGTGCGGTATCGACATGTCATGTATTGACAATCTCGCTTCTATCAACTTAATGGAGAGAAGAAAGTCGATCCTCAATCAACAATATTTGGATATGGTTCCAGTTCATGGATGTTATCTATAAACTCTCACATATCACAATTCATCAAAACTACGCATGAATGCTTTACACTAATTAAATATGGAACATAAAATCTGAGCCATTTCTATAAAAACTTTCCATCCAATTGTATGGGAGAGCTTCGGAGATCCACATTGAAGAAATGCAGCCGTTGCAGCCTTGTTGAACTCGGGTGATACCCATCGGAAACATTCTTCGCGTGAGCGAGGAATTGCCGCTCTGAGGGTCTCTATATCATCTTTATTAACTTTCACGCCACAGTGGGTCAACCCATAATTCTGTGGAAAATCAAAAATAACATTGGGAGCTGTACCTGAGGGTAGATTTGAGTGGATTTGAGATCGGGTTTGGTGATTGTTCCAGTAATCAACAAAATCATTAACAGCAATCTGAACAATTTTTGGCCAAATCCAACAAAAGAGGTCTCTATCATTGAATGGATGAGAAATCAGTCCATTAAAAACCAAAAGAAACTGAAGACCAGATGTGCAACTCACACATGGATAGGATCATTTGGTTTGTAGTAACCTTCTGAGTACCCTTCAAGAATACTCACACGAATGCTAGTACCAGCATATCTGAGCCAGTGGTTCCATGAGGACTCAATAACAATGTTTGCAGTACTTGGTAGTGCCACAAAAGGTGGGAAAAGATCATTACTCAGTTCAGGCATGTATCGATCCCTATGGCATTCAGTTATAAAGCATTCTCCTGATAAAACCTATATGCAAACCTGAGAGCTTGGTGGCAAGCATACATTTCTCCAGTTTCACTTCCACCATCAACAGTCAACTGCTCACAAATCTCTTCATAGAAAGTCAGCTACCATTTCATTTATGATATATATACGTACCTCCATATTTCTCCACAAAGTCCAAGTATACATGACCAATTGTGCTTGAGCACCGTGCATTTGGCACAACAACCTCATGGAGAAGTCGCCCAGAAGAATGACACCGCATCCCATAGATATCCATACCAACGTCACCCATTCGAAGTGCCTTTGCACTCAATTTTTCATGCCCATCACAGTGGACCTCTTGAAATACACCATCACCAAGTTTGAGATGACCTCGTGGCTTTGGAACCTTTTTGCCGGGAAAACGAGTTTCTGCACCATGAGGGAAGTTGTCATGCATCACTTTTCGAACAGTGTCACTATTGAGATCCAATTCAGTTTTTTCTGAAGTATGTGAATAGAGTGAAACTCACCGAGGGATTATAATGTTTTTATTGCGACGAATCATATTCTGAATAGTGGATGGTCCATTCTTGGCTGCTTTATCCTCAGCTACAACATCACAAATAATAGAAGCTGCTACTGGCAGTGGTGGAGGTTTTTTGACTGTAGGGACTTTGAATCTGGCATTTAAAATACTAAGGGTACTACGACTAAACATAATATATATCAGTCTCCATATAGCAGCTCTAAGAACTAATTGTACATGCCTGATTGTGTATCCACTGGCTTTGAGATACTGAAGGCGAGTTTTGATGTCAAGCCCTTTACGTGCATAACTGTGGAGTATTTTGGCTAGTTCATCATCTGGTGGTCCTGTTACAGATGGTAGTAAAGTTAGTTTAGTACATTGAAAGCAGCTGACAGTGAAACATACGCCTGCCATTATTATGACCATTTTTGCCGGTAAGATTGGGCATTGGACACTTGTGTACTGGGAAAACGGGTTTTTGGCTCTACTTTTATTTAAAAGAAGTATGCCATAATTTGTATATTCACGAAGCGCTCACATCAATTACTTAACCTCTCCATGGACATTCCATGGATGCTTTTGTTCAAATCATGGACAAACTCCATGATCAAATACCATTGCACATATTAAAGAATCAGACTCCCCAGCCAGGTGATCACCAAGATGTCTCTTGTTCCTCCCTCTCAAGACCCACCTGCTACTACAGCTGATGCTGTCAATGTCAACCTTTGTTTTGACCCCTTAAAAGTCCCATACTCATGCCGCAGATCTCTTCCCTTCAAGAACTATCAAGGGCTATGTGCCCGTTGTGAAATTCTTCAAGGTGCTGAAGATAAACCAACTGAATTTGAAAAGTACAAAGTGCGTAACATCTTTTAGAAGTAAATGAGGAATTGAAATTGACTTTATGTTAACTTTTAGAATGCACCATCTTGTCAAGGTTGTGGTGCAATTGTTATGTTCATGGCATTGGGTGTCAAGTTCTGTGGCACATGTGAGACTCTTGGTGGGTGGTACCTTTTTGCCTATCAATGTGAAATGAAGTCATATCATTTTGTAGTGGCCCAACAAGACTCTGAAGATATCAGAAATTCTGTTCTCCCTGCATCCATAGCTTCTTTGTCTTCAAGACAATTACTTGATGCCAAACAGCTGGCTCGTAATGAAGCCATGGAAAAGCGTATGCTACCAAAGCGGAATACTCCTGCAAGTAAGCCCTTGAGCACTGCAGCTCCAACTAGTGCAAATGGTGGACGCAACATCAAATTGTTTTTGAATCCTATCTTGCCAAAGACAAGTGTGTCACTTAAACTGGGGCTTGCATCTTATACATTTAATGAAGCATTGCCATTCAGAGGTAAGCATTTAACTGATAACATGCATAGATGGGACTTAATTTTTGTGTAGAATGTATATCTCAACTTCTTAAGTTCTGGAATGTAAACTGGGATGATGACTGCACAGAAAGCTTGACTGTGTAAGCTTGTACCCATGCTTTGCAGTATGCCACTGATCACAGTTTCTACAGTGATGATATTACTTTACGACTCCATGGCAATGTCACCTATCTTCCAGGCAGTGACCTGAAAGATCTTGGGCATTTTCATGATGCAAATGAAGCTTTGCTTCCAGCAGAATATTCAAAGAGAGCACCATCAAATGTCAAACCAGGAAAGCCACCTTTCCTTTATGTTGAAGGTATTATCAATGTCCTAAAGGTGAGTACGAAAATTTATTTGTCTAGTAATTTTGATACTATATCTGTTTCAGTTTGAAGCCCGGAGTGGTGCTCAAGCTCCCAATTGGGCAAAGACAGAAAAAGAACTTAGCCGGAAGAGGAAAAGCACAGGACTTGAGCTCTCCTCCACTCTTAATTCCAAACGATCCCGGGGTATGTAATTTTTTCAATGAGCTATGCAACAAAAAACCAACATGAAATTATTACACAGTTATATCTTCAACTCCACTGGTTTCCCGCTTTGTCCCTCAAGCCCCAAAAGGCACAACTAAAGTGGAACTAATTTTTGGGGAAATCAAAGTCAAGAACAATGAAACATTTATTACTTGGCCCAGTACCGAAAGTGCAAAGATTGTCACTGGATATTTGGAAGACATTGAATTTGACAGTGGTTCAACACAGCTTGTTTTCAGAGTAAGTAAAAAATTGGGTATAACTTGCATTATTTCACTGACTTCCCCTGCCAATAAGTTGATTTTGGATAATGAAGAATATGTTGCAAAGCGTCATTGGAATATCGGACAAGGCGAAAATTGCGTTTCGGTGGCTGATAATTACCGTGAACTACAAGGCGAGGCCCTCCGACTCAATCAATTGGCATGGATCCTAGAAGAATTTAAAAATCATGCCAAGAAAAATAAAGTCACAATTGCTACAGGTATGTATACAGTAAATGTATTCAAATTTATAAGGAGCTCATTAATTGCCATAGATATCAAAGTCACTGATTTCTTTATTGCAGTGGAGCACATATCAAATACAGGAATTATGACCCCCTCTCCTGCCTCTTGTGTTAAGCTCGAAGACTACATGAAAGTCAAGGATCAAGATGATGGTTATATTACTTGGCTTCTGGAACCTATCAGGAATGCATCCACCACTAAGAAGTGGTCTGGTACAATGAATCACCCATCTCATACCAATAAAGTTGGTGATACACTTCATGCATTTGTTCATTTTGCATATCAGTACACTCAGAATTTTGTCGTCTTTGCTGATTTACAAAGTACGTGACATGGTTTCATTAAGTTGACATTGTTGGATTAATTTTTTTACAGCTGCAATGTATGGATCAGCGAATAATGGCTACAACATTTTGTTTGATCCCATGTCTCATACAACAGGCGGGTACGACAGCTCAAGTTTCTGTTTGTTCACATTATTGATTCTTCCTCAATTAGTGACTCTGGTGTGGGTGATCATGGGCCAGCAGGGATCAAGAAATGGATTAGTGATCATATATGCTCACAACGGTGCAAGAATCTCGGTCTCAAACCAGTTAAACCGGAGCTAACCACGGAAAGGGAGGATTCTGGTTTCCAATCTGAGGGAGAAGACTCGGAGGATGACCATTAATGTGCATTGTACTCGAGATCTACTAGACTTATAGATTTTCGAAATAAGTTTCCAGATAGCATTTGCGCAATCAGTAAATACTTATATTACAACTCTAGTTAGTAGATTTATCCCGTGGCGGGCTATAAAACATCTACATAATTCTATTTATCTATCTCTCTATCATGAACATTCCAAATATGAATAAAGTACATGGAATGGACCTCTGTCTGTTGAGATGTGTGCCGATGCGTCGGTCATTGTCGATGGGCAGGTGCCAAGTACTTGATCCGTGTGCGGCGTTGAAAAATTGCCGATGTCAAAAATTGAAAATGAACCTCGGACATCCCGCCTACGTCAGAAGGGGATGGCGAAGCAAAAAGTCACAGAACTCGTCAGGTGAATTTAGACTAGTACCCGACCAGGAGTTGACACCCCTGAGGCCAGGATACGTGGTTCTGTACCAATCACCCTCAGCTGATACAATATACATGATGTGTAATCCATGCTGCCGGACGAGTTTTTCGATAAAATCGTGATGGTTCGAGCTTGCATCGTGATCTTGGAAGATGACTCGAGAAAGCGACAACTCCGACAAATCCAGCTTTGGATCAGACGAACCGAAAGTCTGAGGATATATAAGGCGAAGCTTTGAAGACGGATGTTGGGAGATGGCCTTGATGACCGGTATTTGAGAGGCCCAGTCTACATTTCGAGCCTGATGCAAGTCGAGAAATTCCAGTTCAGGACACGTTGCCAAAACCTCCAAGGCAATGCAATCCATGTCTTATGACACCATGTTGCTATGAGAGCTAAGGAGGCTGATCCTGGCATGTCTAGGAACAAGAAGAACGGAATCAGGTGCGGACTCTACCAAAACTTGAACAACTGACCTGATTAGATTGGCCAAATGGCTATTTTGTCGTAGCATGCTCCTGAATGCATTGATTTCGTCGATTCGAGACAAGGATGGATTATCGCAGATGACAAAATCAACGTATTGAAAGAGAAGTGGAAGAGCTATTCGTCGCATATGATGGTTGAGTAATGAGACGCAGTAAAGGGGATGATAGACGTTTTCAATAGCTTTGGTTGCCTGTCGTTGAGTTGCTTTCATGAATGCTGAACGAGGAACGTAGCCAAGATCGGAAAAGCTCCTCGTTCCTGCGAGCAGGTCGAAAATGTGATGGATGAGTTCGTTGGGGAGTGTTTCCATCATTGCGGTTATGGATTGCAAGAGAAGAGTTTGCGGTTGGTTTGCGGTTTTAAACAAAAAATTGGATGTCATATTGCGCACGCCACCTAGATCGACTGCATTGTACGCCATTCAGCTCGGTCAAAGCATATGCAGCATTACTATGCACAATGGCCAGGTGGAACACGAAACAAGGACCGTGGGAAATATACTTGCGACAGACATTTCTTGCAAAGAATCAGTTCTCGAGAGCCCTAAGTAATAGAGATATGATAATATAGTGCTACCTGTATTTATGCAATCTAATCAAGCAGATTGCATTGGTACGTAAAATGACTCTTGCAATCATCAAGAATCTCCCCGATTTCGCATTGGGTAAATAGGGGTTGCATTGAAGGGCTTGAGGCTTAGGTAGCAAAAGCTAGAAGCCGCATGCAATGTAATCTCAGGTGGTTTAGCTTATCGATGAACTGTAGATTCTACATTCCAAAGTGCACAAACGGCACCCATCGTTCGAATTCCTCTTCGCCAATCTTGTCCCGAAGATGCTTCACCGCATCATGAAGCGCGTATGCAGCATCCACCCTCCCGAAGCTCCCTTCATGATCACCCAACAAACTCGAATAGAGGGCCTTGACAAGAACGGGTGCATCCTTGTCCCAGATAGACCACATCGTCGCAATGACACTTTGATACCCAACAGTAAGCATGCCCGCGGCGAGATGGACAGCCTCCTCTGGTAGCATTTCGTCACCTGTCGCAGTCTGGCATGCCGAGAGTATTGCAAGCTCGGCATTCTTCAGCGATCTTTGCATGAGTGCCTCAAGCTCCAGCTCTCCATTATAAAGGAAGAATGCGCTCTTGGTGCGATCCTTGGTATTTTGACCACCATGACAGGCGAGATGGACCCAGCTATGTACATCCATAGCATCCAAGACTGCTGCGACCGTTGCATTCTCATCGTTCAACCAAGTAAACGGTACTCGGTCTGATAAACTGTTGCACGTTCTCCACTTCTATGATAGTGTTGGGAAGAGGTTTTTGCCCTGGCGTATTTGGCTGGGAAATTGCGAGAATTGAAGGAGAGGTACCGTCGCGCTTTGGCTCGACTTTTAACAGAGCCCTCAGGGACGGGGTGTATGAGGACACTACTTTATTGAACAGACGCGAATTATGGTCAGATCCAACGCCATACACTCCAGCAGCATGAAGGGGGAGAAAGGCTAGAGGCCCAGTTGCACACCATGTGATATGCGGCATGCGGCGGTCAGTCTCGTACAGTCCGAACTATAGAAAATGAATAGATGTAATAGAATGTAAGGAGGTCCGACGAACCGTGTCTTTGAGAACAGACAGAATGGGATTCACCACAAGATTCCACAGATTGGCTAAGATAGATGGGAAGGGTATGGGGGCCACGCGGTTGATTGGGGCCGGACGACTTTTACGGTCACGGAAGTTGGCTCTCTGGAGAGAGGAAAAGAGGTCCGATTGCAGCTTCTTTGCCGTGACATAAGAAAACTCCGGAAGAGGAACAAGAAGGACAGAGCCAGAGTGTGAGAGAACAAGAGCATCGCAGCGCATCGTGTGCACGTTAATGATAACCACAGGTCCATTGTGAGCGGCACGAGCGAGTTCGTTTAATTTCTGTGGTAACAGAAAGTTCTCGAACCCATCCAACATCCGAACCTCGTTCAGGATGCGGCTGTACTCTAGTGCAAGAGAGTGATGCTCACTGACTTCGTCCTGAAGAGATTTATGGCGAGAAAGCTCGGTGCTGGGGTTTAAAGTACGGGAAGACCTACTCGCAGCGTTTGCAAGTGCTCGAGAGACCATCTGTAATCGCTCTGCCAACTCGGCATTCTCTATATAAAGTTCATCAACGGGTGTCCGAAGATGCAATATCTGTGACCAGACAATGTTTCGTCCCTCTTCCAGCCACTCGAGTGCAAGTTCAGTGTCACCGGTAGAGATAGCAACAGCTGCAGCTGCATTGACAGTGTTGCCGAGATCAGCCAACTCCTCGTAGCGGCGCTGGACTCCATAACCCAACCATACAACCTGGGGAATCAACTCCAGAGCAATTCTGTATGCATTCAAAGCAAAAGGTAGACGTGAAGCTTCCGAGCATAGATGTGCCCATTGGACAGCGGCTGCATATCGAACGGAAGGAGTTCCTGCCATGCTTTTTGCGGCGCGTTCGTAAGCCGATGAGGCATGTTCAAAATCATTCATGTCACCACAATGCTTGAAGCGTGTTTTGAAGGAGACTCCAAGATTGCTCAGTATGACTGGCCTGTTGGCATGATCATCAGGAATGAGCTCGAGTGCTTGATGCTGGACATCGATCGCACTCTGGATATCAGCAAGCTCCCCGTGGCACTTGAAACGATCAATGAAGGATGATCCTAGGTTGTTGAGGTACATTGGTTTGTCGGCGTGGTCATCTGGCGTAAGTTCTAGTGCATGCTGTTGAATATCAATCGCCGAAGGGACATTGGCAATTTCTCCTTGGCGCTCGAAATGCGAGATAGAGTTTGCAAAATTGCTGAGATACCTTGGTTTGTCAGCGTGGTCATCCGGTGTGAGCTCCAATGCATGCTTGTGAGCGGCGATTGCTCCATCCATATCAGCTGACTTTCTGAGGCGCTCAAAACGAGTGAAAAGTACCGATCCAAGACTATCAAGGCATCTAGGCTTGTGTGCATGGTCGTCAGGAGTAGATTCCACCGCACGCTGTTGGGCATCAACGGCGCTATCGATGTCAGAGAGCTCACCACAGCGGTTCGAAACGACTTAGGAAGGAGATACCAAGGTTGCTGAGGTACATGGGCTTCTTGGGATGATCGTCAGACATGAGATCCACAGCATGCTGCTGAACGCGGATTGCATGCTCGATGTTGGCAAGCTCTCCAAAATGCTCAAAATGACAAAAGTAGGAGGTCCCGAGGTTGTTGAGATATTGTGGCTTGCTAACGTGGTCGTTGGGTGTCAACTCAACAGCTCGGCTCTGGAGAGTGAGCGCACGTTCAATATCGGCGAGATTGCCGTGACGCTCGAAACGGCGAACAAAGGAGTTTCCGAGGCTGCTGAGATACAAGGGCATGTCAGCATGGCCCTCTGATGCTAGTTTGACTGCACGCTCTTGAGCATCGATTGCCTGCTCAATGTCAGCCAGCTCGCCTTGGTGATCAAAACGAATACTGAAGGAAACTCCGATGTTGTTGAGATACGCTGATTTGTCGAAATAGTCGTCAGGAAGAAGATTTATTGCACGCTGCAAGATGTCGATAGATTGGTCAATATCTTCCAATGCTCCAGAGTGTCGGAAGCGGGCTCCTAGAAGCACGCCCTCTCTGCACAACCGGATAGCCTTTTGTATAGCTTCAGCTTGATCATCGTCACCCTGTGCACCGTTAATCAGTGGAACTTCACATTCAGGAGGGAATACTAGTACCTGGGGGGTGTTGGGTAGTCTCTGATATAACGCTAGTCCGAGAACATCTTCGTGCGAATGAAAAGTCACGCTGACGCAACTTGAGGTGGGTTGGAGACTCACTCCGCAACCACGGAAGACATGAAAAACACGACATTTCAAGAATCTGTTCCCGTAGGAGGACTGCCAATAAGCGGCTGAGACTGGAGACGGGGGTACAAGTATAGGTTGGTTGTGGTCCAAGCACTTTGTGATCTGGTAGGGCTCAGGGTTTTGTGTTTGTGATTGACATCATTGCAACACGTTCCCTGAGTCTGCGCTGTAGTCATTCTCCGTTTAGATTCTTTGGAGCGCTGAGGATGTGGAACACGAAGCAAGGACATCGTGGGAAGGAAGGAAGGAAGAGTTTATTAACCGGGTAAGGTCCAAGAGTTGAACACCGGCTTCCGGGAAGCACCTAGATGCGCAGCATACATCATCGTTCCCGGGACCCAGCGTCACCGTGCAAACGATCTGAAGGCCCAATGTCCAACGTAGATTCGCACGAAGATGAAGGGCCGCTATGGATACAGAGACACTAATACCTGTCTACGTAAAGCTACTGTACCCATTACTAACTACAGCCAGAAGCATCAATCCGTTACCGTCGATAAGCTGGAGGGACATAAAGAGGTGCAGACTCGTACAATGTAAGGACGTCAAATATGTATTTTGCAGTGAGTGGAAATACCGGTTTACAGGATAGCACGTTACCAAGGAAGGTAGTTGCATTCTGCTCGCATTCGAAGCTAGGTGCAGTTGGGTACATACTGTAGAAAGCAGAGAAGTAGTCATCTCGTATTTCGACAATAGGTCCATGTTTGCAGGCTAGTAATGCGTGTTCCGGTGTCTCAACCTGCACAAAGCAAAAACGGCATAGGCGTTCCTCGTACGGTACATATACTCTATGATTGTCTGTCCAGCGGAGTCGTTCGACAGCGAGAGGGTGATCACCACACAGGATTTTTGTGAATGCTTTCCTATGCCTTGGCCGTTTGATGGCTTCAAGGTATTGCCGCATACACATTGTCTTGTAGGTGTAATTGTTCCCCTTCTCATTCGGTTCTTTCCTGGCTTGCAGAAGGTACAGTTTGCGCTCTTTAGCTACTACTTCTTCCTCAACCCAAGCCGAGACTCCCTTCCGTACTTTCTCATGATAATCTGATACAACTTTTGCAGTCAGAAAATCATCAGCACATGGGATAGGGAGAATCGAGCGTGGTACGGTCTTCTTCAGTACTTCCATCAGATCAGTGTACCATGACTGATGGCCATTTCGGCAGAGGTGGATACTCTCCATTATGGCCGCGTGGACATAAGTGTCTGTAGGACGTTGAAGGGCATAGAGGAAGTAGCGCAGAGCGAGCTCAATGCGACGATACAGTATGGGTGTAACACCTGTTTCCGTGTACAAAGCTGCAATGACAGAGCGTTGCGACATGCCTAAGAGACGGCGGAAGAAATTAATCTGTACGTCATTAATAGACTTCGAGTAAGTTGGACTGGTGTGCGATTTCGCAGCCGTAGGTCAGGTGGGGATCAATATGGGAAATATACCGGAAGTCGGTATTTCCGGATCTAAAGACTATCCTTTCCTTCCACGCCCTGGAGTACAGAGGCCAACATGGCGCCAGGATTTTTGATTGTGTACTCTGAACCGGGAAAGGAGGTCACTCTTGATGAGTTCCAAGGTCAGACACAGCGTGTCGTTTACCCTGACAACGTTTCTGACCGAGTTTTGTCATTCGCAGATTGGTACAACAACGAACACGTCCCTCTTCGACTCAATCATCTCACATCTTTCCTTTCCGGTGCTCGATACTCAGCCTCCGACTCCAAAACACCTTCATGGGTCGCGCTATACGATATAGATGATACTGCAACCTTCTCACACGAGTCTTATACGCGTCTCCGCGCCAACCGTTCTCCACGGGAAGCTGACCTCGTCAAAAGGCTGGAAATTCTCGATAGGCGCACTTGTGAGGCTCACACGGACTCGGGCGAGTCACCCCTTACGTCCTCCCTAAAGTCCGCAAACCCTACAAAGTATTTGGTGACACATGGAGTTGCGTGGGAGGGTGATGCAGAAAGCGAGAAGGCTGTACGAGATTGGGCGGCGAAGACTGTTAGCGATTTGAAAGACAGGTCGGGATGGGTACGAACAAGAACTTTCAAGGTCATAGACTCTCTCAAGACAGGTTTGGGGGTGCCCGAAGGTCCAGATGCCCAAAAAGTTCCGATTTATTTTGCTCTTCATGGTGTGTGGTCATCATCGTTGCTTGATCAGTCTCATTTATTTAAGGCCTATAGAATTCCTTACCCCAGAGTCTGCCGAATCTGGTTCCAGAGCGATTGCTGCCCAGACACCCGACTCTTCCAAGCTCGCTGTTGCAGATCTGGAAATGCGCATCTGGAGTTTGTACCGAGCATATCCCGGAGTAGGACAGGGGAATCTGTAGACACCGTACGATGATGACTGATGCACTCATTGGTTGATCGTATAAGCCCGAATTGGGGAGTCAGATATCATTGGACTGTCCCCCGTACTATTGTACGCAGACCATTGTTTTACACCCCTAAATTTGAGCCCATGAAAGACAAGATCTCGTACGGGAAGCTGCAAAGACAATGCCCTCTTCCAGCATGTCCGGTCCAATGATACGTGAGGCCTATGATAACAGCTCAGGTACGACAAATCAACTATGGAACCTGAACGTGTCCGTCTCCACTTGTACATCTCTATAAGCTTGCTATTGAAAAGTACAAGAAGCATTAACGATCACAAAGCTTTCAGAAGCCATAAAGGAGAATTCCCCTATCTTGACAATTTTTGTGGTGGAAGGCTCCTGAGTCCTATGCACGACGAAAAGTATAAAACCTAGCGTTGAAGTAAATAATTCTCCATTCGACGCAGCTCTTCCTCCAGCTCCTCGAAGCCACTCAAGCCTTTTCGCAGAACTTCTTTCAGATTTTTCGCTCATTTCCTCTGTAAAGATGCCTTCCTTCCGCGCTATCTCTGTCATTACTGCCTTGGCTTGTGCCGCATTTTCTTTTGCTGCACCTCAGCCCATTTCTAATGGTCTCGTGGCTGTCGAAGCCAGAGATTCCGGCGTTACCTCCGTCCCCCAGATCCTCCAACGTGTCACTGGGGATCTCCAGCCGATCGTTGACCAACTTTGTGAGATTTTCTGCTCAATTTCTATTTCTTGAAGTCATGGCCCTTACTTGGTACTTTCTCATAGTCTACATCACCTCCGACAACAATACCGCCTCTATTGTTAACCCCATCCTCGGCGATGTCAAGGTGATTTTGGGCGGTGCCATCAGCGATGTGAAAGCCCTTACCAGCGCCACTGCCGATGCCGCTCTTGATACTGTGAACTATACAGTTCAAGACCTTGCACCTCTTATTGCCGTAGTGGTCAACGTACGTCATTGTTGGTACCCTTCCATCCCTCATCCACTAACCTGCTCCCAATTATAGTTGGTATTAATCGCTCTCGGAAAAGTTCTCCAGCTCCTTTCCGTCGCAGAGTACCAGTTGATCTTCCCCGTTCTTTGCGAAGTTGGGTAAGTGCATGGTTCTTCTTATGTTGGCAATATAATGACTTACCTATCTCTTGTTCAGTACCCTTGTCGGCAACCTCCTGACTCTCATCCTTGCCATTGTCGATGCCAAGGGCACTTTAGCTGTTCTTTTGGCTACTCTTCTTCCTCTCATTCACAGGGTTCTTGCTATCATTGTTAACTTGGGTATCACCAGTGTCTTTTCCAGCCTTGGAGTCAATGCATTCAACAACTAATGACAATTTTTTGGGATCGATTTAGCTACATACCAAGTCCTTCGTTACGCTCATTACATTTTACGGTACATAAATGCATAGATAAACTCGCCCATTATACCATACCAATGAACGTATTCAAATTTTATGAGATACTGAAAATTGGGGTTATATCTATGCCGCTCCTTGCCGTTTGATTTGGATGCCGAGAAAAATGACTTTGCCGCCGTCGTAGGCTTTCTTCCGTCCAGAGTTTCTGCTAAGGTTCCTTTCCACTCGTTCTGCTAGCTCCGGGCCAACAATCACGGAGCTTGCACTCAGTTAAGAAAATTGCTGTCTAACTAGCTATCATCCGTGGACAATTAGACCTGTAACTTAGGTCCTTCAAAAATTCGAAGTTTTACACAAGCTCCGCTTGTGTAAAACTTCGAAAAATGAAGGGCCGATGTCACAGGCCTAGTGGACAATAAGGGCCAGGCTAAATGAGCAAAACTTGGAAATCCCTCAAATCGCTCCCTGATTGACAGAAGCTCCCAGGTATCTCAAACTCAATTCAACTGTGCCTTTCTAAATGTCTCTTCGCAAGTCGGTCCCTAAAACAGTAATTTCACATCACCGTGTCTCCGATCGTCGAGCAGCACTGTTCAGCCTCAAGTTATCTATTTTCTACTTTAATTTGCTATAACTTGAAAGTCTTTTTTGAAGATTGCAAACCAGACTCCTTCATTCCTTATCTGCAATATGAGTTTAAAGTGAGCTCACACGACGCCTTGACGCAACGCGCGATTTTGGCTACTTGTCTCCGCTCCTCTTCAACAGCTTTAAATACCGAAACAAACCGAAAGTTATCAACAAACAAGGATTTTTTCTTGTTGGATTGACTTTCCACAAGTGGCAAATTTTGCTCATTCACGTCTCTTGAGATATCTTAAAAGATACAAATACCAATGTTTTCAACAAGTTATCCATCCAGCAAATCTCTGCTTATCGTGGACCTTCAGCCTTGATATCAGATCGTCTCGATGACCGACCCTCGCTATGCTCTTGTATTATTGCTAACCTTTCTTTTGGTGACTGTTCTTAGCGCTCCGATTGGTATCATCTCCATCGGAGCTGTATCGACAGTGGGCCGTTCCGAGTTGATTGTCCCGGAGGTAGCAGCGCATCCAGCACCTGCGTATGGCTCTCCAAAGTTTTTGGTCAAGATTTCTGTTAGTATGGGACTGGTGCTACTTGGAGGCATCTTTGCTGGGTGAATAAATCTTCTCTCGGCGGTACCGACTCTGTTCATTTTCTGCCACAGATTGACCATTGCTCTAATGGGCTTGGATGAGATGCACCTCCGTGTACTAGCCGCATCCTCCGATTCCGAGCAGGAAAGATCCGATGCAGCGAAAGGTAACATTTCCTTCAGCCTACTACTAACCGTATAATTCGTTCATGCTTTTATTTTCAGTCCTCAATCTCCTAGACAAGGGGAGACATTGGGTTCTGGTCGTTTTGCTGCTCTCCAACGTTGTAAGTGACTTGATTTCCCTGCTTTTCTGAATGTCCACGTTTATTTCCGCGTGTTACTTAGGTTGTAAACGAAAGTTTACCGATTTTCTTGGACAGTGCTGTCAGTGTATCATCTACACTGTTGTATTCAGTACTCATCAGGTCCATTAGATTGGAGGAGGTTTGGCCGCTGTTGTGATCTCTACGACAACAATCGGTAAGGCTTTAAGAATCTTCGTCCCAATGCTCACGATCTTAACTGTTACATAGTAATCTTTGGGTTCGTCGCTTATCACCTATCTTTTCCATTGATGCTGAAATTCAAATAATCGAATATCGCAGAGAGTAAGTCTATTGCATTGCGAACCGTTTCTTGTGGAATGCTTATTCACTGGAACAGAGTCATTCCTCAAGCTTGCAGTGTCCGTTACGGCTTAGCTATCGGGGCAAGATGTGCCCCTCTCGTACAGCTAATTATGTGGGTTATGGGTCAGTTAATTCTTCTATAATAAAATGAAGATAGACTTTACTAATTAATACGATTCAACAGCACCCATCGCGTATCCCATTGCCAAACTTCTTGATTTTATCCTCGGTGTACATTCATTGCATACTTACAAGAAGACTCAACTCAAGTATTTGCTTCAATTTCATTCGATTGGGGAAGAACCTCTCAGAGAGGAAGAGATACGTATACTAAACGGAGTTCTGGAGTTGGGATCAAAGAAGGTTAAACAGATTATGACCAGAATTGAAGTGAGTTGCAGATTCTGATTGATTGTAGGGTCTGGTTGATTAATTCTGACCTAGGACGTGCTGAAACTCAGTATCGACGATATCCTAGACGAAAGTACTATGCAAAAAATGTCGGCGTCAGAAGCTTTCACTCTATGAAGATAATGCTAAAACTTTTGAATTACTTATTAGTTTACAGAGTGGGTATTCGAGGATACCTATACACGAATCGGGCAACCCCTCGGCGTTCGTAGGCTTGCTGCTTGTCAAGAAGGTATTCTTATTCTTCATTCCCTTTTTATCTGTAGCTTACATGCTTTTTTAACTCAGCTTCTGCAGTACGATCACTCTCAGAACATGCCCGTCTCAAGTTTCCCGTTAAGCCTCCTTCCCGAAGCTCATCCCTCGATCAACTGTTTCCAGGCTTTAGATTACTTGTAAGCACATTCCTTCGGTTTCTAAACGATCGACTGACATCTTGCAGCCGAACGGGTCGTGCACATCTCTTGTTAATCTCTGATGCTCCTGGTACCTCTGAGGGAGCTTTAGGGGTTGTTACTCTTGAAGGTGAAGATTCTGACATCGAGTTTGGAATATATGCTCATCGGAGACGTTCACAGACATCCTCGAGGAAATTCTGTCAAAAGAAATCATTGATGAAACTGACTTGTACGAGGATAATATCAGCAAGCGTATTGCTAGTCGCCGTCCGACTGATAGCATCATGAAGGGGTACGCCAGCACAGTAATACTTCCGAGTCGTACGGATTAAACTCATGTTTACCTCTTTAGAATCTTCGAAGTTTGTCGTCACGACACGCTCCCATCATCCTGGTTGTCCAAAGCTGCCAGCCCGACCCCACAAATGACTTTTGTCGGCCAAATGCGAGGTCGCAGTCAAAGTACGGAAAGGTCCTTGCTTTTATGTTCGAATTCTAAACTCGACTATTCCACTGTAACGAGATAATAGACTTTGACGTATTATGTACTTAATTTATACTGTAAGCAAATGTTCATTACAAGCAATGCTGTGATCGATGAGTATTCCAGGGCAGAGATACGGTCGTAAAATAGGATTTTTCGACACATATCTATCAACAAAGAGCGCGTTATACAAAAGAAAACTGCACCTCCGGAAAATGTGTGTCGGAAAATCGGCCTTCCTATTTCTTGACCCGTCTTTGCAGCGAAATATGAACGTTCCACAGCAGTGAAGATCTTTAGACAAGGAAGACAGGTGCAGCCGCCAGACTCTCGCCACGACATCAGTCCTCACGTGATAGTTCAACCTTTTATTCTTCGACTTCGACAGTCTTCGTCGCTCTGGAGTCTGGTTTATCCTCTCAAGTACCCTAATAGGTAAGTGGGAACGTTCAATAATTTATTTAACAAGTATTCTGGATTCAGTGGACCTGTAGGAATCTGATTCGATTTCTTTTTGACTCCGTCCGGTCAGTCCTGCATTGTCAATACTACTACTATCGCATGAATTCTCGTATCATGAATATCAATTAGCTTCCTAGCAAGACAAAAAAACTTCGGGACTAGAGAGAAACGAGTATGATTGTCCGAGAATGATCTATTGGTCTGGAGAGTGTGTTCCCTTTTTGTTCTTTACCAAGGAGGGATAACCAATCATCTTGTGCAATTGCGTTATTTGATTTGCGTGCATCTGCTCTCAGCCCTTTCCTTGATCCTCTCTCGAATGAAAGCAAGGAGCGGGAATGTTTGAACGCATAAATTCATCCGACTGACTGTGCTAAATCTCAACTATAGGCCATAGGTATCGGATCTACTTTGTCTAGATAAGGGTTTCTTTAGACGGTCGCTTGTGACGCACATTGTCTACACGAGCATGCAGTTTTCGCCGTCGACGAGGAGGTGTATCGCGAAATCTGAATGTAATTGGTAGTGCAACAGCTTCATCCTCAGAATCTTGCAGGCAATTGACTTTTACTTCAGATGAGATTTGGCTGGTCTTGATTCAGAGGTAATTTCCCCTTGCTCTGCAAGCCTTTTTGGAATTCCTTTGTCCTTGTCCTTTACCATTTTAGAGACAGGAGATATTTTATTTTGCTTGGTCTTATTAGCTTATTGACGGCAAACTCGGTTACCTGCTCGGTTTCTCCTTTGTAAATGACACTTGCTCACCATCGTGAGTATTCGATAAAGCAGAAACTGGGTGTCTGATATAGATTTCGAAAGATGTTAGTCACTGGTGCTGTTCAACGGGTCAAGTCCTATCCGTTTTATGTATGTTTGGCAGATGCTCAGTCAAACTTCACATGCATGACGACAACAGCTTCAACCTTCTATTGAATGGCCAGGAACCGAGGCCAACGAAGAACCATCCCACCTGGTTCCTAGATTCAATGAGATCCTTCTCATCGCCTTCCCAAATGAGTCGAAAACTCGTCGAAAACTAATTTTGCAACATCTATTCCCAGGTGTATGTGAAAGTCTGTCCGGCAACACAATTCGGAGAACTGATTGTCGTCGCTTCCGAGCAACCAACGCGTCTGTTGGCTTTCCAGGCTTTTATTGACACTTTGATTTCGAGCGATTTATGGATAAACTATGATGAATCTGCTCATTGATCAGTTCTCCCCGATTGAATGTGTTTATTGTCGGTGACCCTTCAACCGAGTTTCAGAATCTCAGGCTGTCGACGTGCCTGTCGAGGTTTTCAAGTCTTTCGGTTTTATTGCCCTTGGTAAAGAGGTATAAAAGCTAAACCTCGAGCTCATAACGAGACAGCAAGCACATTTGTAGCTTCCTTTCTAACCAGTCTCACCGGGTCCTCGTGTTCTCTCAGCGTCTCTCCAGTCTTGTCATCGCCCTCGGCACCTTGCATGTGGCAAATGGTAAAGCCCCCCAAATCCGCGGTGTACACAATGTCGCTAACCATCGCCTACACTCCACTTTATCAGGTGCAACTACCAAGCACGTCGCTTGTGCGGATGGTGAATTGGACACAGAAAGTTGCGTCTCGGGGCGTATGCTCACCAGCGCTGTTCTCGACTATCTAAGGTGTCCACACTGCGAGTCACGAAGCTTGCTGCGCTTTGTTCCCTATTGTCGATGCCCTGCAATCCGACTTCTTTGACGGCGGGGAATGTGGTGAAGAGGTATGCACACGGCAGTGAACGAATGGAAAAGTGCTGATCTTTCATCGACAGGTTCACGAGTCTTTGCGTTTGACCTTCCACGACGGTATTGGCTTTTCTCCCAGTCAAGGGTAGGTGTTCTTCGACACTGGTACTACCAGATCATCATTGATTGATTCTGACTCCCCAGTGGAGGAGGTGCCGATGGTTCAATCATTGCTTTTGAGGAGATCGAGACAAATTTTCATGCTAACAGTAAGCCCGTCCGCGATTTCATGATGTCTATTTTACTGATGTCACTATTCCCTAGATGGTGTTGATGGAATCGTTGATGCTCAGAAGATGTTTATGGAACAGCATAATATCACCATCTCGCCCGGTAACTTGTTGGTTAAGTTTTACATTCAAAAATTCAACTTGTCTAGTTCGCAAGCGATTCTCTAGTATTCAACTCGCTGGCGCGGTTGGTGTATCTAACTGCCCCGGAGCTCCCCGTATTCCATTTTCCTTCGGCCGGCCAAACCCTACTGGCCCTTCCCCAGATGGCTTGGTGCCAGAACCTTTTGGTAGGGACTTTTTCGACCGAAGCGCTTCTCATCAATGGTTCATATTACTGCAGACTCTGTCACGAAGATCTTGGATCGTTTTGGTGACGCTGGATTCTCTCCAAACGAAGTCGTTGCTCTCCTTGCTTCGTACGTTATCATTTTTTGTTGGGTTAATCATGCTGTGAATGAACTAAAACATACCCCTAGGCACTCTGTGGCTGCTGCTGATCATGTTGATCCCACGGTGAGTTGGGAGTCTTGAGAAAATTCTGAATCTGCGATTAACGCGTGACATTTCTCAGATTCCTGGGTGCGTTTTAATGAATATTGGAGTCACTTCTGCTGCTTCTTACTCACTTGATTATATCAGGTCCCCGTCCGACTCTACCCCTGGAATGTGAGTCCATAGTCGGTCGTCTTGCGAAACCCCCTAACCGCGTCTGCTGTAGCTTCGACTCTCAATTTTTCATTGAGACCCGGCTCAAAGGTACTGCGTTCCCTGGGTAAGTTGACTGTCAAGGGTCTTATCATAAACTGTCGGCTGACCATTGATATCATGATAGTACTCCCAACAACGAGGGAGAAGCAATGTCTCCACTCCCAGGAGAAATCCGTATCATGTCTGATGAGGAGGTGAGTTTCGGCTTCTAGATTGTACATTGCCCGCTGAAGCAAAATGCTTTACAGCTCGCTCGTGGCCCAAGGACTGCCTGTGAATGGCAATCTTTCATCAGTAAGTATCGTTCTGAAATTGAAAGACAGAGTTAAATTAGCGTATTATCTAGCCGACCACCGCAAACTCGAGAGGGCTTTTAGAGATGCCATGGTCAAACTCTCTTTGGTCGGTCAGGACAGAAGAAGGCTTACCGACTGCTCTGAAGTCATCCCCATTCCTCGTCGGGTAACATCGCAACCTCATCTTCCAGCTCAGAAGACTTTGGATGATATTGATGAAGCTGTGAGTATTTTCAGAAAGATCGGATTGAAGGCTTACCAATGGTCGTCTACTTCAGTGTGCAGCTACGCCTTTCCCGACTTTGAGTGCCGACCCTGGACCAGCTACATCTGTTGCCCCTGTGTAAGTCGTTTCTGTTATCCCAAGGACATGTTTTTGACGATTGCTTTTGCAGTCCTCCTTCTTAAGCGGGAAAAATCAGGAAATATTTTTGTCTTTTGATTTGATTTGATTTGATTTTATGCCTGTATTGTGTACAATGGAACGCAGAAGCAAGTCCGGTTTGTTGACATTTGTGTACATTGCTGTATTCTTGTCACGGTAATGATCATGTGAGGGTAGCTGGCTTGACATGGAAAACCTCCCAAACGAACTCGTACACCGAATTCTTCTTATTCTGGTAGAAGGCAGAGCCTACCCAAACTTCATCCACAGTCATTGGTTCCTACATGTTCCCATATACCTCGAAAAAAGTGAATCAGACAAACTGTTTGGACAAAATCTGCAGAATCCACTCCACAATATTTCCGTTGTCAATCGACGTCTTCGGCGGATAGCCCTCCCTCTCATCTTCGAGTTTGTCGATTTTAGCGTTGGAGTCAATATTTTTAATAGCGATAAAGCTGGAATCGAGCCCATCTTGGTCCAGAATGCATACTTCGTTGACTCCATCAGGTAAGTAAGAGGTATCAGATGCTGTGGCAGTACCAACGTTATTTCGCTCATAGATACGCGCGACTTAGCCATCGCGATGTATACAATGTGTACGACCCGCACAAAAACAACCAGTTGATCAAAGATATCTTGAAGGCATGCCCAAAGTTGGAATACATCGATATTAATCCAACCACCTTCAACGCTACCAATTGGAATTGGGGATCCCCGGTACCTATCATAGAAGCTATTCGGAAACACCCCTCCCCTACACTTCGTATGATATATCCTAATGCATTGGGATTTAGGTCTTGCAAAATCGGCAACAAATTGAGCGATTCCGAGAATACTTTATCTCCTGGTTCATTATCTCGCATTTCCTGCTTCCAATACAAACTCAGTGGCCTACCCCAAAGACAGCCAATGCTTTCAAAGCCTATCGAATACTTCCATGACCTCATTCAAAAATTGGGCTTGCGCGTCCTCCATCTCCAACTTCATAGCCGTCTCTGGGGTGACGAAGTTGATGATAGTGTGTTGCACAGTCTGTACAAAATGACCTATCCTGACCTTGTCAGCGCGCATGGTTGGAAAGGCAGACAATCTTTAATGCAATTGCCCTCCATAGAGGATTTCTCTGATTTCCTCGACAGGCACCCTTTGCTACGTCGGTTAAATCTAGCTCAGGGATTTCCCCAAGCAGTCACTCCATGGGGTATGAGATTGTTGAATGACATTAGCCCTCACATGTGTGAGATACTTGAGATGTCCATTCAATTTTCTCCACACTCTGAATCTCGTTGCTTTGTATCAATCGCCAGGGATCCATTACCTTCTACTCCCTGGAAGCTAACATCGGTCAACCTAGAATTGAAAATAGATGATTCGGTAGATGCTCAAGTTGATCCTCATGGGAGGAAAAATGCAGTCGTTGATCTCATGGTAAAGCTGGGCAAAGCATTGCCTTGGCTAACCAAGTTTGAATTTCATTTTGATGCAAGAACCCATAGAATTATCGAGGAACTTGAGTTGGTGAGTTATTAGGATTGCAATATTAGCTTTAAAAAAAGTTCATCACTGCATTTGGAAGGGCACTAATACTATTTTGACACTCCTCAGTAACTTTCCAACTGTGAAGGAGCTTTCAATCCCGAACACCATGTCGCAATGTATTATACAACAGTGGTGTTTGTCAAGTAGTGAGGCCAAGAAATATGGCTTTAGAGACACAAAAACCTTCACTCAAGTCAAGCCATTTTGTGAAAAGTTTGTTGTTAATTTAGTGACAAGGGGTAATTCAGGCAATGAGACAGCCAGTAATTCTCAACAAATGCCTTTGTTGAAATTTGTCAAATTTTCCAATTGGGCTGGGGCTGGGCTGGATATTCATGCTCACATTCATCGGAAAGGCTTGAAGGTTGAGGTGCTCTGTTCCACCACCCTACCTGGTCTCAAAATACCAGCACCATTAAATGAATGGTTAGAAGGGGAACAAAAATAGAAGATTGCTTTCGGGATGCCTGATGGTAGTATGTACGGATAAGACTTGCTTTCCTCAACATTTTACCTTTAGCCACTCTCCATTTTTTGTGGCTGCGAGTGCGGCACCATATGTCCCGTTGCAAATGTAGTTTCAAGAGATGCCGCTTGCACGGCAAGTAACTAAACTTCAAGGAAATAACTGAAACAACCCTAAAGGATGTCTATCATAAACAGTGGAGCTTTCGGGATGACTAGTATCCTAGTTTTTATCAATCAAATATTTATTTCATCTAATCCTTTCAGTAAAATGACAATGTAAATTATGTCTTCAATGTAAAAATGGCTTTGCAAAAATCAACTGGATTCAGCTTATTCTTTAGTGGGATCACTAGTACTTGAAATTCCCGTGAATTATACACACAGGTTCTTGCTGGCGTTAGGCTTCTTGGCTAGTAATTGTGGCGTAAAAAATACACATCAGTCAGGCATTAAGTTGCCATAAGGTGCAATGGCTTTTTGTATAAAAGCTACCAGCTGTTTAGCTCTGCTTTCTGCAATTCCCTCTTACTCTTACTTTTGAGAGATTCACAATGTTTGCTAAATTCACGTCCCTGGTCTCACTGTTCATCGTAGCTGTTGTAGTTGCCAATGCTCAGGAAACTCACACTGTTAGTTTTGTCAACAATTGTGGCAGGGGTACGGTATGTATATTTGTCTCAATCAGCTATACATACACTAAAGATTTTTTGAAAGCCTACCCTCGTCCAGAATGGCAACATTTTGAACAACGGTGGTTCATTCACCAGCAATGGTCCCTTCCCCGCTGCTATTGCTTATCTCCAAACTGGTAAATTTGTGTGATTGTTCCATCGCTGTTGACAATAACGGTCGCTACTAGGTAATTGTGGCTTGAACGGAGAAAATTGTATGACCGTCGAAATGACTCTCCAGAATGCTGTCAATGGTCCTGGCAGTGGCTCCAGTGTTGATTTTTCCCTTATTCCACCGTACGTTCTCAGATTCTTCCTTGGGAAGATAGGCCTCTATCATTGATTCATTAATCACTAGTCTCGCGTTCAATGTACCCGCCCACTTTGAGTATGTTAATACTCCAGGTTGCAACGGAGAAGGTGCTACTTGTGCAGATGCAAACTGCCCTGTTGCTTTCCATAGCCCGTCCGACGACCCAGCTGGCAAGCAGTTTGCGTGCCAGACTGACAATGTAAGTCTTTGATCTTTCAAGTTTCCAGAAGATGAATATATACTGACCTACATAACTTAGGCCAATCTTCAAATTGTTTACTGTCCTTGATTCATCTTGATAGTGTTGATATGTCTAACTTTAATCATAATGACTGGTTGTGTGCTTGCTTTTTAAGTCGTCGTCAAGCAACTTGGAGATCGATATCTTGCTAAATTTCTGCTATCACTCGCGTTCTCTTGCCGGAAGGGGCTTCGAGGGAAATGAGCCAAAATGCACATGAGTATATTTCGTTTTTTCCTGGTACGTGACAGCGGGCAGCAAGGAAAATCGATTCACGATCGACTCGACTACGCTTTCTAATAGGGGCTAAGATACTTCAAATGAGCTTTTGCGCTGAAAAGGCTTCGCACAATTTTTTGTTTAGCGTAAAAGTCAAACAGCTGACTGCACAGTAAATTAGTCAAATACTTATTTCATCTAACGCTTTCAGTAGAATCATGACAAAGTAAATTATATCTACATTGTAAAAACGGCCCTGGTCGGGATCACCATTTTCCATTAAGACTACTTGAAATACCGTGTCATTATGCACACTCCCGCACATCTTAGCCAAAAATTGTGGCGTAAAAGATACACATCAGAAACCAAGTTGCCGCAGACTACGGTGGTTTCTATATAAAAACTACCAGCTTTCCAGCTCTCTCATACTACACTCTCACTTTCTAGCCATTAAATATTTTAACAATGCTTACTAAATTCACATCCTTGGTTGCTCTGCTCGCTGTAGTTGCCAATGCTCAGCAAAAGCACACTATCACTTTCAGTAACAAGTGTGGAAAGGGTACTGTGTGTACATTTATATTTCAATCAGTCACATGAATTAAAGATTCTTTCCTGAAGCCTACACTGGTCCGGAATGGCAACATCTTGCCGCTGAGCAATGGTAAATTTACCAGTAATGGCGCGTTCCCCGCTGCCATCGCTTACCTCCAAACTGGTAGGTTGCGCAATTCTCCCAAGTTATCTTTTTAACGGCTATCAGGTAACTGCAAATTGAACGGAGAAGAGTGTATGATCGTTGAAATGACCCTCCAGAATGCTGTCAACGGTCCTGGAAGTGGTTCCAGTGTTGATCTCTCCCTTATTCCACCGTACGTTTGTCCTTGGGAAGTTTAACTAATTCACGACCAATTTATTGCTACTGCTCTAGTCACAAGTTCAATGTACCCATTCACTTTGAGTATGCTAATACCGCCAACTGTAACAAAATAGGGGCTACTTGTGCAAACGCGAATTGCCCGGTTGCTTTCCATAACTCGTCCGACAACCCGAGTGGCAAGCAGAAAGCATGTCAGACCGACAATGTAAGCCTTGTATCTTTCAATTTTCAAGGTTCTACTATACTGACCTTTTTGATTTAGGCCAATCTTAACATCGTTTTCTGCCCTTGAGCTGTTACCTTCTTTCCCATGTAAATTAAGTGTGGTAGTAGTATTGACCTGAATAGCATTTTTGCTTTGTGTGCTCTGTTCCTCTACCCTACCTGGGCTCCTGACACCATTAGCTAAATAGTTAGAAGAGGAACAGAAATAGATCATTCTCGGGACGGGATACTTAGCGGTAGCATGGCTTGTGTCCCTCGACATTTTAACTCCCTTTCAATCTTTCCTTTCCATAGCTAGGAGGACGCCACCATACGTCCCGTTACAAATGCAGTTTCAAGAGATACTACTTACACAGTTCAAGTAATGAAACTTCCATGGAAATAAACTTAGATATCTATCACAAGTAGTGGAGCTTTCGGGATGATTAGTAGCCCAGTTTTATCAATCAAATATTTATTTCATCTCATCCTTTTAGCAAAATGACAACATAAACTATATCTGTAATGTAAAAAAATAGCTTTGCAAAAATAACTCGCTTTAGCTTTTTCTCGAGTAGTACTTGAAATTCCCGTGAGTTCCTGCCGGCGTCAGGCGTCATTGTGGCGTAAAAGATACTACACACATCAGTCAGGCATTAAGTTGCCGCAAACTATTACTTATTTACTCTTTGGTACTATAAAAACTACCAGCTTTTTTAGCTCTGCTTTCTGCAGTTCCCTCATATTGTACTCTTACTCAGATCGAGCCATCAAGGATTTCCGACAATGTTTGCTAAACTCACGTCGCTGATTTCGCTGTTCACCACTGCGGCTGTTGTAGTTGCCAATGCTCAGGAAAGTCACACTGTTACTTTCGTTAATAATTGTAGCACAGGCACTGTGTGTATATTTATGTTTCAATCAGTCATATACACTAAAGATTTTTTCTCTTGTAGCCTACACTTGTCCGACAGAATGGCGACGTTTTGAACAACGGTAATTCATTCACTAGCAATGGCCCCTTCACTGCCATCGCTTACCTCCAAACCGGCAAGTTGTATAATCCTTTGTCGGTCAAATTTCCGGTGGTAGTAGCTGACAACCAACACGTTTACTATACTAGGTAATTGTGGCTTGGACGGTGCAAATTGTGGGACTGTCCAAATGACTCTCCGGAATGCCGGCAGTGGTTCCAGTGTTAGTTATTCCTCTATTCCACCGTACGTTCTTAATTCTTCCTCGAGAAGATGATAGTGTCACTGATTCAATAATTGCTAGTTCCGCGTTCAACGTAGGTACTCACTTTGAGTATATCAACACTCCAGGTTGCAACGGAAAAGGGGCTACTTGTCCGGGGGCAAACTGCCCGGCGGCTGGGATTACATGCCAGACTGACAATGCAAGTCTTTAATCTTTTGCCCTTCCAAATTAAAGTTCTATATGTATTGACCTTCACGATTTAGGCCAATCTTGAAATTGTTTACTGTCCTTGATCTATTCCCGTCAATGCTACCAATTCTGTTGACTTTAATAGTAATGGCTGGTTGTGCCCGGTCGTTGTTGATATCTATCTACGAGATAACGGGAAACAACTTTTAAGAATTCCAAGCCAAGATTTCAAGAGGCCATGCCGTAAGCTCCTAGTCAGACCCAGACAGTCAGGGTTTGGGTGATTGCTTCATCAAGCAAAAGGGAAAAAAAAATTAGGTAAATTAACATTAACATCCACGCAGCATGCTAGGTGTTACAACAATCTTTTAAGTGATTTAAGGTCATTAATGTCATCACCTCCGTTGCCTTATCTAGGCAAGACCGGTACCCGTTAAACGGGGTACATGGTATTACGCTCCTCTTCTCCATTCTATTCCACTCGAGCTCGGGCAACGAGCTCAGTATAAGGCTCGACCGTTATGGTCCGAGACCTTAACCCTTCCACCAGTTGTCCAATTCCGCACTAGCGTTGATACCCTATCCACATAAAGTCAGTCAGTGTCCATCGATACTCAAAAGCTAATGAAACGCACCATCGTAATAAATCCACCCAATCCCTGCGTAATAACACCTCCCAACAAATGCATCTTAAATATCGGGTTATACTCTCCCTCCGGTCCATGAGAATCATCAAAGATATTCAAAGAATCTCTCCAATTCCTCGTCCTTCCATGAGTATCCCTGATAGGGTTGGTAGTATACGGCCACATCTTGTCCACTTGGATGTTGAGGTCATCTTCAAAGAAGAACTGACCTACATGTGCGAGTTTACCGCCGACAAAGGTTCCGTTGGGGAGAGGTTCCCATGAGGTGAAGACTTTGGTGTGGATGTGGGTTGCGCGGCCGGTGTAGTATCCGGGGAAGATGGCTAGAATATTGGGTGAGTTAGTATAGTACGCATAGATAGTAAGGAGTACTCACTAGTAAACTGAGCTACACCATTCTCATCCGTAGGCCAAGCACCTCTCAACCATTGTTCCTCAAACTTGGTCCTAGGAAAAGCGGACAACAGCCCAGAACGTTTGCCTCCGACTTGAGGCTTTTCATCTTTGAGTTCGGGAAGAGGGTCTGGGTGACCTGCGTAATGACCTGTAGCGTTGGCTTGCCAGATATCGACGAGGACGTTTGGAAGGGGTTTGCAGGTGTTGACGTCGATGACGCCAATGTCGAGGTACTGCGAGACGAGTTAGGGCGAGAAAAGGAATGGTGAAAGGAGACGCACGGTAAGCAGACCAATCTGATACTCTGCGATGTTGGTACGAATGGGATGGCCTTCTTTGTGGTAGTATGGACCTTCAGTGACGACCGGAGCTGCGACGCGTCCAGGTCAGTATCAATACCAGAAGAAAAGAGCATGTCCACGCACTCAAAACACAGGTATTATTCTGCATATGCGTCTCCCTGACCGGCGAACACTCCATCAACTCTTTCTGCTCGCTATCTCCAGCGGAGCCGTCAACATAAGTTCCGTCCGAGAACAAATCTTCATATCCAGGTAGCCCAGGATTGACATTGAGAACCTTTTGGGCCCAGCGACGTTTGCGAGCAGCAGTAAACTCTGCTACAGCTGGTGCACACTAGAGATTGACAGTTAATGAATGGCTTCTGATTGGTGGAAATGACGTACATAATACGCGGCACGCTGTAGTGCACGCTGCGTCTCTATTTCCTGGTCAGTCTTGGGCTCATTGTGAGCAAGAACGAGGGGGAGAAGAGCAAGAAGATGAAAGAGCCTCCGACAGAACATGGTGGGGCAAGTCGCTGCAAATCCGGAAGGCTCACAAGATGCGTATAAATACTTATCGGAAGTGGGTTAATCCGCCCATATATGGCAACTCTCCCATCTTCTTTTGTACGATGGAAACGGCCCAGTCCTTCTTGGGCCTCGATGTCCCTGCACAGACGCAGAATACTCTGCATATTCTTTCGGGGTCGTTTAGATCCATTTCATTGTTTTTGCTAGCGTTTTCACCAGCTAATAGGTCGCTTTCACTCGTTCAGACGGTCGATGCGTTTGGTCCGCACCAGTATCTTGCTTTGAACCCGACAAAAGATCGGGCCTTTGCAACGACGTGGAGTTTACCGCCCTCACTTTCTAGTTGGGAGATTGACAGAAATGAATGGAAAGTCAATCATATCAACAATGTACCCATAAGTGAGTAGACTGGTTTAAACCTGTGCGTTTATTCATGTCTTTCCAGCTGCAACGTCGTCATATATCATCTTACCACCTCCATACGCACACATTTACTCTGCCGGAGGTCCAACCGGTGAAATACATGCTATAGACCCATCTACAGGCGGCTTTAGCAAAAAGATTCAGCAGTTCCTGTTCGTTCCCGAAGACGAACTAGAGAAAGCTGATAAGACGCGAGTTGCCCTCGTACGTCTTCATGATGCTACTTCTGCACTAGTCTCACTTCCGTCATCTTCATCTTCAGCGCTATGGCTCGCACGGGGTCGAATTCTCCACACCTCTCTCCCTTGCCTTCATCCCTGTCCTCGGAACAGACTCTATTGAGGTCTACACGCACGACAAACAAACCGGGTCACTAACCCACGTTTACTCTTCTCCCTCTCCAAGAGGCGAAGGCGCTCACGACGGTCCGAGACACGTCAAAGTCCATCCGAACGGAAAGGTGTTGTATTGCGTTACAGAGCATTGTGAGTCTTTCTCTAGTCTTCATTTCTACCTCTAGCCTGCTTTCGGGAATGGTGCTTGAAGCGCCTGATGATCGGATGACGCCATTGTCATCATTCTCGACCTCATGTCCATCTCTCCGTCTTCAATCAAATCCCAAATCGTGTAGATCCGTGGGATTTGGTGAGACCGGGCGGGACTAGAGGTCCAGGCTCAATAAGGTCGACATTGTCCGATGCTCGCGCACGTCATAGTGGTGCTTCGAAATGATGCGTACTTGCAGAGCGGGCTATTTTCATTTTCATTTCCATTTTCATCTCTTCTCATTATATTGACTTTTTTTCTATCCTTAGCAAACTACCTCGACACATACTCAATCACTATTACCGCACCCTACCTCACACATCTATCTTCTCGTTCTCTCCTCCCTCCATCCCTCTCCCATCCTCATCCCCAACACTCCAAATTCCGAGGAGACACGCTCCTCTTAACACCTTCAACACCTTCCTCACCTACGCCTCACACAATCTGGGCAACGACTCGTGGTGGAAAAGAAGACGTTCGAGGGTGGATAAGCGTCTTCCAACTTGGTGAGGATGGGGATTTCGTTAAAGCAGCTAATGATGAGGATGGAGATGGAGAAGAATATGGTATCGAACGCTACGAAACACCAACTTCGGGAGGGAAAGCCAATGCGATTGATTTGTATCCCAAGGTGCTCCTTCCTGAATCTGTATCCTCTATGCCTTCGAATCCAGAGAACGACACCGAGTCGAGCGAGGAAGCGGTATACATCCTACTCACGGACGATTCGGATTACGCCTCTATACCGCCTTCGGGACAGGAAGAAAAGGAAAAAGGTCAAGGCCAAGGAGGTGTTCGAGTTTTGGAATGGAACGGATGGGGAACGGGAGGTGTTAAAGAGATTGTTGGATGGCCGGGACCCAGTGATGCAGAGAGTGAGGTAGAAAGTGGTAAAGAGAGGATGATGGGTGGCAGTCATGCTTTATGGTTGGATTGAAGGTGAAGAAAAGATAGATGTACATAAAATGCAATTCATACTACATTTCATGAGTTTTTCGATTCGAGACTGACGTCCACTGGTCGATACCCAACGTTTATTCACAAAGGCAAAAAACTTACTTATCTTGGGCATACCATCAAACACGGTTGACGCGTAGTGCCGTAACGTTCAAGTTTTGACGGAAAGTGGTTATTCCGCTCGTTCTCTGCTTGCTTTATTCCAGCCCAGCCTCAGGTTTCTGACAGCTGAAGAGAGTTTTTCCACTCTTGGCCACTGCAGACACCCAAGCAAATCTACGCGGATGACCAGCTATGGCGAGACTGCATAGAAATGGCTAGACATGTAGGCTTTGTTGTGGTTGTGGTATTGGAATTGGCCAAGCTATAGTATTACCCTCGGGGGTTCCCATACGTACTTGTTCCTTCCTAACCCGCTCCTCAGGAAATTGCTTGCTGATGTAATGCAAACCGTGTTGGTTCTCAGCGGTCAGACGGCAAGACTAAGGAGGGGTTAGGTCTTACAACACCTTCCTTTGACCTCCCTGTCAGTGCAAACCGTACAGTAAGTCTTTGACCGGTAACTGTAAATAGAAAGGCTAACACTTTTAGAAGAACACCATTTGACAGCTATCTCATCGTTAACCAGACAGTGAGTATCTCGCCGTCAAAAGTGAATATAACTTCTGATGTCTGTTTTTCCAAAGTTAATGCCCACGCCGTTCAAATCTCGGACAGCCGACAATGATATTCTGGGAGAGGGAGAATCTGGATTCTGTTGGAGATCCCTCTTCGCGCAAGCCGAAGTTGTCGGCCGCCATGCGCATAGACCAGTTCTGAGCGTGCTCATCATCCAAAACTTGGCCCTCCAGAACCCCCTCGACAGTGGGTCCTACTTTGCCGTTGAACAATCGCGCAGCAATGACAAGGTTTTCCATGTGGTCAAGAAAGAGGCTGAGAGTGGCTTGAAGGCTGCTGCTCTTTTGGAGAGTCTGAAACCTTCCACGCTGCTAGGTGCCACGGAGTCATCCGCCCCAGACTCTGGGAGCTAGGTGCCGGTGATGATATCTTGACTATGGTCTGGACACCTCCTATTCGAAGGCGGCCACCGAGGAACGTTGTCGAATGTGAGCAGTTGGCAAACTATCCAATAGGTTTTGCTACCTCGCTGCCATCTTTAGTGATCCAGAGGACGTCTATTCCGATGCTTATATATGGAACGTCAGGAGGCTCAACCTTGTTGACATATGTAGCAATCGAAACCTACCTGTATAAAGACCTAAGAATTTGTCTGAATATGTGATTCTTGCCAAAAAGTCGCAACAAGAATTTTGCATGTGTTTAAAAAGCCCAAATGGTGCAACTGGGTGTACTTGATGATCGTCGCCGGATGCTATATAAGCGCATAAGCCATCAACCTCGAGCTTTGACTACCTGGAACGCCGAAATCATGGTTTGCTCCTACCAGCGTAACTCTATGTCAATTCTTAACACCGCCCAAGTGGCAAGGCTTCAACATACAAACGATCAACCAACGCCTCTGGGTAAACTCGACATCGGGGACATTAGCCAGTCCAAGTGATTTCTCTACTTGACAGTTCGCGCTTTGCATATAGATGATGGCGTCCGGATAACGTTGACAGATGAGAAATTTTTTGTATCTTGGTCTTCAAAAGTGCAATCATCAGACAAAATAGACTTGCCAAAGCGCCTGAATCACTAATCCGAATTCACGAGGATTCATTTCATCCGAAACTTGATGCGTGCTTTTACTTTTAGTTGATATAAAACGTGCCAAAGGCCAGGTTGATCTTCGTGTCAATCGGCCTTTGGCCCTTCCCAAAGGGACTCGTACCTGTGGGGCCCCTTGACGGCTTCAGGAAAAGCTACTTGAAGAGGTTGCTTCATTTATCCTGATATGAATACACGTATCATAGATAAACACATCTGTACAAAATTTGGGATAGGAAGAGCATATTATGAATAGTGAGGATCAATTCACCAACAACCCCGCCGCCAAGACAAAGTGAAGCAACCACAAAACCTTCACTTCATCCCTGAATAGTCCAAACGTGTAAGACCGAGCCGCACTGATGATCTGACCCGTAGGTTGACTGGGTAAGTCACTAATGGATGTAGTTTCCGCTACACCGAAGCCGTTTGACTCTGATTTAGGCAGCACAGTAATAGTTTTGTTAAGGATAAAGGTCTGCCAAGAGAAAGGCTCTGGACCACATGTAGAATGCTCTAGGGGAGGTCCAGATGAAAGACCATAAGTGATGTTCCAGTGGAATATATATCTGTAATACATCACTTATCAGTCAAACCTATAGCTAGGCAGGAACGACCTGTACGCACTCTCCGGATACATTGAACCTTAGAATACCGGCATAGGCTGTCCCAGGATATGTCTGACAACCCCATATACTGCAATGTCCTGTTCAGTCGTTCCATTCGGAAGCGTATGGCTGATATTGACAATGCGAACCAAACCGATGTTCTCTGGTGAATTAGGAGGATCGGAAAACCCAACAGAAAAGGTGGTGTTGAATGGAACTTCCGATGAAGCAGGAAATATGAGAGAGATGGAAGAAGGCGGTGATGTCGCAAACACAGGAGAATTAAGCCAAAGGGATACGATTGAAATTTGGAGCAGGGAAGAGATGATCAGCGAGAACATAGCGGTTAAGCGAGTGTCGCAATGATGTTAGACCTTACAATGCAGCTCAATTATATATAGGATGACCTGGTAAGAATCAATGATTCTTCACACGTATGACAGAAAAGTAGCGCGACACTACATTGATCAATCTCCCTCCTGGCCCGGATTTCGTGTAGACTCCTCCCACTCAATTATGGAATCTCTGTCCGATGAACTTATTTATCAGGTTATCAACCCGTTGGAAGAGGAAGTGAACATTTGCTCTAGACTATCTGATCATAGGATTCACTCAGGCTATGCCTCTACAAAGAGATAAGTCTGACCACAATCCTCTTTACTGTATTTCTTTGGTCACCCACCACATATGACAAATAATTCTCTTACTTCTTCAATCTTGTTACTGTTTCCCTGTTAAGCGACAATGAAGAGATAGAACAATTCAGAAGCGCCTTGAGTGGCATCATGCTAATTGTTTCACTTTGTCTACCTACAAGATAATACGTCAATTCCAGGTAATCCTAGATAGTCTGCAACTTGTGATGTGTATGGATTCAGTCCACAGTGTTTGTATACATCTTCCAAAGCATCAAAATGATCCTGGCTCCAACTAACCAATCCATATTCGGCTTCCAACCTCACATGGTCCAGCGAGAGCCCAAATGAATCAAAGTACCTTGTAATTTCCTCTTTACTCCATGGATTACTCCCGTCTTCATTTGAAGACCAAATCATACCGCGTAGCTCAAGTTGACTGGCCCCAAATTGCTGGGCTGATGATCCGTAAAGGAAGCCCATTTCGAAAAACACATATACCTCCCTGGAGGAAGTATCGTCTTTATCATGAGCCATAAAGGTACCGGCCAATGTGAATTCTTCATACTCGGTAGCACATCGTTCGTCGATTATGACACGAAAAGATTTGAGCTCAGCTAAGTATTTGCCATGTCAACAGGAACTTTTAAATTTGCAAAAGTTACTCACGTAGAAACAATTGTTGAGGTCTGGTTCTTTCTCTGCTAGACGTTGCTGGAATTCTCGAGGCAATATAATGTGCCTGGGCAAGCCAAATTTTCAGTGGATACTCAGAACCCCGAGGGTCTACGGGAAATTGCATTATATCTCTGAGATCGTGGGGAGAGCTGATGATAAACCTTTCAAAAAGAATGATATACGTTAGCGTGCATTATGTAAGACAGCCACTGGTATGTACCTAGTCCAGTTGCAGTGGCTCGCCCATCGTCCAAAAGTAAAGATATCATGGTATGATCTTGAACACCATGCCATCGGCAAATACTCAACGCTTTGCCGCGGTAGACTGATACAACGCAAAGTGGCCAAGGAATGAGGCAAAGACGCCCGAAAGTTCTCCACCGATCTATATGGCAACATTTCGTTGGGCATAAAGCTGGACTCATCATATAGCTCTCCATAAGAAGGTAAAGGAAGCGAGAAGGTGCGTTCTAAGTTGGCAAATAAAGGAATTGAAGGTAAAGTGCGAGTCATCTTAGTTTCACGGAGAGACGTGATAAATTCCAAAGTTGTTTGCAACAGTGTTCTCGCATTAACAAGATTTAGTGAACGGTGTAACAGGATTGAAGACGTGCTGTCCACTAGTGCTTCAAGGTCTGAAGCATTGGGGTAAGGTGATAAGAGGTACTTGAAGTTGTCGTACCATTCATCCACCGAGATTTGTTGGTCTGAGTTTACTCGAAAATCAATGGGATATATTCTGTCGGGCGGGTCCTTAGATCATGGGTGAGCCTACATCCAATTATCGGATGAACTACTTACAGAGGCTTCAAATTCCGTCAGACAGAACTGACCAGTGCGTGTATTAATGAGAGTTTCCATGCTGAAAAACTGGAGAATGAACTCGTCAGCAAACAAGTACTGAAGACTTCAAGCTACGTAACTTACCGATTGACAATGAATGGATGCTAGGTATTGCATTGTGAAGTGACGGTCGTATTTCTGCGATATAACGTACGCGTAAGTTCATAGTTTCATTTATGTATGTATTTTCTCACAAATTGCATACGGAAAAAGATCTTCTGTCCAGCCGTCGGAATGGCTCGAACATATCGCCCGAAGGTCATCATCGAGTCTGCCGAGCAGAAATATTGTAAGACTGTCGTAGCTCGACACCGAATCGAATATACGCCTACCGCTGCCATTCAGAATGATCGTTCTGTGCGATTCGACGATGCCAAATATCTGGGCCAGATTCGGATGCCTAGGATTCAAAAGATGTTATAACACCGTCGGTGTATGTACTATTTGTCCGTAGCTCACCATAGCTTCGCATAATAATGTAAATCACTTTTGAATTTCTGCGATAACATTATTAATTTCCAATCACTGCCAAGGTACAAGAAACCTACCTCGTCTGCAGATTCTCCTTGATATAGACGTGCGATCTTTGTCACGCCCTCACTTGTTACACGGACGGTACTATGATAGATAGCTGTAGAACTTCTACACTTTCGGCACGACGGCATGTACGCTTGCATTCGTATAAGCTCAAGATCACTGCGTTTGAATAGACGGAAATCAGGCAGCTGACACCAGAAATAGGTGAGAACAACTTGTGTGTATAGGAACCATCAACGATTCACACACCTTTTCGACCACTGTGGAGCTTTTGCCGTCTTGCAGAGTTCGAAGATTGATACGATCCTCGATGATAGATGCGCATAGTCCGGTATTCAATACACCCGTGACCTTCCATAACTAAGTCAGGAGAGCTGCGAGATGGATAGGATACTGGGGCTCACAAGGACCCGATCTCTGATTTCCCCCAGACGACGTCGATAAGCTGCCAACTTGAGGGAGATGCTGTTTGACTTTAGCAGCTGTTTGAACCATCTGCCACTCTTGCGTTCAGAGAGGTTCAGCTCTTTCAAGAGCTGTTGTAGCTCGCTTCGAAGTTTGGGTGAGCTGCGGTAGGATAAGGAAGACAGCTGGGGATCATACCTGGCGAACTGGGTACAAGCATGCTCGAACTGTAATACGTTCTCTAGTCTCGGTGCATCCGCGCATCTATCAACCACGCCTTTGACAATGAGAAAGAAGTCGACAGATTCACGTTGCAATTCCTGTAGCTCGACTCTATTTTCGTTGATTTTCTAGGTGTGCCAAAATTATGTTGGATATAATTAGAGCTTAATGATCTACTCACCTCGACAGCCTCTAGAAGAGAAAGGATGGCGCTCGCAAAAAGGCTCAGCCAAGGAAAAGGGCTGGCGGATGCAACTGCTTTGAGTGTCTCGCCAGCTTGCATGGCGATGGCGAGAGTCGTCGAGGCCGGACACTTGGGGGTGCGCATTTGGGGCAGCATGGGACTAAAAATAACACCACCATTAAGTTTTATAGTATCGAGTTCTGGGATGCTGTAAAGTCTGTAAGATGCCGTGCCGCGGCTTGCTGACCCTCCTTGCCTGTCTTACTGGCATCCAACGTCATTGACAGATTCGAACTGCAGTTATGGCATACTGCAAGATCACAACCCTTCGTACCTAGTCTAAGAGAAGACTGGATGAAGCTCGTTAATCTCAAGACATATTTGCCTAGCAGAGAAGGTCAGTTTCACAAAAAAAGTCAAAATCTGGGAGTTACCGAAGTCACGTATACGCAGACTAAAGCGTTCAAGAGCTGTAAACATGGGAAGCCGGTCGAAGCCATGGTCCTTCGGAACTGTCAGCTCACAGGGAGCCACTGATCATGCCGAAAATGATCCTAGATACTGCTCATTGTTGAAAAGGCAGTTCCCTGAGAGACGCGGCAGAAGATGCCTACTCTTTTATCCAAAGCGACGGCGGTTGAGCTGTTCGCCTTGACTGTTCAGATTGTATTATTCCAGATCAGAGACCTCGAAAACCTCGGCCGCGCTACCAGGCTAAGAATTGATAGCGCGCGAACAATAGAGGGTCAAGCCAGTTCCAGAGTCAGTATTTTGGTCAGAGGTAAGGTCCCCGTTTGGTCCAAGTCGTGTTCTTTTACATAATTGGTGCGTCATTTCCTTTGATCATCTTGAGACTCGGATTTGTGAGACTTATGCAGAGATTCTGGAGAGATTACTCAGAGCTGACACTGAAGGCATAAGCCCGAGCGACCGTTGGCGAGTCACGGACACGGGTCAATTCAAAAATGTCATGGCTTAGTCAGGTACGTAGGTTTTTCTTCCTTCCGCTCTGTCCGCTGACTTGGTCACTCATTCCTTCCTTCAAAAAGCACACTATTCGCTTGTTTTACTCTCCAAAATGCCCCATATCAACGGAAATCACACAACAACCGTTCTTCCTGAAGTCAAGATCCTCCTTGACTTCCAAAATAAGCGCAAAACCGCTGACAAACCTAAACTTGACCCTTCCCCGCCGGCTCGTACCGAATTTGCCTTTGACCCTATAGAGGATGCTCTACAAGCCTACAAGAATGGCGAGTTTCTTGTGGTCATGGATGATGAAAACCGGGAGAATGAAGGAGATCTGATTATTGCTGGGTGTCACTGTACAACCGAGAAGATGGCTTGGATGATCAGACATACGAGGTGCGTTGCTTGTCTCGGAAATTGGTGGTCCACTTATGGTCATATATACGTCTCCATTCAGTGGTTTTATCTGCATATCCCTTCCTGGGGAACGTCTCGCCGAGCTGGAGATTCCTATGATGGTACCCGAGGAAAACCAAGACCGTCATCGGACGGCGTACACTGTGTCGGTGGATTACAAACACGGTGAGTCTATTCGTATTCTTCCTCATGTTGTCCTCTCATCCTGCCCTTTCTACGTCTCAGGTACTACAACCGGAATCTCCGCGCATGACAGGTCCCTCACTGCCCTCGCTCTCTCTTGTCCAACTTCCGTACCGTCAGACTTCACGCGGCCCGGTCATCTCATGCCTCTCCGTGCTCGTCCAGGCGGAGTCCTCACCAGACGCGGTCATACCGAAGCTGGCGTCGACTTGTGCCGGTTGACAGGTCTTCCTGAAACCGGGGTTCTCTGTGAGCTCGTAAACGATCTGGACGACGATATGCAAGGGGGCATGATGAGACGCGACCAGTGTAGACGGTTCGCAGACGCGTGGGGTCTAAAGATGATCAGTATTGAGCAGCTGGTCGAGTTGAGGAAGAAGAATGAACAGTAAACTAAAGAATCAAGATATGTACCACGTCTTTGGTTAACTTAACATTAAACGTTTGTATCGTTTGGAAAAGGATCCTAACAAGTCATCACCGTGTCTGTAAACAATAGGTACACTATGATTGTAATGTCTTACCTTACACCACAAATCTAGAGATCTCTATTAGAATATAACAGGACGGTTGCATGAGAGATAGACATAAAGAACATGATTGACACATGAGAAATTAAGTACATAGAGCTACAGAGTAAGGAATGGTGACATTTAGGTATGTGATTAGGAGTCAAAGGAGCGTTTACAGGGCAGAGAGCGAAGGAGATTGAATACAACGATCAAGCTCAACAGCAAGCCGTCCAATGATACCTAATGGTAGTATCCGGGATATGAATAGGAAGCGACATGGGGAGGCGAACTAGCCTGGCCGTGAGTACATCCGGGGATTGTTACATTGATAGTAACGCTCGGAGAGTATACCAATGGTACCGGTACAGGATAGTAAACATAAGTGGGCTGCGGTTGAGCTGGCGGTGGATGAACATGGATTATTGTACGTCTGTCTTCGTATATGTTCTTCGTGAGTCTGACGTCGCCAGGGGCGAGAGATGGAGACATGAGGCTCCCAGCTTGACTGGGAGGGTTGGTCTGTGTGCGGGAAATAGACTGACTAGCCTAATGGAATATTAGATTAGGACGGCGTAAAGATAGTTCCACACACCTGGCCGTCATATGCAAGTTGGAGTGGGAGGGAATCCTGGTGGTTTCTATTGATATTCAGAGGTAAAGATCAGTTTCGGCGAATCGTGCTCGACGAAAGACGTACGGATGACCCATAGCAGCGTTGGATCTTTTGCTGTTGCTGCTGAAAACACTGTCAGTGTAGCGGGACATGCTGATCTTGGAAGCTTAAAGGTCAAAGTAGGACGAGTATGAACCAGCAAAAGAGACCGTATTTATAACGAGAATTAACGCCTTTTTGACGATCCGAGCGCTGTGGCGGCGGGTCAACGAGCTTCAGTGGCCAAGAGAATGGAAGGCGCAGTGTAAACGATGAATCATGGCGAGTCAAAGACAATGAGTGCTTTCGCGATTGAAGCGCTGAAGAAACACAATTATTGCTGTATTCGTTTGTGGGGCCTTGCCTGTTCCGATTGTGGATGCCTACAGTGATCATTGATACGCCCATCCGAAATTAATGTAGTTGACTGGTGGCCTCTGGTGGCGATGACGAGTAAGTGTCGGAAGCTCAGAGCTGTCGGAAGAGTAGAACGCGAGTTCTCACGCAGCTTTGGCCCGACGTGACTACACGCACACGAGATTCCACGTCCGTCTGCCAGAGGTGCGATGCTTCTTATCATTACTCACGTTGGTATTGACATTTTCCTCACGACAGCATCCTCATGACCAATTCTATCTTACTTCCATGCCCCGACTGCGATGCAAAGACGGTTCCAAAGAAAAGCTTCCCTACGTCTCCCCCTTCTCTCCCAGTCACGTGCATCGCGTGCGCGCGCGCACAGACCTTCTGACATCGGCCTCTCCGGTTGACCTCCGCCGCTTCATGCATTCATGTCAGCAGGTTTAAGTTGTAAGTCCCTACCGTATACTTTAGCATCTTGTATACTCCAAGTTGTAATTTCTCACCTATATAGCTTGCCTACTTTTACTAAGTGACACATGCATCAACATGAGATAAGATTGAAGTGAAGATGTTCGCAACGGCTTTTTTTATCCACTTTATTTAACGACTAGCAGGCCAAGGTATCGGGACTAGCTAACTAAATGTAGAGTTGTAATCTAGTTCCTGGCTCTTTGCCCTCCCTATCGTGTTTGTATGGCCAGTGTATTTAGCGCCCAGTTGGACGTCGTGGACACGGTTATGATTTTATGTGTCACATTAGACCAGCGGGTTTGGGGCTACACGAAGGCACGATGTTCATGGAGGGAGAGGGCTGTGGTCCTTCCCCAAAGAATGGGTTTGTTCGTGGTGACCATGCAGCATTAGCGCGTGTCGAGGTTAGCTGTGGTCATCCAATTGCCAAGCTGTCATCCCGACCCAGCGAAAGGTTTCCTTTGAAAAATAGCATGACGTAGTTTAGTATACATGTTGAACAGCGACATATTCTTATACGCACTTGGGTCTGACCCTCTCAGTTATCCTGATCTTCATGCTGCGCGTTGATGGTGGGAGGACAAGTTGTGACGAGACCATATTTACCGAGGGGTGACATGAATCGTACTGAAGCGATGGCCGTTTGAAGCGACCGGAAGACCGACGTCTGACTGCGTACGCGCTGGCACGTGACTGGGAGAGAAGGGGGAGACGTAGGGAAGCTCCAAAGAAACCTCCTTCCGAACCCGTCTTGATGACAAGTCGACTTCGAACGGGATATGTGCCCTCTGTATTCGATGCTAGAGAGCTGAGAGCTATTGGAGCAACCGCCCAAAGAGATGTGGAACGAGTCGCAGAGAGAATTACATGGCTGACGACCACATTGGAGGCTGTCCGAAAGGAACAAGACTCTTTTTTGCGCTATCGGGACGTACATCTGGGACTTCTAGCTCCAATACGCAGACTTCCACTCGAGCTTTTGATGATCGTGTTTTCTTTCTGTTGCACAGATTTAGAGAGTCTGGGCCTCTCAGTTACCACGGATAAAAATGCACCCATTGGTCACTCTAGCAGAGTGTTAACGACCACTCTAGCTCTTTCCCAGACGTGTAGTATCTGGCGTCGGGTTGTGCTATCTAGCCCTTCTCTATGGGCTTGCATCTGCATTGATTTGACGTGGCGGCCGCCCAACATACCATCACTAGTAGCCTTGTATTTGCGACGATGCGCATCTTCACCAATCATGCTTCATGTTGAGGCTTTCCGAGGTGTAATCCATGACCCAGTGGACCTTGAAACTCCATATTGCCAGGAGCTTGGACTGGAGTCTTTGAAGCTCTTCGAGACCATCCTGAAAACCGCCGATCAGTGGATTTGGGCGTCGTTTGATTTTAGTTGGGACGTATATGAACAGCTGGGAAGCCATATTTATGACTGGACTGGGGGCTTATCCATGACATGCAGAATCTCTCAGAACTCTTAAGTTTGTGGTGGAATCCAGTTGCTTTAATGTACTTTCGGGCCCCCACTGACAATTATCCAATTCTTTCTTTGATCAGTTCCGAAAGGCAGCTTCTCTGGGCACTATACGCCTCCCAAGGCTCAACCCCTCGTACCTAGCCTCTTTCCCGCAGATATCTTCTATTGAAGTCTCCAAATGCCACAGTCTGGCCGAGATACCTTTTCTCAATCCCCCCACTTGAGGGCTTTCAAAGTCAGTCATGAGTATGGACTGGAACTATCTGGGGATGAGCCTATTCAGGAGATATTTTCTGATTCGCTTGAAACCCTGACTCTCAGCATTAGAACAGCCTACGCTTTCAAAATACTTCCACTTCTGAATATCCCTCGGCTCACCCACCTCACCATTAACACGCGTATGCTACTGTCAGACGATGGATCCGCTGGAGCCTTTAGTGCCAGCTTGACTGCACTGCTTGATCGTTTTCCATCAGTGCAAACTCTACAACTGGATGCCCGCTTGCTATTGGAAACAGGTTTGGTAGAGGTTTTGTCACTAACGCCTGTTTTGCAAGAACTCCTGATCTTTCTGGGTGCGGAACAAGATATGACCGACCTCTTTGACAAACTTGCACTCTCATCCTTTCACTGGATTCCTAGTCTCGTTTTCCTCGGCGTTCACATCCGACCCGGCGTTCGGTTCTCCCACGGAATACCATATCGTTCATTTTTAGTTTTGCCTGATCCTCAAAAGATACTTCAGAAACTATTCTACATGCTTGAATCACGTTCAGGGACCTTGAAACACTTTACACTTCATGCTCAGGTGGAAAAACAGTGTGCCAGTCGGTGGACAGAAACTTGTATTTTGGAGGAGCGGAAATTTGAGGCCCTTAGGTCTAATAGAATGCGATTGGAATTGAACATGGATTTTGTTGAGTACAGTCATTGATATTCAGGTTTTGTACGGGCACAAAAAATATAGCCTTTAACTGAGAGCGAGATCTCCTGAACCTGACGAATGTATCACTGTTGATAAGTTACCTCGTGGACAACGCGAGGCTGAGCCCCGGCGTCAAACAGTGCTTCTCGAGCGCTCCTTCATGCTTATAATTACTGCATTACGCCACAAACTGTTCTTTCTTCTTGAACGATCACAAGCACTGTACTTTCGAAATGGCTCTTCTGCTTGTTCCATACAACAAGACGATGCGTCTGGGGATGGGGTATGTTTCTCCTATGACTCTCATTTGAGACTTGACTTATCTTAGCCTTTGAGGTTCAACTCTTTCACTCAACAGGTCTGCGTAGAGGATGCCGTGAAGCTCCCTGGAGGGAAGGGGGCTGCAAAAGAGCAGATTTTTCGTTCTCTGTGTAGGGTATCTGACATATATGATGATAGTGGTGTCAACATCCCTCATGAAATGACCTGGAACACAAAATTCGTTGATCGTGTCAGTGAGGTAATCGATGAGCTGAATGTCAGCGGTACGTTGCCTTGAGTTTTGTTTTGATACCGGAGGCTCATGGATACTGCAGCTGCGCTCTATATCAGATGCGACGCCGCTGGTAGTGGTAAAACCACGCCGGCATCTTTCTTTGACCTTCACAAATTTACAGAAAGTGATATCAACTATTGGATCCAAGTCAAGGTCACCACGCAGCAACTCGTTTGCCCCGATCTTACCCAATTCAGTCCCATCAAGGACACTCCTTCAAAATTAGAGTTCACCCGTGTTTACGGTGACTCCTTCATCTCAGGTTTCACTGAAGGCGGTGAATTCAATGCGATCGTCTCGATCAAACTCAGAGATAAGACCCAAGCCAAGGAAGCTCGAGAGCAGTTGAAGGCTTCTGTGCTAAAAGACGGTAGCGTGGGGAAGACGAGTATTGACGGAGAGATAACAATTGCAGTTCTGAGGAGGGGCGGCGGGGATATCAAGGATGAAAAAAGTTGGGCAGTGGACATTGGAAACACTAAACGCAGTCGCTATGGAGTTTCCGAAGAGAGCCATAGCTTTTCCTGTAAGGACAAAGTAAGTGTTTACGGCTTGCGAGTACCCGATGTCTTAGATCATGTCATTTACAGTGCGATCCTAACCGAGTACACCAGCTTGAAAAGTTTCCACAACTTAAATCTCATGGGAAGCATACTGGGTATGTGTTCTATTGCATTCAACAACAGCCAGAATTCCCAATCATACATCTGGCATTGAAGAATATGATCATACTGGACTTTATTCTTCGACTCTTCTTGGCGCGTACATCGATTATAAAGTTATACTACGCAACATTTCGACAGGTACTCCATTCGCTACTATAGCTTCAAATGGCTAACCGTGTTTGTAGCCATTTCAGAAATCGAGGGAGGACGATCTGAACTTGTCGCTAAAGATAACATGGCTGAATTTGCTGAAATGAATCGCGAAGCCAAGGAATATTATCAACGGGAACTAGACCTATATGAACAAAAGATGTCGGAGCAGCATATCACCAGCAATACAAGAAACACCACTACCGCAGTTGACGATGATGCCTCATCTGAACGTTCCTGGGCTTCCGTTGATCAGAAAGAGATTACATCCTCATCCTCGATACCAATCACTCCTGCTGTGAACGCCGGTAACGCGGAGGCACCAAAGCATTCAATTCAGTTAAATCGGACTAGCTCGACTGCAACGACTCGTTTTCTAGGGACACCTATCCCGCCCAACGATCTTGTCCCCTATAAAGCCAATATTTTCGGGTTAGAAAAGGCCAGAAGGGATTGTCGACTTGAATTGGTCAAGATTGTCAGAGAAGTATGTATTCATTTGATAAAACTCTTTGGCTATACATTAACACAGCGGTCGGATTGTAGATAAGCGCTGTCGCTGAAGATCCTAGTATTGCAAGTGATCCTTGTAGGACGTGGCAATACCTTAGCCCCTCATTATTCCGAATGCTTTTGCCAGTATGTGTTCTATTTCAGTTTGGCATACTTATTTCTGGCATTAATATATCAATCACTGTGCCAGATCGTCAAGAACCTTGACAAAGAAAGAATTGCCAAAGAGATGATTCTTGCAATGGAAGCAAGTGTCAAGGTACAGGAACAGTTGCGTAATGACTTGACTAAGGTGAAGAGTACGCTAGAAGAGACTGGAGAGAAATTGAAGGCAAAGGAGCAGCTCATAAATGAACTCATGTACGCTGGTTTCTTTTTCATGGCTGAGGATTTTGCTGACATTTGCCTTGGAAGTCCGTATGGAGAGTGGTGTCCCGTTCCTCTAAATACGCCTGTTCGCTTCAGGTCATTTACTACCAGAAAGTACATAGATTTTGATTTCACAGGCGGCCATAGCCTTCACATGTATCAAGGTCTTGATCACACCAACCAAAAGGTTTATATCCTTTGTACTACCTTTTTGTCCTTGGCTAATCTTCCGTGGCTGCCAGTGGATTATCACTCGTGCTGGACCCATTGGGTTTTATATCGTTCATCCAGCTTCGGGCCGTTATCTCGCTGCTGGCAATGCTGGTGCTGATGGCAGAGTTTATTTGACTGCGAACGATTATTCTGGAAACGTGTTCACGTTTGAACGACGAGACGACGATACTGTGTGGTGAGCTTTCGACGCTCCTTATTCCATGTTTACCAGTTTGATTTTATTTCCTTTTCAGGATCCACCTTGCTGACAGGAACAGCTTTGCAATGAAACCCGAGGGAAAGAACTACAATAATGGTACAAAGATTGTCATGTATCCCCATTTCAAGAGTGATGATGGATGGTATGTAAAGAAGTTCGAGGATTTGAGCGATGGTGCGTAGATCACATGTAATATAATTCTGAGCTATCCGAATACACCGATTGTATGCATGAGTTTATGTGTGCAAAAAGCGAGGACAGGTATGTGGTTAGTTGTCGACTTAGAATAAAAATCTTACACTATAGGTAAGAACAGGTATTCTGAGCCGGAATATATCTTCAGTATTCCGAGTCGGAATACTGGTCCATGTCAAGTGTTTTGGCATATGGCCAAATGCATAATAAATTCATCAAGCGTGACACCTGGCAGTCATATAGTACACGTACGGGCTCAGTGATTTCACCTCGCAGAAGAGCGAAAAGGTTAGTGCAGTAGAAAAGGTAGTAATGAAAGAGAAAAGTACCGTTGACAAGAGGTCCGAGATCGTGTCCACGACAGCGCGTGGCAGCGCCGCAACCGTACGCCACATGCCCAGCATGATGTATAGCTTTCCCGTTTAGGACTTTGGACGTTGAGACCATTAAAACAATCCACGATATGTAGGATAGTACAAAATACAAGTATATCTAGTGATGCTTATTACGTTGTGTGTTCTGGTTTATTCTACTGGGTGTGCCAAAGAAAGCGGTCGGTGGACATTTATCTCCACTTTCGGGAGCAGTTCAGTAGAAGAAAGGTGCGTCGCTCACGTAGTCGACCAATTCGACTGGAGGCGTCGTGTTGACAGTAATGAAATCATGATATTGTTAGTCGGATTGGCCACGTTGTGGCGGATCAAGCCGAAGGGTACCGGTAGGTACCCATGCTGAGCACTGTACAAGAATCTTGATCACTGACGCTGATCAAACTAGACCTGTAACTTAGGTCCTTCAAAGTTCAATTTTCCAGTCATTTATGTAGCTGCTTCGCGGGCCTGTGTCGGAAATCTGGCCGAGCCATTATCAGCATAGCCGATGTATCATTGCCGTGATCATTGCCGTGATCACGGCAACAAGCTTGACGTCAGCACAGCATCAGCATACAACGTGTTATCCGTTCGGTTGACTGCCGTTCACTCTCTTCTTGTCCCCGGCGCTTCATTCTTTCTACAATTACCCTATAGCGATAGTTTGTGCCACTAGAATATTTCTTCAGCTATCTGTAACCTATTTTTACAGCTTATAACGTCAATGGCACCCAGAGAAAGTTCCGACAAAATCTACTGTGAATACTGTGGAAATGGTTTCCATCCGAACGGTTTCCCTAATCATCTGAAGAAGTGTGAGAGGGAGCATGATACAGAGCAAAGCGGTGAAGCATACAGAGTCAGAAAAGCAATGAAAAGGCCAGCGGGTGAGTCAAAATACATGAAACTTTCTAGTATGACTTATCATATTTTCTTTTCAGTTACCCATCATGAAAAACAGACAAAGCCCAAGAAGGACACAGTGAATCTAGACAATGAAGCTATTGGCCAAGATGACTGTAACTCTGATACACAAAAAGGTATGTCTTATTGTTTGGAGGTAGTGGTTTTAAAAGGTTATTATCTATTCCTGAAAACATGAAGATGCCGAAACCTCTTCTCCTTCTGTTGGAAGGATAGCAGATTCAGCATATCCATCATCACAATATTCAGAACATGAGCTGGACAGCATAAAAACCATATATCATCCAGCAAGTGGAAAGCAGACAAAAATACAGCGCTTCAAAGAATACCAGACTAGTCATGAAGAAATGCACTACACTTCTCCTGATACAAAACCATGGAGTCCATTCCGCTCACGGACTGACTTTGAAGTTGCTGAATTGGCTCTCTCAGCATCCATGAATAAGGAGCAGACAACAAAGTTGATAGAACTCCTTCACCATGTGGCATATGGTCATGACAAATTTACAATTCAGAATGAAACTGACTTGAAAAAGACATGGGAGCTTGCCAGTGAAAAAACTACCAAAGTAGGTGATTAATTGCTTCATTCTTTTCCTATTAACTCTCATCTACTCTACCAAGTTTGTTAAAGATGAAATAACTGTGCCTTATAGGGATGATCCACAAAGATTTGAAGTGCTCTACAGACCACTTTGGGAGTGGTTGGAAGAATTGCTTTCTACCAAGGAACTTGTCTCAAAAATGGAATGGGATGCCAAGCAACTATACAAGTTTAATGGGCAAGAATGGTGCAGGTTTATTGATGAGCCCTGGACTGCAGATAAGTGGTGGAATATTCAGGTGATTTGGACATATTCAATGAAGGAGGCAGCATGAAACTCAATTCTCCAGTCCTCTTTGCCTCAAAATGGAAAGCCATTGTGTATACTGATATATGCTGACAAAAACAAATTGTCTTCTTTTGGAACTGCTAAAGGGTATCCTGTGATTGCTCGCTGTGCCAATCTACCCATTGATATTAGAAATGGAGTTGGACCAGGAGGACATATTGTTGGATGGCATCCCATTGTAAGTATGTAATATTTTTGAGCTATACAATTGGTCATTATTAATTTCACAGGTGCCAGAAGACTCTGCTCATACACACAAAAAGGATTTTGTAGATTTCAAGTCAATTGTCTGGCATGAATCTGCTTCCAAGATATTTGAATCAATATTCCAGTATTCTCAAACAGGATATGCCATGACTTGTGGTGACTTGATATCTCGATTATTGTTTCCACTTGTGATGATTGCATCTTCAGATTATGAAGAACAGTAAGTCATGCAGAGTGAGTAATAAATATTGAATGTAAATTAATTATCCATAGATGTATTATGTGCTTAATTCGTGGCCTTATGGCATTGTGCCCCTGTCCAAAATGTTTGATCTCAAAAGAGGATCTGGCAGACCTGTCAAAAGTGGGTCAGTCTCGGAGTGCAGATGACACTGTTGAAATCTACAATCGAGTTGGGAAAATAAAAAAGAAAGGAGAAAAGGAGGGAGAACTCCAGAAGTATAGCATGAGAAATTATTTGGTATGGACCAATCTACAGCTCAAATTCAAGCAATACACTGATGCTTAGTACAAGCCTGTATTTCTGAAAGTTGCTCATTCAGATCCCTATAGTGCTGTGTCATTTGATGACCTTCACTTTCAATATAGTGGACTGGGTGGTGATCACATTATTCCTCAGCTTAAAGCTCATATCAGCAAGTTGCCACAAGCCCGTCAAGCTAGTACTGAACTAGATGAAAGGTGATCAAATCAATGTATATCAAATATTCTCCCTGAAATCTGGCTTAAAGATTTGATGCTTTTCCACGTTGGAGGGGTCTGAACCATTTTGGATCAATCATGACCCAATCATTTAATGATGGGTCAAAGCATCAAGATATTGCAAAGGTTAGTTGAGTTCATTTAATATCTAGAATAATCATTGGATTTTTTTAATAGATATTTCTCTATGCTGCATATGGTGTAATTGAAGAAAAACCTGACAAAGCAGCTTATCAGCTAATGAAATGCCTCCGGCAGTACAACAATATGACAATGTATGCTAATCTGCATCTGCAAACAGAAGATACCATGGCTTCTGGCAGGAATTCGGTCAAAAAATTTTCAGATGAGCTACAAGTAAGTGAATACTTAACTATTCTGTCAACAGATTAATAGAAACCATTTATAGAAATATGTCAAGCTTAATCAGAGTCCTGAGCTGTCCAAATCTTGGAACTTCATTAAGCTTCACTACCATGCTCACCTTTTTGATGATATACAACAAAAGGGAGCCCTACGCAACATGAGTACTAAACCCAATGAAAAGATTCATGGACCACTACGGAAAATCTATCATCTGCGTACTAATTATAAAGATATTGTCAATCAGGTGAACTCCTCACATCTCAGCATTCTATCCTTACTAATGCCAGCCTATAAGATATTAAATATTGAACATCAATATGTTGTGTCTACTTTGATAAGGGGACGGATTGATGCTTTAGATGACCATTTCAAGGAAACTTTGGAGGATGGGGAAAGGGATGAGGAGATGGATGAGGAAATGGACAATGTCAACAATCAGGCTCACTTCACCCTTGGATCTAAATGCAAAATAACTTCCTTCCAAGCAGTTGAAACTGATCATACAGATAACTCATTTCAAAAATTTCGAATCAGACTCTCAGATTTTTTGTCTGATTTTCTACCTGCATCTGGAATTTCATTGCCAAATGGAAAAAGAATCAACTACAAGGCTCAAGACAAGGTAGTTTAAGATAATTATTAGGATTCATTTTTATCTCTAAAATTCCCTGCAAGGTCCAACCTTATCGATTCCTAAAAATCAGCTATCAATCTTTAGAGAATTGGCAGCTGACAACCAACTACCTGCGATGTCATCCTGACTTTCAAAATAAACCTCGTTATGACTTTGTAATGTTCAAAACAGAATCCGGACCAATATTTGCACAACTATGCTATCTATTCACTTGCACCATCGATGACATAGCATATCCCATTGCACTTGTGCAAGCTTACAAGAAGGTGTTGCGGGGCCCAAAAACAGATAAAGACTGGGGCTATCTTCGATTGCGGAGGGAGAAACAATCAGAATTTATCTCCATACATTCTATAATCCGCGGTGCAATTGCAGTCAATGCTTCTATTGAACCCGAGCCTGCATTGTTTGAAATTCTGATTATGGATGTGCTTGATTCTGATATGTTCCTTCGGATTAAAGCTTTTTTTCCTGGCTCTACAGATTAGTCCATGTATCGAGTTGTTAACACGTAATTTTGTGTAATTTTACATGAATGACATCAGTACAAGCTAATCGAATCGCCTAAACTCTGGTATTCAAATGCCTCAAGGTGGGCTTTTGCGACTTTGTACTGAACCACCACCCAGTTGCCACTCAAATATTTTCCAACTTTTTGCTTCTTAACCAGAATGTCGAGCTCAGACTCAGGGGAATCAGACGAGTACTCAGATATCACGGATGTAGATGCCAATTTTGTGCCGTATCAGCTACCGACCACTGGCCCGTCTATGTACGACATGCGACAAGTCTGTACTCTCGGATTTCATCACATTTTTGTATTGAAATTATGGTTTTATAGGCTCTCGAGCATACGCAAAAACAGCTTCAAAGATCTCGTGATGCAAACAAACGTTTACGACTCCAGAACGCCGATATCAAATCCCAATTGACTCTCTTCAAAACAACAAAAGGAAAAAGAGCTAACAGGAAGGACGTACTCTTATCCAGTTCCGAGATGACACGGCTAGGAAAGAGTTTTACTATTTTGGTTGCACCATGGATCATGGCAAAGGTGTTCGATAAATTTCCTCCATCTGATGCTCCTTCTGCCCATTCAAAGGCACGCTTTCTCGGAGACCCTGAAGACTACTGGAAAACATTGAACATCGAACTCCATGCGCACTTGGAAGAGAAGGATCTATGCGAGAAAGCAGTGTATTATGAACCATTCCGGGTGGAGGTACGTGCAGGCCAATTTTCTTGGCACTTTCATAAACTTATCTTTCAATGATTAGTTCGTTACACAGGTCCGACAGGAGCGTTCAGCCGCCATCCGTGTTGCTCGAGAGTCGGCCTCCCTTATCTTCCATGATCTCAGTATCGACCCTCAAATGTGGTTAACAAAGTCAGATGCGCGGAAGGATAGTGCAGCCTTAAAATCCCTGCTCCATTTTCCTGGACAAACACCAGACAAGAGTGCCTTTTCACCTATATTCTATCCATCTCTCAAGAAGGTTGATCATCTTCTCTTCATGAACGACTATCTCCCAAAGGTAAACAATACCTCTTATCCAAGTTAAACATTTTTGATACATCGTTGCGGATCAACAGGTTCTACGAGCAATTTTGTTTGGAAAACAGTCACTTTTGAGTGAAACAGCGAGTTTCTCACCTCAGGTGGTCGGGATGCTATGGAATGTCAAGGAGACAAACTCGTCTTGCATCGCGTTCTGTGCCATTGCAGTAAGCACACCCGAAAATCAAATTTCCTCTCAAAAATAACTCGTTATCATGAACAGGTTCAGTTTTTGCTTTCTTCGGATACTGAATTCAGTCGTGTGGGCTCGAAATCTGGAATTAACTATCAGCAGAATTTTTTCCAATTCAAAAGAGTGCTCGCTATTACAGAGAAGACAGAATACAGCCGCATGTTGTATCAGTGGTGGAACTCCAGAGTATTCAAGGGTGTTACTGACCAAAAATCAAGCTCCACAATTAGTGCAACTCCACCCCAGGATGCCTTCATCGACGAGATAACAGAGGCGATGGCAAATATTTTGCGTCTGGATGGTAGTGACACAGCCACATGTGAGTGATTCAAGGATCGATCAATAACGACATCAACTCACACTGGTAGCAGCTCTCGCAGAATCTTCAGGTGTCAATTCACCAGTATGCGCAGGAGCATCACCAACTACTACAAATGTTCAAGCTCCTGTACTGGCACAACGCCGACAAAGGAAAGAACATAATGTTAGCATTGAGCCCGAAATTGCTCAGGAGCCAACTAGGGGAAGGACACGGAGAGAGAAGGGAAATAGTTCTGAGGCTAGTGAGCGGAAAGCTGATAGACCAGCACGCAAAGTTTCTAAACGCCCCAATGCTAAGAGAACGTAGAATACTGACTAGTTTCTCTTGGCTAGTATTGTGATTGTTCAATTTTTCACAGCTGTATATACATAAAACATGTTTCACAGTGTTACTATTGGTGTTTTGAGGCACCTCGAGTGAGAAATTGCTTAAAACCAGCTCACTGTAGCAGTTCGAAGGGCAGGAATGGATGGTGGTCAGAAGCGACTGTTATCAGATCAATCGCGTGCTGATCAGCGATTAAGCGCGATGCTCTAGGCAGACCTGTTATGTCAGCACTGCGCTTACGGCTTTTCATGAAGGCGCTTATGCGCGCTTAGGGCCGCTTAGGTTGCCGATTTCATTTTTCCGACATGGTCCACTTCGATAGAAGTTGTCCGATCGTTGGCTGACACTGCGCCGTGAGTCCCATTATGGTTATAGATCGTCTATGACCCAAAAGGGATCGGCAGTGTCAGTAAGAAAGAATTGTTATCCTGCGAGATCCCTAACACCATTCTATTTGGAGACAATACTCAAATATGACTTATGTACTCTTTGGGCTATAGACAAATCAAGATGAAGCAATCAATTCTCACGGTGTGTCAGCCAAAGATAGGACAACTTCCGCTTGTACCAATACTTCGAACAACAGAAGGGTCACAGGCCCATGATCGAACGGCGTCAAATGTCAGTGCTCAATAAGAAGCAACTGCTGCACCACAAACTTGGTGCGGCTCTTCCTTGAAAGCCACAAGCTTCTACCAGCGTTTGTACTATGTCCCTGCATCTCGTTCCATACAATGAAACTATGCGTTTGGGGATGGGGTATGATGTCTCTTAGGCCGGTTCTCGAATTCGAAACTGACCTTGACCTTCAAGCTTCAACTCATTTACTCATCAGGTCTGTACAGATGATGTTGTGAAGCTTTCTGGAGGAAAGGGTGCTGCTACAGAGCAGGCTCTTCGTCGACTGGTGGATGATCCTCACGAAATAACTTGGAGTGCGAAGTTCGTTGATCGTGTTAACGAGGTAATCGATGGTTTGAATGTCAGCGGTACGCAAATTCGAGTTTTCAATCGCTATCTACTATGGTAGGCTCATGGATACTACAGCAGCACTCTATATCAGATGTGACGCAACTGACAGTGGTGAAACCACGCCGGCATCCTTCTTTGACCTTCACAAATTCACAGAAAGCGACATCAACTACTGGATCCAGTTCAAGGTTACTACGCAGCGATTCGTCTGCCCTAGCCTTACCGAATTCAGTCCCATCGAGAACGTTCCTCAATCAGATTTCACTCGTGTCTACGGCGACTCCTTCATCTCAGGTTTTACCGAAGGTGGTGAATTCAATGCGCTCATATCGATCAAACTCAGAGATACGTCCAAAGTCGAGGAGGTCCGAGGGCAGTTGAAGGCCGGAATGGAGTCCAAAGCTGCTGCAGGGCAAGGAGGTGACTTCGGGAATGGAATTGATGGAGAGACAACAATTGCAGTTTTTAGAAAGGGAGGAGGTAGTATCAAGGAGGAGAAAGTAGAATGGTGGTCATTGGAAACCTTGTATGCAGTTGCTAAGGAGTTTCCGACGAGGGTCCCGGGTTTTCCTGTGAGGATGAAGTAGGTGTTCATCTATGCTCGCAGGTACCCAAACATTTAGGTCTTGTTTATTTGCAGTGCCATTGTGACCAAGTTCACAAGCTTGAAAAGTTTCCGTACTGCAAATCTCATGGGCACCCTACCTGGTACGTTTTCTATCACATCTGAGGGCTAGAAACTCAGTCATATTTTTCGATATTCCAGACTATAAAATGGCGGGAGTTTATCTATCAACTCTTCTTGACGCATACATTGATTACAAGGTCATGCTACGCAACATTTCCGCAGGTACGTTCTTCGCCAGCATGGTATCTTAAGCCCCAAGAAGTCGACCTTACGATTTTTAGTCGTGTCGGAAGTTGAGAAAAAACAATCGGAACTGGTCGCCAAAGACAACTTGGTCGAATTTACGGAAATGAATCGCAAAGCCAAGGAATACTATCAACGTGAACTTGACTTTAACAAACAGAAGGTGTCAGGGAAGCATATCGCCAGCAATACCACTACTGCGGTGGACGATGACGCGTCGTCTGAAGGCTCCTGGGACTCCGTTAACCAGAAGGGGATTAAATCCTCGACAGGAGCTGCTTCTGCCGTGAGCGTCAGCGATGCGGGGTTCAGGCATCCTGCTCAGAACGACCGGACCATCTTGACTGTAATGACAAGTTTTCTTCCGAGAGTACCTATACCACCTAATGATCTAGTACCCTACAAAGCCAACATCTTTGGGCTGGAAAAGGCGAGGAGAGATTGTCGACTCGAGATAGTCAAGATCCTCAGAGAGGTGCGTTACACGGTGCACGAGATTCTTAAAATTCATGGGGTTTGACGTGGCGGCCAAGTATAGATAGACACTGTAGCTGAAGACCCCGAAGTTGCCAGCGATCCTAACAGGACATGGCAGTGTCTTAGCCCATCTGTATTCCGAATGCTTTTGCCGGTATGTATTCTATCTCAGCTTTTCGCACTTATTCTGACGTACGTATCAATCACCTTTCCAGACCGTCAAGAACCTCGACAAAGAAAAGACAGCCAAAGAGGCAATACTCGCCGTGGAAGCAAGTGCCAAATTACAGGAAGAATTACGTTATGATTTGAATGAAGTGAAGAGGACACTTAAAGAGACTGAGGAGAAGTTGAGGGTGAATGAGCAAGCTGTGAATGAGCTTAAGTGCGTGGCACATGTCTCTTGTGTACCTGAACTACACTTACGTCTTGATAGTCCATACGGAGGGTGGTGTCCCGTTCCTCTAGACACACCTATTCGTTTTAGGTCGTATACTACCAGACAATGCATGGACTATGAATTTACATGTGGCCGTGAACATCGCATGTGGGATGCTGGTACCCACCCACACCAAAAGGTTCATCCCCTTTCTTGCTATCAGTTCGTCCTTAGCTAATTCTTCGTGCCAGTGGATCATTACTCGTGCTAAAACCACTGGATTCTATATCCGCCAGCTGGATTCAGGCCGTTATCTCGCCACCGACAATGCTGGCGCTGACGGTAGGGTTTATTTGACTACTCAAAGTCATTCTGGAAATGTCTTCACGTTTGAAAAACAAGATGGCAATACTGTGCTGTGAGTACTGAGCACTCACGTACCCTGCTTGTTCCATGTTTACCTACTCGGCCGTTTTTCATTTGCAGCATCCATCTTGCTGACAGGAACCACCTCACGATGCAACCAGAGGGAGGAAAACACGGCAATGGGACGCATATTGTAATGTCGCCCCACGCCAAAGGCGATAATGATAGATGGTATGTAAAGAATTTTGGGGATTTGAGCTAGGCCCGTGTGTAGACTACATGTAGCACTCGCATGAAGTAGGCAACGCATCGAACAGGATTCACTGCAGACGTTAGTTGATCTTGCATTCTCTTTGAAACTCATCACCTTTCTCGTGTGGACCGACGATCGACGTAATTAATATCGAAACCTTTCGCAGACCCTCTACAGCTCTCTACACGAACTGCGGTCAACCTCTCGAGGATGCAGAGGACACATACGCGCTGTAGTGATCTATAGACCAGTCATCGATAATAAGGTACAAACTTCAAAAAGATTGATCTACAGATTAAGAATGTATACCACAACTGCCGTCGAATGTGTACGTCTCCACCGCAACTTCACCGCAACTTACAGTCCAAGGTTCGCTTCATTAGAACACTGCAGGACAGATGCAGGAGAATTAATGTAGTAGACCATACTATTTATTGGGGAGGAGCACAGTAAAATTACAGATGTAGGGAGTGTATGTATTCAATTCTGATATAGACAGGCTCGAAAGGAATGTTATAGACGGCAGAACAATGAGAGAAAGAAAAGGCAGCAATTGCTCCCTTCGTCAAGAGTCCAGAGAGTCGAGATAGATTGGGAATGTGGAGCGCTTGGGTTCAAATCCTTACGCACCACACTACAGAGGAGACAACTTGCCAGAGATAAAGCAAAATTTAGGTTTCCATACAGCTCAACAGCTGAGCAATGAGCCAACCAAGGAATCGCAAAAACCTAGCGACGCCGGCATTGGCAATAGGTTATCGTGTATCCAGTTTGACAGAGACAGACGTAGTAATAGTTTGTCACATTGACAGCAATACCGCCAGTCTGAGCAGGATAACTTTGCTGTGGTTGAGCGCCAGGATAAGCAATTACAGAGCTTGCATTGTTGTTTGGACGCTGAACTTCATACTCGTATCTTCTTCTCATACTGCTTTCGTCAAGAAGTGGTGGATAGATAAAATTCCCAGTTCGAGCTTGAGACATACTAGTGCTAGGAGGGCCGGCCCTTTGCGGGCGAATGGCCTGATCATAACAATAAGATTGTTTACATGGTAACAGAAAGGTAGTTCGAGTACCTGAGGTGGGTCAAGACGCGCATGGTGGAGCACAAGGGAGTCTGTGTGACCACTATCAAGAAACATGATCAATTTCGAACACTTTTTCCAAGGAAGATACGACATACGGAAAACCCGCATCGACGCGGTAGCTTGATCCAGCGTTACGAGAAGAACTCTTCCGGCTGGATTTACTGGATTTGCTGGATCTACTACTGCGAGTGTGGTGAGACATGTGCAGATACTCGAAGACGAGGTACGCTAAGAAATGGGCACGTATTTATAGGAAGGATTAGCGCCTTGTTGTACGACCAAGCGTCACGGTCTTTATGAGCCAAAAGAGGAAGGGTAGATGAGTCGGTGATTTACCGACAATGAGTCAGACCACCAGTGTGCTTTCGCTGCTGCAATATTGAAATAGCGCGATCATCGCCACCTGTGTTCATTATTGGGCTTCCATTGTGATGGAACTCGCTAGAGTAGTAGATGTAGTATGAAAGAACGAGAGCTGTGACATGACTGCGTAACTCGTAGCTCTGGAGTAATTATTCTTCCCTGTAGAAGCTATGGCGATTATGATATCGATCTTAGGAACGCCTGAAGATTTGTTGCGCTTGACCGACCGTGAAAGTTAAGCGCTGCTTGAGCACGTAGCACAGGAAAAGCAAGGATATGCTGAGTCAGCGCCTTAGTTGTCGGTCACGGATAGCAGACCACAAAAGTAGAAACTATACATTCTGAACCATAAAAATACATCGTGAAAACATAGAAGTAAAGAGCAAAAGCAAGTCGCAAAAGCCAAGTGCCGAGATGCAGATTAATCCTTCATAATCGCTTCGACAACCAGCTGCACCTTCACACGCGCGGCGACACCTTCCGGCGTCGTACCACCAATAAGTTCCCCGTTACCCAAACCAGTCGTTGTACCCTTGTAGATCAGAGCAAGGAGTTTGACGAATTGAAGACCCCATATCGCTCGTGCGTCTTTACCCAAGACATCGAGAGCAACTAGAACGAAAGACACATTAGCTGGCTTCCTTAAAACCAAGACAGACTCACCATAAAGCACCTGGGCCCCCACCGGTGTCTCCAACAGCCCTCCCTCTCCCATAAACCTCGCAAACCACGTCCAGATCCTAGGCAACTGCCACATCTCCTTTAACGGTTGTCTCGTCGGTCTAATTTTGAGCACGGCGAAATACAGCCTCATAACACCCATCACTCTATCCGTATACTCGGATTCGGACTCTCCTTCCTTCCTTCCGCTGACTTTACATCTCTCATCGTCGTTGGCCCATGGTCCTCCATCAAAGTCTTTCTCGGGCGACGAGAAGGGGATAGCCCATCCACCTATGCGTTGGCAGATCTTGGAGAAGAAAACCTCAGGGAGGCCTTCGAGCGTGTCCAGACAGTTGAAAGCGACTTGAGCGAGGGGAATGACAGATTTCTTTTCGGCCGTGACTTCGATTTCAGCTTGGAGGATGAAGGCTTTGGAGAGGGAGGATAAGAGTGCGATGTAGAGTTGCGGAAGGAATGGGGAGAGAAGGAAGATTTGGATTTGAACGAGTTCGGTTGACTGCAGAAAGTAAGGCGAGGTTCATTCGAGTTGAGGAGGAGGATTACGCACAATACGGTTTATAGAGTCAAGATCGTTGGTTACTTGACCGACTCTAAGTGTTATTTGTCGACGAATTATGTTGAAGGTGGACTCGAGCGATGGGTTGGCTTTGACAAATTTGGTGCCTTGGGTTTTTATCGACTGCGCGGCATACGTATTAGGAAGAGAAAAGTCAAGACATGTATGATGCGCGTACATCGAGATTCTTCTTAGCTTCTGTCCAATCCTCCTGAGCGGTCAATTCGTGATGCAGAAGCTTCGAGGCTGCTCCCAAGCTTAAGCATGATACTGGTGCCTCAGCACAAGGATCATATAGCATTGAGAACGATAGCAATGAAGAGATAACAATTGCAGTTTTCAGGAGGGGCGAAGAAGATATCGAGAGGGAGAAAGTTGAGTAGTGAACATTGATTTGAGGATCTTGTTATGTAGTTGCCATGGAGTTTCCTGTAAGGAACGCCGAAGAAGCTAAGGTGTTAACCTACGCTCGAGTCAAAGGAACCTGACAGAAAAATTGCCGCCGAATTTGCCGGCTGCAGCATTTCGGCATTGTCTGACTGCCCAGCGAACCAACATCTGTAATGTTTAGAAAGTAATGCACGCCGAACTGCAGGACAACTTGCGAGTTTGTTCATGGTGTATGGAAAAACAATCCCTATAACAGTCGGTGTAGTGAGTCGTTGCATTGGCCATAATGCATGAGACTATACATAAATTGCATTTTGAACCATAAAAATACAAATGTTGCGTCGTGAAAACAAAAGTAAAATAGTGTATGCGAAGAACGAAAGCATTGCAAATCAATCCTAAAGATGCCGGACAGTTGAATAGAGGCCAAAGCTAATCCTTCATTATCGCCTCAACCTCCAACTGCACCCTCGCTCGAGCGGCAATACCCTCTGGCGTTGTACCGCCAATAAGCTTCCCATTACCCAGACCAGTTGTCGTGCCTTCATAAATCAACGCAAGGAGTTTGACGAATTGGAGGCCCCATATTGCTCGTGCGTCTTTACCCAAGACATCGAGAGCGACTAAGAACGAAAGACACATTAGCTGGCTTCCCTGAAGCCAAGAAAGACTCACCATAAAGTACCTGAGCTCCCACCGGCGTCTCCAACAACCCCTTCTCCCCCATAAATCTCGCAAACCACGTCCAGATCCTGGGCAGCTGCCACATTCCCTTCAGCGGCTGTCTTACAGGTTTAATCCTGAGCACAGCGAAATACAGCCTCATAACACCCATCACTCTATCCGTATACTCAGACTCGGACTCTCCTTCCCTCCTTCCACTGACTTTCCTCATCTCATCATTGCTCGTCCATGGACGTCCATCAAAGTCTTTCTCGGGTAACGAAAAGGGGATAGCCCATCCTCCTATGCGTTGGTGGATCTTGGAGAAGAAGACTTCGGGGAGACCTTCGAGTGTGTCTAGGCAGTTGAAAGCGACTTGAGCGAGGGGAATGACAGATTTCTTTTCGGCTGTCACTTCAGTCTCGGCTTGAAGGAGAAATGCTTTGGACAGGGAGGACAGGAGGGCAGTGTAGACTTGGGGATTACTGGTTTGGGGGACGAGGATTTGGATGAGTTCAGCTGACTAAGAAGAAAGTGAGATCCAGTGAAGAAGAAACGCGAATGATAGGAGACGCACGATACGGTTTATGGATTCAGAATCGTTCGTTATCTGACCCACTTTGGGTGTAATTTGTCGACGAGCTGCACCCCACATAGACTTGAGTTCGCGGTTGGCTTTGACGAATTTAGTGCCTTGGGTTTTCATAAACTGCACACATGTTAGAAAGATGGAGACGAGTGTAGAGAAGACATACGCTGAGGTTCCTCCTCACTTCTGCCCAATCATCTTCAGCAGTCGTCAAACCAGCTTCCTTTCGTGCCTTGGACTCTGCCTGTAGTCTCTCCGTCTTTTCTCTGACCTCTCTTTCCCTAGCCTCTTTCTCCTCTTGCACTCTCTTCCTCTCCTCCTCCTCCTCTTTCCGCTTCTTCTCTTCTTCCTCTCTCTTCTTCTTTTCCTCCGCTAAACGTTTCTCTTCTGCTTCCTTCCTCCTTCTCTCTTCTTCCTCCCTCATACGTCGCGCTTCTTCCTCTTTAGCCCTCACTCTATCCTCATCAAGCTTTATGCCCTTCTCTATCCGGTCCCACAGCATCTTTTCACGTTGTTGCCACTTTTCTCGAAGGACTCTTTCTCCTTCTTGTTGACTCAGCCGTAACTTTTCGAGCATGGCAGCTACTTCGCGTTGTTGCTCTGCATGTCGTTGTTCTCGGAGTTGGGATTCTTCGGATTCTCGAAGAGACTGGAATTGACGGAGTTGGGCTTGGGAAGCAGAGTGTTCTTTGCGCGCTACGAGCTGATTATTGCAGAGTCTGAGTAATATACGGTAAGAGAGGAGAAGAGCGCGTACCAGTGAATCTTTCTTCATCTCCCGTTCCCAATCCTCGTAAGGGTCATTATACTTCATCCGCGAACGTATAGCCGCTACGGTGTCTTCTATAAATTGTTGTTCATGTACGGGTCGTAAAGATAGCCTAGAAGGCCGACTATTAAACCAATTCAGATTCAGGACATTAAATGACACGAGAAGAGAATAAAGCCAACGCACGGGGGTGGCGCAGGTACTTCTGATTCTGAACCATAACAAAAGGAATCAGAGTCTGACGAGCTGGCTTCTGACAAGTCCGAGTCTGTGTCATCGTCATAGTCTGATTCAGAAGGACCTAGTCCTTCGTCCGAGGGAACGTCAGAATCGTCTTCGTCTGAGGGGGTGTTGAGACCGAATGTTGAAGTGCTTCTTCGTTTTGAAGTGTTGGGTGGTTCGGATTTTCGTTTTGGTTTTGACTTTGACCTGGGGTGTTTTAGAAATATTTGAGAAATAAATGGAGAGAAATACTCACCTTCTGGCTGGAGAAGGAGACACAGATCGAGGAGCACAGAACCTCATGTTCGGTTGTAGCCTCGAGGCGTAGGTTTTTAAACGAAAAACGGATGATTCCAAAGATTAATTTTCAGAATAAGATAATAATAAATGTATCTTATATTCCGAGTTTGTTGCAGATATAAAACACACGTGTAGAAAAGGAGAACGAAAAGTCAGACGTTGAAGACAAGGTCAAAGAATGAGGCTGTCACAAACGTGACAAACCATTTTTGGAAACTACCTCTGAGGTTAGGGTCAACACGCGTACGCGTATCTTCATCCTGATTCCAGTTTCTACCACCACTTTCTCCTCTTCATCATGGAGACGTCGTTTGCACTCACAGGAAAAGGATATGTTATCATAGCGGCAGACACTACCGCTGCTCGCTCTATTGTCAAAATGAAGTCGGACGAGGACAAGATCAAGACGCTCAGTCCTCATTTACTTATGGCTTACTCTGGTGAACCAGGTGCGCAGCTTGCTCAGTGTACCTCTTTTCCAGGTAATTAACCCAATCTTTAGGCGACACCATCCAATTCGCCGAGTACATCGAACGAAACATCCGTCTGTACCAAATCCGCAACAACTACCCTCTCCGACCTCCAGCAGCCGCGTCATGGATTCGTCGATCCCTCGCAGAATCGATTCGTTCCCGAAAGCCCTACGCAGTCAACCTCTTGCTCGGTGGATATGATACTACCTCTTACACACCTCACCTCTACTGGGTGGATTATCTCGGAACAATGACTGAAGTACCGTTTGGCGCTCATGGTTATGGGAGTTACTTTGCGTTGAGTTTGCTTGACCGGTGCGTCTCGTGCTCTTCTCTACTTTTTTTTCTCGTTGGACTTATTTACTGGTTTCGTAGATATCACGATCCCGAAGCAACGCTAGAGGAGGGTCTTGCTACTTTGAGAAGATGCATTGATGAAGTCGCGAAGAGGTTGGTGGTCAGCCCTGGAAAGTATAAAGTCAAGGTCGTAGACAAGGATGGCGTTCGGGAAGTTGAATTGTAGGAGTTGTAAAGGGATTTCACAGCGCCCGTTGTATACATACTTCATTCCCGAATTTCTTATTTCTCGTATACTAGCTGGTGCATTTGGTCCGGCTACCTTTTTTTGCTTAGGGACGCAGGATGTCGACATGAGCTCGGGTATTGTGGACGCGTGAGGACGCGTCACTTTGCTTATTATATCCTCTTCCACTCGCAAATCACAGGCGACACTCAGCGTGCGACCTTCAAAGCAAAAACATTGTTGATGAGAGTTTCCGCAACTTGGGATTTTATGCGGTGATCCTTCTCTTGGCTGTCGTAAGTACTAATTGATAAATATTCCACCTTACAAAGAAACGCAGATATAATCCCCGGGCCCATACGGGCTCTGTGAACGATTTGATTATGATCAGCCTATAGCCAAAATACCTCTTACCTCCAACTTCTAGAATATTCTGAACTCTGGACAATATAAATACTGCAGACTTGAAAATCAAATCTACGGGAACCTAATGACTATGGCCAGAAGTTTCCAGGCTCCTCTTACTTGCACTTGCCTCAACAGATTATAGACTCTGCTGACCATCAACATTATTCATTTTTTGTGACTATTGTTGGTGGCCAGCAGGGCCCATAACCTGTTGAAGGCAAGGTTTGACTTAAGTGTGAGGGGAAACTTCAAAGTTCAGGTTACATTTACTAGATTACTATTAACTTGAAAGCTGCTAATGAAAGCAACTAGTACTACTAGTCAAAGGATTCAATTTACTACTGTCTGATATACCATTTTTTACTTATTATGTATTAATACTTTCTGCTCCTACACTGTGCACTATGTTGGAAAAACTGAATTGGCCTCATAAGTGACGATAAGCACTTCTTATAAGCCCATTATAAAAGGTTTTTTTATTATGACTTGTATTTGAGGCAGGACTTCAGATGTTCAATAAAGAATTATATTATATCATCATATTAAATACAAATGTGGGACCAAGGAAGGGTACAGGCAGCCAGAAATGATCATTTTTATGAAGGTGCTTTGGCTGGTGATACAAGACAAAAAAAATTCTGACCTTAGAAATATCAGCCATTTTGGGATCCCAGCAAGTCAAGACTGAACAGTTCTTTGTAATGTCAAGTAATTGATTTTTCATTATTTGTATAATGGAGATATGGACTCAAACTTTGTTCATAATGTAGGTATACACTATACTATAAAATCCTCTAGAGGAAGGGATGAGATTTGTGGTCATGGGAGATGTTTGTCCCATTGGTCAATCAAAAACTGTAAGTAAAATCATTCTCAGATATGTTGAACCTTGGAGTCTTGTGTGTAGAGATGTTGCAGGAGGTGGTGACCAAAATAGCAGCTAAGTACATCACATTCCAGCCAATTTTCCACAGAAAGTGCACCTGGGTTCCTAATACTCCCTATTGTCTGTAAGACTTGGAGGGCAATGATTAGAACAAGCATTTAAATTATGAGTAAATACAGCTATAAAGTCATCCACCTTCATTATGACATATGTCAACCATAAGCCTAAATTTTGTTTTTGGGAAAATTGCAAGAAGCATTGCCAAAGATGCCACAGTCGGACACTCAGCTGTATTATTTGGAGCAGGTGTGCGTGGCTCCCAATATTTGTTGAAATAAAGAGAAGTACCAGCAGTTCCCATTCCAATTCCACCAATGCCTCCAGCAACAAGCATAGCCCAGTTATTGTCTGAAAGTTTACATGTTAAAGCCAAATCAATAATCTTTTGGATTGGCCATCAGACACTAGATCACTTACTATGATGATCATAACGGTTGTATTGATTGTAAGAATCAGTAATACGCTGGTTATTGTTATTTTCAATCTGCTGTTGATTACCACCAACAAAACTGAAGGCTGATCCAGTAATGCTATTTTGTGTGAATATGCCTCTCTGTTTCGGGGTACTGATGTTATCAGCATTTGTCGAGGGAGTTTTTCCAAAATGGTCAGATGCATTGTCACCGTGAGAATTATCAGCATTTTTCATATTGTTTTTATTTGTTGGAGTCCGGAGTGGTTCTGAGGTTGAAGTATAATAGTTGTCGTCATGATCCTGAGCATGTTCCGTCGGTGTTTGAGTCTGGAATGGCCCAGAAGTTGGGGATGCTCGAGGATCACCATCTTGAGAGTGTGTCGATTGATCAGCTGAAAGCTCGTCACCAATTGTCTGAACGCGGGCTTTCCACATTTCGACCTCTGCCCTGAGCTCATCGACCCGCTTCTCCAAGAAAGCCTGGTGTTCCAGCTTGCGCTTCCTCGACTTTCTCGCTGCCAGAGTGTTTTGACGACGCTTCCACTCAATCTGCTCACGCTCCGTGGCATCAGGACCAGGAGCATCACCGGCCAACTCGTCTTCCTGATCACCGAATTCCTGATTGTGCATACGCTTTCGGGCAAAGGCAGCAGGAAGCTCTTTGCGTGAGGTCATCGAAGGAGTGATATAATGACGGGCTTGGGTAGGGGTGCTGGGAGGAACGAGAAACGCTGATGTCAAGAATTCGTCAAAGTCCCGCAATGTTGTATGAGGAGAGCTCAAAACGGCGGGACTCGCTCCTTTTGGCGGTATGTTATTATCGGGCTTTTGTGCAAACAATAACTGGAAACTGGCGGTCGGATCCACTGGCTGCGAAACAGTAGGTGTATTTGGTGGTGGTTTGGGGAGTAACTGGCGAATGCCATAGTGAGCAGCAAGGTCCGCATCAGTCGCAAATATCCGGCGAGATGTCGGAAACGAGCGGTCGAAGGCATGGGTATCTGGCATTTTCTCTACAGACTAGATGGATTGAAGTTAATTTACGTTTCGATGACAGGTTGAACGAGAAAGACCCATACTTCCATAGAGTGCAAAAGATTACGTTCTCCCTTGGAAGGAATATGGGAGGAGAGGATATTCTTCATCTAATCGTCGAGAAACCACGTGTTCAGTGCGTTTCAGTGCCACGTGTACCTTAGTCAGCGTGTGCTGACAGTTCCCACAACCCGCACCGTGACTGCAAAGACATCCCAAGTGCAGCTTGAGAGCTGACTTCGTCTCAGAGACCTTGCCACTACTTCCTATACAAGTGTGAAAGCTGCTTTACTTCCAACAGCACCTGTCCTTTCCAATAGTTCAACCTTATCTTGCTTCTTAAACTGAGCCTTTAGCATCTCTATCTGCCTGTTTTACCTTCAGCTCCATCTGCAATTGGTTGTTTTCAGTCTCAAGGAATTCATTTTTGGCTTTTACATGCCTGAGTTTGTTTGGTGCTTAGTGTATGGAAAGTTCGGTCCTGGACCTAAGTTCGGACCGAACTTTTCTGGACTGGACCAAAAGTCCGGTTCAAAGTTCAGAAAAATTCTGAACTGGACCGAAAGTCCAGTCCAGCGTTCGACGAGTTTTAAAATTTTGTGAACCTGTTCGAACGCATTCGGACGCGTCCGAACTCAACCTTCCGAACATCCGTTTCCCCGCTTTTGCAAGCCTTTTGGCAAAAATTTCTGTAAAGTTCTGACGAAATCGCTGTACTGCTTCAATTTATATGTAATGCGTGCTCGGCATTGCATTCCGCATTGTATAGTACTGTCGGCGGCATCTTGACATTTATTACGTGTGAGTAAATGTTGAAAAATTTTCCTTTCTCAACGTTGTTGATAGAAGATATAGGTTTTGGACACTCAATATTATGTCGAAAGCAATCAAGATCCTTTAGAAATGTCTAGGTACCCCTAGTCAAAAAAGATTATAAGAACATTCTCGAAAAAAGTTCGGACACGTCCGAACGCAATTTGAACTTGAACTGGACCGAAGTTCAGTGGACGGAAAGTCCGGTTCAAAGTTCAGAAAATTGCTGGACTGGACCAAACGTCCAGTTCAAGGTTCAAAAAATTTCAGCCTGAACCGGACTGAACTAGACTTTCCGTACACTGTTGGTGCTTCTTTATATGCTTTCAATTTCTGCCCTTGTAAATGGATTTTTGGTAGAGCAGGGTGCCACGGGATCAGAAGTAAAAAATAAATCACGGAATTTCACCCTACTTTTAGCATCTGCCTCACCCAAGACTGATTTGCCCACAACAAAGTCACATCCCAACAAAACACAAAATTAGCATTATACCCCTTCTGGTATTTCTCTTTCAGATGGTATACTCAGTAGGTTAGTCTTGAGTATTCAGACTGACAATACACATAAATGTGTATGTATCAGTAGCTCATGACTCAAAATAATGGATTCACAATGTGTAAAGGTAGATTTAGTGTTTAAAGGAATGCTTAAATCCCGTATAGCTCAAATAGCAATCAAGAGTCACAAAAATATATCACTGCAGCAATGATATCGGGAACTTGAACAACAACAGGTTGCACCAGTGCATATGGGAGAACCATCGGGAAGAAAGACGTAGAGTGATCTCATATATACTCTTTATACTTGGAGATCTTGAAACATGTGCTATAAACATAATGATCTCCAGTACATGGAATATACACCAGAAATACAATCATCCTCGATTGCGATAGATAGACATACCTCTCCGCACACGGAAAGCACACGGCTGAGCAAGTGATACACGCCAAAAATGTGCATTGGATTTGACCTCCAAGAACCTGCGCGCGATATTTATATGATAAATCCTCTCTTTCTATCAGGCTCTCAGTGAATGTCACTGCGGAGCAAGAATCGACATAATCGCTATCTTTTGAAGGCGAAGCTCATCCTACCACCGATTTATTGATTAATAAAATCTCCCCAGAAAGATTACTTGCGATGACAACGCGAATGGAAACCGTAAAGGGCCGGCGAACGAAACAAATCTGCGATGAGAATCCTCTCTGAGACTTTCGAACCGTAATGTCTACACTGGCAGAGTCCATTCCCAGATCTAGAAGGTATATTGGACAGCAGATAATGTCTTATGTGCATACACTACACCTGGCAGTGCGAGGATTTCTTCGGAAAGTGCTGTTTGGGTCGGAATCACCGCTTGCCCCTTCTTCATGGTATACGCCTTGGTTCTGCAGAAACGGCACCACGGCTTCGAAGCAGCACTGAAAGGTCACCGAAGTTCCTTCGGAGTTATTCGAGTGAAAGTTACATGCAGGTGGACACGGACATTGACAGTGTTTGTAGTACTTATACGAATGTACTAGAGAGGATTTGCTTGTGTATTCTGAACCTTCATCTTTTCTCTTGATATGTGTTCGGTAAGCCAGAAACGATACTCACGGACGTCGCCGGGTAAGCAAGGCAAGCAGCAAGGTTGTGTCTTTTCCCGACCATAGTGTCCTCTCTGCCCATTGGCACCAATACCTCGAAAGGACTGTCCATTTACCCGAATACGCCGACTTCTTCATCTCCGTCTAGACTCTAGAAAACAAAACCTTAGTACATGGTCTCAAAACTCGTCCAGATCAATCATGATTCATGATCAGATACGCCTCTCATTGCCTTCAATCAATCCCGTGGTCTTTATACTTACCTTCTCCGAGTCCCACACAATACGCATCCAGTTGCACCGCTCTTGCATTCGATTCGTTCCCAGCGCTACACCCAACCAGTGGCGCTGTCATTAACAATCAGTATGCCTGGGTCCACCTTCTGGGTCTAAGCCATCTGTTTGTTGCGATGCTCAGTCTTGGACCCTTGGTGATCAACATCGACAATGAATAGTGCATCATGATGTAGATGCGGATGGACATTCCCGGTGATCTACATACCTCCCTAAACTCAACCCCGACCTCCAACATCGCCGTATTGATGTTGGATTTTACTTGGCCCTCAAACTCCTTCAGGCATATTCGGATGGATGGATGGTTGCACTCTGGGTTTGACAGAATCTTACGTCGGTTAACGACAAGTAAACAAAACAATAACCTAAACAAGCACAATTACCGCTAGTCCAGACAATGACTCTCTTTCATTTCATTGATTTCATTGTCAACACCGGCGCTCAAGCTCCACTGTTCGGATACGTTATATAAAGGGCACCAAACCGATGGTTGAAACGACTTCCCTCCGACCTACCCCTTCCCCGAGACCTCCGTCCACTGGGACACTGACTAGACAATCAATTCCTTACAATTGCAAGAAGAGCAGTGCTTTCTTCCGAATCATTCATTCTCATTCACCTCAAATACATACTCTGCACCGACTTGCCAGCACCTTACTTCCCTATCCTTCCTTTCCCTTCGACTTTCCCTTCGGCCCATTCTTTCAACCCCAAAACTTGCTAAAGAACTCCAATCATGGTCAACTTTACGATCCTCGCTGGCGGCTTCGCAGTCCCCGGTTTCATTGCCACGTATACCTTTGACTCGGACGCAAGCGCTCTTTCTTTGATAGCACAGAGTAGCACTGGGGATTCTCCTTCGTGGATTGCTCAGCACCCGCAAAATAGGAGTATTCTTTAGTGCGTCAATTCCTTACCTTCCCAATTCTTCTGGTCTAACTATTCTGCAGTGCCGTTAATGAAATTTCCCCAGTCGGAAATCTACAGTCATTCACGATAGGCCAAGACGGTTCTGTTTCGCTGGTGGACACAGTCACCACTGGTGGTAACGGTCCTACATTTACGAATCCACTTTCTACGGGCGAAGTATCTGGAATGAACGTGAGTGTACTTCAAATTGCCGTTACGAGTCTGTATTCTAAGTATGCGTAAATCTAGTTTGGCTCTCCCAACTGCTCATTCGTCGCAACCGTCGAAGGCGATCCTCTTCACTTCCGCACCGATTCCCCCGTCTTGTCATTCCCCGTCCCAGAGGGTGCCAAGTCAAACCCTCATATGTCGTTAGAGCACAATGGAGAGGTTTTTGTTCCTGATTTGGTGTGTCTTCCATTCTAACTAGGCATAAATCGAAACTAACACCAACACTTCTGCATACAGGGAGGTGATAAAATTTGGCGTATAGTCAACGACGGTGCACCTGGCAAATTCAAAGTACAAGGACAGATAAATGTAGACCCTGGAACCGGACCGAGACACATCGCTATTCATGGTATGTTTTATGCCTCTTGAATATCCTCCCTCGTCCCTAACTGTCTTTTTCCTTAGACGAAATCCTCTTCACTGTCCATGAAACCGCTTCCACCCTAACTGCCCAACGTATCCCTCAAGGACCCAATGGCACTGCACTCCCTCTCCTTGCCAATGTTTCTACATTTCCCCAAGATGCCCTCGAGGGCTCTCAGTTCGCTGCAGCTGAAATTTTGATTTCGACACCGACAGACAAGTTCCCGAATCCGTTGATTTATGTCAGTAACAGGAACATCTCGCCAAACGTGACAGACCCCAAGGGAGATACAATTGCGATTTTCGAGTTTATCAACGGAACAGATTCCACTGGAACTGGGGACGACACAAACACGAACACGAACAGCGCTGCTACCTGCAGCAAGCGCAAACGCATGCTTAAACGCTCTCAGCACCAACGTTTCCGTCGGGAAGGCGAAGCCCTCAAACTCCTCGCTCAGGTTCCTACCGGTCTCCAGCAGATCCGAAGCATGGCGTTGGGCAGAGTCGATGACGGAGGCGACGAGTTTATCATTGCAGGTGCGAACACTGAGGGCGGCGTTGCTGTTTTCCAGAGGGTCGATGGAGGAAGGAATCTGACGTTGGTCGCGAGAAATGAGGAGATTGCGAACAGGACGAGTTTCGTCTTCGTGTAATTGGACTAGCGTGTCCAGGTGGACTAGTGCAATCTGAAGTATGAAGTGGGCTGGACCTTGTACTCTACTCTACATGTCAAAGTAGTGTATGTTACATTATCTGCGATGGACTTCCTAATGTTTCGGGGGTACCGGTCGAAATGTATCTATTATTTGTAATTTATTGGAACTACTAGAATGCAGGATAGTCAACTAGAGATCCGGGGAAGGATGACCTTTTACTGAGGCAAAGGACTTGTTGAAACTGGCCGTGGCCAGCCAACTCGAAATGGGGTACGCTTCCGGCGGTTCGCACCGACTCCGGACAAGTCCCCGACGTTGTAACGTCGGGCGTCTATTTCTTTCTCCCCTTCTAGTTCACCCAACTCTACAGCCTTCTACAGCGCGTCCAAGCGCACTCAAGTGCACAACGCTTGGACTTGTTCCTTTGTCTTCACTGACTCCAACGACTCGAGCGCTTTGCCGTGACCGCCTGCTTGGACCAAGCTGTCAATGAGTGCGGCGATGCGAGAACTTGGGAACACCTGTAGTTCAATTCAATACCCAAGCGTCTGAGGTCTCTGTTCAGATTTGTGCAAAGCTGCAGTAAAGCTCCGTTGGAGGCGCGGATGAGGCGCGGTAAGCCTTTTGAAATTGTTGACCGCTGTGTTCACTGTCGGCTAGAGTGTTGGTGTCCATACTAGGGTACTCAAGTCGGGCGATCTACTTTGACCGATAGATTTGGAAAATCTTGCATATTACGTTCCCGTCTTCTAAGGTTCTTATGACTTGACTTCACGATTAATGCGGCACACGACCTTTGGTTTTCTATTGCCTTCAGAGCGACGGACCATCGACTGCCCCATTTCCGAGTTCCTTCCTGACCAAAGAACGTTCGGTCGGTACAAAATGTCTTGTTTTGTTCATCATTGGGCGCTAAATGCTTCACTAGGATCGTCACATTATCCATCGTAGTGAATAAGGTTCCCGAAAACAGGTGTCATATGCGTCCTCTTTGGACTTTGACCGCCACATACCTAATCTTTAGCCTCGAGTCATTCCGATATTCCCCATTTCTCGCGCCTACTTTTAGAAGCACTGCTTGTCATCCTATTTCGTAGGCTGTTGGAGGTTCAGGGGATTTAAGAACCACGTTTTGCTGCGTCTCTTTGATCACCATCACCCATGCCTAGCCTCGCTCCCAACTCTACCTGCAGCATCTGCTTCGAGCCATTTGACGCAGGTTCAAGGAAGCCATGCGCTACACTTTGCGGGCACATCTTTTGTTACGAGTACGTGATTGCCTTTTCGAGATAGACGCGTCGTTTTGATGATGATCTTCGTTTTGATCTACCTAGCTGTTTCTGCAACATACGGGGCGAGCAGCAAAGATGTCCCAACTGCCGCTCCGACATGCGTACCGTCGTAGAATTGCACCTGGATATAGACGATACTCCTCAACCTTCCCAGTCTCCTACTCGTACCCAGCTCTTCTCCCGAAGTCGATCCTCTAACAAGGCAGAAGAGAGGAGACTATTGAGCGAGATTGATAACGTTAGTGGCCTACTCGCTACTTCATCTGTGGACGCAGATGAAGTGCAAAACTTGCTCTCCAGATGTCAAGCCTTTTTACAATCCCACCGTGCTGAACAGGTGCGTAAACCATCATTTCTTGCTCGACTTCTTTCTTATCATGCTGCCAGTTCCCAGGACTGCTCACGAGCTATCATGTCTTGCGTCGTTCGTCCGAGATGGCGAACGAGCTAGAGTCGCAGCGCCAGATTATCCAGATATTACAGGAGGATTTGGATGATATACAGGTGCTGGGTAGTGATGAACTACAAGAAGCTATACATGCTGGCGAATCAGAAGAACGGCACGATCAAGTGGTGCACAGACAGGAAGAAATAAACAGAGACGGTCGCGGCAGGCGTTGGAGGGAAGGAGTTTCGGACTTTATGGCCCTCGTGCGACGTCGTGGGTCAAAGTCTCCGAGACCCTTTGAACCCTTGGGCCTACCATCTCGTTCCTCTGATGATTATCCGAGGATGGAAGATACTCGACCACTTCAAGTGCTGGCGTCATATCCTACCCCGCCTCCTTCAAATGGCCTCACGGATTTTTGTCCATATTGTCACCGTCCACTCGTTGGACATCATGCATGCGCCTACACCCCCTCGGGATCCCGGGATAATTGGTACTCCAATTCTCCTAGGCGTTCAGATAGTTCCTTGATAGCCCAACTGCTTTCGCATGATCAATAGTCGTTTGATCAAGTAGTTGATGGGACGTTTCATTTATTCTTCCATGTTTCTCTGGACCTGTAGCATAAACTATATCTGTAGCATAGACTCTAATGTCATTGTATTCGCAAAACGCTACTACGAGTCCCTATTTTCCTATCTCGGCGTTTATCTTTCTCACCTCCCAAAATTGCCTCAGCATGGTGTGAAGGATAACAATTAGAGCACGCTGTACGAGACGCCTTGGTGTAATATTTACAGTTCTATGAAGAGCAGAATAGTGAACTTAAGTGAAGCCAGTGAAGTGTATGACCAAGCCGAACAATACCGGAATTTCGGTTATAGAGGAACGATTGTCTTCCGATTTTACCGTCTGCTTACAGGAGACTAGGAATTTCGCACCGAAAATTCCGACTGTTTCTTTCTTTCTGCATCCGCTACGACCTCTACTCGACCCATCTTAAAGCTGTTCACGATGATGCGATGCCAGAACCACTTGCAGTTCCAACCCTTGAATTAACAAAGTCGGTCCGCGGAAATCGCAGACGACACTTTGCAGCCTCGTTGGCCTCTCCGTTCCTCATATCTGCTATTGGCTAAAGCATTCGCGTTCATACTAGGATACTCCGAATTTGGGCTTGCCTTATGCATCTGGAAAATTCTACAGACCATGCTCCTGTCTTGCGAAGAATCTTACGACTTGGCTTCAACGATCTTCTCGTCGGCATGGTAGACCTCCCGAGCTGCATCACCGAATTGGGTACTTGGGAGAACAGGCGGTTGGTATATCCGTTCACCATGGGTGCCAAGTACTGTCTAGGATCGCACATTACTTTCGAGAGTGATTAAAGCTTCGGAAACCTGTTGTTATGTCGCATTCCTTTCGGCCTCGAGCCATCCCCATGTTTACCGTGCCTGCTGCTGGAAATACTATTTGTCACTACTGCAGGTCCAAGGGATTCAAAAAGCACGTTCTATTGCATCTACTGTGGACACCATCATGCCTAGCCTTGCTTCCAACTCTACTTGCAACATCTGTTTCGAACCTTTTGACGGAGGGTCAAGAAGGCCATGTGCGACGTTTTGTGGACACATTCTATGTTTTGAGTACGTAGTTGCTTTTTGCATGGGGGAGTCGTTCTGATGATCTCTTCTCCTTTATCCTTCCTAGTTGCTCTCGTAACATCCGTAGCGAGCATCCAAAATGTCCTCATTGTCGTTCTGACATGCGCTCCATAATCGAACTCCACCTTGATACAGACACTGCTTCTCAATCCTCTAGTCATGGTCAGTCCTCTCGGAAGCAATCTTCTTCCAGGGCAAAAGAAAAGAAGCTATTGAGCGAGATTGATGTCGTCGGTCTACTTGGGACTTCGTCTGTTGGGACGTATGAGGTACAATGTTTGCTCTCGAGATGTCAGAAATTCTTCGAGTCCCGTCGTGCCGACCATGTATGCAGACCAATGTTTTTCCTCCTCACCTGATCCTAATCAGAGTACTAGTTCCCGGGATTGCTCGCAAGCTATCATCTTTTACGCCGTCTATTTGCCCTTTTGGATGAGCTGGAGTCGCAGCGCCAGAGTGCGTACTCGCTAGAAAAGGAAGTGAATGATATGAAAAAACTGGACACTCGGTCCACCGGAACGGTCAAGCGGCACAAATACGAGAAGCTAAAGGTCACAGCAGACAAGATCCTTCATACTCTAAAGCTCTTCCACAACATCGCGAATCACACTCCCGAAGGCCGCCCGTAGTTTCGACATCCTCGTCCAGCTCATCTATTCACTATCATCCAGGTATAATGGAAACTCAACACTTGTGTCCTGATTGTTATGGTCCCTTTGTCAGAGGATTCCACAAATGTGTTTATGCCCCAGAGGATTCATCCCAGTCTCCACCTTCTCCGAGAGGATCCTGGGATAATTCTCGGTTTTTTGAACCGAGAAGGTCCAGCTAGGATGATTCCTGGTCCTTCAGTTATGACAGATGTCCGTAAATTTTCTTGACATAATTCACCTATCTTCCCATCAACAGCTTATTAGAAGCCGTGATCACTCTTATGGTAGTGACTGATATTAAATATATTTTCCTATATATGTATATATGGACACTTCCAGACCTCAGTTCATTTAAAATAGATGTATACACCATTGAGAGGGCATTTAGTAAATGAGGTTGCAGATTTAGAAGAAGTGCCAACCATGGATGTGCTATAGACTTCGAGGGAACCACAGAAATCACGGGAAAACCATACTTGACATGGAGGGTTGACGTGAGCAGTATTGTTTAACGCGAGCTGCAGAGTACTTTTTATACCAATCTTTCACAGAGTGCCATTGACACGTAGCTTGACGTGAGCTGCAGATCTCAGTGTCGGTTTAGAGTTGCAATGATATTCTCCTATCGTAAAACAAATAGCGTATGTGTTACAATGATATATTTTGAAATCATTGATTTTAAAGGAAGCCACAGCATGATCAACGTAGCTGAACTTGGAGGCATTTGTGTATAGTTGCACTAGCAGAAGAAAGTGCAGGAAAATATTACCAGCAGAGTGCTGAGCAAGGAGTATATGTTTCTGAGGATTTCAGCAGCACTGACAGCAGGTAGAGAAGAAGATGGTGATGGTAAAATGAAAGCTGTGAATGCTCGAATATTTAATGAAGCAGTGCTCAAGTTTAGTAAAGAATCTTTGGTAAACCTCCGGCCTCGTAATTTTGAAAACAAGTACATTATTGTACACTTTGGACAGCATAAAAGGGTCAAAGAATGATGAAATCCCCTGATTTAAATCATTTGATTGAATTCACTGGCAGTGAAGAGAGTGGCAGCAAAAAAGCACTGTACGTCGTCAACATCACATGAAGTTCTGGAACCCATTCATTAGTTAGTCTCCCCTAGGCAGACTACGATATATACTTGACACTCATCATGTGTATATATGTGTTCATCAGTCTGGATTCAGTATGTGAATTTCGGTCTGATTTGTTCTGCCATTTTCAATTCTGTTATCTTTTTGCTTCTCAGGTTGTTCACAGCTAAGTCCAGTTTTTGATCATCCCCACACTGCATGCTATTGATGTAATCAGCTATTTATTGGGTTTGTCTTCACTGCTCAGTCATTAGTTGCTACATCAGAGTTGCTACACACTTAATGGATTAGATCACTGACTAGCCACTTGTGTACAAGTGAGTCCTAAAACTGACATATTTGGTGGGAACCTATTTGTATCCACATCATAGTTGTTATGGGTACAAATTAGTTGAAGCAAAACTATCAAATTTTGATTCAAGCTGTAAACTGCTTTGTGTTAGAAAGTAGAGTACAAACTGTGATGTATATCTTGCTACCTGACAACAAACAGATCCTCAACCTCTAGTGCTATTTCTGATAGAGGATACGTTAAAATGGACACTTAGCTAGTACAAATACCAGTTAAATTAAAATATCTTTCTCAAGTATTTAAACAATCAAAAAAGGACAGAGAGGGTCCAACATCAACCTATTTCCTTCCTTCTTTTAGTGACATCATACCATGTCTGGCTCAGAAGCACAATCTGTCCTCACCAGTGCAGATGCCAAGGCAGTTGAGGCATTTATTATTGCGGAAGCTATTGAAGGCATATGCTATGGTAAGCAACGTGCCAATATATATATAATAACTTCTACTGAGTGCTAAAGTTTATAGGTATAGAAGCTGTTCTTACCATCTCTGTTTGCTATATTCTTATGTGAGTTGAGTCAACTTTGCCGGTTGAAGTGATGATAAAACTTTCAGAACGGCAGAAAGCAAGGGCTTTCCAAGTCATTGCCCCGATGTTTTCTACTGGCAGCAACAGTTATAATGTTTTTTAGCTCGACTGTAGCCTTAATGATTGATATTCACTATGATGTAACACAAATTAAACAAGTAGCGGATCTCAAACATGATTACACACCCGAAACGATCAGATGGGGCATGATAGGAATAATACCAACAAGGTTGAGTGTGAGTAAGCATTGATTGTTAGTTTTAATGTGATCTATAACTTCTGCTCTGATTATAAAAGTACTGTCTTGGTGACTTGATTGTCGTCTGGCGTGCATGGGTGCTTTTTCCCCAAGAAAAATTTCCTAAATACTTGCTTGGTACAGGTGCTATTATTTCAATTGGTGAGCACATTTTTATCTATGAAAAATCTAAACTTACTAAGTCATGACCTTGAAAGGGTCTGCTATAGCTGATAGTGCTCTTGCCCTGAAAGATATATTAGACAATGTAAGCAAATCAATTGTATATGGGTATTCAAAAAATTGAGCCAAAAACAAACATACTTATGCTGCAACAGGTATCTGGGGTTAATCCTGCAAGAAACATTTTCCCAGCTGCTCTACTTTTCACCAATGTCCTTGCCACTGGCTTGATTGCATACAGAACATGGTAGATCACTTAGCTATTATTCATATATAAAGCTTTGTTGATTGGTTTGATAGGCACTACAGGCATTTCTTGAAAAGCCATTTCAACAGTGTCAGCAGAAAAAGTCAAGTAGAACATGTACTAGTGCTTCTTGTGGAGTCAGGCTGTATTTACTGTGGTTTCTGGGTAAGTTTTTGTAAATTTGAAAGGAGTACTATTCATCAAACAATTTTCTAACTGCAATGTTAGATTTTTGAAGTGATCATGATCACACTAAATGGACCTACAGGCTCAGTAGTAACAAACTATCTAAATAATATTTTACCCCATGTGGAAACAATTTATCCCACCACAATCATTCTTCTTACTGCATTGCAGAAAACACACTGCGACTCTACACTGCAAGGCCCAGAAAATCCTCAATCTCATCAGATTAGAACAGGTCCAGGAATGACTGTCACTCATCTTTCCCACTCAATTCAATTTCAACCAGTTAGCACCAGCAATTATAGTGGGATTGGTCCTATTCAATCAGTTAATTTACCTGACAGGATTGAAGAGAATATGACAGGATATAATAATCATGGAGAAATGAAGAATGAGGATGGGCAACAATTGCAAGGTCAAAATTCACTGGTATAATTACATGTACCAAATATTACTCCCTTATTAAAAAAAAGTTTATTGGAACTGCAGAAAATAGGTGGTCTCATTTTCATTTAGGTTGCCCTGTCTTCATTGACAAAATCTTCTGCTCTGATTTCACTTTGACTCTCCAATTTCATTCAATTGATTGGGATGGCAATACACATTAGCATGTTTTACTATGCTCCCAAAAGAAACTGCATCATTTGGACAGTACTAATTTTCAATAGAACATAAATAACAAACACTGCAAAGTTGGCCCTTTTCTGATGACAGTTTTAGTATTTTATGCTATTTCATTCTGCATTAACTACTTTTTGTACTGATAGGACATATTTGCTTAGGCTATCTTATCTGGAACCCAAATAAATGACCCAAGTGTGTGTATTGACAAGTGAAGGTTTTTACTTGCAAAGTATGGTAACTTGGTTACAACAAGCAGCATTTATTTCATTGGTCTACTTGGGACTTTGTCTATTGGAACATATGAAGTGCAATGCTTGAGGCTCTGAAGATGTCAAAAATTCTTCAAGTTCCATTGTGTATGCAGACCAGTTTTTCCTCCTCACCTGATCCTAATTAGAGTGCTAGTTCCCAGGATTGCTTGCAAGCTATTTTTTACACCGTCTTTTTGCCCTTTTGGATGAACTGGAGTTGCAGCATCAAACTACATAAAAGAAGAGGGCCAATGCTCCGTGTGGCAATTACGAAGCTGTAAAATGTGGGTATTATCCAGCCAATGTGATGCCGTTAATTTAATGAATCAGAGTGACATCATATTTCCAAATGGGGACTGCACATGGTACTCTAAGTGGTGAGGATAAGTAAGGACGGGTCCTCCTGAAGTCGGCCTCATAATGCTTGCTAGAAAAGGAAGTGAATGAAAAAAAAAAAAAACTGGACACTCAGTCCACTGGAATGGTCAAGCAGCACAAATACAAGAAGCTCAAGGTCACAGCAGACAAGATTATGAGGCCAACTGAAAGAAATCATTCTAGTGATGGATAGACTCAACTCAGACTTTTTCCCATGACTCTAAAAGACTCAGCATTTTGTGGATTCAGACAACTTCTGAATGACACTTAAGAGAGCTCATTTTGTAGATATTTAATAGGGCTAATACTCATTTCACTGTGACCAGTAAATCAAATGAAATTCATTAATTCTTTTCACACTCACTGTCAGTGAAATTAATGTTGGGATCTAGTGAAAAGTGGTGATTTTCACTTCATCATTTGAAGTGAATTTGATATAAAAAATGACCACTTTCACTATCTTCGGAACAGTGAATTTCATACAAAATAGATGTGATTTACAGAGAAGAATTTTGCAAAATACTTACACAATTCATCTTATTTATCTACCAGTTTCTTAGCATATTTCAAGGGAAACTATATACTAGTATATACTGATACTTAAGTCCACACTTTCTCTTAGTAAAGTACAATGACTTCTTACCAAATTGCCTAATACATGCATGCATACACAATCTTTTTAATTGAGAATCGAATTGGCTTTAGCAATTATGTTTGTGTAAAACTCACAGGTATCATGAAATTCATACCTTGCATATATGAAAATCAATGCATTCCAATATTTGTAGTCTCTGTACTTAAAACATGGATTAGATAGTGTACAGATAATCATTATATAGAATTAATTTGAAGCAACCTATGTTCCCTTTGAAAATATAGTGAATTTCAAGAGAGCTTTCACTCACCTAGTGAATAACACTTTCACTGTATCTTCATATGAAAATTTTTCATTACAAGTTCAATTGAAAATCAGGTACTTTACTACTCACAGTGTTTAATTCCTCTGCAAGATCAACATGTCCCAGACTACCGAGTTTAAGACAGGCAAAATTTACGCAACTATATTTGTGGCAGCGTCTGGGTTCCATTACACCTTGTCACTTATGATGAACAAAACCACGGCCAAGAAACTCCATGCTCGAGAGCTTTCTCCTGGTAATTTTGTCTTTGAAGCGGCCAATCAGACAATCGCCCAGTCAAACAGCTTATGTGTTGCACTCGAAATCGGTATGTTTCTTCTAACATACTAGACATTATAATCACCAAGTAGAACGCAACCAGGGTCAATGAGTTCTTACAGCGTCGAACAAATTATCCAATTGCTTCAGTCCATTCCCATGGTTCTTCCGGAATGCGACGTACAAACCGATGGACGTTTTCGATGCCGTGTGTGGCTGAAGCAGGCGTTGAGAGTTTTGAATCTAAACGGCATTATCAAATGCTCTGATGCCGACAAGGTTGTCAATGGTGAGCTTAAAGTTCTTGCAAAGGAAAACAGTGATAATGTTGAACGTGGAGTCGGTAGTTTCAAGGTCTACGTTTCTAGATATTCGGCTTAGCTTCAAATATCTCTCCCGTTAATGTTGCTTTTTACGATATAATCATCATGCTTTTTTACTCCAGAAATTCAATATTCCTTTGAGTCCTCTCGAGTTCAGGGAGCAAATCCGTCCTGCCTTTCAGACTTCAGCCCATCAGAATTGATAATGAGTATGATTAGAATGGGATCAATACTACGAGCGCACTGTTATGGAGTATGATTCAACCAGATTGCTTTCTCCGAGCTGTAACCGGGAAAAATCCGAGTAAGTAAATCGCACCAACCCGTGTATCGCTGACGAAGCCATAATGAGCGAGTGTACTCCCAGTATTCTGGCATCCAGCTTGCACACTCCCAATCAACTAGACCACTGGGCTTGAGACTTTCGTCCACAAGGATATTCGTCGGCGTTATGTCTCCGTGTGTAAGACATATTTTATACTGATTCGAGTTGCGTTTCGCAAGAGCCTCGCGGAGCTCCGCACTGTGGGGCTCCCAGGGTGTGCAAAAAGGTTGTGCATGAAAATCTTCTATGGAGGCAAAAGGGCCGACAGTTTCTGCGTCTCGGATTCTGGGACTATAAACACCTCCGCCCGAGAATCCAGACACTTTATGGGGTTCAGGAGGTGGAAGGTGTCGGAGCTGAAGAAACCAATCCCGCAACGTATCCACGAATACATCCTTCTGGGCAGGCGACATATCGTCAACCGTGACCCCGAGCTTGCCCAAAGACGTTCCAGGAACCATAGTCATTATGATAATACCACTTCTGGGAAAGTCGGGTTCTTCCACGGGTACGATATCGAGGACGCGAGGAACAGGTATTTCCGTGTGTTTGTGAATATACTGTAGTGCGGGGCCTTCTTCAAGAGCGAATGGTGCTCTTTTAATGAAAATTTTTGGAAAGGGAAGGCGTGTCACGTAGTAGCTATAGTCATTTTTGTTGTACCACTTTCCCAGATTCCAAAGTATGTTGTACAATTTGAGACGTATAGATGAAGGGAAAAGGAGCCATAGTGACCAAAATAAGTTGGTTGAACTGACGGGGAAGGTCAGTGTTTGACAGAAGATAACGCCGTTTGACTGCTCACTGGGGACGATATACAAGAGGCAGATCTGTGCTCATAAGTGGCTTTGGATAAGTTGACTTTGAACTGCTGTTTAGAACCATTGAATCACGTGACACGGACTCACCGCTTGTGTGCCATTTGAATTTCGGACGAGTTGGAATCGCAGCGCCAGATTGCAAGGTTGTCGCAGGAGGACCTGGAGTACGTACAAATCCAAGCATTAGACGGTGATGAGCTGGACCTGACAAACAAAAGTTGCTGGGCGAGAGGCGGTTATCAAGGAGCGGCCAGGAAGATAGAGGTCGAGAAGGTCGCACTAGAACTAGTAGAAGATGGAGGGCGTCCTACACCTTATGGCTCTTGTGCGACTCCGCGGATCAGGACTCCTCAGGCCCTCTGAGCTTGTTGGTCTATCACACCTTTTTCTGAAGACTATCCGAGACCGAACGATGCTCGACATCACACTGTCCTGCTTCAAATAGCCTCACGGACTTTTGTCCATTCCTTACCGTACACTCGTTGGATATCATGCGTGCGCTTATACGGGTCCCGGGATGATTGGTACTTCAGCTCTCCTATAGCCCCGCATGATTGATAGTCAAGCTCGTCCTTGATTCCTGCTACTTTGACCAGGTGGTTGGTTCAACTTTTTAATTATTCTTCTGGACCTGTAGCGTAGACTAGTAATGTTGTTGTATTCGCAAAACGCTATCTCCCTCTCTTCCCATCTTGGCAGGGTTTATTTCCCAAAATTCCTTCATCATGAGTGTGAAGAATAACGGTTAGACCATGCTGTACGAGACACCATAGTGTAATATCCAAAGTTCTATGAAGAACAGAATAGTGAAGCCAGTGAAGTGTATAGTCATGACCAATACCGGAATTTCGCACCGAAAAATCCGAATGTTCTTTCTTCCTGCACCCTACGGCTCGATTTTTCAACCCATTACTAGTAAAGCTGTTCGCGATGATGCGATACCAGATCACTTACAGTTTTAACCCTTGAATCAACAAAGTCGGTCTGCGGAACTCGCAGACGACGCTCTGCAGCCTCGTTGGTCTCCGTTCCTCATATCTGCTATTGGCTAAAGCATTGACGTTCATACTAGGATACTCGAGCTCCGAATTTGGACTTGCCTTATGCATTTGGAAAATTCTACAGACCATGCTCCCGTCTTGCGAAGAATCTTACGACTTGGCTTCAACGATCTTCTCGCCGGCATGGTAGACCTCCCGAGCTGCATCACCGAATTGGGTACTTGGGAGAACGGGCGGTTGGTATATCCGTTCACCATGGGTGCCAAGTACTGTTTAGGATCGCACATTACTTTCGAGAGTGATTAAAGCTTCGGAAACCTGTTGTTATGTCGCATTCCTTTCGGCCTCGAGCCATCCCCATGTTTACCGTGCCTGCTGCTGGGAATACTATTTGTCACTACTGCAGGTCCAAGGGATTCAAAAAGCACGTTCTATTGCATCTACTGTGGACACCATCATGCCTAGCCTTGCTCCCAACTCTACTTGCAACATCTGTTTCGAACCTTTTGACGGAGGGTCAAGAAGGCCATGTGCGACGTTTTGTGGACACATTCTATGTTTTGAGTACGTAGTTGCTTTTCGCACCGGAGACGTTCTGATGATCTCTTCCTAGTTGCTTTCGTAACATCCGTAGCGAGCATCCAAAATGTCCTCATTGTCGTTCTGACATGCGCTCCATAATCGAACTCCACCTTGATACGGACACTGCTTCTCAATCCTCTAATCATGGCCAGTCCTCTCGGAACCAGTCTTCTTCCAAGGCAAAAGAAAAGAAGCTATTGAGCGAGATTGATGTCGTTGGTCTACTTGGGACTTCGTCTGTTGGGACGTATGAAGTACAATGCTTGCTCTCGAGATGTCAGAAATTCTTCGAGTCCCGTCGTGCCGACCATGTATGCAGACCAATGTTTTTCCTCCTCACCTGATTCTAATTAGAGCACTAGTTCCCGGGATTACTCGCAAGCTATCATCTTTTACGCCGTCTATTTGCCCTTTTGGATGAGCTGGAGTCGCAGCGCCAGACTACGTACTCGCTAGAAAAGGAAGTGAATGATATGAAAAAAACTGGACACTCGGTCCACCGGAACGGTCAAGCGGCACAAATACGAGAAGCTAAAGGTCACAGCAGACAAGATCCTTCATACTCCAAAGCTCTTCCACAACATCGCGAATCACACTCCCGAAGGCCGCCTGTAGTTTCGACATCCTCGTCCAGCTCATCTATTCACTATCATACAAGTATAATGGAAACTCAACACTTGTGTCCTGATTGCTATGGACCTTTTGTCAGAGGATTCCACAAATGCGTTTATGCACCAGAGGATCCTTCCGAACCTCCACCTTCTCCGAAAGGATCCTGGGATGATTCTTGGTTCTTTGAACCGAGAAGGTCCAGGTAGGATGATTCCTGGTCCTTCATTTATGATACATGTCCGTAAAGTTTCTTGACATAATTCACTTGCTTTCCTGTTGATAGTTTAGTGGAAGCCATCATATCGACTAAGGGAAGAGTAATAGATATTAAATATATTTTCCTATATATGTATATGGACGCTTCAAACTTATGGACATTGGAAGGAGTAGAAAAATGATAGGAAAACAGTTTACACGTGGCATTTGACGGAGCTACCTTCGACGCGTTACTCTCTTGTTCCTTTCACTACCACTATGTATTTCCCTCACCCTTCCGATTCAATATTGCCAGAAGTTCATCTGCTGAAGATCCTCCCAATGTATACCTACGACTCCGACTGGATAGTTTGAAAAATGACAGAGTGGCCTGCATGAGCCTGCATGTCCCAACGTCATCCAAGCAATTCTTCTTGTGCAACTCTCGTTCCTGTTCGCCAAAATAACCTTGATAAGGGATCTCTCAAATATCACATTGAAGATACGATCGAGGCACCGTCGACTTTTATAGATCTTCACGAAGCGCCCGTTTGACCAAAGTACTTGATGCGTATTTTCGCATTGTTTTCGTGAGTTTCCTCTTGGTTTCACGACGTAACTGCGCATGACGAGCTCATTGACTCGTCATTTATTACAGAAGACAAGTATTGGCCGCCTTGTTACCGGACGCTGGGAGGAAACCGTCATATCCTGTCCAGTCTAAGCGCTTTACACCAAATCAGTCTATCTTTGGTCTTCACATTCCATCATAGTCTCGAGTCATCATCAGTGTCCACTGCATCGAAATACTACTTGTCATTTGGTACAGGCTGTTGAAGTCCATTTAGCCTGAGCATTTCCATACTCCTTCACCAAATACACGATGCTTAAGCTTGCACCCGATTCCACTTGCGATATCTGCACTGAACCGTTTGATGGTGGGTCAAGAAAGCCATGCTCGACGACTTGTGGGCATATCTTTTGTTTGGAGTGCGTGATTGTGTTTCGCGGAGGATATAATGCTGACTTCTATGCTGCGTTCTTAGCTGTTTTTGCAACATACCCAGCGATCAACGCAGATGCCCCCAATGTCGTTCTGCCATTGGAACTGTAATTGAGCTGCACCTTGACGTAGACGATGCCCCACAACTCTCTCACCATGCCCAGCCCTCCACTCGAAGTCGATCTTCTTCCTCGGCAGAGGTGAATAAACTCTTAGAGGACATCAGCACCTTTGGCCGTTCGTCGGGGGACTCAGCAGAAATGCAACGCTTGCTTGCGAGATGTCACACTTTTCTCCAATTCCGCCGCGAGGACCAGGTACTCTAACTCCTTTTTTGAAACTCAATACACGTCTCACGGAGTCTAGTTCAAAGAATTGCGTCTAATTTACCGTCTTTTACGCCGGAATTCTACCCTCTTTGACGAGTTGCAGTCACAGCATCAGATTGTGAAGTTGTTGCAAGAAGATATACAGAATTTCAGAGGAGGACATCGTCGTCGTTAACCAGGCGAGACGAGGCGAAGAGCAGTTTCTTTACCCTCAATCCTGGTCTCTATACCTTTTGTATTCTGCTGTTTGATGAGGCTGGACTAGTCTTGCATATCGTTTAAACAGCTTGTATTCTTATTTGCTATGTTTCATATCTTAGATTAGTGATACCAATCGACGTTTATACCTTCGCCATTACCAGATCAGACGCCTGCAGGTGTTAATATCAGGCTTTTGCGCATCCAGCGCTATCAGAGACAGAAAAGCAAGGACACAAAAATCAGTTATTAGAGATACACACACACACTAGTACATTGTTGTAATGCGAGGGTCCGAATTTGCTCCTACATGCTGAGGTCTTCGAACCTCCTGACATACCACCTATCATTATCGCTCTTGCCGTGAGGCCACATAATGACTCTTGTACCCGGATCAGTATTACCTCCCTCGGGGTTCATCGTGTCCTGGTTCCTGTCCACGAGGTGTACCCTGAACAGTCGTCAATACAAACCAGAACAGGAGAAGATTGAGAATTCACCAAACAGTGTTGTCGTTGCGCGGTTCAAACGTGAACACGTTTCCAATCTCGTGCGTAGTCAAACAAGTTCTGCCTTCCTCGCCTGCGTCTCCTGTTGCGAGATAGCGACCTGTCTCTGGGTGACGGATGCAGAACCCAAGAGTCCCGGCACGGGAGATTATCCACTATAATGAGAAGAAAGACGATTGGACCAGAGATAAACAAGAATAAAAAGGAAATCCAAACCTTTTGATTAGCGCCATTATAGCCACCCACAATGTGAAATTCACGACTGGAATGGTCGTAGTCTATACATTTTTTGGCAGTATATGACAGGAAACGAACAGGAATATCTAGAGGAACGGGACACCATCCTCCGTACGAACCGCGGAGGTAGCTGTCAGTGATCCCAGGTCAAATCAAGGAAAGAACGCACATGAGCTCGTTCACAGCTTGCTCTTTAGCCCTCAACTTTTCTTCGGTCGCCCCAAGCTCTCTCTTTGTCTCAGTCAAGTCATTGCGCAGTTGTTCTTGGGCTTTAGCACTGACTTCGTTGGCAAGCGTAGCCTCTTCTGCGGCATTTTCTGCGGCTCTGACTTTGTCAAGATTCTTGACAGTCTGCGAGATAGAATAGTGTGAAGACATTGAGGCATTGCCTCATTGTACGGTGCGAGAACGAAAGCCATTATAAAACCAACAAGAGCAAGAGATGGGATGAGATGAGATGAGAAGACGGTCAAGTAGGGAAGTATATGGGCTGCAACGAGCCCTTATATACCTGCAACCCCCTACAGTGCTAAGTAGCCGTTGAACCCAAGTACCGTAGGGTCCGAGTCGCACGAGCACACATGATCCAGAGAGTCTACGACAGCGCTTCAGGTACTAGTTACTGAAAGCCGAGTTGTGTTTGACAGGATATCCAGCGGACAAGAAAGGGCAGAACCCTTAAGGCTTTGGAAATCGACGTCCAAGACAGGCTAAGAGCGCTAACCGGTAATGATGCGGTCGTGGAAATTTTAGGTTGTTGGGATGTGCCCCTTCCGGGAAGGCACTTTCAGGAACTGTTCTACCTCAGCGCTTGTGTATACCACGTCTCCTCACCGTTCCTTGGAATTGATCTCAAGTCCTGACGGAATACTTCACAGCCCTTCACCGAAGACGATGTTCAATTGCAAGCGCCTCCGCCCTCTTTGATCGCGGCAAGAAAGCCATGTCGACCTTTTGTTTAGAGCCTTAATGCTTCGTGCAAGTGATTCATCCCAGTTTCAACGCAAATACGCAGTATTGGAAGCATAATTGAGCTGCACTTCGACGTGGATGCGATCTCCCAATCTTCTCTCTCAGCAAAGGCGAAAAAGACTCGTGAACGAGTCATCCACATTTTTCATCTGCTTATCAGGCGCGAATATTTTCGTCCAATTCCTTGAGATTTAGATACTAAGCTCCGAAGGTCAGAACACTTTCATGTAGTTAAAATTTCTACTTTTTGATCATGTACAGTTGCAACATCACACTGAAGCTATACCGAACTTCAGTGCACGGCGAAAGAAGTTGGCTTTCGGCCCTAACGAGGTGAGTCCTTTTTAGTATGTACTCATGGCTTGAGGTCAGAATAATCTTCTCAGAATAGCCCATACTTTTGTATCTTCATTTTCAGACCAGTCGCTGAATGTTATTTAGTGTAAATACGAAGATCAGTACAATCACAAGACGATATAAACCTGGAAATTCAACTTGGCTTCTAGGCTGATACTGAGCTCAACCAATGAGACAGGATACAAAATTCAATAACTAGTGACGTGCTTCTGAAAATCGTCAAAGTCGTAGCTCCTCAAGACCTCCTACAAGTTGGGGTCTTCAAACCTCTTGACGAACCACCTATCGTTGTCGTTTTTAAAGTTGGGCCACATAATGATTTTCGCGCCATTATCAGATCTACCCCCTTCGATAACCATCGTGAATTGGTTCTTGTCAGCAAGATGTATCCTGGAAAGAGTTGAACAATTAATGCAAAGCAGAACGAAACAAAGAACGGGAGCTCACATCACGGTGCCTTTATCCAGCTGTTGCTGAAACGTGAATACACTTCCAATCTCGTGTGCAGTCAGGTAAGCCAGGCCATCGCTGCCTGCATTTCCGGTTGCAAGATAGCGACCCGTATCAAAGTGACGGATGTAAAATCCGAGTGCTCCGGCGCGAGAAATGACCCACTATGATAGTAAATTTCAGTAAAAAGAGCTCAAATCCATAGACAGAATAGTCCAACCTTCTGGTTGGTGTTGTTAACTGCCCAATCCCAAAGGTGGACTGAATTGGCTCCGTAGTCCAGAGATTTCTTGCTAGAATACGATCTGAAGCGAACAGGAGTATCCAGAGGAACGGGGCACCACCCTCCATACGGGCTACCAATGTGATTCTCAGCAACATCGAGATCACGCAAAGAGGAACACGTACATGAGTTCATTCACAGTTTGCTCTTTGGCTCTCAATTTTTCCTCGGTCGCTCCTAGCTGCCTCTTCGCCTCGGTCAATTCACTGCGCAGCTGTTCCTGGGCCTTCGTACTGGCTTCGTTGGCAAGCTTAGCTTCTTCTGCAGCCTTTTCTGCGGCTCTTGCTTTGTCAAGATTCTTGACAGTCTACGAAATCGATTTAGTGTGATCAACAGATCCTGGAAAACTGATGCAAAACACGCACAGGCAGCAACATCCGGAATACAGTAGGGCTAAGGTATTGTAGTGTTCTGCGAGGATCGCCAGCAACTCTGGGGTCGTTAGTCACGGCATCAACCTATCATCATCAGTCTTTAAATCGCGAATATTTGTGAACTTTACGCGTACCTCTCTTACAATCTTGATCATTTCGAATCTGCAGTCTCTTCTGGCCTTTTCCAGTCCGAAAATGCTGTTCTTGTAAGGGATAAGATCATTGGGAGGGATGGGCTTTTCGGGAGAAGACCTCGTTGATGCGGCCAAGTTCATCGGCTGAGCAAGAGACTTATGCTCTGCATCATCGGTATCAGCGGTACCTGAAGGTGCAACAGTTTTCTGGTCAACGGAAGCCCAAGAACCATCTGATTCTGTGTCAATGGCAGAGGTGCCGTTGTGCTCATAGTCCAACATCTTCTGCTTGTAGGAGTCCGATTGACGTTGATAGTGCTCCTTGAACTCGCGGTTCAACTCGGCAAGTTCGGGCACATCCCTTTTAAGAAAGAGCTCGGATTGACCTTCTTCGACTTCCCAGATGGCTAAATAGAAATGAGCCAGGAAGTCGTGATATACTCGAGGTTACATACCTGTTGAGATGTTGCGCCACATCACCTTGTAATCCATGTATGCATCGAGGAGAGCGGAGGAGTATACTCCAGCATTTTCATAGTCTATCGTTGTGAAGATGTCAGCATTTTTTGATACTTCAATATACCCAAGGCGTACCAAGCGGAGTGCCCTTGAGATTGGTCTCGTAAAAGCTTTTCAAAGCCGTATACTTGGTCAAGATGGCGCTATGAAAATCTATTATCAGAAACTGAAACCCGATAAGCGCAAATAAATCTCACTTGGTTCGCATAGGACAGGCTAAGACTTTCTCTGGGAACTCCATAGCAACTGCCTTCAGCGTCGCCAATGTCCAGTCCTCGACGTTCTCGTCTTTGATATCCCCACCTCCCCTCCAGGAAACTGCAATCGTCGTCTCCCCATCGATATTCATTTCCCCACTGGTCTTCTCAACTTTGCCTTCTCCAGACAAGGATGCTGCCTTGAAGTCCATTTCGACCTTCAACTGTCCCCGAATCTCTTTGGCTTTAGAGTGATCTCTGAGTTTGATAGAGACGAGAGCATTGAATTCACCACCCTCGGTGAAACCTGAGATGAAGGAGTCACCATAAACACGGGTGAACTCTGACTGGGAAACATTTTTGATGGGACTGAAATCGGTGAGGTCCGGAGACTCGAGCCGTTGATTTGTGACCTTGACTTGGATCCAGTAGTTGATATCGCTCTCTTTGAATTTGTTGGTATCGACAAAAGATGCCGACGCGCTCCCACCACCACCAATCGCGTCACATTTGATTTGGAGTGAGCCTGAATATTTATGAATTTTGCAACAACCAGAAGGTGGAAGGGAAAGAAACGTACCACTGACGTTCAACGAATCGGTCACTTCACTAATACGATCGACAAATTTCGCAGACCATGTTACTTCCTGACTGGTATTAACATTACTGCCGTTCAAACCGGTCATCGTGCCCTTGATGTACTGAGGACGAAGAGTTTTCTCCGTAGCAGATTCCTTTCCACCAGTGAGCTTCACGGCATCGTTGATGCAAAGTTGTTGAGTGAATGAGTTGAATCTGCACAAGCATAAGCTCTGGATAATTCCTGGTGTCCAAGAAATACGCACCCCATCCCAAGGCGCATTGCCTCATTGTACGGTGCAAGAAGGAAAGCCATGGCAAAGCTAGTAAGAATCGAGGTGAGAGGATGATTTGATAGCTGGGTAAACGGGTGATGCGCCCTTATATACCTAGTATAACCTCTCTCAGGTCAGGGCATCTACTAGTGACTGCCGGATTCTTGAATACCACAGCGCGCCAGGTCGCACATATAGATGATCCGGGAAGTCTACGTAGTACGACAGCGATTCAGGAAATGACAATGTCGGTTCCTAAAGGACAAGGAACAACAGGGACGCATTTGACAAGATACAGCGGACACTCAAGTTCCTTGAGGGTAGACGTAGACGCGTAGGTCCGTGGAAAATTTGGAGCACAAATAGTATGTATTCGGATTTGTTACTTCCGGCAAGGTACCGCAAAATGCTCAGGGCAAGGGCAGCTAAAATGCGCTTTTTGAGTCTCAATTGGAGAGAGAAGCTGTGAGTAGATCCAAGATACCATCATGTCTCTCCCTGTTCCCCAAATGATTTGCCATTGTCTGAATCCAAAGCATTGCATACCAGACGGATGCAAATACTGTACCATTTCGTTCAATTCGGCGGTAACGCGTAACGGATACTGCCGAAACTGACGAAATGTAACGGTTGTCACAGGGTAACGGTACCGTTTGACGAAATTCCAGACAAAAAAAGTAACGCTACAAATTCTTTGCTTAAGAGACATACACCACAAAATCTATGTCATAGAGACGCTCTCTGGTGGAAACCCAAATTAATATATTGATTTGTCGTACATCACCTGATAGCCAAGATTTTCATTCCGCCTCAAGTCTTTGTGTTGTGTGTATACGTATTTGGCATTAGCCTTATCACGTGTACACTTCTTTATATAGTTCATTGCTTGAGTTTACCTCCTCATCCGTTCATTTGTCCTTTGTCCGGTTGTGAGGAGGTAAGCTGATCATTCACACTTCATATTTATATATTCATACTAACTACATACTTAGCTATTTCACTTACTGTGTGTATTCTCGTTAGGTATGAATTGATCCGTTCATTTGTCCTTTGTCCGGTTGTGAGGAGCTATTTCACTTACTGTGTGTATTCTCGTTAGTACCTTTCGGCATACCGAGTACAGGTTATGGGCCTACTTTAAGTGGTCTGCCCGTACTTTATCGAGAATATACCGCCGGACACACCACGGATCAAGTTTTTTCTTCCGTTTTTCAATTTGATCGATCAAGCGATTTCGGAACTTTTTTCACAACATTGAGTTGATTGATCTCCCCATGGATTTCAACTCTCGACCTCGTACTGCCTTTGCATCCTCGGGACCAAATGTCCTAGGATCGGGTGACGTTCCTGCACCTACACACAACGAGTCCCCGGGCATCGACTTCATCCCAAACCTACAGCATCCTTCCCCGGTTCGGTCTTCCACAACAGCTCCCTCTTACGGCCTCCCACAAGCGTCGTCAACATGGGAATACTTGCGGGCTGGTTCTTTCGTCTCCGCCTCTTCCCCTTCCTCTCGTATAGATATCTTGTCCCCACATAGTGACGTTCGCGTCCCTCCTTCTTGTTCAACTTCTCATTCCTCTCAATCCTTTCCTTCTTTTTCCCCACTTCTTGAAACACTGTATGATACTCGCCAGACTCCAGCAACATCCCTTTACAATAATGATCCTTGCACTCTAATTAACATCTCTCCGTCTACCACACAGAATCCCATTAATAACCAAAACCCTAATCCATACATTCCTTTTCTTGATCCTCACCCAAGTGTACGATACGATTACAGTACACCCTACACTCCACCACCATTACCACCTTCTCGTTCTGCTTTGCTTTCTCCCATTGACATTAGCTTTAATCACAACACCAATCCTTCACGTACATCTTCCTTCATGGTTGACCTGAATGACGATTTGAACCAGCCTACGAGCTCTCCTACACCGACGCCCGGTCCCACGAGACGAGCTTATGTAGAAACGGTGTACTCTTCGGATGAACAGACTTCCCGATCCCATCCTCGCAGTATCCATAATTCTCCAAGACATGATATCCCTCCGTCCCCAGCTCAGTTCAACCATAACCCACCTCTCTGGAATTCGCCTAGGCACGCAGCTCCTTACGAGGCACTATCTCGGTCTTATGGGGGTGTATCGCCGGGACAACACATATCTCCTGTTTCTCAGGACTATGTGCAACGTGGGTCTCCTGTTCCTCAGGTTTTTGCTGTCCCTAGAACACCACCACATTCTGGGGGTGTTCATACACCGATACACTTGGGATCTCCTTCTCGTTACCATCCGAGTATCTCTCGGGAACATACAGGTCTTCCTTTCTCGACTGGTCCTCCTTCTCTACACCATCGTACATCCTTCGAGGGGTATCCTGACGCAAGCGTACATCCTCACTCCCGACATGCTTCCTTACATACCCCGGCTCTCACACCTCACTCTTCCCATGAAGCTCTGAGTGTTGACGCGGTACCGCCGGCGGTTGAATACTGCCTGCCAGAACCTACTCAGGCAGCCATTACCATTGCTCAGGGCACCATGAAGGACATTGAGGTCTTGAAGAATGCGGAGAACTTTGTTACCTGGGAGTCGCAAGTTCTTAACATTATCACCAGCTTATCTCTTACTGGACATATTTGCAACAACCCCTCTACCACTGAACCACGCACGATCTATAACTCGCCCGTCGTTCCCCCTACAAATCCCAACTCCCCGACGTTCCTTTCTTGGCGACGTAACGATCAAATCGTTTCAGGATTTATACTACAACGTCTTGCGCCTGAAGTTTGTCGAGGTGTGCTCCCGGCACTCACACAGGGTCGTCCTACGACTGCTCGTGAACACTGGGAACACATTCAACGCCGTTGGGGACTTGCGAATGACATACGAGTTAAAGCGACTCTCCGTAAACTCTTTGCGACGAAGGCCCAGAGTATCAATGATCTGGATGCGTATGTAACCAAGTACCGAAACAACGTAAACCTTATCTCGGGCTCGCGTCGTGGTCTGGACTGGTCAGATATTCTGCAGAACTTAGCAGATGGGTTACCTCGTCACCTTCCTTTGATCTCCCCGATATACCTTGCGATTTCTCGTCACGCCGACCTCGGACCAGACCTATGCGACCGTAGTCATTTCGAGTCTGCAACTTTGGAACTGCAAAACCTGTGGGTCTGTGAATCGTCTACTTACGAGAAAAAGCAACGAAAGGATCGAGACAAGCAACCGAGTTCGGATGTAACTTGTGCAGGCTGTGGAGGACCAGGGAGAACATTTGAGAATTGCAGAGATTGTAAACGCAAGGGACGTACTTTGCCAGCTGGGTCTGCTCATAGCGCTACTACCAAGACTCCCTCACCTACAAAGACTACTACTACTACTACGAATGTAGCTAGTACCGCCAATGTTAAGACTCACTCTGCTTACTCCGCGTGCATACTTGAGAGTCCTGTATTCGCTCAGGACATGTCTATCTCTACATTTCAGACTGCAGACCCAGCTCTCTATGAACACCTCCGTACCCAATACGACTGTATACTCGACTCGGGCGCTACACAACACCTCATCCGTGATCGTGATCACTTTGTTACTTACGATCCCGCTGGTGCTCGAGACATGCGTACAGCAAATTGTGGAACATTGTCGACAAAGGCTTCGGGTACTTGTCTATTTCGGATTTATGTTGAGGGCTCTGATGAGTTAGTTGTCCTGCAACTGGTGAACTGTCTGCACGCGCCCAAGGCACCGATCAACCTATTCTCAGCGGGTTCTCTTATAGAGAATGGGTTCAAAATCGTCCTTGATGAAGAACAGTGTGAGATATTAACTCCACGTTCAATGGTTGTACCTGACCAACGCTCCTCGTGGTCAATATTCCATATCAATCGTCTTTTCTTCCTCAGTGGTGAATTCGTGGATGAATCCTTCGTGTCCCGTCCTTCCTCATCACATCAGCCTGTCTCTTCTCCGGTTGCTGCTTATGCCGACTACGCCATGTTGACCTTCAAACAGCCTCCGAATGATGGTTACCTTGTACATCGTCGTATGGGTCACGCTGGGGCATGGCGCATAAACTTGCTTTGCAAGGGTGACTATGTGAAAGGACTGGACTGGGATGGTACATTGATGTCTGGTCAATGTCCTCCATGTATTGAAGGGAAAGGTACCGCCCATCCTTACGATTCGCCTCAACACCGCGCAGAACATCCTCTTGCCCTAATGCACATGGACACGTGCGGTCCATGGCCTCGCCGCTCCATCTCCAGTGCATCCTTCTTTCATGCGATCATGGACGACAAGACAACTTGTGGTTGGGTAGCATTCTTACGCCACAAGAATGAAGCGTCTGATCACGTCAAGAACCTTTTTCCCGTCTTGATGAACCTAAAGCATTGTAAAGAACGGGATTGGCGTATTCGCATCCTGCGACATGACTGCGCGCCGGAGTTTGAGGACAAGGAACTGACGACGTGGCTTCAGGTTGAGCACGGGATCGTTAACCAGAGCACAGTACCCTATGCTCACCAACAAAACGGGAAGATTGAGAGGTATATTCGTACTGTGGAGGAGATGGCTTTAGTGATGCTGGCCGACGCTGGTTTACCGTTACAATTCTGGGAGTATGCCGTTAGTATGGCCGCCTATATTCTTCGGCGCCTACCGACTTCCCATGGACCCAAGGACGTTACTCCGTTTGAAGGGATTTTCGATGAGAAACCAGATATTAGTAACATGAGGGTACCTTTCTGCCAGGTCTGGGTGCTTGTTCCTGCTGAGAAGCGTAAAAAGGGATCACAGCGGTACATTGAGGGCATCTTTATAGGCTACTATGAGGGTCGTATTGGTTGGCGGGTCCGTGATATCCGTGGGGGTCTCCATTTTAGCCGTGACGTTATCTTTAACGAGTCCATGTATGGCAGGCTCGGTGGTGTACCGCGCCTTCCACAACTCTTGGAGATAGATGATTCCCCAATTCCGTCCAGCATAGCCAAACTGCCAAATAGTCCTTCATCTTCTCCTTCTACCAGCTCCTTACCGGATGTCCCTACCGACCTAGCCTCTACTTTACCTCCAATTCCTGAATACATCCCACCGCGCTCTTCAGAAGACTCGCAACTGCCTCCTCGAACCCGGAAGCGCACTGATGTAGGAAAAGTTTGGGATACTGAAGTTAAAAAGTCGGTTGAACATCGAGAGAAACTTGCCCGTACTCGTGCGCAAAAGAAGAAAGCCGCTATGGTTCCACCAGTTGCTCTCTTGGCCATCAAAGCTCACCTATTTGCAGATGCTATCACGGCAGACACGGAATTTTTTCGTCTTGAAGATCTACTTCCGCAAGACTCCTTTGCGTTCCTGACTTTTCCCGATCGACCAATTTACCATTTCAAACCGATTGTCGGACGTACCTGGGATCTGAAAACTCCACCTGCGACGGTGCGTGAAGCTCTTTCACGACCTGATAGACCAAGTTGGGAGACGGCAATGTCGAAGGAGATTGGACGCTTGTCATTCCTAAAAGTATTCGAACCCGTAGACGAGTTGCCAGACGGTCGCAAAGCTCTAGGTCTGCAGTGGGTTTATGCCTTCAAATATCTGTTAGATGGGGATATCGCAGATTGGAAGGCTAGACTTGTAGTTCTTGGTTGTTTCCAGCGTCCGGAAGACTACGGTGCTACGTCTTCTCCTGTGGTATCTCCGGACTCTGTGCGATGGGCTTTCTCATTCATCGCCAAATTCGACTGGGACGCATCAACGTTTGACTTCAAGACAGCTTTCCTGAATGCCCCTCTTGATCATCCTGTTTACATTCGTGCCATTCCGGGTTTTCCTAGTTCAGCCAAATACTACCGTCTTACTAGAGCGCTATACGGACTGAAACAGGCTGCCCGTGAATGGTATGATACCCTAAGCGGATTCCTGGTGTCTTTAGGTTTCGTCATCTGTCCAGTGGATCCAGGCGTCTTCATCGGACGTTGGAACAAATCTGATTTGCCAGATGTATCCCTACCTCCCGGCCTCGAGGAGCATATCCTCCTCCTTTTCCTCCATGTAGACGACGGCTTGAATGTCTACAACCATCCTGCCCTCTATGAATGGTTGATTAGGAAGATTCGGGACAAGTACGAGTTAACGGACAATGGCCCTGTGTCGATGTTTCTCGGTATGCGTGTTGAGCGGGACCGTGTTAGAAAGCTTTTATGGGTTTCTCAGTCAGTTTACATTTCTGAGCTATTAGAGACTTATGGGATGGAGAATGCAACCCCGACATCGGTTCCCCTTCATCGTCGTATTTCGGAGCTTGGACCCTCTACTCAATCATCTCATTTGGACATTCCTACTGAACAAACGGCTCTTACTCTCTGGTATCAAACAATCCTTGGTAAACTCAATTGGGCGTCGGTTATTACACGGATAGACATCACCAACGCAGTCATGGTTCTGGCTCAGTTTATGTCCAATCCGACACGTGCTCATGCTATCCATGCCAAGGGTGTCCTCCGTTATCTCGCTGGTACTAGGAATTATGCCCTCCAGTATGGGGGTGCTGTAACAGACAGCTCGATATCTATTCCATCTCGTGAGGATGATATGGGATTTACGGATGCAGACTGGGCATCTAACGAGTCTGATCGCCGATCAATATCAGGGTTTGTTTTCTTTATTAACGGTGGTCCTGTAGCATGGTCTTCTACACGACAGAAGACCGTAGCCCTCAGCTCCACAGAATCTGAGTATATGGCGTTGACTCATGCCATGAAACGTGCCCTCTGGTTACAATCCTTCACATCACTTATCGGCTTCCCTCTTCCATCTCCATTTCCCCTTATCTCCGACAATCAAAGCTCCATAGCTATTGCCTCCTCTGATTCTAATAGTAAACGCTCGAAGCATATAGACGTACGTTACCACTTTTGCCGTGAACACTTACTTTCGAAACGTTTTTCCATATCTTGGACGCCTACTACAGAAATGATTGCTGATATTTTAACTAAACCCTTGTCCAAAGATCTTCACCTTCGCCACACTCGGGCATTGGGGCTAGTTCCTCGTTGATTGATTTCCTATTACATATCTTTCCTTTGTTTCACTATTTACTCTTCCTTCTTATCATCCCTTCACACAATCCGGGCTGATGAGGGTGTGTTGTGTGTATACGTATTTGGCATTAGCCTTATCACGTGTACACTTCTTTATATAGTTCATTGCTTGAGTTTACCTCCTCATCCGTTCATTTGTCCTTTGTCCGGTTGTGAGGAGGTAAGCTGATCATTCACACTTCATATTTATATATTCATACTAACTACATACTTAGCTATTTCACTTACTGTGTGTATTCTCGTTAGGTATGAATTGATCCGTTCATTTGTCCTTTGTCCGGTTGTGAGGAGCTATTTCACTTACTGTGTGTATTCTCGTTAGTACCTTTCGGCATACCGAGTACACTTTGACATCGTGCTGCAATGTTGGTTTCAATTGTGCCTCCAAAAATGGTCTGGATTGTAGAGGGTATTTGTTTTCCCTACCTACTGGCTCAGCCATGCCAATGATATGAAAGGGAAGTGGGCCAATGCTACGCATGGCAGGTACGAGGCCATAATTTTTGGGAAAATTCAAATGCTGAAAAAATGCTAAAAGCATCAATTAACAATCTAAAGCTCCCAGTCCTGAATTTCTGCTCACAATTTTAAATCATTTAATAGTAAATAATCATGCTGCAAAAAATTGAGGTGAGAAGTCCAGCTATACTGAGCAAATTTACCAAATCATATCAGCTAATGTGGATTTGTTTAGTTTCTGGATAAAATAATGTACAATGTCCCTGTAATAATGGGAGGTATTGACTGGCTGTTTTCACCAATGTACATTGTTACTGCCATTTGATTCAGAACAGGTTGCAATTTGAATCAAATTGAATTGATCCTGTTATATGTAATTTGGTTCAGACCAGCTCTTGACAATAGACATTAGAAGCAAATGGTGGCAGCATTAAATTCTCAATTGAGAGGTACTTTCCGCCATACTACTGTATTTTTAAGGTTTACCACGGCAAGTAGCGGATCTGATCCGGACTCGGCATGGAAGAACACGAGCCTTCGGGTATATCGGTTTCTATCCTGAACATGTGATTTTCCAAATGGGATTATACGTGGAAAACCAGCCAGTCTGAGTTTAGTAAGGACGAGTCCTCCGTAAACTCCGGCCTCGTAATCAATATCTTGGGTTAAACAAGGTTTTAAATTTTCAAGCTCAGAAGTTCTGCCGATATAAGCGACGAATTTTCTTATGTGTAACAGTAACGCTTGTAGTCTGACGAAATATAACATTCATCAGAGAGGTAACGGTAACGCATAGGTGCCGAATTGAATGAAATGGTACAGTACGCCTATTCTAATTCTGCGGGCACACCAGGTTTGAAAGCTCTGTCACATCGAATCCAGATGATTTCGCTGTGCGGCTAGAAAGAAAATACCAGCTTTTTCCGCCAGAATTCCTCTACTAAAATTGCTTCTTCCCACGAACATATGGTTTTTTTAGGGGCAGCCTATGTATCTGCACTGGTTGTATCCGGTCAAGCACTAAACGGAGTGGTCAAGCAGCCTTTTACAAGAATATCTATGAGAACAGTAGTTTTGTCAATCTTCGTTGGGTACCAATTAATCATTTTCGCATAGTCGAACAAAGACGTATCTCTTTTCTCTGTGGATTGGACGAATCGTTCCCAATATTTCTCATTGCCTCTCAGTAGATGCTGTGGCTCTCTTGCGCACACCTCCCACCGAGCTCCATCGTGATTACTTTATCCCGGTGCCGATGCAGCTGCATTTCTCTTGCCCAGATCCAAGCAGAATTTTTCGACATGAAGAAGACACGATAAACGCTCTTCGTAGTCTGCTTTCTCAAATCATAATATCACATCCAGCAGTTTCGATATTCCGGATGGAGTTGGATATAGTGAGAAAGCAATCACTTCCCGCGTGTATCTCTGAAACACCGGCCCAGAAGCATTTCAACTCGAAGACCGGGTTGTTGAATTTCTGAACAGAATTATCAGCACGACTGCCCATGACAACACGCGGAGTTTAGAATTCTAGTCTTTTTCTTACTCACCACTAATATCCATCTGAGATGGGAGGAGATGAGAGGAGATTCCCAGATTTCGATGGCTGCCCAATATCAACATTAACGGGTAAAGCTGAGGATGCACTGGGCTGGCTAAGTGAATCCAAGCCGCGATAGCACTCACGTATTCAGGGTTAGAATACCACGTCACTGCTGCTCTCAGGTTCTCCTGACAAACAGGTATGGTACCGAATTTCAGCTATAGCTAATATACAGACATTCTCACCGCCGACTCTCCAGACCCTACTGCAGGAAACTCGACAAATTTAAAAGTAACCTGCGTGCCCTTCCGACGCAGAAGCTGAATTTCATCCTGAAAATTTCCATCTCGAGCCAGCACCTTATCTTCACGAATATCCATCCCGAAAAAGAACGACTTTAGTCACCGAGCTCCAATAAAATCAGCCGGGATATGATTGCATCTCGCGTCCAGCATGTCAAATATGCAAGAACGAAAATCGTTGAAGAATCTCTGTTTCTTGGCTGATGCTGATACCGGGCTAGTGTAAAAAATGATCAGGTTGCTCAAGTTAGGAAGTAATGAAAAGCATTGAGAGCTACCATCCTTGGCGGAAAGCTCGCTATATACCCTAAGATAGCTAGGATCTTGTCTGTCTAATCGACTAATTCTGTCTCACTTCACATTAATATTATAGACAACAAGATATTCGAGAATCAGTCACCTAGAACAGGCAAAAGTAGTAAAATCTCACCCCATTCCTAACAAATACAGCCGCCCTCCTCGCAATCTCCATATCCACCGCCATCCCTACATCCATCTGTTCCTGGTCTAATCTATGATCCCTACTCATACGAATAGTTCCACCCGTCTTCATGCAGCACGCCTATGAGATCTTGCAGCCAAGTGCCTTTTTCGTTTGTTAAGAGATACAATGTATCCAGCGTTTTAGCATCTGGAATGAGGTCTGTGCTACAGTAGAGATGGTGTCTCTACATAGCTCTGCATAGTGTGGATAGTAGAGTAGCTCGGGTAGAGTCGCATAGGGCAGGTTGCCTGAAGTTGACCCTTCCCATCTAAGATCAGCGCAGATCCCGCCCTTCCGACATTCACAAAGGACATCAGCCCTGGCAAAATATCCATTTCCAATAGTCTCCGGTCCCAAACATATAAATTGGGGACCTCAGGTCCTTCGAGCTCAATTTTGATAAGTCTTCCTTCCTTCCTCCCTTCCTCTCTTACAAATTTCCTTCCCACTTTGTCTAGACTTTTTTTCACTTACAGCTCTCAGTCTTTACCTCTAGTACTTATAATTATTAGCATATATACATAAAGTAGCATAGTATTTCAGCTATCTCAATACAATGCCAGTACTTGCTCTTTCTTTTATGTCTCACAAGCTGTGGTCAAACCAAAAAAAAGCCAAAATTTCGTTCGGATGGAGGCATGGGAGAATATCAATGGTAAAATCAAGTTCGGACCACGACGTTGAGACCCTGTGCGCATAGCACCGCATAGCCGCTTAGCTCTAAAGACTGGCACGAGTCCGAGTCCGGGTCAACCCGCGATCCGTTGATGGGTACTTGTTGATCAAAATGGCCAACCCGTGACTTGCCAAGGATCCGTGAGAAACAGGTTTTTGACCTGTGAGTCAAATACCTACGAGTCACAGGTAACCTGCGCTCTACAAGTCTAAATGGGTACTTGCAGGTATACTCACGAGTACTTGGGCAGAAACAATATCTATAATGCTAAGTAAGAAAGTACATAATTATAATACAATTTAATTTTCGTCATCATCGTCACTATCATCAATATCAGTATCGCTTTCTTCATCACTGTCCTTAGAGACTTTCTTCCTACGGGAATTGAGCTCTTTGTAAAATTTCACAACCTCCTCCTCAGGCACCAGCCCAAGTTTGAAAAGCGAGTTTAGTACCATAGCGGCCCTCATGGTCGGATACGAAATATTATGTCTTCGATCAGTCACCAGAAGGCCTCCATCAGAGAAAAGACGCTCTGCATCCGTTGACGTAGCTGAATAAAAAACAAATATTATAAAAGGAACCGTTGTAAAACACAGAAGATTCAACTTACCTGGAGCAGAACAAAAATCGAGACCCATCTGAGCTAGAGCACCTCGTGCGGTGAGTTTTTCTCCTGGTGGGTCCAACCTTGCAGTCCAAAACTTAATGGGATCTTCGTTCGAATGCCGATCCTGAAGATACTCTTCAAAGACGTCCGTTTCACAGTCTTCTTTGCCGTAGTCATCGAGTTGGGAAAATATATTATCAAACTTTATCGAAAATCAGAAGCGTCAAACAATAATAAACAGCGAATAAAATACCTGAGGTGCCCGAGTAACGGAAGGGGCTTCTTGCTGTTCAACTTTGTCGAGATAATGGGTCGCGAAAAATTCTTGAGTACTGGTCTTAGCCATGTCGATCCACGATTGTTCCCATTTTGCGTCCTTGAAGTATTTCATCTTGTATCGAGGATGCATAACTACATAACGTCAGCTTTTTGTAAAGGAAGAAGAAAAGGGTGTTTACTCATCGCCGCCTTATACATGATAGAGTCGTCTGTTTTGCTGTAGTATTTATTGAGTACGGCAATAGCTTTGGCAGCCCCAGCTCGTGTTTGCGGAGATTTTGACCAGTCACTGCGCACTTTCAACAGGTTATCGGTGAGAGTGTCGATGATAGGGATGACAGTGTGAAGAAGCGGACGAGCAGAAGCAGAAACACGCTTGGAGGCAATCTTAAACCACTATCAAATGAGAGCAGTGAGACATATACGTCACGCAAAAGAAAATCTACCATAACATACCTGAAGGATAGGTTTGATTTCTTCTAGTAAGCCCCATTCGTTGTTGCTGAGCTGCAGATGAGAAAGCTTCGTCTTTCCTTTCCCACCTTTCTCGTACTTTGGACTTGATAACACTTGACTCAGTGGAGTTCGGATGATGGTCGCGCGTTCAACAACATCAGCGTATGTGTTCCAACGGGTGCGAACAGCACGCTTGGGCTTCTTTGGCTTGAGGTTATTTTTCTTGCATTGTTTCGTAAGATCTCGTTTTGGGCCGACTTGGAATCGGAAGATTTTGCCAAGTTTTCGAAGCTATCAGAAAGTTTTACTTTGTTCAGTTCAACCTTGAGTGAGAGGTGAGACATACCTTTATGAAAATCCCAACGGCCATGCTAAGATCCTTCTTTGACAGAGTCTTCACTTCATCCAATCCGTTCGTCAACAATTCTATCTCTCTCGTCTCCTCTTCATCTCTATCTTCCAGCTGTGCCGACTCGTCAATCATAATGTCATCTCCATCATCATCATCATCAGAGGATATATCTCCAGCACCACCACCCTCTTCTTCATCCTCATCCTCGTCTGTATCCTCACCTTCTTCTTCTTCTTCGTCTTCTTCCTCGCTGTGTGCCTCATTGTCTTCTCCCTTCTTCTTCTTCTTCACGGGTACAAACACGGATACAAATGCCTTTCCTGCGAGTTCAAGGATGTGACCAAAGCACCGAATTTGGGTGGTGCTGTTGCAGAGAGAATCGGAGGGCAGCTCCTCCGGGATATGAGCGAGCATTTTGTCATTGTTTGATGCGTTGTCAACGGCAGTTCCGAGGGTTCTAGATTCGATTCCGAACGATTTGAGGGATTTCGCAAGGACTTTGGCCAGATACTCGCCGGTATGAGATTGATTAAGACTAGACAAAAGTTGCGTGAGTATGTAGATGCATAAAAAAGAAACAAACCCACCATAAAACGTCCAACGTTAAACTCTTGATTTGTCCGTCCTGGACGTATGTCATAATGAGGCCGAGGACGGTTATGACATTTGGTGAGGTCCAGCCATCTAGCGCAATATGTACACGCCCAGTGAGCGTCTTGGGAATAGAATGAGTGGCGGAGTCAAAACATGTACATATTAAAAACGTACCTTTATCATCTTCTTAACATTCTTTTTAGCAATGATAAAGACCCGCTTCAAATCCCTTGAAGCGCTACGTTGAGATCTAGTCTCGACTCCAGCATGAAGCATAGTAAGAATCTTGCGATATGGTGGGTCTTCAACAATGGCCATGGGGCGGTTCTTGAGTGCAAACATTTCGACTTGGTACAATCGGAGTCGGCCAGCACTATACGTGCTACCACGGGCGAACTGGGCAATGGTGAGCTGGCCATCTTTCTCGGAGTCCCTAAGGCTTGGGCAAACACGGGTATGTCTGGCCAGGTTGCTTGTGGAGTTGTCGTGACGAGCACGGGTGACAGAGTTGGGGCAGCTACAGAACAGTATAGTTAGTAGCAATAACAACGCGGGCAGACAAGAACGCACCGGTTGCAAGAGTACGTGTATTTGATAAACATGCCCTCCCCAGATATGGCTGGTGGCATTTTGTAATGCCGATACACCTCAGACTTCCAGTTTGCCATCTGGATCTCTGTGAGTTTGTCAATATAAAGAACACTTGACTGAAGCATAGTAGAAACCCACCTAGAATGTCTTCATTGGTGGCATCGTCGTCGAAGGTAGCCCGAAAAGCCTGTGCCTTCCCAAGTTCACCATCTCCGGAGGTGCCCTTTGTCTTCAACTTTTTTGCTGGAGGACGTTGCGGTTGCGATGTTGTGTCGTCGGAATCAGAGCCATGAACATCTACAATATCATTGTCTTCGGCAGGACGCTTGCCTGCGCCTTTTCCGTTGGCCGCAGATTGAGATGAGGATGCGACAGGGTCGGGGTTTGCCACTGATTTAGACGTAGGCCCTTTCTTGTTCTTGGTTACGTGTCTGCTCTTCGACATGGTAGAGAAAGGGAGAGTAGGCAGAATACAAGTCACGCTCAATGTGGTTTAAGAGCTGAACAATTGTTTGTGAACAGATTATTACTAATAAGAAACGAGTGACTCGCGACACACCAGTCAAAGCACAAACAAGGCAGAAACATTGCTCCAAGTTGGGAAAAATCACATAGTCGCCTTACTGGAGGACTGAGCTGCACGTAGCATACTCAGACAGGCCGACGCATAGTCAAAGCCTATGTAATGACAACGAGGGCCCATAGACTGGTTTTTCGGAGAGTCGAGAGGTGAGGGTCAGTCCGGCGGTCTTTGTCGAAGTTAGGAGGTATTGTTGACAAGAACGCCGTTGGTTTGTTGGGTGAGGTCTAGAGAAGGGGTTTTGTGGGTTAGTTAACAACGAAAATGCAAACATTTACATACCTTCGGGTCGACCTCTTCCGGCTTTGCATACGCATAAATTTCTCCCATAATACTTTTCGCAGCTTCGAGATATCCTCTCCTAATCAACACACGCGCTATTTTCAACCAAAGAACGCTCGTTAACAAAAACCACTCGTCGGAGGGTAGACACAGCAAAGAATCTACTCACGACTCTCAGGTAAGAAAAACAGAAAAACAAACTGTAACCCGGCAGGGACAGCTCCTAACCCAACCATCCACCTCCACCCCCCACCGACGTTTGTAAAACCAGCGTTAATCCCGTAAGCGATGACTTGGCCGAGCGGGATGTTGAAGGACGACCATTTGACCTCGTAGACAGGTAGGGGACAATTCTTGGATGTAGAAAGGAGCAATGTAGGATGCGAGACCGACGCCTACACCTAGGAGGGGATGGAAGTCGAAAACGAAGATGGAAAGGACACGACATACGTCAGGTGATGTCTACTATATGATAGCGGCAGGCCATCATTTTGCAACGGAAAAATCCGGGAGTACTTACGGGTACTCCGTCTTTTCCGAGAGCGATGACTTGTGAGCCGTTAATGACCCGTGGGAAACGGGTATCCGGACCCACGGATCCAATGACCCACAGGTCTTGTACGGCTCTACCCGCAGGTACCCACTGACGACCTGGACTCGTGCCAGTCTTTACTTAGCTCTCTACATAGCTCTATGTAGAGGGGGGGGTAACCACGCGACTATGGGCTCTACCCGAGCTATATAGCTCTATATAGAGCTTGGGCGTTTTCCAGATGAGGTGTCGGCAACTGTCATTTTCTTCGTTCGGAGAGATACCCTGACCTCGCATCATGGACTTTTTGACTTAAAGGTGGGGTAACACCGTTTCATATAGAGCTGCGTTTTCAGGGTCGTCGGCGTTTGGTTTTCCCCTTTATGCAGAATGTGAACAGATGCAGAGGCAGGGATGGACAGTTACTCACTAGCCAACCGTTTACAATGCTCCTCATAATCTTCCCTCTTCAAATGCATTACCAGCATCTTCTCATACGGCCCCGCAAAAGTCATCTTTGGCCCCTGTGTAAAAATAAATATACACTCCTCTCCGCAGCAGACCTCACAATCGGCGACGCATCCAACAACTTCGAAGTCGGTGATTTCGAAAACTCATCCCAGAGCAAAACACCAAAACAATCCTATCTGCGATCCCCAGCCACATATCAAAGGCCTGCGAAAAGAAATTAGATCTCGACGCACCCCTCTGAAGCCTCTGAAAGGACTTTTCTCCAAGCTCCAAAGACTTTAGAACCTGGAGCGTCTTTGGCTTGAGGTTTGACTTCGCGCGTGTTGATGATCCATCGTTTTTCGGGTGGACAGACGGTTTTGAACCAGTCATAGGATATCGAGCGGAGTACTGAGTCGCCGGCTTCCAAAAGGCCGTCAACAGTAGGACCGGATATGAGTGCGGTAAGGGGAGTACGGGGTACTGTTTAGCCGAGTCTTGAGCAATAATCATTAGGAAGTGTATAGTAGACGCACCATTTTCCAGCAACCGATCCTTTGGCCATGGATAGTGCGTTTAATGACTAGAGTAGGTTCCCAATAGTAGTCTTGAAATACATTGTCATACGCGCGACTGGATGCGTAGGTTCATCAGCCTTCAAACGCCAAAAGTCAAAGTCTACGCGAAGAAACGAACGACTCTTCGTACAATTTTGCCAGACAATTATTCCATCCCTGATTTGATTCGTAAAATTGGCATACCTCCCATCCTTTCTCTCTGGTGCAGGCAACCTTGAGGTCATGTTATGGAAGATTCTTTTCCCAATCTCTCAGCTATTCATATGTCGGAACATCTGGAAAACGCCCAAGCTCTATATAGAGCTATATAGCTTGGGTAGAGCCCATAGTCGCGTGGTTACCCCCCCCTCTACATAGAGCTATGTAGAGAGCTAAGCGGCTATGCGGTGCTATGCGCACAGGGTCCCAACGTCGTGGTCCGAACTTGATTTTACCATTGATATTCTCCCATGCCTCCATCCGAACGAAATTTTGGCTTTTTTTTGGTTTGACCACAGCTTGTGAGACATAAAAGAAAGAGCAAGTACTGGCATTGTATTGAGATAGCTGAAATACTATGCTACTTTATGTATATATGCTAATAATTATAAGTACTAGAGGTAAAGACTGAGAGCTGTAAGTGAAAAAAAGTCTAGACAAAGTGGGAAGGAAATTTGTAAGAGAGGAAGGGAGGAAGGAAGGAAGGAAGGAAGACTTATCAAAATTGAGCTCGAAGGACCTGAGGTCCCCAATTTATATGTTTGGGACCGGAGACTATTGGAAATGGATATTTTGCCAGGGCTGATGTCCTTTGTGAATGTCGGAAGGGTGGGATCTGCGCTGATCTTAGATGGGAAGGGTCAACTTCAGGCAACCTGCCCTATGCAACTCTACCCGAGCTACTCTACTATCCACACTATGCAGAGCTATGTAGAGACACCATCTCTACTGTAGCACAGACCTCATTCCAGATGAAGACGGAGGTTCGTGCACGTTTGGTGTCTGGATATTTGATGACAGTAAAAGGCGGGGTAAAATAGACAGATTGTTACTTTAGTCTGTGGCTGTGCGCTTAGTAATGGGCAACCGGTCTCCTTCCTTCCTTCCATTGTACTGTATCATTTCGAGGCAATGTTCAGTCACGGGTCACAGCACCCTCTGAGCTAGCAATTTTTAAAGGTTGTCACATGTCACATTGGCCTTTGAACTACCGTGACACAAAAAATAAAAATAATTTTTAGCCGGAAAAACAGAAAATTTTCGGGCCTGCAGCACAAATAAGGTGTGTTAGAACAACTCTGACTTCTTTTGCAAGGGTTTGACCAAATAAGCTGAGCTATTACATGGAAGTGAAAGGTGCAGTATTCGTAATGTAGACTTACGAATACTAAATACTAGAACCCAACTAGATTGATAATACTAGTTGGTGAGCTTTGCCTGAGGGCTCGGCCCGAGTGGTTCGCCGGAAGATGCCGGAAGGAAGAAAAGAACGAACGCGACCTTGAAGGACACGCTGGGATTGGCATCTTCGTGCGAATGCATTTCGCAAATGGGACGAGACCTGAGCGTCTGGGGTCCAGGAGGATGAAGGCTGACTCGGAGATCCTGGAATACCCAGAGCTGAAAGGGATGAGGTGGGTGGGCTGAAAAAAGGAACGCGATCGAGCAAGATGCGACTGTCGGACAGATGAGGCGGGAGCAGAAGGAGGACAAATCCAGTCCGGTGTGACCTGGATTTGTCACATAGGGCACTGCCACTCCGGTCACTAGCTTATCCTCTGATAAGCTCTCACTGTGCTCTCACTTATCTCGGATTTTACATAGATTTTGTCCTGTTTTGGACTGAATTTGAACTAAATTTCTCACATGTCACAGCCGGGCCGAGGCTTTGAACTTGAGAAAAAGTGATGTTCATTGGTCACAGGTCACACCCCATGAACATCGCCTCGAAATGGTACAGTACTTCAAAAACAGGATGATTGATCGTGCAATTGATACTTCATCTTAACACACCATAGTATCTAAATACCTTTACTCATGCTTGCAACAAATAAATCAAAAAGCAAATACGACAATCTCAGCAACGTACCAATATCCACGGTGGTCCACGTCGCATTCCCAAGTCTATATGAACCACTTCATCAGACCCAAAATCTGTTCGGATGGAATACATGGTCACGGATGCCGTAAAAATGATAAGTAATTGCCCACGTCGATACTGCAAAGGAATGCTAATAAGGATTGCTAGTGATCTGGATGCCAAAGTGTTCTAAATGATATCACATATTTCAGAGTTCAAGTCAGAAAAGTGCATCTTCCTTGCCATATCCTTCAATCTATGCTTGACCAAAGTGAACAAAATTATTTTCTGACACTTTGACCAATTTTGGCCTATTTTCGAACTTTTCAAAGTTGTCCGAAACTTTGGGCATGACATGTGACCAATGGAAAATTTCCGCAACTTTGAAGATTTTTCGAAGACTTCAACAGCGGCTCCGAACATCTGCAAGTCTAGGATCTTGGCATGACGTGACAGGACGCAACACTGAGTTTTCCAATATTCCGCAATATGCTTAATTTGATTTCTTTTATACATCATGTTGGAATCATTGATTTACATTTCTATCAGAATTCATTTTACAGCTATTGTTCTAACCCATATGCTACACAACAGCTTCACACTTCTTGATTATCAGCACAGTCATCTATTGTCATTTGCTGTACTACACCACAGGTTACTCTAGTATAAATATTAGGTAGAAATCATGTAGTATCTCAAGCAATTGCCACGAGCTCAGTGCAAGTGCTAAATACACAATATGTTCAGCTCCATGATGATTATGGTCCTAAATCTCTTACTCTAATACATCAGTACTGTACCATTTTGAGGTGATGTTCATGGGGTGTGACCTGTGACCAATGAACATCACTTTTTCTCAAGTTCGAAGCCTCGGCCCAGCTGTGACATGTGGGAAATTTAGTTCAAGTTCAGTCCAAAATAGGGTAAATCTATGTAAAATTGGTCAAACCCTTGCAAAAGTAGTCAAAGTTATTCTAACACACCTTATTTGTGGCGCAGGCCCGAAAATTTTCCGTTTTTCAAGCTAAAAAGTATTTTTATTTTTCCTGTCACGGTAGTTCAAAGGCCAATGTGACCTGTGACATCCTTTAAAAAATGCTAGTTCAGAGGGTGCTGTGACCCGTGACTGAACATTGCCTCGAAATGATACAGTATTTTGACAATTTACTGGTTTTGCTCGGTACCAGCTGGTACCGAGCAAAATCAATAAACCAGTCACCAGTGCACCAACCGAAATTTTTTGCTACCAGTAAACTATCTGTAAAGTATGCTCAATGATCACAGTAAGTGTCACGAATTGGTCTTGCTTCTTTTACTTTCATCATTATTTCCACTACCTTGGTTCTAGATCACAGATTCCGAGACATATGGTTTCCATCTTTATGATATATCATTCTCTGATTGACAGATCATATCTGTTATTGCACATATTGACATCTCTTAGATACATGATTATCATTCTATGGTTATTTCCATCAGTATCTTCTGATCTACCCTCGTCTTATTGTACTGTTTACATATATACTTCATAGCTCTGTAGATAGGTCCCCAGCTTGACCTCTTGTACTCTGCACACTTGTACTTGCCCTATAGCTATGTTGCTTATTGATATTTCTTGCTGATTGTGCAGCTTCCTGACAGTAAGTGTGGAAGACATCACAAATGGTGTCTGCATTGCCTTGGCATCACTTACCATGTTGCCAAGAGTGTTCCTGACATTATATAATGTCAAATAATTAGTGTTGTCGTTGTCAGGGACGATGTTCGGGGCCTATGCGATGCATTCCCGACACGGCATCAATGATCCCGACAAATTGTGCACAGTGTTGTTAAAAATGGTTCTTGTACATCTCAAATCAATTGTTCAACTACACACTAGGGCTCCGCACCGTACAGTATTACTGTTACGCCAGTAAAATTTACGGATACGTTACTGGTTCTCCGTATATGTCACCGTCATTTATGGGTTCACAGATCAACTTTTACGGTACGGTACGGGGTCAAATACGCCAGTATTACGGGTATACGGCTGTATACGGTGAGTAAATAGACTTGATTTAAAATTTAATTGGTAAATCTATTCTGTAGTCACTGACTTTTGCCCGTGAGCGGTGCATAGTCAAAGCCTAAGCATGTGAATAGTTTTCAGTGCATTATGCAGTAAATTCAATTAGCGAAATAAATTTATGAGTCGAAAAGCAACTTTGGAAGCCACCAAAGGAGTCAGCTGATACATTTGATGAAAGCCTCCCTTCCATTTATTATTGAGGTTCAATCAGCACTGTTCAGCCATTGGACCATCAGTTTGGGTCTTAACACCCAAGTTTACTAGGGAAATATCCATTTTGCAGACATTCAATGAACCTAACCTTGATTTTGGTGTCAGAAACATTTGTGGGAATTTAGGTGAAACCAGTAAATAATGACAGCGAGATTGTATCAAACTAATAATTTATGGTTGGTGCACCAAAAAAATTTATACAAAAACCACTAATTCCGGAATGTGCATGCACTGGCTGATGTTAAGAGGATGGGCTTATATTCCTGATTTGGAAGGTTTGGTCCCCTTACACTGTACAGTGACGGATTTCACCCCATAAATGGAAATATCCCCGATAATAGCTTTCATGACCACCGGAAGCTCCTGGCATAGCTTGAAGGATGCATTCATGGATTCCGATGCTTAGGAGTTGAGGGATACATAGAAGAATATGCCTAATGTGTGTGCCGATGATGAGTCGTTATTTTAGTGGAAAGAACCCCACCAAAACAAACAAAACACTCTTAATTGTTTGAGGTGCTCGTGAACAGATAAAATGTTCTTAGGAAAAAGTACACTTTTGGTTTAACACACTTTGTAAGACTTTTGGGTTTTATAACAGAAGGTATATTCACAGACACAGTAAACAAATCAAGTTCAATCACTTTCTACCAAAACAGTACTTCCGATTCAATGCAGATGTTCAGTCAGATCAGATTTCAGCAGTAGTCCAGTATTCAGACAGACAGACAGTTCAGATTCAACAGTAACAACAGTATAGATTCACAGTATATTTTGACTTTAGAGGTGATCAACCTTTGGTTCGCTTATTTATAGGTTTAGAGCTTACACTAGTAGGTTATATTCACGATGGCCCAAAGCTATAAGCTCCAGACGCTCGCTAGTGTACCGTACAATGCGTCACTACTTTTCTACTGTACAACCTACCTACTTTTATACCTATTCTACAATATATTTGAATGTCCGCTAAAATACTATTATAATAATACAAAATTATCGTTCGGTAGGTGTATCGAGTCCAATCATTCCTTATAAGTATATTTTCTCCTTTCTTGCTCATTTTACCGTATAGATTTTGTAGGAAAATGTAGATCCCTACAGCTTTTTACTTCCCCTGGTTTCAACATTTTCAACTCGGTAGCGGGCGATCATAATGCTCCACTACACTGCGGTTGTCACTCCTGATAGTCTCGGTAGAGCGATTGGTCGGATTCCCATTATCCAACTACGTTCGGTACTCCCGGACTATGATACCTTTCTTTCTCTTTTATTATTGTGGTGCTACCGAAAGTCCTTGGTTAACTATTCCTTTGATAGTATTCTCTCTTCGGTAGTGCAGTTTTAATCAACGGATTAGTATACCCGATGATACTTTGTAGATCGCTAGCATTCGATCTATAGTTTCACTCCTAAAACCGATTGTATCCCGTTCTACCGAATGCCATTCTTACCGGTCTCGGTAGAGTTCACTCTTCAGCATTGGTCCAAGGTATTCTCCTCGGTACTCTACTTGTTATTATAATCTCTATTTTTTGTAGTATTCGGTGGACTACCGAACAGTACTTTAGATAGTAGTCTATCCATTTCCATAGTATACTTGACGATTGTACTGATCTTAGAACGCTTTGTCTGATCACTGTTTCGGTAGATCTATGCCATTTCGATCTTTACCCTCCTGATGCATTTATCACAAGATTGCTACTACCGGTCTTTAGTCTTCAATTACCGAGTCGGTAAATCCCTTGAGTCGTACAAGTACACAACTAGTTTAAGTAGGAATTTGAAGTTAACTTAGTAACTTCGATAGGGTGGATCTGCTACTATAACTGTTTCGTTCGGTAGTACATCTGTCATAGTATTCAGGATAAGTTAGATCTCTATCCGTTCATACTTAACATTATTACTACCGAATGGTCTGCAATACTTAATACTTTAACTAGCAGTTCGGGCTCACTCTAGTCCTTTATTACCCATTTTACACGAGATAATGTGCTTTATTCGTCCAAAAATAGTATCTAAAATGCGATTTTTGACGGCGTATCATCTCCCCCCAACTAAAAGTCTTGACCGTCCTCGGTCAATGGGAATTACATCATAGATCTACAAATCTGGCAAGTAAATTTCCCTTTTTAGAAGGCTCAATCCATCCATCACTGATCAGATCAGGAAAGATCAGATAACGGGTCATAGAGCGTAGCTTCTATGAGTGTCATAAAACATATTTTCGGTAGTAGGTCCCCGTTTCAAGCATTATTCTAGGGTACGGGCAACTTCAGCCATCAGATTCTGATGTAATCTACCTCGTGCCAGCGTCTATTTCCTTTTTGAGATGCGGAATTTCTGCGTTCAGCCACTTTTGGTCGCCGCGCTTCTCTGCTTCTGGTGTCGCGCAGGGTCTCTACCCTTGATTTTAATTTTTAAGAATGGAGCGGCAGGCATATAGCTCGACGAGCAAATTTCTCTAAGTCCCATCTTTTCCTCTTACACGCTCTACCGACTCTCCTCTCCCTTCTACCGACACTCTCGATGGCACCCCGACGCAACGACGCTCCCACCGACGCCTCCTACGTTGGCGACATCCTGGATTTTACCGATGAGGCCGTCCTCGTCACTCTCAATCACGTCCGGACCCTTTACCTCAACATGCGGACACATCAAGAACGAAAGGTCAAGGTTGCCGAGCGCGACCGCGTCGCAATGCAGGTTCTGCTGCCATTCATTGTAAGCTTTGCACACTTTTCTCTATTTTCGATTTTAATTGATCTTGGTAATCACAGCGCGATTTAGATTACACGGTTTGGCAGACTCGTCCTACCGAGTCTTGGATCACAGAGGCTCGCAACATGGCACTCAACGCCGTGTTGGTTGCATTTCCGAGGTCCCGAAACACTACGGCATCTCGGCGTCCCGGCTTGGATACTACCTGGTTGCTTATGACCAGAAGGCTCCGAGGGGCTTGGGATCCATCCCGAGCTTTCCCAATCACTTTGGTAAGTAATCATTTCTTTCATCCTCTTTATTTATTGATTTTCGGCAGCCGTCTCCACCTCCAACCACACCTAGGCCTGGCACGGCGCACCCTCCTCCTCGTCCCGTGTTTTCGGCACGATCGGCAAGTCCCATTGCCGGTCCATCTCATCTGCTTCGGACTCCAGCACCAGCAAGATCAGTGCTCGGTAGTCCAGTTCAAATCCTCACTCCATGTCGTCGAGCTGCCGACAGTCGAATTGACTTGTTCGGTAGTTCAAACTCTGCAGTGCTCGGTAGAGACGGGCGGTTACTTTCGGTAGATGAAGTTACCGATAGAAACTTTCTCTTCGTACGTTCTCTTTTTCTCGTTTCATTTTTATATCTGTCGTTTCTAATCCTTCTCACTTTTTGTAGACTTTTTCCCCATCTCCTACACCGCCTCCAACGGATGCCGGTGCTCAAGAAGCTTTTGCTTCTTTGAGCCGGTACCGAATGGACCAACTTGCAGAGAACCCTCTGCAATTCATGCAAGACTGGGCTGCTCTTACCGCGCCCTCTTCAGAACAGGTATGTCTTTTATTTTTCTTTATTCTCTTCATTCCCTTATACTATTTTTATAGCGCGACCCTCGTCTTCAACGGGCTATCGACGCATATGGAGTTCTTGAACTCCGCGAAAGGTTGGCCAGAGAGGCCGAAAATGTAAGTTCACATTCTCTTTTTCCTTCAAAAGCTCTCTTTATTTATATTTCTTTTAAGATATGCGACATCCAGAAACATCGGCATCACATGACCTCGGCTAATGCACAACGTCGGGCCATCTGCTCAACAACGACGACAACTAAACTGTACTTATGACCTATAGCATGTACTTGGATGTATGCTCTGCAAGGTCTCGGTCTCAAAAAGTTGATATCTCATAAAATAAAGGAGTAGTTTGGCAATCAAATTTTTCATTTCAGAATACTCTAAAAAGGTGTTTTGAAGCAAAAGGAACAAGTTCGAGTTGACCACCAAAAAAACTTTCGCGCCTCGCTTAACCAAAAAAGGAGGTTTTCCCACGCCACATTGCCTAAAAAAGCTTCAACCATTCATAAAATTTCTCCCGCTTTCCCGAATGCCCATAAGCAAGAAAAAGAAGAGAGCGGCCAACCTTGGTGCCCACTCACAAAAGGTATGTCCTATTTTAGGTCAAGCAGTATTTACATTAATAGAGCTCATAGCGAGTAAAGGTTGACTCACCGGAAGCCAATTCAGATGCGGAGAACTCGGCAGATGTGCGTGAAAAGAAGTTCTCAACTGAATAGTGGCTAATGACCTTCCATACAGAACACGGCCATTAATACTGCTGTCATTGAGGACCCACGTTTTGACGACACTGCCTCGCACTGTTCTGAACAGAGTGCCGCATTGACCGAGTATTCTGACGACAACGACCTTCCTGTTCTTGAGAATGAAAGCAAACTTGTTTCTTGGCTAGCAAATGGTGCTCGTGCCTTGGGTGAAAGACTAAAGGCCATGAGCATTAGGCAGCCTTCTGTGGAGAGGAGAGGTCCCTACAAGACTAAAGTTGGAGATACCCCTGCATTGTGCACTCAGCAGCAGCACCAAAAGACTCAGAGGGATTGGAAAGACAAGATGACCAGGGAGGGATACCCAGAGTTGACGAGATGGTTTGGAAGGAGGCAAAATGTTGGTGCTGAGACAAGGAATGATGAAATTGTTGAGGTTGAAGATGACGAGGTGCATGTTGGTGTTGTAGAGCGTTGTCCATCAGTTGAAGAGCTTTCTGTCCTATCATTGGACATGGAGTGGGAGGAAGGTGACGATGGGGTTGGTGGAGGTCTATTGAATGAAGAGCAGGCTGCGAGAGAGGAGGATGGGTTGGCAGACATTCCAGAGGCCGTGTTTTTGCAGGCTACGACCCATACTGGTCCGATTTGGGAGCCGCAGGATACAGCTGGTCATTTCTACCCTCCACCAACATCCAGTGAAATTGAGCGGTGCATTGCTTTTCTGGAGAAAACCTTGCGGCCCAAGCGCAATACCGGTCATGGGCACAAAGATGCGCGGCTCAATGTTGTTATCCGTATGCGCCTTGAAACCATGCTTGTCTTTCTTCGGCTGTATCGTCGCAATGGGTTCTTGGACTGGACTGGGTCATCCGAGCTCGCGGCTAGTGCTGCAGGTAAAGGGCCATGGTTAGCACGAAAACTGCGGGAATGGACACACTGTATTATTAGAGACGAGACAGACCTCCCAGTTCACTCCTATGGCCGCTTCAACTCATCTATCCTTGATGATGAGGACATTGCTGGAGAACTACAGCTTTACCTCCAATCCCTTGGTCCCTGGTTTTCTGCAGCGGATGTTGTTCGCTTTATGAACACCCCAGAGATGCTTGCTCGCGTGCATTTGAGCAAGCCAATTTCGATAAGGACTGCTCAGCGCTGGCTAGTCCGAATGAGTTGGCGTTGGCAGAAGGAACCAAAGGGGCAATACAAGGATGGCCATGAGAGGGCTGATGTTGTCGAGTATAGGCAGAATGACTTCCTTCCCACAATGGCTATACTGTTCCCTCGCCTCACTCAATGGAACATTGATGGTTCTCCTGTCCCGAACAGTCTTCAAGGCAAAGAACGTGTTATTTTCTGGAGCCATGACGAATCAACATTCTATGCGAATGACCGACGCAAAATTCGCTGGGTTCATTCCAGCAAATCTGCTAAACCATATGCGAAAGGTGAAGGCGCCTCATTGATGGTTGCAGACTTTGTGTCTCCAGATTTCGGGTGGCTGAGAAGTCCTGATGGGTTCGTAATCCTCATGTCCCTAGTCTAGACACTTTATAATGTGATTCTCAGTTCTGAGCGAGCACGGACTTATTTCAAGGCAGGCAAGCAGCGAGAAGGTTATTTCGACAACAATGACATATTGCAGCAAGTAAAACAAGCGATGGATGTTCTCGACAAACACCTGCCGGATTATACCCATGTTTTTGGATATGATAATGCAACCATCCACCAAAAGCGACGTCCCAATGCCATTTCGGCCTCCAACATGACTGTTAATCCGACTCCTGTTCACAAACCCAACTTTGTATTTTCAGTCACCGATATTGATGGTACAACTCAAACAGATGTCAAAATGGACAATGGCACTCTTCATGATGGGTCTCCGCAATCGTTTTATTTTCCTGACAATCACCCAAGTTATCCTGGCCGTTTCAAAGGGATGCGACAAATTGTTCGAGAGCGGTTCCAGTATGGTTGTCCCGGTATTCTTGACCCAGATGCTGTGCATCCGCGGACTGGCAAGAAGATCAACGGCGAGTGCAAGGGTTTCAAATGTGAAAAGGGCGCAGCCGACTGCTGCTTACGGTGTATGCTTTACACTCAGCCAGATTTCAAATATCAAAAGTCAGCCCTCGAAGAAATGTGTGCGGCTCGAGGTTATCGTGTGGTGTTTTTCCCTAAATTTCACTGCGAGGTCAATTCTATTGAGCAGAGTTGGGGATTTTCAAAGCGTGTCTACCGTGAATTCCCAGCATCATCATTAGAAGCTGATTTGGAGCGCAATGTTGAGGCTGCGCTTGAGGCTGTACCTTTGACATCTCAGCGAAAGTGGGTGCTTTTTGTCTAGTTATTATTTGTTCATTTGGCTCATGAAAACAGGTTTTTCACGCGTACTCTCAGGTTCATGGATGCGTATCGGAAAGGTCTCAATGGACAGCAGGCTGCGTGGGCAGCTAAGAAATACCGTGGCCATAGGGTTCTCCCTGCCTCTATTATGGAAGAATTAGATGAAGCAGACTTGCGCTCAAGTACTTTACCTTCTGTAGACAACCTCAATTCCCACTAAAAAAGTTTTTGTTTTTTCCTCCTCGAAAATTTGCGCCGGAACGATCGGCCCGCTCGCTTAATTACTACACGTGATGCCGATGTTTCTGGATGTCGCATATCTTATCAGGCCGCTATTATGCTTCCTCTTGCCGAAACTGTGGGTGAATGGAGGACCCGACTGGAACCTCTTCCAGTAACTGCTACTCCACCCCCATCTCCAGCAAGCAGTGTCGCGTCAAGCTCCTCTTCATCTTCCTCCGACTCCGAAATCCACTTTTATAGACCTCTACCAAGGGGCTATATTCCTTCTTATTTGCAAAGGCCGGATGAAGATTACAAGACCTTTTGTGAAAGGCTCGCTCGTACTCAATTTTGATCCTTTTATCTAGATTTTTAGCATACCCTTTTGTATCCCTTGCAGCCATTTGTATCTCTTGTTGTATCTACTAGAATAAGTAGATTAAAATATCTTGTTGTATCTCTACTATACTTAGTAGAACAAAATATTTATGTCCTGCCTCTTTTCAACTCTAATGTGTGATCAAAATTTTCTAAGTTGAACTTTCGGAATTCTACTTTGAACAACAAAATCTGTTCGGATTTATTTTGGTGTTTTCTACCGAATTCATTTGTTAGGATAGAGTCTATTACTCCTGTCCAACTTCATGTGAAATCGTTCGGTAGTGCGATCCAACTCGGTAGTTGTGTTTAGGCTCAATTCTTGCCTTAATCACTCCATTTACGATCTCTCGGTAGTCCGTAGTTCATACAATTCTCGAATTCCTCGAATTTATTTTGATCACACCCGCGGTCCTCCCCCCAACTAAAGATCTTGACCGTCCTCGGTCAGGTCCGTCGGTAGAGGAGACAGCTCCTATTAACGACTCCTTTGCACATAGGGTCTATTTTCTCTCAGTATAAAACCACCGTTCGGTAGTTCGAAATAATACACACACCACATTTCACACTTCAAATCTACACACTCCAATGTCTTCCATTGTCAACTTTGATCCCAAAGCCTGGATGGCTAAAGCACAAGAAGCCCACGACACAGTCAGTGGCGTTTCTAATGTTAAAGTCGCAGCTGTTATTGCAGCCGCCGTTCAAGCTTATGGTGATGCCTTGGTACGTTCTCAGTGTCGGTAGACTTTTTCCGTACTAACCATCACTTGGTAGGCCGAGCATGTTGACGTTTCTGAGTTTCGAAAGGCTCAGGATTGTGTCACCGCTTATTATGAACATGCCAAACACCTCAATGACTTTGTCGAGACTTTCAAGCTTGACAAGACCAAGCTCCACAACGTTAGCAAGGTCAACAACTTTGTCGAAACATTGCGCGCAGCTCAAGAGGCTGACGCCAAACGTCGTAACAAATCCAAACGTAAGGTTCGTATCTCCTATAGCACTTATTCCTTTTTATCAGCAAGCTAACACTATGATTAGCAGCGAATTGTTTCTCCTGCTTACATCGACGATGACTCTGATATTGAAATCGTTACCGAACCAACAGTGCCAGAACAAGACGTTACCGTGAGTTACACTCGCAGCTGATTATCCTAAACAATCCGAACAGTCTTTAGATGACCGACAATACTTTGAATGGCTCTATCCACGCGAAACCTATCAAAGGCAGTCTCAAGTTCACCAAGACTGTAAGTAGTCCTTTGTTTCCGTCTACCGAGTTACAATTCTTTATTAAACTGTCATCTTTCGGTAGAAAACTCCTATGCCCAAGACTAGTACCAATGTTGGTCACGCTTGTACCATATGTGTCCCATACGAAACCGTGGTCGGCATGAACATATTTTCTCGTGAATTCAACAAGGCTAACTACTATATTCGAAAGGCCGAAATCAACACTGCTGAACAGCAAGCGTTGAAACGCGCACACATCTTCAATGGATCGGTAAACAACTTCAACCCACCATCCGATGGTAAGTTTAGCACTTCATTTTTCGCTCAATTTATCTTACTCGGTACTAGAACCACTCGACACTCCTGAAGAACTTGTTCGCAAGACCGCTGTTGGTGTATTCATGGACTATAACCGTCTTCCTGACGAGTCTTTGAATGCCCTTACCAACTATCTCAGGGCTGAGTTGCTCTCGGTAGCTCACCAGATTCATTACTTGTCTGGACACTACAAAGGCACTCATCAGACCCTTGTTGCGGTCATTCAAGCCAAGTTGGCTCGTGCCGAGCTGGATGATTCCAACGCTCACGCCAAAGCTCCAACTGTTCAGGAACTCGCCCCGGTAGCTAGTACTAGTACTGCTAACTAATACGTAGTTATACAAGGTTATATATCCCTCTTTCTTTATCTCATGTGTATGTACAAGTAGCATAGTGGCTCTCGCAGTAATCCACTATTATCTCCTTCTTGTTTTGGAACGTGTGATCCGATTTGAATCATCTCCCACGCCATCTAAATTCTCCATTTCGGTACTGACATCTTTGTTGTTGCCACTCTCGGTAGCGATGTCTTCTATTGGGACATTATCCTCAATTACTTCACTGTTGTTATCGTACACTGGTGCTTTCATATTCGGCATTCCTTCAAATATATAATCTTTACCAGGAGACCATGGTAATTCGGTAGAGTCATCCTCCACTAAGGTCTTTAACTGTTCCGAATTCAGGTCTATTAGGTCATGTATATTCGCAGGAAGCTCTATAGGCTCATATCTGGCTTTGTGTGGCAATACTCGGAAAGCTGCAACTTTCTCCCTTAGTACCGTGCCATCCATTTCAGCCAAAATGTATGCACCACCACGACTTCTCTTAATTACTATCATTGGACCAAGATATCTAGGATACATTTTTCTATCCAAGTTTTTCTCTATCCTAGTATTCCTGACTTGTACTAAAGTACCAGGCTTAAAATCCCAATCCTTTATTACATACCTATATTTCTTCTCAAATTTCCGCAGCTCGGATAACTTTCGTTCACTAACTCTATCAATCATGTCTTGCACATGTACTCTGTGTTTGGCGAGAGCTTGCGCTCGGTAGCCTATCAGTTCGTCGGTAGTAAGAATTCTATTCGGTAGTTTAACTAACCAAGTAGACTCCACTATATCGAACGGTAGTAATGGCTCTGCACCTAATACTATAAAGTAGGGAGAACATCCCAAACCTTTCCTAGGGGTTACTCTATCCGCCCATAATACTGGTTTCAGAAACCAAAACCATTTCGATAGATCACCTGCAGTAGCTTTAGCCAACGCTTGTCTTATGTCCAAATGTGCACGTTCAATGGTGCCATTAGCTTGAGAGTTATATGGGGAGATAGTAATGCCTGTAACTCCATACTTCTCTTCTAGCCAAAGCAACACGGCTTTCATCTGTGGTGCATTATCTGTAATTACTTCTTCGGGAGTTCCCCATCTACAGATAATGTCTTCAAAGAACCATTCCGCAATAGCTCTTGCAGTTTCTCGTTTTAACGCACGTCCTTCAGACCATCTAGACAAAGCACATCTTCCATGCACAATGTTATTACAACCATTACTAGCAGGCGACATTTTCATTACATCCACATGAACTCTCTGGAATAATGTAGGTGTATATGTAAGAGTTGGAGGCTGTCTCGGTAGACGCATCTGTCTAGCTTGACATGGATCGCAACTTGACACAAACCACTGTACATCCTTTTCTAAGTCAGGCCACCAAAATCTTTTACTTATGACAGACTCGGTAGCATAAACTCCTTTATGACCAAGGTGATCATGAGCCGAGTGCATCATATACATCCTCTTATCTTTCGGTACTACTAACAAAGGCTGTTCACTATTATCACTATTCTTTCGGTACAGTCTTCCTTCCTCATCTATAAAGAATTGTTTCGAGCGCGCAATCACTTTTCGTTTATGTTTGCTAGGTAATTCCAGCATAGACTTTGAATTTGGTGAAGACAAGTACTCTTTTATTATGGATAAATCCCTATCCCAAGAAAGTGCTTCCTTAGTTCGGTGATTCTCCGCATATGGATGCTTGCTTAACCAGTCCTCATTCGGTACCAGACCTATTGGACTCTGCACAAACTGTTGTACAGTAATTCCCTCAGTTTTAGATACTACCGAGTCAAACTCGGGTACCGAGGTTGGTATTTGAACACCCATTTTTCCGGTCATAATAATTCTGGCTCGTTGAGCTCTTAATTCTTCTTCTCTAGATAACTGAATGTCATCCTCAAGATCTAACTCGGTAGTTGCTACCGAATGGTAGTAACTGCCTCGATGATCAATTAGATGCTTGAAATCTTCAAATTCAAAAGGTTCCTTGGTTTCTCCTTCAGCCATGCTAAACCTCAATGGTAACCCATCATCATCTACTTCCTCGTCGTCTTCGACCTTGGCAGTAGCGCGGGGTTTAATTGAACACTCGGTAGCAGGCCTTCTAGATAACCCATCAGCTAATTTATGACAACTTCCTTTAATATGCACTAATTCGAATTGAAACTTCCTTATTTCCTCTATCCACCTGTTGATAGTCGCATTAGGACCTCTGCTCGGATTATTGAGCATTCCTTTAATGTAACTAGCATCGGTAAGGACTTTAAGATTACGACAACCGTAGAGAATATGTTCTGCATCTTCTAAAGCAAGCTTTAATCCATACAGTTCCCTTTTTGGTTGTGAATAAGCTGCTTCAGTCTCAGATAGAGTGATAGACCCAAAATGCAAGTAATTCTTCTTTTTAGGATCTTTCTCATCTTCCTGAGCCAAGAAATAGCCCACAGCAATATAAGAAGTATCAATGCCCAATGTTATTCCTTTCTCATGGTTATAATTAACTGCTTTTAATGGGGGAGCGTTCACTATGTTTTCTTTAATCTGTTCGAAAGCCTTAGTTTGTTTTTCGCCCCATTCCCAAGCATGATTCCCTGTGAGCTTGTTCAAGGGAGTAGAAATTCTGGCATAATCCCATACAAACATCCTCAACTGTCCGGCCGTTCCTAAGAAACTCCGTAACTCAGTCAAATTTTTAGGGATTGGCCATTCTCTAATCACTTGTGTAGCTTTTTCTCCAGGTTCTCTTCCTTCATATGTACATTTATGACCAACAACTATTGCTTCAGGATTGCACAGAAATGTCTTTTTGCCCGAGAAGGTTCCTCCTGCATATTTCAATCTTTGAACAATCCTATTACAATTATTTAGGTGTTCCCAAAAGAAACGCCTAATACCAGGATTCTCCGGAATGGTTTCATATCCACCATCCTCTGTTTCATATCTACTTGCAGGCCCTTTTAATGGTACATCATCTATATACGGAATAGTGATGTGTGGAATCTCGTCTCGCATAATATAAGTAACATCGTCGTGAAAGATTGGTACCGAGTTGGTCCATCCCATCGGTAGTTTCACCAATCTATGCAATCCAAATGGTGTTTGAAAGGCTGTCATATCTCTTGAATCCTCATGAATATACCTATGATCGTAGCCAACGAATATATCCAAGGTACCGAGACATGCTCTTCCCATGAATTCTCGCGCGATGTCTGCTGTAGCAGGCGGTACACCCGAATGTTGGATAGTCACTTTATTCAAAGGTTCGAGACTATGTACAATCCTAACCTTGCCATCTTTCTTTAAAACACAAAACCATTTGCCTCGGTAGCTGCCATTACAAGGTTCATAGGTGCCAGCTTTAATCTTTTCTCTAATTAGATCACAGACTTCGGCAAACTTGCCTGGTGGTACTGGAAAGGTTTTCTCAACCCAAGGAACATGTTCTACTACCGGGACACGAACAGGAGGGAAAAACTCTGGTTTAAAGTTTCCTGCTTCACTAGTTTTCCAAGCAAAACCAAGTTCTTGTCTTTTCATAAACTCGTGAAGTAATTTCCTTTCTTCCGGCCATAGAAAATCTCCCGGGTGGTTATTATCTATAATTTCCTTTTGTTCCCAACCGTAACGTTCTCCTGGAGTAAACTCAGGGGGATTCGTCGGTAGTTCCGGCATGTCTTTTAATGGATCACCCGTTATATTTCTTGTAATTCGGCACTCACTCGGTAAAGTAGTTTTCACTGGCTTCACTTTTACGTCTACCGGCTTGTATTTCCCGTAGACATTCACTACTTCTTCTTCATCCTCGGTAGTTACTTCCTCTACCGAAGCGGCCATACTTCTTGATTCAACCTTTTCTGAACGGTTTACCGAAGGAGCGGAAGTCTTAAAGCTTTGCTTAAACTTCTTTCCACTCTTCTTTCTACATTCTTGAAATAGCGCCGCCGCTTTCGTATCTTGAGCTTTCACATATTCGTGGGAAGCTACTATGTAAGCTTCACACAATTGCTCTTTGGTGAAAGTCGGTGCTTTCAAAGCACTGTAGCCAGTAATAGAGATTTCTCCTTCTTCATTTGTTTCCAACGATAATGCAACCTCTCCCTCTCTACTTAAGAGTTCCTCGAGGATTCTTGAAAATTTTCCGAACTCTCTTCCTTATTAGAATCTTCAGAGGATTCGGATGAATCTTCTTGATTGCCACCATTGCCTTCGTCTACTAATTTTTCTATAGGTCGAGGTTTAATGGATGGTCGTTCTCCTCTAGGGTAGGTTGGAATAGTAACCTTTCTCCCTGTATTAGGATCGGTAATCGTAATGAACTGATCTCCGTTCTTAGCATTTTTAATCTCTGTCTCGCATAGGACATCAAATGGTCTTCCGATTAATACATCATAGGGAACATCATCCATAATATGTACTTGCATAAATACGGTAATGTCTCCAAATGTAAAGGGAACATTTCTAGCTAGGCCTCTAGTTGAGTTTAGAGTTCCATTCGCACTTTGCATATGTACACGTACATCTGGATCCCAATGTAAATGTGAACCGGTAGCAATTCGTGTATCCATAGATATAATCTGAGAACCATTGTCCATAATACATTCCGGTAGTTGTTTTCCACCACGGATAGCAGGGAAAGTGACTCGTAGATCATCTGCGCGTCGCGCTACTATTATGACCTTTTTGTCTCTATCTTCAGGTCTATCCGCATAGAACTGATCTACAATATCTCGATGTACAATTGCATTCCTCGGTAGATTCTCAGCTCCATTCATTAATATTTGGAAGGTAGCAGGTGCAAGATCCTCAATATCGAAATAACTCTCGGTAGGTGCGTTCCTTAAAGGCTCCTCGGTAGAGTTGCTCTCTATTTCTTGGATGTTAACTGCTTTAACTCCCTTTGGTTGTTGAACCCTCCTTTTGGGGTTTAACTCTCTATTATTCAATTTACGCTTTAGAATCCTTTTTACTACCGGGGAGATGGCTAACGCTTCTACTACTTGCATAGTAATTTCTCCACGCAAGACTTGGTCTACCATTTTCTCTTCAATTCCGGTTAATAATAAAGGTTCATTTGTGTTAGGTACATCTTTCAGCAATGGGTGAATCATAGGCTTGTTCTGATGCTGATTCTTTGATAAAATGGTCATAGGACTCTTAGGACTGGTAGTAGACTTATTAGAGGTATTTGTCTGAGGTATTTTGTCCTGGTTCAATGGTATATTTTTATCAAATGGTCGACTATCAGGCATAGCACTAGATTCAGTAGATCCCTTTTTCTCAACTGTTTTATTCGGTAGCGCTTTTGATGTATCTTCTCCCTCATCTTCTGATTCATCGGTAGAAGCTTCAATTTCTGGTACTTTCTCGGTAGACACTTTTTCTACCGACAGTATTTTACCGTTCTTCTGTTTATGAGGAGGTACATATACGGGCGCATTTGTCTTCTTTAATATAGGAACTTCCACATAGGGAACCTTCTTCACGCTTTTCTTTTCCTCAAGGGAGCTTTTGCGTGTAGAGATGAATTGAGCCTTTGCCCTTTCTATCTCTTCGCTCCCTATCCCTGGAGCTCTCAGTTTCCCGACAATAACGCTGCCAATGTTTTGTTAATATTGGCTAGCTCTTCATGCCATTGATTGTCGTTGGATTCCTGTCTCTCGGTAAGCTCTTTATTCTTCTTTTCTAGATTTTCAAGAACCGCTTTAATTTCTCCAGAGAAAGAACTATAAACGCTACTTTCTCCTGGGTCATTATAGGCACGCTCCATTTCTTCTAGTGAATTGAACAAAGACTGCTTTAATTCCCATCCTTTTTCTTTTGCGACTCGGAGCACTTGCTGTGCTCTGGATTCAGAGTCGGTATCCTTATATTTCAAAGGTGTACCATCTCAGTAGATCATATATCCCTTGTCGTTCTTCATGATAAATTTCTTATCTATGTACTCTTGTTGAAGAGGACACTGAGTCACAATGTGGTCAGGGTTTCTACAAAAGAAACAAATTCTCTTCTCGGTAGAATTATTCCAATTCTGACTCGGAGATGTATTTGCATAATTTCTATTGTAGCCACCATAATTTTGTCCCATGTTAGTATTGGAGGCTGTTCTCTCCAATAGTTTCCCAATGTTCGCTAGCAATGCTGAATTCTGACTAACTGTTCTCAGCAAGTTGTTCATTTTACCCGCATTGGCATCATTAGTGCTAGAAACTCTTTGCCACAGCTCATCCGGTGCTTCCTCCTTTTTAACTGTTTCTACTTTGGGTATTACCGTCTTTCCTCTACCGACCGCGGCTGCATTTGTTGCCATATTAGCCGGTACATGTTCTTTCTGGATCGGTACTCCCAAACTAATAAGGGTAGCCACATGATTATTGCATGCACTTTTTGCTGCTTCAATCATATTAGTGAGGGGATGCGGGTCTTCCAACCTCGCATTTTCTGGTATCGCCGGTAGATAAACTACCATTGCACGTCTCAGTCCCTCATCTAAAGCTTGTAGAAACATAGTTACTGTCTGTAAATTCGACAGTATAGGTGTAGCTCCTTTCGTTAGCTTATTGGCTTCATGATTGAATTCTCGTATATACTTATTCAACCTTTCGGTTTGTCCTAAAGTAATATACATATAAGAAGTGACAATATTGTTCAACTTGCGTAGACTTCCATTGCCATCTCCTACCGATTCAGGATACTCTTTTCGCAAGAGTTTCTTGAAGGTTTCCCAACTACCACCACATGCGGTAGCCGCATCATCATGTAGGACTCGCGTTTTGTACTCCATGTACCGAAGTGCTAGTAAGATCTTGGATTCATCCAGGGTAATTTCATTATTCTGGAAAAGATCTTCTAACTCTAAGAAGAATCGCTCTAATAACTCTGGGGCATCTTTATCAAAAGTAGGAGCTAACTTCGTAGGTTTCGGTAGTTTGTCATTTTGAGTAGCTTTTAACGCTGCCTCGGTAACTTTAAAATTTGGGATGGTGGTTGCCACCCGTGCATCGATTACTTCAGGCATTTCGGTAGTTTCTTGTGTAGGCGAAACTAACGGAGTAGAAAAATTCTGTGAAGAGGGGGAAAGCGTAGAAAGTCTGTCCGATTCGGTACGTTGGCTGATAGAAATATCAATAGATAAATTTCTACCGAGCGTAACGCGTCTTCTAGATCTAGCTTCCTCTCTTTCTTGTTGCTCTCGTGGATATGGAAAATAAACTGAAGGATTGGTAGGAGGTTCCGGCTCAGGAATTTGCTCACTATCAATTCTCAAGTTAGAAGGTTCAGCCGAGCGATTCCAATAGGTTCCACTCAGTTGACTTTGGAGGTTTCTCAACTCCCTTCTAGAAATCTTGGATAATCTCCAGACGGAGTATCGATAGGTTGTCTTGTAAAGACGTTATCACAAAAGTTCACTTTTTCTAATGAGCCCCTCGCGGTGGGCTCCAGATGATGAGTCGTTATTTTAGTGGAAAGAACCCCACCAAAACAAACAAAACACTCTTAATTGTTTGAGGTGCTCGTGAACAGATAAAATGTTCTTAGGAAAAAGTACACTTTTGGTTTAACACACTTTGTAAGACTTTTGGGTTTTATAACAGAAGGTATATTCACAGACACAGTAAACAAATCAAGTTCAATCACTTTCTACCAAAACAGTACTTCCGATTCAATGCAGATGTTCAGTCAGATCAGATTTCAGCAGTAGTCCAGTATTCAGACAGACAGACAGTTCAGATTCAACAGTAACAACAGTATAGATTCACAGTATATTTTGACTTTAGAGGTGATCAACCTTTGGTTCGCTTATTTATAGGTTTAGAGCTTACACTAGTAGGTTATATTCACGATGGCCCAAAGCTATAAGCTCCAGACGCTCGCTAGTGTACCGTACAATGCGTCACTACTTTTCTACTGTACAACCTACCTACTTTTATACCTATTCTACAATATATTTGAATGTCCGCTAAAATACTATTATAATAATACAAAATTATCGTTCGGTAGGTGTATCGAGTCCAATCATTCCTTATAAGTATATTTTCTCCTTTCTTGCTCATTTTACCGTATAGATTTTGTAGGAAAATGTAGATCCCTACAGCTTTTTACTTCCCCTGGTTTCAACATTTTCAACTCGGTAGCGGGCGATCATAATGCTCCACTACACTGCGGTTGTCACTCCTGATAGTCTCGGTAGAGCGATTGGTCGGATTCCCATTATCCAACTACGTTCGGTACTCCCGGACTATGATACCTTTCTTTCTCTTTTATTATTGTGGTGCTACCGAAAGTCCTTGGTTAACTATTCCTTTGATAGTATTCTCTCTTCGGTAGTGCAGTTTTAATCAACGGATTAGTATACCCGATGATACTTTGTAGATCGCTAGCATTCGATCTATAGTTTCACTCCTAAAACCGATTGTATCCCGTTCTACCGAATGCCATTCTTACCGGTCTCGGTAGAGTTCACTCTTCAGCATTGGTCCAAGGTATTCTCCTCGGTACTCTACTTGTTATTATAATCTCTATTTTTTGTAGTATTCGGTGGACTACCGAACAGTACTTTAGATAGTAGTCTATCCATTTCCATAGTATACTTGACGATTGTACTGATCTTAGAACGCTTTGTCTGATCACTGTTTCGGTAGATCTATGCCATTTCGATCTTTACCCTCCTGATGCATTTATCACAAGATTGCTACTACCGGTCTTTAGTCTTCAATTACCGAGTCGGTAAATCCCTTGAGTCGTACAAGTACACAACTAGTTTAAGTAGGAATTTGAAGTTAACTTAGTAACTTCGATAGGGTGGATCTGCTACTATAACTGTTTCGTTCGGTAGTACATCTGTCATAGTATTCAGGATAAGTTAGATCTCTATCCGTTCATACTTAACATTATTACTACCGAATGGTCTGCAATACTTAATACTTTAACTAGCAGTTCGGGCTCACTCTAGTCCTTTATTACCCATTTTACACGAGATAATGTGCTTTATTCGTCCAAAAATAGTATCTAAAATGCGATTTTTGACGGCGTATCACCGAGCACTCGGATTTAGTACTGTATTCGGGCTTCCAGTACCCATATAAAGTATTTTCGGGCACATTACCTTATTTGAGGGCGAAATCAGTATTGACCGTCATTGTAGAAAATGCAATGTCAGTGACCCAGATGACTGTGCCATCAGCCACACATTCATTTTTCTATACCCCGTACCGTAACAGTATTACGACCGTATTGAGACGATAAAATACGGATACGGTTCGTAAAAGTCTTGGCAAGATACGGGTCACAAAAGCTTGGTTACGATACGGGTCCGTATCCGTCATACGGTACCGTATAACCCGTATCATTACTGGACGGCACGGAGCCCTACTACACACAAGCATATGCTACCATATATACCAGTTTGTTGTTAGTTAGATTTTCTACCTGCCATACCAGTGATAACCAGTGACCAGTATTTATACAAATCAAGCTTGTTTTGAAAGCAACTCTTAGTTTTAGCAGCACCATCAATACTAGTCTGTATATAAATCTGAGCTTAAATGTGGATTTGATTAATATAATACCAGTAATAACATTTCTCTGAGGGTGTGCACTAAAGCTACTGTGTCATAACCCTTGCTAGCTTCCTCAATTATCATCTGATTGACCTACTTAATTATCTATGTGATTATCCATGAGATCTCCTGTCATTCCACATGATTTCTAGCAAGTATTAAAATATTGAACATTAAAATTCAGTCATACTATACACTATGATAGATATTAGGGTGCATCTGCAGCAAGAGACATAAAGGGCCCCATTTACCACACAAAGTAGAATTAAATCTGAAAAATGGTCAAATTTTCCATTGCAGATGCACCCTAATATACTGAATTACACTGCCAATGAGCCTATTTATATCACAAGTAATGTGCTTTGATAAATAAAATGCAACAGAATATTTATATATTATGTAAATAACTCTGGAAATATGTATTTTAAAACAACAGTGGCAAAACATAATATATTGTCTACTATTGCAATATATATTATACAGTATAATGCAACCTCTGAGAAGTGTTAAAAGGCCCAAAGCTGAAGCATGACATGAATAAGCTTTATTTTTATAAATACAAAAGAAATTAAATTTAGCATATTGTGGAATATCGGAAGACTCAATGTCACATCACGCCAAGATCCTTGACTCGCAGATGTTCGGAGCCGCTGTTGAAGTCTTCGAAAAATCTTCAAAGTTGCGGAAATTTTCAATTGGTCACATGTCACGCCCAAAGTTTCGGACAACTTCGAAAAGTTCGAAAATAGGCCAAAATCGGCCAAAGTGTCGGAAAATAATTTTGTTCGCTTTGGCCAAGCATATCAATCTGACCTTCCCCGCTCGCCGATCTGAGTGATAGAAACCACTCGGTCGGACATGCTTAATCCACTCGCCAGTAGAACTTGAAGCCATTATCTTGGGAGTCAGTTTTCTGAATCAATGAATTTATAGCTGGTATTGCGTACGTAAATGTATTTGCATCCGAATTCAAGAATACTGAGGATTCCAGAGCGAATCACGAATCAAACGTCAAGTTCGGAGGAAGAGCAGTCTATGGCACGGCATAGGTCAAGCACCCCGACAGCACAAGGTCTTCAGCATTGCAAATCGCGTGGTGCAGTATATTCCCTGAAATAGAATGATCGAGACGAAACAGGTTTGTATCACAGCAACATTCTTTCTGCCAGTGATCGATATACGTACAGACTGTACTTATCAATCTGCTCGTTTGACTGTGTAAAAAACAGACGGATTTTTCAACAATCAGAGTCAAAGACGCTGTGCCACTAAGGTATGCGACATCCAGATACATCGACATCACGTGTATTTATTAAGCGGGCGGCCCGGGCGGCCCGGCGCAAAATTTTCGAGACCAAAAAAACAAAAAGTACTAAACACTGTCGGCGTCGGGAACAAAGCCAGGGGGAGGTACAGAAGTATTGGGACGTAAATTAGCCTTATCCAGCTCCTCTATGATACTATCTGGAAGAACCCTATGTCCACGATATTTTTTTGCCGCCCAAGCAGCTTGTTGTCCATTGAGCCCACGCCGGTATGCATCCATAAAACGAAGAGTACGAGTAAAAAACCTAGTTTCATTTGGAGTCAACAATAGCTAAAGAAAGAAGGGCAAAACTTACTTTCGCTGCGCTGTCAAAGGAACAGCTTGAAGTGCCGCTTCAACATTCCTTTCCAAATCTGCTTCTGCCGAGGAAGCAGGGAACTCACGGTAAACGCGCTTTGAAAATCCCCAGCTCATTTCAATAGGATTGAGTTCACAATGAAATTTAGGATAAAAGACCACACGATAGCCTCGAGCTTCACACAATTCTTCGAGAGCAGACTTTTGAGCAATGAAGTCTGGCTGAGTGTAAAGAATACGTCGAAGGCAGCAGTCAGTGGCACCTTTCTCGCATTTGAACCCTTTGCATTCTCCATTAACCTTCTTACCAGTCCGAGGATGAGCGTCAGGATTAGGAACTCCAGGACATCCATACTCAAAGCGTTCTCGAACAATTTGTCGCATCCCTTTAAAGCGGCCAGGATGGGTTGGATGACTGCTGGGGAAATAAAAAGGTTGTGGAGTGCCATCATGAAAACGACCGGGGTCCATTTCAACTTTACAGGTGTTGCCATCAGGGTCTGTGACGTCGAATAGAAAGTTTGGCTTCGAGAGTGGAGTGGGGTTAACTGTCATGTGAGTTGCAGAAATGGCGTTGGGGCGTCGTTTGCGATGTATTGTTGCATTGTCATATCCAAACCAATGAGTATAGTTGGGGTAGTGTTGGTCCAGAATGTCCATGGCACGAGAGACTTGCTGTAGGATGTCCTTGTTGTCAAAATAGCCATCACGTTGTTTTCCAGCCTTGAAATATTTCCGAGCAGAGTTGGAACTAGGATTTCATTATAAAAACACTAGTCTAGGGACATAAAGATAACGAACCCATTTCCAGGAGCCCTTAGCCAACCAAAATCTGGAGACACAAAGTCCGACACCATTAAAGACAGCCCTTCACCCTTTGCATAAGGTTTTGCAGACTCGTCTGCATGAACCCAGCGTATCTTGCGTCGGTCGTTAGCATAGAATGTCGATTCATCATGGCTCCAGAGAACAACACGGTCTTTGCCTTCGAGGGTGCTTGGAATAGGTGAACCATCGATGTTGAAGCGGGTGAAACGAGGAAGGAGAATGGCCATCGTGGGAAGGAAGGAATGCTGCCTGTAGTCGACCACATCATCTCTCTCATGACCGTCTTTGTACTGTCCTTTTGGCTCCTTTTTCCACCTCCAGCTCATTTTTACTAGCCATCGCTGAGCGGTTCTCTGGGATATCGGTTTCTTCAAGCAGAGACGAGCTTGCATTTCAGGTGTGTTCATGAATCGAACAATATCAGCCGATGAAAACCAGGGGCCCAGAGACTGGAGGTGAAGCTGCAGCTCCTCTGCAATGTCTTCATCATCGAGGATAGAAGAGTTGAAACGGCCATACGAATGAATAGGCAGGTCCTCTGGATCACGGACAAGGCAGTGAGTCCATTCACGCAGTTTACGTGCTAGCCAGGCTCCTTTTCCAGCTGCCTCAGCAGCAAGCACTGACGACCCCATCCAATCACAGAAACCATTTCGTCGGTACAGGCGGAGAAATGTCAACATGGTTTCCAATCGCATACGCAAGGTCAAATTAATTCGAGGATCCTTATGACCGTAACCAGTGTTTCGTTTTGGTCGGAGTGTACTGTCAAGGATGACAATGCAGTGCTTGACTTGCTCTGGACTTGGTGGAGGATAGAAGCGGCCAGCCGTGTCTTGGGGCTCCCAAAGAGGCCCATTATGCATTGCAGCCTGCACCTCTACACCCTCTGGAATATCACCCAGCCCATCCTCTTCCCTCGCACTCCCTTCGTCAATCATTAACCCATCAAAATCCAGCTCAAGAGCCTGGATCTCATCATCTCCTTCCTCCCATTCATAATCCAACGATATAGCGTCACCCTCTTGCCCTCTTTCCAGCAACTGTTGCACATGCATAGGCTGATTCCCAACTTCGTTCCCAGCCTGTGGTGGTGAAACTTCAACAATCTCCTCTCTCACGGCCTGAGCCTGCCTTGCAAACAGTGACCGGATGTCAGGAAATCCATCTCTGCGCAACGTCGTTGTCTGGTCTCGCTTGACTTTCTCGTGATGCTGCTTGGTCCGGAGTGCTGGTTCATTGCCAATCTTGGTGCGGTATGGACCTCGTATTTTCTTCTCAGTAGAGATGCTCATGGTTTTGAGCTTCTCAGCCAGTGCTGCAGTGTGCTGCGCAAGCCAGTTTTGCGCTTTCTTCTCATTCTCGGGAGTGGGCAGATCACCGTCCTCAGAATACGTGGTCAACACGACACTTTCAGCTGACCTAGAGTCAACAGTTCCAGAGATGTGGGTTGCCGTGTCCTGTAATGGAAGCTTCATTCAGTCTGTCAGAAGCTTCTTTCAATTGAGTTCTCACCTCGTTCTCGGATTCCGGTGAGTTAACCCTCGCTCGCTGTAATAGCAGTCAGTGCTATACAAATGCATGCATATAAAGACTAACTTTTTTGGCATAAGCCCCCAAGTTGGCTTTTCTCCAGTCGCGCTTAGGCATTTTCGGGGTGGAAAAGCGGTTTTTTGGGAAAGTGGGGCGACTTTTCTATTAGTGATGGCGTGGGAATATTTCCTTTTTAGATAAGCGAGGCGCAAAAGTTTTGCGACCGTCTGACCCAAACCACTTCCGTTTGCTCTGAAATGTTGTTCTATAGCATTTTCCTAATGAAAATTTATTCTTCATGTACTGCAATGGAAACTTAAGATATTCAAAAATGGTAACCTAGAAGTCCGAGAATAGACCCAAAAGTATGCACTTTAGGTTTTATATCATGTTTCTGTTTAGCCATTGTCGAGCTCATCGTCGTCGATGTTGCTATTAGCCGAGGTCATGTGATGTCGATGTATCTGGATGTCGCATACCTTACCTACGGCGCAAGATTCTAAACAATCTGGTTATGGGACAAAGGAACGAAGGCGAGAGCGACCGGAATCGGATCGCCGAGGGGGTGGGTTATTTGCCTCGAGACCATATGGGATCCTCGACAGAATGAAGTATGCTGCGAAAGTGCACTGAACGTGAAAATAATTTGTTCTCGAGGCTGAGCATTGATTGTTGGTTAATCGAGTGCACTTCAAACTGATGTGAAGCATCCTTTCACAGATGAACCGTGTCTTAATTAGCAGTCCAAGGAGCTGAATATAATTGCTCTTCAGGCCTTCAATGCTTCAGCAACCACGTTGTTTACGCAAGGCAGGCAGCTAGCTCGTGTGCTTCACACCTGGTTTTGGTCAGGCTGGTCGACGTGAAGCGCCCTCCGTTCCCATCGTGTATTCTTCTTGCTGCCCAGTTGACATATAGAGGTACTAATAGCCGTTTTATGGGCGGTTTATCTCGTGTGTACACTGTTGGATCGTTCTTTTGTTACGGGTTTTCCTATCTCGACTAGTACCGGCGCATTTGGCACTTAGATGCCTCGGTACCGTGGTTTGAGTTGTGTACTCTAATTAAAATACTCGTGCTTTGCTCAATTTGAAGATGAATCAAGAGTTGTTTTTTTGGAGGGGGGGAGGGGTTACCGATGCTCGTGCTTACAGGCTCCAAAGGACTGGATAGCGGTCCAACAAAGTAGCCCGAATTCTGCTGCCTGTGTGATGTATCGACAAAGTGTAGTCGATAACCATTAAATTAAACTGCGGAAAAACCTAATGAATTGCGCGCGTTCAGCAAAGCAGGGCTCGGACCGTAACTTACAGAGTGCATCGAGGCATTAGATCCCAGATCTTAGCCATTAATTTATAAGTACCAGTTGCAACCGAACAAAAAACCAGCTGCTTTTTCTAAGAACCTTGAACGTGATGGCCCAAACCCAATCTGAACCTCTAGCTGCCACAGCCGATTCACAGACCTCAACCTTCTATTACTCTGATATCACTGTTCCTCCTGATATTTTCTGCAAAAGGACCAATCATGATGACAACCCACTCTCTCAGACATACGATCACATTAACGCCAACTTTCCTTCACCTCCTACTGCTGGACAGCCTAATCGCAAACCCAAGTGCGGATGCAAATGTGATCCAAGCTGTGACTGTGATTGCACTTGTTTGGGTCATTGTTACTGTCGCAAAGAGTGTCACAAAGACTGTCGGAAATACAAAGGCCGGAATCTCATTGTCAGTATCGATGGGACCTCAAATCAATTTGGAAGCAACGTATAGTGGCGATTACACAGCATACTGATGATTATTCTGACTTTTTTCGAATAGAATACCAATGTTGTGGAACTTCACAGTCGAATTGATACGGATGACCAACGACAACTGAAGTGTTATCTCAGCGGTATCGGTACCGCACTTCCACCTTCCCCATGGGTGGTATCACACTGGAAAGTCAAAATCGGAAACTGGATAGATCTAGCAGTAGCTTGGTAACTACGGACTCTTGCAATTGGTTATTGTAGCTTACTGTTTCATCTAGGCGTTTTGCCCGAATTGTTCAAGAAGCATGTAAGCAGATCTTCTGAGGCTGGCGTTGCTCAAGTCTTTGATTGCTATACATTACCTTCAGATCGTTGGTTGATGGATCATTATCGTCCCGGTGACAGGATCTTTCTTTTTGGTAAGTTCTAAGTAGCATTTGATCTGCGATGTCTCTGATCCTTTGGGACTTAAGGTTTTTCCCGAGGGGCATATCAAGTGCGTACACTGGCAGGAATAATTCACACTGTGAGCAGAATTCCATAAATACGGACTTTACTATTGACTGAGAGTTTCGCCGTCTATCTAGTTGGGTCTTCTTGAAGCAGGGAACAAATCCATGATTCCTTAGTACGATTTCATTCCAAGTAATTCGTACATCACGAAAGTTCACAAATCTACTAGCGCTTATGATTTATACACCGACCACTATCAAAGCATTCTAAGTTAGCTTTTGAAACTCCTGGATCATGTCATTGATATTGATTTGCCTTCAGACGGAGACCAGGATACGCAAGACATGGGCTCATGTGCTATGTCTGTGTGCGTTAAGTGACATAACACACTTAACACTTCTGACTAAGAAATTTCCAAAACGGGACTTATTTTTCCCAGGCTCCTTTTTCTTACTTTGCGCGGCTCGTAGTTAGCACATAGTACTGATTACTTACATTACCCCCCCTTTTAAACATACAATACAGAAAATTGTGACCAGATAGATCTTTGAATGTCTTATAGTCAATAAAACAATATTTCAAATGGAAAGTAAAAGTTTTTTTTACTGAATCCTTGCCTGCAAAGTTGGGTCTGTGTGGCCCCTCTTTCCAAAACCATATATTCATGGATGCCAAGCTAGTGGTGAGCTTTAAATCATAAATTATGGAGTAGGAAAAAGAGAAGATTTACCAGCAGATGCATTAGAAATGTGATGCAGACAGCCTGAGTTTGAATGGCTTTTACATGTACACAGATCCCCTTCGGTGTTCCACAGGCCCAGAAGAAGTTTATCCATTCAAAAGCTTAATTCACTAGTTTTTCTAATCATTTTCTGTGACTCAAGCAAACTACATTATAAAAATAAGTGTTTATTTGCATTTTTTGTGCAGATAATGGATAAGAACATTCAACTATATACAAAATCATTATGCTGCAGGCAAGAAAAATTAAAAAACAGTGATATAAAAGCCAGTTCTGTTCACAGGAGATAATAAAAATGCATTGGAATGTAGCAGCTAATACCAAGGATTGAACTAGCGTCAGCACAAAACCTGACTGACACCTTAACCACTAGACCACACAACTTTTCTTGCGCGGACTCACTTAAACAGGACTTAACACTCTTGAATAAACTTGATTACACACAGACATAGCATGTGAGCCAAGACATGATCGACAACTTCAAGAAAACTTTTTCGCACAACAACGTACAAGTCCATTTCATCGGGGCTTGGTTAGTTTGTATTACTGAGAAATATCTGGATTGCTCATTTTTCTGTGCAGGGATACAGTATCATCTATAGGCATTGTTCGACAAATGCCCCTTCCTCTCACTAATAGAACCGATCATGTCTGTTTTTTTCGACATGCTTTAGCATTGGACGAGCGCCGCACCAAATTCATTCCCGAATATCTGACAACTAATATTCGTCAAAATGATTCCTCAGTACCGATCCTTTACGAAAATAATCAAGGATCATCTAAACGAAAGGAATCAGTGCCCCCCAATAATTTAGACATCAAATTAGACACGACACAGAAATCTGATAGTCTGAACGAGTCTGCAGTACCCGTGCAGATCAACAATATAATGGCCAAAGCAGAGGAACCACAACAGAGCGGGATCTTGCACGATACAGAGACAGAAACTCAAGAAATAAAGCCTGCGAGTATTTTACACTCAGACACAAACTCAAAGGAAGTATGGTTCGCCGGTACGCATTCGGATATGTAAGCAAACTGTCTTTTACTAGCATTCGCATCTCAATGTTCTATAGTGGTGGAGGGTATAGAAAGAATATTGCACTGAACAATGCTAGCGTACCTCTCTTATGGATGGAAAACGAAGCTAATCGGGCAGGACTACAACTCAAAATGCGGGATTCCGACAGAGGCGAATGGAACTGGGGCCGTCTCGTCAACGAAACCCCTACGGAATCTTTGACACCTGGGTTGTGGTACCTTTTCGAAGACCTCCCTATCACGTCATGGCAGTGCTTTTCCAAAGATTTGTCGCAATGGAGTCTCCTGAAGTCATGCACTGTTTTATTTTTGCAAAACGTAGTGCTCACCGCTAATGATCGACACCTAAGCGACTCAGAATGGATCGCAATCTGTAGCTTCGGACTTCTCCGCTTGTGGGATTTGGAGTGGGTCGCGGTCCTAAGCTTTGGCCTGTTTCATCTAGGTGATTTAGAATGGATCGTAATCCGTGTTTTTCATCTTTTGTTCCTGGAATATTTTGTCAAAAAATTCGGCCCCTATCTTCAGGTTGCTTTACATATTTTGGAACGGGCCACAATTTGTAGCTTTGGATTCTTTCATCGACATCTGAGTTTTCTTCCATTTCTTCAATTGGGGGATGACTTCACTTTGTAAGTTTTTAGTTCCTTGAAATAATTTCCAATTCTCACGATCATAGTTCTCCGCATCAAGGTCAGGGAAGAGTGATTCGGAAGGGGCAGCTTATTCATGCTTCCGTTGCATTCAAAAACGAAAAGAAATACCAACCCAAGGCTGTACTTGAAGGTTTTGACTGGAAAAGGTCGTTGATTGGGAAAGGGAAAGTGGAAGAGGGGATCGCCGATTTCTCCTGGAGCGAGTCAGAAGAATTGCAAGGTCTTCTTGAAATGGACCTTTTTGATAATGCCGTTGTGGAGGAAACTGTTAAAGATTTTCTTCGTCAAGATATCAAGCTTTCAGAAAGGAAGCATCTTTTGAATCGACTCTCTTTTGTGGCAACGTCTCGTATGTGCTGAATATTGTTACAAGAGGCCTGATCTTATCTATTAATCATCTTTTGATTTTATTAGGAAATGGTGCCGACATTCTGGCCGCAAAATCTGATTTCATCAAATTTCTTAGTGAGGGGATTATTAAAGAAAGCAAAGAAGAACAAGAAATACGCTACGCTAAATGTTTTGCTCTAGTGGTCCGAAATGGTGTGTGGAAAACGTGTGATTATATTATATAATAACCTGTGTTTTTAGTGAACCGTGGAGAATCCGAGTCATACTTCCGCGTTGTCACTACAACCATCCCGGCATTGATAACAAAGCTGAAAGAATACCTGCAAAAGCGGCCGCTAAATAACCCAATATCAGATGTCACTCCACGAAGCTACGTAGAGTGTTTACTATGGATAATTCAGTCGGATGACGCATGGAACGGTCAGCATAATACTTACAACTTTCTGATGAACCACCTTTGCTGACGGCTTCATGTCTGTGTAGTCATAGTAGGAAAGAATCTTTTCGAAATCCAACAGCTCAATCAATATCTTGCGGAATTATTACATGATAACGATGGGCAAATTAAAGCTCTGGCAGCCAAATCTCTGAGAGCTTTATTGAGAAGTGTTAGCAAGATTTCCGGTCAGACTAGTCTAATTAATCTGAACCAACAGGATGCTAAACTGATGACTGAACATAGGTCATTCAACATCAAATTTATCTTCAAACTGGCAGCCTCAAGCTTGCGGCGATCTACTTCAGATTCTTAAAGATAAAACCACGAAACTCGACCGCAATTCCATCAGCGCAGTACTAGAATGTCTATCCTTGCTGAATGCAGAAAGTAAGTTTATATTCTTGTACAAGTCTTGCTTTGAGAACCACGTGTCCGCTCTTGACAGACAGATCTGAGGGACTGCGAGACCTCGCGTTGATCATAGAAAATCCAGGCTGTGACCTGCCCATTCGCTTCAATGCCGTCAAGTCACTGGGATTTTTCCTCCCATGTACTTTCAATTCTGTCTCATGTAGGGATAATACTGAGTTTCTTCGGCAACATGAGAGCAATTTGTTGAAACTCTTGGACGTATTATACGGCATTCTCCGAGAGGGACATGCTGCGTTGCGCTTGATAGCTGCTGATGTGCTCATCTCGTTGTTGAACGCATACGACATTTCTGTGACCCAAGACAACGATCAAAGAGGGCCTTTGGTTCAGGCAAATTTAGGGTCCAAGGTTTTTCTACAGTTTCCTCTCAGTGAAATTGCGAATATGTTGGACTCGAATGAAGAAGAAATGACATTGGATCAAGCTTTAAAGCAGTGCGATGGAAGAACTGGAGGTACATCACTGACTTGGAGAACTCGACGTCAACTAAGATTAATTTTTAGACCTTGACCAGTACGGTTATAAATGCCAAGAAATTAGCAAGCCCAGAATTGCCCTCGGGATCGTAAATGGAACCTTGAGCAAAAATGGCCAGTTTATTACTTTTTGCTTTGCGTCTTCTTTTCTTACGAAGCTTGTACTTATAGAGAGTGTTATGGAGTATCTGTTCGTCGGGAAAGGTTTAGAGAACGGTGTCGTGGCTTTGCTCAAAGCTTCAAACACTGATCCTTTCATATTAAAACGGCTGTTGTATCTTCTGGAGAGAACTCTCGATCAATATGGTGAGTAGCGTTGTTAAAACGAGCCCGAATCGCTGACTTCTGACTACGGGCATTTGATTAGAAAATATGGGTGGAAAAATGATCCGTCTTTCTGAAAAACTACTTGAACTGTTAAAGACGCAAGATATCCGTCCGTGTACTGCTTTCTGGGCTGTCAGATGTTTTGCTTCCATCTATGTTCGTAAGTATGATTCAGCGAGATTAATTGATCTTTTCAAGTAGCTCACTATTTACAGGAGCTAGAGCGTTTCGAGAAGCAGATATCTTTGCTGAAATATATAACACACTTTTGAACATCGTGTTGTCGAATGATCATACGTTGGGAGTTCGCGTATCCGCCTGGGATGCAGTAGAAGATTGGATACATGTCGATGAGCGCTCAAAAAATGGTACGTATATCGCGTGCCAGTGCGTAATCAATTTGCAACATGGGCTCAGCGCGTTACAGACCGTCCGTCTTCGAAGTTTATCGTCTCGAATTCCGAATACGTAGCAAAGTTTTGGCGGAAGATGTGGCAGTCACCCGGCGATTCTTTTGAAAAAATAGACAGTGTCCTCAAAGACTGCAACGGCTTGAAAGAGAGTAGGTTGGGAAATTTTGCTTTTCCACTTGACGCTGATCATGTTTAAACAATGTAGCACTTCGGCTCCGAGTCCCGCAATTTGTCAACCCATCCGTTATAGCCTACAGCTATTTCTGCACCTTGACTAAAATAAGTGAGTAAACAATAATCACAATAATTCTTGATTGCCAGGAAGCTCAGTATTGAAATTTCAGGCGCCCTGCACGCGGTCATAATGGAGATGAATCCAGTACCCAATTTGGCGCCTGTCCTATTAGAGCAAGGCCAGGAAGTTTTCTATAATCAATTAGAAGTGTGTGAATTCGTACAATACATGTCTAGCAACGGTAAGTCCTCTAGAACTTGTATGTTGTATTTCAACCTTGATTATCTCAAATATTAAAGATGAGGCAGCTGAAAAGATGTTGGACGAGAAATTTATCGACAATCTTCTCCAATTGTGGGATTCGGAGCTCGCTCGAAAGTACCCTCGACATGTAACTTGTGCTCTGAAAGCTCTGGATTGCAAGAGTACGTAGCCATTTGGATCGTCCTTTTTTGTCCACGGAGTCACCATTTTACAGAGTGTACGAAAAAATGGCTCAAGGAACAAGATGAATCTATTCGCGATCGCTTGCAGCGTATCAGGGACGGTCGCTATGGATGGCGTAGCGAAGAGCTTTCCGAGGACTGAAAGAGAATATGCCATCTTCCAGTTGGAATTGTAACGTTTGTAAGTGATTTGACCGAGATATCTGCTAGCATGCTTCTACTTGAGGTCCAGGTCTGGCGAAGTTGCGACAGTTAATAATATTAAGATATGAACACTGGACCATTGCATCACTGCTATTACTATCTTGCGTTCTTACGTCCCGAGCTGGACTCCCAGTTTTTACCCATTTTAGAGTACATGTGTAATTTATGAGATCTCCAACGATGAAGTTTCTGGCCACCTACTGCTAACTGTTGCAGTGCGAGATACACTAGAGCACTATTACAATCCTCTTGGGTATAGTCCACGAATAAAATACGTATTAAAAAAACCTGCTACTTTTCGGTATCTTCTCATCCACCAGCCTCTTATGTACAACACTGCTCGACATGGAAGACCACTGCAAACACCCTGATCAGTCACCCAGAACTCAGTAATATGTAAAGCGTACTACTCACCCCATTCCCAATAAATACAGCCGCCCTCCTCGCAATCTCCATATCCACCGCCATCCCTACATCCGTCTGTTCCTGGTCTAGTCTGAGATCCCTACTCGTACGAATAGTGTTCCACCCATCTTCATGCAGCGCGCCTATGAGATCTTGCAGCCAGGTGCCTTTTTCGTTTGTCAAGAGATACAATGTATCTAGCGTTTTAGGTGTCGACAGCTGTCGTTTTCTTCGTTCAGAGAGGTACTCTGACCGGGCGTCGTGGACTTTCTGAACGACTTGGTTAAAGGTGGGGTAGCACCGTTTCATATAGATGGCTACGTTTTCCGGGTCGTCGGCGTTGCCTGGTGGTGGGGTGAAAGTATCGGGAAGGAATGTGAGGTGGTTCCAGCCGTAGAACGTTTGGTTTTCCCCTTTTATGCAGAACGTGAATAAACGCAGAGAGCAGAGACAGACAGCTACTCACTAGCCAACCGTTTACAATGCTCCTCATAATCCCCTCTCCTCAAATGCATCGCAAGCATCCTCTCATACGGCCCCGCAAAACTCGTCTTTGGCCCCCTAGGCAGAAACAAATACTCATTCCTCTCCACAGCAGACCTCACAATCGGCGACGCATCCAACAACCTCGAAGTCGGCGATTTTGAAAACTCGTCCCAAAGCGAAACAATCCTATCCGTGATCCACAACCACATATCAAACGTCTGCGAAAAGAAATCCTCCTCTGCAGGTTGGATCTCGACGCATCCCTCTGGGGCCTCTGAGAGAACTTTTCTCCAAGCTTCAAAGATTTCAGAACCTGGGGCGTCTTTGACTTGGGGTTTTACTTCGCGCGTATTGATAATTCGTCGTTTTTCGGGTGGACAGACGATGTCGAACCAGTCGGAGGATATTGAGCGGGGTGCTTCGTCACCAGCTTCCCAAGGACCGCCGGCAGTAGGACCGGAAATGAGTGCGGTAAGGGGAGTACGGGGAGCTAATTCAAACTTTGAGTAATAGTTGCTAAGAAGGAAGCGTATAGTAGACGCACGGTTTTCCAACAACTGATCCTTTGGCCATGGATAATGACTAGGTTCCCAATAGTAGTCTTGAAATACATATGCACGACCAGACGCGTATGCTAGATGTGCGTTCATTAACCTTCAAACGCCAAAAGTCAGAGCCTATACGCGAAGAAACGAACAGCGCTTCGTACAATTCTGCCAGACAATTATTCCACCCCAACATCCTAATTTGATTCGTAAACTTTACATATCTCCCTTCCTTCCCTTCCGGCGCAGGCAACTCGAGGTCGTGCTGTGGAAGGTTCTTTTCCCAATCCCTCAACCACTCATAGGTCGGAGGACCAGACGAAGACGGAGGCTCGTGCACATTGGGTATTTCTGGGATCTCTGGAAGAACTTGTGAATCCTCCGGCGTAGTTTCAGGCGGTCTTTCTGATGGTGATGTTTCAATGTCAGCCGGAGGAAAGATATCTCCACCGTCATCATCAGAGCTCTGCCCAATGTGTATCATACCCCTCGTCCTAGGATGTGCTGCAGCTAGGATGAGCAGAAGAGTAAAGACCGAAATTGTTACAGCGATTATAACCCGTCGACTAGCCCTTGGTGCGCACCATCTTCCAGAGTTGGGCGAGTCGAGACGTTGGTAGGCCCAATCTACCATTTGGAGATGTGGAGGAGGATGAAAGAGAGAGTCAAAGCGGGATTTCTCTAATAGTTATGCGGTTTCATACATAACGCATCTACCGTTGTCGTCGCTAAGTCACGAATTGAAGAGAACGATGGGAACAAGACACGGATTCGGGCCAAGCCTTCATAAACGTACTTAAAATCGTTACTCTACTCATACAGGTACAACTACTCTCACTGTGTAGCGCCGAGCCTTCAATAACAACGCTACACCCCGCAGGACTCGGGACTCGAATAGACAACTCTTGACGTCGAGCGCAAAGAAGACCAATAGAAGGATATAATCATCTACAACGACATTCCAGGGGAGTTTGACCTAGATTAAAATTTGGCGCCCTTCAAGTTCCAGTTCATGAATCTAGAATCTGGCATATGAGCTATAGGTTGGCGGCATCAGCTGCACTATCCTTCTCATTCACTCCGAGCCCTGGCTTGCATCACAAAGTTATCGACTGCTAGCTTCAACTTGGTTGGTTACCTGTTTGTTGGGTGTGCAGCACTAAAACTACAAACGTCCTTTTCTCGCCGATCTGGGAAGCTAGACTTGAGCAATAACAAAAATTATACAGTGAATACAAACGAGTCCAGACTCGCGCCGCTGTAGTACTCTCCTTCAAGTTTAGCTCGCTACTTTCCCTGTTTTCAAACGCACCTCCAGTGCTCGACAAAGTACCAGCTTAAAAATACTCAATCAGTGATGCAAGCCGAGAAGGCAAGTAGTGCATGGTAAATTTCTACCCTTTTTCAATGTTTTGATCTTCCACCCGGCCGCAGTTCCTGGTTGCTATTACCTCCAGTCGTCGACGTCACGTCAATAAAAAAAGCTAAATCCAGTGAGGTCAGAGCAAGTGGTATCCAACCAGCGCTTTGATGGACTTGACACGGTGTATGACACAGCCTGCGCATAATCGGGGTGACAATAATACACGACGGGGACGAGGCTCCACGAAGAACACTGAACAGAAATAGGACGGCTCCCTGATCAAAAGTAAAAAGTTGGAGCGAGGCGGCGCGCATAGTGACAGACATTTGCAAAGGACTCAGACAGAGTGAGGTGAGGAAAAAAAACCAAAAGTTGAAGGAGGGTGATGTTACGAATTGTGTACATATAGTTACCATGTCCCAAGATAATAATGTCCAAATCTACATCTACATTTTTTCAAAAAGACTATATCAGCTTCCCATACAGGACTAACACGAGTCGGAAAAAGGGAATAGCGAGTGAATACTGTATGTAACAACAACAAGTCGAAGATTCCTAAGTCGAACACGAAACGACTACTCCATGGGATTTGTACGTCCAGCCTGAAAATACCAATCAACACCTAGTCAAAAGAAATACAGTCAATACACATACCTGATTATGTCCACCACGATCAGGACCCTCCCCACACCCACACAACCACTCATGCCACCACCGTACCTCGGGCTCGTACTCTTCCCTAGACGCAACAGACCTCGACACACTCGGTGGCGAAACACTCCTCGGGGGAGTATCTATCGGAGGCGGTGGTGTCCGTGGCGGAGGTAGCCCCAACGGCTTTGGAGGTGGAGCTTTCGAAAACGTCGTAGAACGCGCCAATAATGTCGGTCGTTCAGGTTTTGGCGCTTCGAGTGTTGTAGTTGAATCGTTGTCTGAAACTAGGCTTTCTGGGATATCGTTGGAAGGATCCATGACCGCTTGTGTCTGTTGAGAATCTGCAAAGGGTGATAATGACTCTGAAGCTGCCGAGGGTGGATTGGCGAAAGGGTTATTGGGGTTGTGTTCAGAGTCTGCGTCTGGAGGTGGTGACGGTCCTGGGGAAAGACCGGGGGAATTGGGGATGTTTTCCATAGGGAGATGGTAGGCAGATTCTCCAGAAGGTAGAGCAGTATGGTTTCCAAGCCCTGGTCGCGATTGGCTCGACTTTCGCCATAGTGAACTGACGTCAGAAATCAGAGTCGAAGAAGGTTGGGGAGGTTTTGCATATGTAGATTCTCGGGCTGTTTTGCGGCGTTGTCGTTCAGCGAGTTCCCAGCGCCGAAGAGTCTGTAGCGAGTTGTTAGTAGTGGGGTCGCTTGAGAAGAAACGGAACTGACTTCTTCTATCCGCCGCGTCTCTGCTGCATCGTCGTTTACAGGGGGATATACGCCATTTCCGTCCATTTCCGTCATTCCTATGACTTCTGGCCCTGCTGCATCCGTGTGTTGAGGGTCATACTGTTTCGCTTTGCCCTTTCTAGAGGGCGAGGTCTCGGTCGTTGGGGTGTATTCGTCGTCACTGTCCCAGGTCCGAGCATGGCCAAGATCGTAATCCTCGATGGGGGAGGGGGGAAGGGGTGTCTGGCGCTCTGGGATGACCGTGTCAATAGAGGAGGGCATCGACGCCGTCGCGGTCGTTGTTGAGTAGCTTTGCAGCTCTTACAGCAGGTGGAGCTAGAGGTCGAGAATAATTCACATTATGTAACCACTTCATTCCCGACTTTACACTCTACCCCCGTACGAAATGTTAGAATACGGCCTACATACAAGCTCAGGGTATTGCAAGAAATCCAACAAGAAACAGTACAACAAGATATCCCAAATCTCACTCAAAACTTTCCATGGTCTTCATGTTGCCGAGGCTGGTGGTTATGCACGCTACCATCATCATAGGAACTTGCATCATCTGCCGTGTATTGACGCAGACCGGAAGCTCTGTGACCAGCACTACCCAGCATTGGCGTGCGAGGATCATCCTTTTGCACTGACGTGCGACGGCTTCCTTCGTTCCCGCCAAAAGTCATGATGGATGCGCGCGCCATTTGTTTCATTTGATTGAGGTTCTGGTGGAAGGCATTCTACGATGAGAAGAAAAGGTGAGTAACCGTGTCGATGTTAGATAGACGAAATTTACCTGTTCTCTCCAGTACTGCATTCGTCTTTCGCGTTCGGTATCACGCTGCTTCCCGTGCCACCAGAAGAGACCCCACAAGGTGCCAAGGATAGCTAAAGGTAGTCTCGTAAGTAACCCCGTGTCTAATCAGTACGTCAAGTACACTTACCCACTGCCATTCCAATAGCGACCAATGCGTATACCCATGGCCCAGCATGATGCATTAATCCAGCGTCGGGCCCACAAACTCCGTCACTGTTGCAGTTCCATGTCTTGCACCTAACACCGTACCGTTAGGAATGCGGTAATACACCAGTTAAAGAAACACTCACTCTTTATCCGCATCGCATCTCTGTCCTTCATCCCGTTCCTCCATGCATTTCAGCTGTTGAGAGTCGCAATATAATCCAATCCGACAATTATCTCTGTTTTTCATAATACTCAGTACGGGATCCAGCGAGGAACTGAGAACGTGCCGTGAAACAATGTCTATAAACTCTGAGCCTCCAGTGTATGCCGTATATGCTGTATTTTCGACGACGCAGTCTTCGCCTAGAGTAGCATTCGCCCACCTATAACCGTAAAATGAGCAAAACGGCAAAGAAATGTTTTTTTTTTTGAAGACGTACATGCAGACATTATTGAGACAAACCGATCCATTAACATTTAACCCTCGATGCGTGCGGTCCTCGAGCTCCCGAAAATTAGGCGGTCCTTCACATTGGTCTACACGATATTAACAACTCTCCAAGCAAAAAAAGAAAGGCACACACCATCCCGATCCAACTGACACGCACTCCCAACAACCAACACATCCATACACTCATGCATCTCATCCGGACAAAACTGACCCTTCGGACACTTTGGCGGGAGAATTTTCGAGTCTTTCGAGTACCCAAAAGGAAAATCATCCTTCCTACATCCTCGGTGTGCGCATGTTCCGTTGGAAGCACAATATGTGACAGAGTTGCATTCGGACCAGAATTCGAATGTGCCGATTTGGAGGCGGTTGTTGGATTGGTTGCAGGGGTCGCCAAAGTTGCCTGTGCCTGCTGAGACGTAGATGGGGAGGAAGAGAAGAGGGAGGAACATGAGCAAGGCGGGTAGAAGGAGAAGTTTAATTTAGGGGCCGAGACGTAAAAAGTGACTAAAAATAGAGTAATGACTTTGTGCTTTGCTTCGATGTGTAAGAATTCTTACAACCATGATTTAGTCTACTCTAGCTATACACTTAATGTCTAAGCGGGCACCCTCCAGCAGATAGAGGGACGGATATTCCCTGTTGCAAGAAGATCACCCAGATCTTCCGACGCACTAACCTTGAATTTAATGCGGTTCATAATTAGGATTGTACTGCGTCTTCCTCTCGACGTCCTTGTCCATCCACAGAATCAAATTCCACTCATAATATCGCTCGTACCAAGGTGTTTTGTATAGTTAAGCATGTTAAGAGGTCCTGCTACATCCTCTTCTTTAATATCATGGAGCAGAGAAAGTCTTTATAGCTTCGTAGTCTACTCCAGTTAGTATTCTGGAGGTTTTTGTCGTGCGGAAGAAAGGGCTGCGCCTCGCATGGGAAAGTTTTAAAGCTGCGACCTGTCCTGGCGAGCAGGCTTTTAAATAGGACTCAGAAAACGGGTGATTGAAGAAGTTATATCCCTGTCCGGGTAGATCGCCGGTATCGGATATGTGTACGATTCTCTTACTAACCAGCTTTCTTGTAGATTGATGATCCAATATTAAGAACTAGTCTTCAGCTTGAAGGGCGTTTGCGTAACTATGTACATATGGATGCAACAAATCAAAACTTGTGTAAAGACCTGTGTTTGACATTATAATCTCAATCGACATCCTGGACAATCTTCACCTCCGTATATGTATCCCTCTGAACTGAAATCTTCAACAGATCTGACCCTACACTTATCTTCAGAGGTCCCTGCATGGCGCAAGCTTTGTCCCGCCGATGATTTGTCTCCCCAAAACATCTTTTCCTCCCAGACATCAACCAGATCAACCATGGTCTGCAAGTGTCCAAATGTTGCCGGTATTGAATTTTTTGGTTCCCGCTTTAGAAGCAAAGTGATATAGGAGGCGCCGATTACTCCAATAACACATATATATATTATCTGAAAGGAATAAAAAAAAAACGAATGTAAAGCTTGCTTTCGATATATTGAAAATACACGTACTGGCACAGGCCGAACCTGAAGTCCATCGTCTGCACTAACGTTGACTCCCAATCCAAAGAGCCAATGAAACAATGGATCAGCAATATGGATGAGGTATGAATTGTAGGAAAGTTTGAATTGTTTGAACATGTGGGGGTCTGGATCTAAGCCCTTTTCCTTGTCTTCGATCTCCATCCACATTTTGTTATCACACTCCAGGTCCAAGAGCGTCTGTGCACATGTCATAGCAGTGGTTACGATGCCACCCTGAAATCCGATAAGGATCCCTAAACCCCATAGCAGTCCAAATATAGGTGCTTTTCCTTCCCAGCCAAGGTTGAATGCCGGAGACCCATTTGACCAGGTTGAGTTTGAAGGTGTAGATGTCGGATTCCAGTTTGAGCCGCGGTAGCTACCTGGAGTGCCAGATTGAACCATGAAGAAGATTAGAGCGGCCCAATAAAATCCACCCCCTATCAACATCCAAATCCAAATAGTCAAATCTCGAAAGATTTTGTGTGAATCCCATGCTGAATGTTTCTCCGGTTTCGTGGGTTCAGTTTCACGAAGATGATAGTATAGTGAATGCATGCATCGTCCAGGAACCTTCTTCAATGGTTTTTTCTCCTTATCTGATAAAAGAATATATGCTGTTGCAAATGGTGATTGGTTCCAGGTCTTAATATCTACGCTCCAGAGAGCCCAAGCAGAAAGTCCTGCTTGAATCAAGATGACTGTTCCAAGAACCTGCAACGCAAAATGGGAGAGTAACGTGTTGTGAACAATTTCCCCAGATTGCTGATCGGGATATTTGAGTTCCAGAAATACCATTTGACCAGCGGCATAAGTGACAGCAAGGCATATAGCCATGATCACATTAGCGGGGAGTCCTGTGGGACCTAATTTCGACTCGCGAGACGAAACAAGGAATCGAGGATTTGAACTGAATTCTAAGCGAGTGTGTCGATTCGCTTGGAGATCATCCTCTAGTGCTACTTTCCATTTCGTGGCGTTCCCATGTACTTTATGAAAACCAAATATACAAGGCTTGATGCACAGAAAGTTGAGAAGAAGCAGCAGAGCTTCGCGACCGAATGAGGGCAGGTAAAAGGATATGTTTGAATTGAGATCGTATTGGGAGTGGACCTTGGAGCAAGGGTGCGGACACGGATCGAAGTGCTGTGTTTGGACTAGACTCCCAAAGAGAACACATACCATGCCAAAAAGAAAGCTGAAAACAAGAAGAGCAACGGCGTAGAATGGTACTTGTCGCCCTGCTGAGAACCGTTCCTCGGGGTCCTTAGGCTTGCTATATCCGCCGCTGAGAGGGATGTCCTTAGTTGTTGCTCAGCCATTCTAAATAAATAAAGCGCGTACCGAAAGAGACCATTCCTCATCGTGGAGTTAAGATCAGTCGAGGAGAGGTTATCTCTTGCAAAGGGAAGCTAGCTACAGTGATTATTTAGCCTCTGGGTTGTCCCTCGCCTTAAGTTCTGGGGCCTAGTGCTGCGATTCGCGGATCTGAGTTGGATCTGGTTGAGAGTACGACACTGTAAAGGACAAGTGTCTTTCATTAATGTGAGCTAACCGACTCCAAGGGAATGCTTCATGTGTATATCACCTGGTGATTTTTTGCAGAACATGTTCCGAAAATGACTACGGGTCGAGTCCCACTCTATTTCCTGGAAGTCTATTGTGACGATGGTGGAGGTTTTGATAAAAACATGCCGTATTTGACAGTCTAGTGAGACATAGGATGCAACATTCCTCCTGTTTTCATCGTTGTGACTGAATAGGAGTGCTGCCGAAGCAACGCCACTCTACAATATTTTAGCGCTGACACTTAGAACGTATCCCATCACACGAATCGTTGTTCAAAGCCAAACACTGGCTAGCACTGATCGAAGAACTGTTTGAGGGCACTCATCAGTTGTTTAACGCCCATAGCTGATCGTTGTGTTCAGAGTCTTTACGTTTCGGACAAGCCAGTTGTCTTCACTCGCGTCTAAAGTTCTGCTTCGAATGTAATGATGGATTCGTGAGCTCTTCATTCAATTGTAGGAAGACGTCCAGAACAACCTTCACCAACAAGCCTACAGGTTGGAGCGTTTTTCGCCAGATTCTACAGGAGACAAAGTAGAGCAACTGACAAACCAAACCAAGACAATCCGCTATTCAAGTCACATTCATGTTCATACTTACTATTCATTTGGAGGAACGGCGCTGTTCGAACCCCACTACTCATCGAGATCTTGGCATTGAATATACCGAGGTTTGGCATAGCGATCGCTGTGCTTTTACGTCGAAAACTGTTTCCCTCTCTTGCTCATGGCTATACAACGTCCACGTTAACTCGGGAAGAAGCTCTTTGTCGTCCCTGTCATAGAGACGATATGGGTGAATTGGTTTTCCGTGTTTGATTGACGAGAGGATAGCCTGTCATGAAGAGTATGCGCTCAGAGGAAGAAAGGGTGGATTTCCATATAGATGCGACGAAATTTTCGACGAGTTATCAGGGAAGGTCGTGGTTGGTCATAGACATGTTTAGTACGGCATAGGGGTGCTCCGGCTTCCTAATTAAGTGGCAGGTTGCAAGATCCAATCTTTCAACAATGATTGGCCATACGTCGTCGCCCAGACAGAAACTACATCCGACCTATATTTTCTGCATAAGACGTACTAAGGTAACCCCGACGTGTGTTGCAAGGAGCAGCTCGTTTGATGGTTCAAGTAGTCCGAGATGGCCTTCTTGATGATGTTTAACCGATCTATCCGTTAGACATTAGATACCCTAGTAACTCCTAGTAACCAGCCGCATCGGAGGGATGTGTTTGCCGATTAAACATTTTGCAGTAGAAACGGCACACAAAGCCTAGGGAGTTCAAGATGCGAATGGAGCTCGACTTTTGTTACTTGAGGAGCGTATTTGAGCGCGGCGCTGGAAGCTGGAAGAATGGTGGATCCATATGACTCACGTCAAAAGTGTAAGCGCCGTCATTTTGCATCACGGCGATAAGTTTCTCACTAATCTTTCACCTCTTCGAATTGTCATATTTCCTCAAAATTTATTGGACTCGTGCTGTGTATTTATCCAGCGCACTAAACCGAGGGGTCGAATTTACATAAGGAGAATAATGCGGCTCATGATTAGAATCATACCGCGTCCTTATATCCTTTCGATCGAATTCGAGTACACCCACAAGCAAGATCAAATCCCACTCATAATCCCTCTCGTTACTCATCCAGTGCCATCTTTCTGCCGTGAGCTGCCATAGACAACGCGGAAAGCATGTCGAGCTGGAATCTGAAAGAACCTTTTCCACATTTCTTCCATTTCCAGAGGCTGCGTAGATTCGGGGAGACGGAGCCTTCCAATCTTCGGCTTTCTTGCAGACCCTGGTTGATTCAAGTTGTAGCATCTTGTCTCTGAATGGGTTCAGGCGCCTCGGCACTGGATATCTATCTTGCGACAGCACAGCGGTCCGGTCAGACCACCCATGATGACTACGATAAGTATTTTCCACATGCCGGCACTCCTCCTCCTCCAAGTACACTTTCAAAGGATTTGACGGATATTTCCACAGAGTGTCCGTCAATCCTACATATCCAGGTCTTGAATTGGATCGACTCTCTTCTCAAGTCCTGCCATTCTTCTTCCGCGGTCTTATCAAACGCCAACACATCTTGCGTCTTCTCACTTGTCCAGAGATGCAATGGGGTGTAAAACGCAAGTTCCAGCCTCAACTCGGGAAGCACCTCTTCAGTCCTGGATGCCTCATATCAGTAAAGATCCAATGCATTCTGTGCTCCTGTCTTGACTCGTCAATTCAGGATAGGATCGCATATCCAAGAAACAATTCATCGTTTTTCCGGGTTCTTTGATGTAAATCATAGGAGATTTACTCAATCGTAGGATGTTGATGAGGTAGGTAGCTAAACGTGGGGAATGTTATCGAAAAGGGTTTCTATGTTTGATCGACGAGAGGATGCCTTCAGAGGAAGAAAGGGTGGATTTCGATGAGGTGATTTTTTCAGCGAGGTCCGGAAGTCAGTATAGATTTTTGGGCTTCTATAACTCAAAATGGTTAAAGTTTTGCCGTAATTGCCGACTATGTTTGGCGTTTAACATTTAACGCTCTTGCAAGAAAGCGGTCTAACTAAAATACGTCTTCTTTCTCGAGGGGGCCTTTACATTTTCACGTCACCATCAAAAATATTAACCTACAAACCCGATTCTCGCTCCAACTTTACTCTCATATCTAGGAGACGATTCATCCAATATGCGTTTCATTCTGTCAAGAGCCCAGGTCATTCCTTCCTCAAATCATCACAGGCTTTATATATGGAATAGCGACGTTGCGTCCCACAATGTTGCGCTTACCACGAGTTTTCTGATGGACATCAAAACATTAATCCCAGGTGGGCATTTCCGTACCTCACAATGCATTCGGATCTGTTGATCCTCGTGTCAATTAATATAAAGTTTTATGTATTGGACTAGCATGATAAAAGAACTACTCATCGGACATTGTCTTTTGCACCTCGTGGAACCCCCAAGCAAACCGTGTAATAATGGACTCGGAATCTGAACATGAATCGGGATGCCTGTGTTTTTGGAAGAAGAGGCGGAAAGCACCCAAGGTACAAAGACATTTAACCATTTTTACGTTAGCAGGGGTTGATGCAGCAGTATCTCATAGGATGGAGGCCGACGCAAATCAGGATCGGGTCAGACACGGAGAGAGTCCAAATCAAAGGCCTCAGAGCTCGAGCAAGAGGCACTGGTTGGTTTTCGGATCATCTAAAGTTTATGGCACTGACACTTGGAATGGTCAGTCACCTCCTGCGTACAACACAATTACTACTGGCAGTGACAAAGCATCCGTCCCGGATGACGAACAAGCCGAGGCTCACGATAATCAGGGTACCAGCGGTAACCTGAGTGGAAATATCACTAGACGATACATGTTTGAGGCATCAAAGAAAACGGTGGAAGTATTGAAGGGGGTCGCAGGGATGGCCGGTATTCCCATTGTAAAGGAGGTGCTCGAAATAGGATTATCGCTCATTGAGGCATGTGAGGTGTGTGAAAGTTTACAATTTTGTCTTTTTCTTCTCACTATCAACATCAACGAACATAGGAACTCAACGAAGTACAAGAAAGAGTTCGTCATCTAAAAAACAGAGTCGCAGAATTTCTTCTCGTTATAGCCAAGTTCATGGACAAGCCCCAAGACACCAAATTGCCTCCGGATGTCAGCAGTATCTTTGCAGAAATGTCTGAAGACTTGGAACGGGAGCTAGGTGACTTGAAAAGGTAGGTTTACGTTTATTTTGTTGATATTGACAGCTTATGATTATCAGCTGCCTGGACTCTATAACCAAACGCCTTGAAAATATCAAAGGTCGTAACGCATTGGTCACTGCAATGCTCCCCCAGTCGAACCTAGACGAAATAAGGGATTGCGAGACTGATTTTCAAGATGCAATTGAGCGCTTTCAAGTTCAGTACCCCTGTTTTTCTCACAAACACAACTTTCTGAGATTATGTCGCCGGCTTTCGACAGACCCTTCGTGGGCTTCATGCTGCAGAAGATATAGGGAAAATACAAGACAAATTGGAGCTCGTGTACGGCGAGCTGAGAACTATATCGCAACAGGTGTCCCAGCTACAGTCTTCTTTCGACGACCTGAAGGCAAGATTGGGGCCTCTGGATGAGTCTCACTTAGTTGTGCCTACAATGCCAAACCCTCCCTCTATCTTTCACGGACGAGACGTGATAGTGAATGAGATTGCCAACACCCTTTCACGTCGCACACCTGATGGAAAACTGTCTCGTTTCTGTATTCTCGGCTCCGGAGGGCTGGGAAAGACATCCGCCGCTTTGGCTGTGATGAGGCACCCGACGATACAAAAGGAATTTTCAGGAGGGCAGTTCTGGATACCGTGTAATACGGCTCATTCTCCGAGCGCTTTGCTGGATGCATTAGCAGAAGGGACTGGCGTCAATCCTCAAAGCAAGAATCTACTTCGCAGCATTCTCACTCGTCTCTCGTCGTCAGCCGAACCCTCTGTTCTGCTGCTCGATAACTTCGAGACACCCTGGCTTTTGGATGAAGGCTCCCAAGCAAAAGTCCGTGCACTCCTCGAGCAACTGGACGCCATCCCGAATGTCGCCATACTTCTGACAATGCGTTCCAATTCACCTCCGTTGAGAAATTGGGCGCATACAGACTTTCCTCCCGTGCTATTAGAGGATTCTCGCAAAATCTATCTGGATGTTGACGAATCTGCAGAACATTCATCCGACTTGGACGCGCTACTCAATGCGTTGGGCCATATGCCAGGTGCGGTATATCTTATGGCCAACCTTGGATTAAACTCCCTCTCCACGCCGGCAAAACTGCTTGAGCAATGGCGTGCTGGGGGAATCAATGTCATGGACCACTGCATAGGGCTGTCAATGAATAGCACTTTTGTTACGGGATGTGAAGGCGCCATTGAACTTTTACAAGTTCTGTCGATGCTTCCGGCTGGTGTTGTTCGTAGTCATCTGGAGCTATGGCTTCCCTCGTATCGTCCAGAAGCTATACAATGTTTAAGAAAGGCAGCACTTCTTCACGTTAGCTCGGGGAGCGACCCGAAGCTCTTTATCATCCCTGTCATTCAATCATGCGTTCAGAAAAGCATTCAGAACGATCTTCGTCAACGCGTCTATAGTGCTTGTTGCCAGATTCTACTGAACCATAGTGGAGCAATTGATGGTCCAAACAATCCACTTTTCAAGCCGCATTCGCGTTTTATCCGCTCAGAACAGCCCAATATCGAGTCATTACTCACGGAGATGTTGGCAAATATCCTCAGCTTTGACACAACAAGCATGGCAAGAGTGGTCATCGACCAGTTGGATGCTTTCAGAGTATTCATATGGTACCGGTATTGGAGTCAACCTCATGTCGAGTTCGCGATCAAAGTCGCTCGGGCCGCCGAGATAACCAATAATGCTACCTCCCAAGCTGATACCCTTCTTTGTCTCGGCAAGATGTACCGCATAACTGGAAGATCAGATGATGCTTTGAAAACGCTATCTCGAGCGCGCGAACTCTTCTCATCTCTAGATGGTTCACGGCGGAATCGCCGGAACGCAATGCGATGCGAAGTTACATATACTGAGATGTCTGCTTTGGTACAAGGTCTGCGCCAGGAAGATGTCATTCCCTTGGTGGAAGCTCTGCGACCTAAATGCGAAGGTGACGACACGTATCTCGAAGCCCTGCGTTTGGAGAGTCTGAGTGCTTTCCAGTTCAAGGCACACCATTTCGAATCTGCTTTGATTTCTATTACTCGGACTCGAGATCTGTTTGCGGAAAACAACTGCCCATTTGATGCGGCAACGTGCCTTCTTGACCTTGCTCGTATTCTCGGGTGCCTGGAACGCTACGAGGAAGCTCTCAATGTTGCAAACAAGGCCGTTGAGAGCTTCCATGACCTAGGTTTTGAGGGCTACAACACTTGCTTCAGTTATATCCTCAAGGCCCGTATCATGAAGTCCTTAAAACGCCCTGATGATTCTATCCTTGAGGTTCTTAATGATGCACTAAAACACTCGCATCAAGAACCACTTCCTCTGGCCTTTACTTTACTGGAATACGGCGAGATTTATCTGAAGAGGAAAGATTGGCGTGCTGCAACGTTGGCGTATGAAGAAGCAAGAAATGCAATTTCACGCCTGGATAAAGAAGGGCATCGAGGCATCCCCGATGAATGTGCTAATAAGCTGCAGGTTATACAGAGGTATGAGACACAAGGAGTTGATCCCCCAGTAGAAGAATTGGCCTCTTTGATTCCAGCTCCTAGATTATTTCCATAAGCTGTTATTATGTTTAAATAGTGTACAGAGTAGATATGAAAGACGACCGATAATCTATGCTTTATCAGCGCTGATATTAGATAACAAACATCATGGTCGTAGATACCTTCTGCATACATAAATAATTGCCTTGTGCCATTATGGGCCGAGGTGGCCTGGGCCAGAGATCCGATACTGAGATGTCTTTAATAAGCTTGACTGTAGCGCTAGTAACCAATTGCGCTGGAAAGATATTTGGATAAAATGATTTTTTGGTGAGTTCTAAGGGAAGGTCGTGGTTGGCCGTAGAAATATTTAGGACTGCATAATCCTCCGAATTGGGCCAAAATTGGGCGGCAAATCGGGTCTTTGAACGATGGTTAAGCAGCACCAAGTAGAGGTATCTTATAGACAGATATACCCCGTCGCCAAGACAGAAACTTTATATCCATGGAATTATACATATATCGACCGTGTTGCAGCAATCATTTTGTTTGATGGTTCAAGTAGTCCGAGATGTTCTGGGCTTTGATGTTTAACCGATTTACCCGTTAGAGACATCTTTGGATACCAATGTGGCACTAGTAACCAGCCGCATCGGAAGGACGTTTACGTTAGAAACAGTACAAGAATTGCAAAGATACGAATGGAACTCGACTTTTGTTGCTTGACAATGAGAGGACAGAGCTGGCCTGTGTCGGCATTGTTTGAGCGTGGATGAACGATGGTAACAAGAGACTTTTTGTACGGAGGATCCATATGACTCACGTCAGAGTTGCCGCAGAGTGTAAGCGCCGTCATTTTGCATCACGGCGATCTTTCTCACCACTAATTTTTCACCTCTTCGGATTGTCAATATTTCCTCAAAAACGTCTCGAACTAATGGGCAGCCTACCACCCAGACGTATAATCTCAACTACGCGTGATATTCGACGCGATTTACAAGGATTAGCGCTGTTTCTATGTAAACCTTTCTGAAAGATCGACAGCGCCCAGTCATCAACATTCAACACAAGAGGCTTCTTGGGCGTTGATTGTAGTCTATTTCTGAACGGATGTACATAGATACCGGTAGGTGGGTTTCAATTCTATCTCTGCAGCTGGGCGTCATGTATGAATTATTTGAGAACAGAGTTTACTCTTGACCCATCATTCCACTCTTGCCAATGTCTGAGTACACTCAACCAACCTCCCGGAGGCCCCAGATGCCAGTTCCCAATAATACCATGTCAGGAAACTCAAATACTTCCTTCGTAGACTTGGACTCGGGATCTCAACACCGCAGTCGCTTTGGTTTTCTTCGTGGTAGGAAAAAGTCATCAGACACAAGAGACAATAGAGACAATCCAATCTCCAGAACGATGTCACCTCCTCCTCTAGTCACCTCCCGCAGCGTGGAATCTTTTCACCCTAACCATGGTCGAGGAGTATCGGTGAATCGCGCGCTTCCGCCAGTACCAGTACCACCAATTCCGACACCTCAACGTATTCCGTCCGAATCTTCCTCAAATAACTCGACGCCGAATTCTACGAGATCAGGAAACTCTGCAAATGCATATACCGGGACATTTGGTGCGTTCTCATTAGTGTGTTTCATTCGCGCTCTACTTGACGAAATAATAAAAATTCAGGCCCCCTTCGTTACAGTCCACAGGCTGGAGGCTTTTCATCACCTCCGACGCGACAATCATCCAAAAATGAGCAAGATTACAATCCATACAGTGATCTACCCAACCCTTTCCCCGCCTCAGAGCCTCCACAAGACTATACGCCCGTGAGGAGGGTAGAAGGACTACCGGAACCATCCCGTTCACCCCCACCTCTTGCGCCTGTCCGACGGAATGAGGGGCCGCCCTCCTTACCTCCATTACCTCAACAAGCCGGACTATCTCAGCAATTACAAACATCTCCGCCATTCTATCAGACTTCTCAAACGCAGCTCATGCGACCACCTCAAAGAAAACCTACGGACCCTCTGGACCAGACTCTCGACAGGCATAGAGCTGATATTCTCGACGGAATGCATTTGTCTGATTCTGTCGAGACAAAATTGGCTGAAGGGGTCATTGTATCCAGTGGATTATCCCAGATTACAGGCCACAATCACGAGGATAGGAAGAATGCTATGGCTCAGGTTAAGAGGTTGATGTTTCAGGGGTCTCAGCATATGTCTCAAGCAACGTTAATTATTGAGCAAGTTACAGCGAGTGCGTCTCTTTCGCTTTGTCCAATCATGTATTGGTACTGATGCTTTGCTTCAGGTCCTGTGTGGGCAGAAGGTAAAGAAATCGCCAAAACGATGCTCGAGCCGGCGAAGGATGTAATGGCCATTCTGGACGTGGTCGCTGTATATATGCCGATGGTTTTAGCGGCCAAGGCAGTATTTACTGTAAGTATCCGCCTCAGGATTGTTTTCAGTCGCGCCGTGTTGATGTCTATTTGCATGGAAAAGGCGATTGTCAAAGTCGAATTGGAGAGACATGAAAACGACAAGAACGTCGTGAGTCCCAAGTTTCCTCTATGATAATCTACTTGTATTCAGCATTTGGTTGTGTTAGAGCGTCGTCTGTTTGACTATAACCGCGTTCTGGCTATCGCTCTGCGATTTGAAAGTTGTTTTTGAATCTCCTGTAACTGTACACCAGAGTATGGAGAAACTAGTAGACGAAGTAAGGTTGAAGATGGAAGACTTTGGTAATTTTGCAAAGTAGGCTGTTTGCACGCTTAAAGACCGTTCAATATTGACCTCGGCTACAGCCATTACTTCAAGCAGCATCATATGAGTATGATTATAACTTTAATTGGAGCCTATACATGTTCTGACTTCAAATTCCAGCTCGTACTTTCCATTCCACAACGTACAAGGCGAAACTCACCGAATACACCGAAGCGTTCAAGGCATTCCAAGACAAATTACAACTGTTGCTAACAGAGTCTTCAGCGCTGACCATAACGAAGGTCGATCAGACTGTTGATGGCTTATCAGCCAAAATGGACCAGATGATGAGTCTGGTTTACAGCGTCATTCAGACTCAGACTCCTGTAGAGGCAAGAGTCGAGAGTGAGATAAATGCAGTCGGAGGCCAACAGGCAGCTTTAGGGGTACGTTTTCTTGGTTTAGCGTCGGGTAACATGCTCACCAGGCTTATAGGACAGAAGATTCCTGATGGAGATTGCAGAGAACTATTTCGGGACAACTTTGACATCGCAGCTGAGGACAGCGCTCAAGATGGATATTAATGAGAGTCTTGAGGCTAATAGGTGGGTTGCCGTGACCGCTGATTCGCCGACCGTTGTTAATTGTTGTGGAATGTATCGGGTTACAGGGCAATCTTTGAACTTCAGCTGGCACAGACAAAAAAGGAGATAGAAAGTGCGGTCAACAGGTCAACGGATACCATCCTTCGCCATGTTAGTTCTGTTTTTTTTTGCTGTAAATTCGGTTGCTGAATATATGCATAGTTGGATTCCGGACCTTACAAGCTCATTAAAGATGAGGATATCAGTGAGCTCTGGAAGTGTGAGTATTAATTGTGCACACTTTTCAAGGCAGATTTACTGAATATGGTCTTGGTTTTTAGCAATGGTACGATCCACGGCTGTAAACATATCTTCATTTTTTTTAACACACGTGAACGTAGAATTGGCGTATGAGCTGCAAAACTAGGCATTTTGTTGATGGTAAGTACAGTCAGCATCTTGTGCAAACTTTACCGACCACGTTATGTAGCCTTATATCATCACTTTACTACAAAACTTGCAAAGCACAGGAAAACGACTGGACAAGCTCACGAGGACCAGTGGACGTTGAAGTTTATGGGTAAAGTCATCTGTAAGTTTCGTATTCCCAAACTTATGCCGAGGTGCTGATCTCGTCTATAGTCCAGCCTACGATAGGAGATGCTGTTGATGAAGACGGCAGCGGCTATGTCTCCGTGTACGAGATCAACCGTTTCATTGACTCGAAGCCTAAAACATGGAGTGTAGAAGTGTTACTTGCATAGTAGGCAGAAATGACTTGGATACTTGACCGTGACTGACTGCCGTGCATAGCTGTGCAGCTGGATGGTACCACAACGCTGTCGAGTATCAGGAAAAATGCGTGGTATGTCTTTGTGGATCTAGCAGTCATTCCAGGCCCACTGAAATCCTCGAGCAGCATCTACTCGACGATATAGAACGCCGGGCAAAACGAATGCTACGGCCTAACAAGAAGCATTTCAGGACCTACTTCATGACTGGATGCCTGCCTGAATTATGGACAATTGTCGATTCTCTGAACACGGATACTTTACGTTACCGGGGCGCTGACATGCGAGCAGAGTTTGAAGCTCTCGCCAAAGTGAGAGGATATGTCATGGACGAAACTCTACAATATTTCCAGGAACGATTAGACAGTGTCAGGTATAGGATTAACACACCCGAGGAAGTAAATGCAGTTATGGGAACATCTAGGGTGGAAGTGGTATGTTCTTCTGCTAGTCCGAGTTCTTCGTCCACTGATTGGACCACTGATTGGACTTACTTGCCTGCAGTTCATTCTCCCACTACTGTGTACAATACTTGAGAGGCATGCCAAGATCCTCGAGCTGGCGGAGAACCTTGTCCTTTCAGAGAGAGAATTCCAAACGATGATTAACAGCGTCCAGAGCGTTGTATTTGCATTCGCGTTGCGGTACTATACTCTCGTTGCAGGTTGGCGTCAGCAACGTCTAGACGTATCAAGGCAGGTCCTATGTTTTAGTAGCGGAATTTTCGACAGCTGGCATTCAAAATTCCACGAGGTATGTCTGTCCATTTAATGTGACTGGTTTTGAGGCTAAAGTCGTTTGCTGCAACAGGTGTCCCTGGATACATTACAACTTAATGGTCGCTATCAATACAGCAATTTAATTTGGAGTAAAGACAGAGTCATGCACCAAGAGGACAAGCTATCAGTGAAGGGTACGGATCTCCTTATATACGATTTACCAGAGCAACCTAGCTCGGAGAAAATGCGGAATCTGAGGTTGTCCGCGCATATTCAGCCAAAAAGAGCGGAGGATGGTTGGGCAAAGGAAAGATACGGCCATACAAGTCAACGAGTCAAGGTGTGTTTCCCTGCTTGGTATTGTCGGAATGAAGCGCTCACTTTTCACTCGGGAACTAGTCAAAAAGCATTCGAAGATCTCACCGTAGGTCTGGAGTTCCTAGGGTGAGCTTGTTATTTCCTCGTTGGGCTTTGACCTCTGATCAGTTCTGCCTACCAGACGCCAACCAAGGTTCATGATAACTCGAAACTTCGACTTGAAATACCCTCTACTCCTGTGATAGTCGTCCCGCAGTCAGCACCTTTCAACGGGGGAGATAATCATGTGTACACGGATGAGGACGATGGCTACGAATCTGTTGACTCTACAGACCTGCCAGAGCTAAATGTTGAGCATAGAAAGGTACGCTTCATACACCATCTGCAACCTTTGTTGACTGAGCTGATCTATTTAACTTTATTAGGTCAAGCCGCCGAAATTAGAAGACAAAATCAAGTCAGTTGAGGCTGAGTTAGGCGGAATAAAGGACATGCTGGCACAACTGCTTGCGATATCATCACGGCAGAATGGACAGGTTGTGGAATAGTATGAGACTGGACAGGCTTCCCCGCTCTATATCCGAACAACAACGAAGCGTCACTGTGTATCTTTTTGTCATGTATCAGTGTATTTATATCATATCATATACTGATATAATCTCCTTTTACTTATTCCTACGACGAACATATGGCAAGTTGTTCTAGAGCGGAGCCGCATTATGCCAATAGCTGTTTGATGCAACTGAAGTAAATGTGACGTCTCCCGAGGAAGGACGCGTCAGCATCATGGGGTCGAAATTATTTTAGGCCTCAACCACCACAGTCCATTGTGTTTGCAATTGCAATTGCTAAGTTTTGTCAATGGCTTGGATTCCACTTGAAAGCAACCCCGAAGTCCGTACGAGTTCAGCTGTATGCTACATATATATTCACCCTTTGCTATGCTAGGTCTTTAACCAGGTCTGCTATGTCGCCGTATAATTATGCAGAAAAAGTTTTTTTACTGTACTTGTAGTGGGCTAGTCAGGCGGGTCTGGAAATTTCGTCGCATTGCTTCAATGATCTGTATTCGCTCGACGCTGAGGTCTGCGGTGATTCCGATGGTTCTCGATTTATCTTACTCTTTCGCAGATGCTAGCCATGATTCCTCGTCCGGTCGAAGCAGTCATTTTGGTGTTTCCCTACGAAGAAGCAAGATATAGACGAGCTGCAGAAGACGAACGCCTTGCAAAAGAAGGTGGTCCCAAAGTCGACGAAAGTGTTTTCTGGATGACACAAACGGTAGCCTCCATGAATCCGAAGAGTGGCACCCGTAACTCAGCATTCTCTTCTGACAGATTCGAAACGCTTGCGGTGCTATGGCTATGATCCATGGTATAGCAAATGTAAGTATCTTGTTTTGTTCTTCAACTGTTGTACAACCTGACATCTGGATTTCCAAGAGCCGCGTCCAACTCCGGCCATCCTCTCCTCTTCAAGTTTTCCTGGACGAGTGTCGAAGTAAACCTCCGTCCGAATGGTCAAAGCTCCTTGAAAATTCGCCAAAATTTGCAGAGATCCATGCGTCTGTCGCAAATGCAGGTCAGTGCATGCCTTCTCAAAGCGATGAACATCCCGATCAGGCGTACACGAGCTTTGTCGTGGCTCCTGGAGAAGGCAGTACTGGCCGAAGGGTAGTAGAGCTTGACGGTGGAAGAGCAGGTCCGGTTGACCGTGGAGAGTGCGGGGATGACCTTTTGCTGGAAGTTGTGCGGCTTGTGAGAGAGGACTTCATGGATAAGAGTGGGAGTATTAAATTTAACATGATGTACCTCGGAAAGCCTTTGAGTACGTAGCTGAGTGTCTTGAATGTGTATTATGAAATTTTGGCCGCTTCGGTTCCACTTCTCCTTGTACCGTCATCTTAATGTGCCTGTATACGTCCTGTCTGTTAGACTAGGGTCCAGAATGGGAATTATTATTGCATTCTTCGGCCATGATACTCGGACTTGATTTCGGTAAGTTGACGTACACAGTTGACAAGTATCATTTATTTTTGTTTCATTCATCAACTTCACTAGTCTAAACCGTACAAAAACAGGATGACTGCTGCACACCTTTTCAGGTCTCCTTGTCCCTCGTCCCCTCGGTTCTGACCTGCTCTTGGCGCTATCCTGCTGTCTCCATCAGTTCCGACTTCGTGGGATCTGGTAAGGCTTCTATTCTCTGATATGGCTTGACGCGCGCTCAGTACTACCCTGTCAAGCTATTCAAGCATTGCAAGTCAGGTCTACATTGACAAGACAGGCCTCGTATAGCCTCCAACGTTCCTGGTCCATTCAGAACGTGCACGGGGTGTTATCTTCAGTTTTTCAAGCTCTTCCCCTACAAATACACACCCCAGCTTTGGCTGTCTTTCGACGCGTAGCGCCGAATTTGCATCGCCGACTAGACCACATCATAGCACCATTCCGAGCGCGTCATTCTCATGCTCACGAATCATTCTATTAGGACCCAACGACGTTACCTCCGCTTTCTGTTTTTCTCAGCTTTTCTGGTGATATGCTGGTTTGCGTTCACGGGAACAACTGGTGAAGAGTACATCCGAATTCTGTTGGATTACCGGCTTCCCTCCACTTCACCTGGGTCTGGCACTAGTAGCGCGGGAGGTTTTGGTGCGGGCCAGAAGTCGTCATTGTGGGCATTGGATAGCGATGCGTATCAACTGCAACATGATAATGACGAGAGTGCCAGATTTAACTCGCCGGCGGGATCAGAAGGGGATGTCTCCCGGTCTCATTCTCATGTATTTCGGGATGATGGACTGGTAGAAGTGAATGTCAACGGACCCCATCCAATCTTTGAGCTGATAGAAAGGTCAGAGAAAGAATGGAACGAGAGGTTGGCGAGGGCAAGCACGACTTTGGGAGAGGCGGTGAGGGAGTATAGAAGGCGATATAAGCGAAATCCACCAAAGGGTTTTGATAAGTGGTGCGTCATCGTTTTCATCTAACCTTGCGAGTATTGACGGTGATTTCTCTATTCAGGTGGGCGTATGTTCAACGCCACCAAGTTCTGTTACCTGATGAATACGATACGATTTACGAAGATCTAGAGCCTTTTTGGGGACTTGATCCTGCGGACCTCCAGCAAATTCATTCTGAGCTCGAAGATAAGGTCGACTCATTCACAATCGGAAAAGAATCCGATCTCGACAAGTTTCAAGTTCTGAAAACTTCGTTCCGGGAAGAGGCAAATCACCAAAATCTCTTGGCGAGTTCCAAAGGAATATTGGATCTTCTGGGTGATTTTCAGGACGAACTTCCCCCGTTGCGAGCGACGTTTTCTCCGCACGACAATCCTAATAGGCTCAATGACTATGGTGTACTATCTACGGCTCTACAAGCTGCTTCAGCAAAGAAATCAATCCCAAAATCCGAGCTACCTCCTACGCAGCATGAACTGCACTGGCTCTCAGCCTGCTCACCAGACTCCCCTGCGCGCCAAATGCCCAAATTTAACTTGGACGAACCGGCACCTCGCCCAGCGCCCGGGAAAACGTTTATCTATAACCATAAAATGACCATGGATCCATGTCTGCACCCTCAGCTTCTATGGCAGCATGGCCAATTCCTTTCTCATCATTACGGCCCCAAACCCCAGACTCATCCTGTTCCGGAGTTTTCGCTCTGTTCCACAACTTTACATGGGGATATACGTTATCCTTTATCTTATATGTGGGTTGACGATGTTCAGGACGATCTAGAATGGGACGCCAAGATTGAAGAGAGGCTAGGTTGGCGTGGTTCGACCACAGGAATCTTTGCGAATGATCCGGGGAGGATGCGATGGAGAGATGGACACCGTTTTAGGGTAGTTAAATTGGGAGTAGAAGTTGACGGAGAGGTTGAGGTTCTTATGACCCCATCTTCTCGCGTTCGGGGTGATGAAGATGGCCCCGAGAAGCCATCAGAAGAAGAGCGTGATCATGAGTACGAGGAAGAACGTCAGATACCCGTGGGCCAACCCAGAAAACTTCGAAAATCTCTAGTTAATCCAGCGCTGCTGGATTTGGCTTTCACGGGCGAGCCGCATACCTGCGAGCCATCTACATGTAAAACCATTGCTGACTCGTATGCTTTCCGTCATCGACAATCCAATGCCGAAACTTTTAGATATAAATACCTTCTTGATATCGACGGGAACGGTTGGTCAGGTCGATTCAAAAGGCTGATCACGTCGAATTCCCTCGTCTTCAAATCAACGATTTACCCAGAATGGTTCGTGGACAGGATACAGCCTTGGGTACATTACGTTCCAGTGCAGATGGGGATGGAAGATCTGTATGATGTATTTATGTTCTTCAGGGGAGACGCATGCGGGCATGGATCTCATGAAGATTTGGGAAAGAAGATTGCGATGCAAGGGAAAGAGTGGAGTAAGAGATTTTGGAGGAGAGAAGATTTAGTTGCGTATTTTTATCGGTAGGTTTCTCTTACAAGTTGTTGCTATACCTCGAACTGATCGCAATGTCCTCTGGTTTTGCAAGGTTGATGCTTGAATATGTGAGGGTGATCAGTCTCGACCGTGAAGGAATGACTATGTCTTTTGATCCAGAAAATGAGGAATGAATTTGTTACTGACGATTTACGACAGAACCCCTTAATTTATGCTAGCACATCTTGTTTATATGCTAAATCTAAAAATGCAGAAAATTTGGATTAAAAATGAAAGATGTACATAGTGTATGCAAGTGAAAACCGATACATGTGCTTTTATTCGAAATCCAAATCATAGTCAAACATTTCGCGCCTCTCTAAGTAACGATCCTTCAACTCCAGGCTCAAGTCTAATCCGTTTCTTGCTAAATCCCAAAGGTCCTTTTCGACAGTAGATGTGAACACATTGACCCAATCATGTGCTAACTTGGTATTGAAACCTTCTGTCCGGAGAGTAAATTTTCCGAGTTCTGCACACGAAGCGTGGTCGTGAACGAAACGCCTAGACTGGACCATTGAGAGAATAAGCTCAGGATCTGGGAGTCCTGGATCATCCCATGGCACGTATCCCTGCTCCATCTTGATTTCAAGGCTTTTCAGTCGAAGCAAGAGACTTTGTGCTCGAGGACTTTCCGAGACAGTCAGTCTTTGGAACAACTGATCAGTTACCACGCGATTTTTTGTCCAATCGACCAGTGATAAGTGCGTGAGAGTGGGAGTGAGTGACAGAAGCTGAAGCAACGCATCGTCGTACATAATGACGGTATCCACCCGAAGAGATTCCAAGTTTCGACAAGACGACCTCTTAAGCAAAGACATAAGGTCATTTTTGAAGTCAAGTCGTTTTTCAGCAGTTGTCATTTCTGTAACGTCCAGGCGTAGGGCGGTGAGGGAAGAAATATTGTTGGATAAGACAGAAAATATTTGGGGAATAGAGGCTGTGAAATCCTGGTCCCAGTACGCGAATTGAATATAAATGGAATTTAACGAAGGAGAAGTGGAGGTTCTTAGCAGGGGTCTCGATACGCGGTGAGACGGCTGGAAAGTAATGTGTTTTAAGCTTGAAAATGACGCCAGAATTTGTTCGAGTTCGTTAGCAGTGCAATACGACTCTGCAACAGACAGAGACTTTATCTGCTGAAACGGCAGCCTGAAAGATCTGTCAAATTTGTGCAATTGAACAGTATGAAGCTTTGGAGCAGACGCAAAGCTATCAATGAATAGATTTGAAGGCGATATCTCTATGCTGGAAAGCCAGTTGAGTTCAAGGAATTCAAGGTTTGCGTAAACCTTAGTAGTAGGATAGTTCATCCAATAGATTTTATTTGCGAACAGCCTCCACGATAGTGTAAAGGACGCATCGTACCATCGGTGGCTTTCGCTGATAAGCAGTTGTAAGATTTGAAGCCCTTCAGAGCTTAAGGAGCGAGATAAAAGAACTGCGTCTTCATTCTCATCATATTCATCTGCACCCACCCTGAGCTTCAGGGGGGCTGCCCTCGAATAACGAAGAAACATTCTGACGCTGTTAACGTATTTTCGTGGCCTGTCAGCCAGATTAACCTGTATCCGAGACCACAGATGAGGCATTGAGATCGCTATATCTCTCCAGCATTTGCAGGTATTAAAGAGACTGATCGGAGGCTTATCTGGTCCTATTCGTGACAAGATCATTCTTGCGTGCATGGGATGTTCCCAATCGGAATCACAGATCACGGTAAAGATCTCCATCACGAGCTCTGCTGGCAAGCTGTAAACCACAGCCTGAGACGTATTACTATGTGTCTGCATCTGTCATTACGAGGCTCAGCATTTGGACGCATTTCAGAACGTAAAACTTGCCTTACGGGAGAACGAGTTTAGGTCTGATCGTCTTGCGCAGTGGGGGAAGAAAAAGAAACCTCTTATCCCACGTGGTGTCGCTGACACGTTCGGGGTCGGAGTTACTATTAGGTCTGTCTAGCTTCTTGTTCATGGGGGAATGGCCTGCATCAAGCCACAATCACAGGGTTTCGCTAGGATCAAAGTTGTGCTGATCATATTGGAGCTGGTCAAGTTGATGCCTTTGCCTTCGAATGAATGCCAGTGGGGCGTAGTACTATAAGACCTGGGAGTGGGTAGAGAAGCTTTACTGTAATACGACACGGTATTTCCATGTCCTGGCCCTCAGCAACTCAACTATCATATCCTCTGGCAGATCCCGACATCGCAGATCTTTGCCAATACATCCCTGAAATAGCTGTGGGGTTGCTGTTTTATGGCATTTACGCTACACTTTCCTTTGTAGTGATTTATTTTTTTATGTGAGCTTTTTTTTTGTTGTTTGGAGAAACCGGACCTAAAATTTCTACAGGGCTAGAGGACTGGAAAAGTCAAAGGGACTATTTCTTATCACCATCTTAATGCTCTCAATTTCAACCCTTTCCATTACCCTGAACATTAAGATTGGCTTGATTCAGTTTCCTCTACTTGGCTATAACCCACCAGATTCAGCTTCTTTGATCAAATTATTAAAAAATATCAGTATTATTAATATATTTGCGGATAGGATAACTGTAAGAATACTTCAATTCTCTGAACTGAAGCCAGTACTCAATCCACATGAACAGTATTTGATTAGTGATGCAATTGTTGTCTGGAGAGCATTGCTATTTTTCCCTCAAAACATGACTGTGAAAATTATTCTAAGCTTCTGTATGATCAGTTCCTGTGGTAGGTTTGTTTTCTATTAAGATTATTACTATGCTGAATTATTCTGTTCAATATCATGTTGATAGCAGGGACTCTTGTGGATGCCGCAATGGGTGCTGCAAGATTAGTTGGCAGTCTTGATAGCACTGGAAGCAAAGATGTCATTTTATTGATGACTCTTCCTCTTTTTGTGACAAATCTGGTTTCAACTCTGCTGATTGGGCACAAAGCATGGTTATTATCTTTCTATAAACATGTTGGTGATTTTGCTGATAGACAGAGCAGGCATCATCATCATTACATCAAGAAAACTCTCAACATGAGCAGCAATTCTACGACCAAGATTCAAAATATTCTGTCCCTTTTGGTGGTATCAGGAATAATTTATTGCATACTCTGGGTAAATTAGACAACAATCGTGAGAATAAACTGAAATAATTTTTCGAAATAGATTGCTTTCATGCTGACAACAGTCCTTGGAGACACATCAACCATTTTCTTCAGACTTTATTCTATTGCAATGCCAAATTTATCTGTGTGTCATGCAATCCCCTCTGACCCTGACTGTCAGCACTCATATAAAAATTTAGGCTCTATATCCAGTTCTTGTTCTGTTAATTGCAGCACTTGAAACTTCCAAAGAAGCCACAGAGGAAATGATCTTGTCACAATCAATCAGGTTTGCATCTGCCCCACCAACATCACTCTTGGGAAACAGCATGTTAGAGTCTGAGTAAATTTGTCATTCCCTAGTAGGTGTACTGCAGTCACTAAGATTGCTGACTTGACTATTCATTTTCAAATTTCTTAAAATTGATCTGGAAATTATGCTTTCAAATCTATTAACTATTTAGTATCATTGAATAATAGATTTCCTTGCTGAGCTTGCCTGACTTGTTGGCTGGTCAACAAGTCACAACTTGAAATGTATTGAAAATATAGTGTTTTTCAGTAGCAAAGAATTTTTCTCACTCACAATTTAACAACTAAAATTGATTTGTGAGAAAACGTTGTGGGCTAGTCAACTTGTCACTTGTCCAGCTTTTGATTCTCGCACAAGCTGAAACAAACCAGGGTCAAGAGAAAAACTAGAGAATTACAATGTAGTCAATCAAGTGAATTGTTGAAGTGTCTTTTTGGTACAACTTTGCAAAAGCAAAGTCAAGATACACTGCATGCCGCAAATTGAATATTTTGATCTGTGTGTAGTATAGATTAAATTTGCAGTTCATCACTGACCAATGAAATGAAGGAGTGTGGGCCAACGCGAAGCGTGTCAAACACGAGGCCGAACCCATCAACTGTTACCGGGCCGAGGATGTCAAAAGCGTCCGGTCCAAATAGGACTACATCGGTGACGGACTCGGGCGAAAAGTGACGATTCCTCCTTACAGTCGGCCTCGTAATCAAGACATAGAAATCATAGCCAGTAATAATGGCAGATCAAAAATTTGATATTTCATAACATCCGGTTACCCATTCCAAGGCAGACCTTCAGATTCATCCTTATCAACTCCATTACTCAGCGCTCTTTGTCCAGTCGCTCTAATGAAATATTTTGTCAGGCCTGAATTGGGATTCCTTGGGCTTGACATAAAACATTGAGAACTGTATTGTATAATTGAAGGCACTGTAGTGAAGCAACATGGCTAATAATTTGGAGCCTGAGGTTATACTACTAGAAAAATCACTGCCCTTATAGTCAGGTTATTAGTGCCCATCATGGGAAAGGACAAGATGATCCCTGATGAAAATTTCTATGACATAATGATATCACTGCAATTGAATAGTAAATGATATCTTAGTACGAGTTGTCAAGGCTTTTTATAGCCTATTCTGTAGGTATTTAACTGGACCAAATCCAGGATATTGGATTTCTCACAAACTTCAAAAGATGCCCACATCTGTGACTGTTTTTCCCTTTGGCTGCAGCAAAGATCATTTTATCTGTTTATTGCTCAACCCAACTTTTGTTCCCCTGGTAGTGAGTAATTGTCAATTTTACATAGGACAGGTTCTGATTATGAATATTTCAATAAAGATGGTCATTTTTCTCTATGGTAAGTTTTATAACCATTTTAATCTTATGATCAGTACTGTAAAAATGACAATCTAGGCATTTACACTACAATGTTCTTCATTTCCATTTATGTCCTGCACTATAAAAAAGCCAGTATAAAGTACTGCTTAAGTACTTTATGCATATCAATTCTTTTAGCAACTGCTCAGGCTGTTTTAGCAGCACCATGGGAGGTAGGCTAACCACCCTCTTAATTCTTGTTAGACTCACAAAACTTGAAAAAGATGCTATCTTATGCTATAAAATTTGACTCGGACTCGGAATCTGTTGAAAAATTTTGCAACTTGTATGCAAATCAATTTCTTTTCTTTTTTTTTGTTTTGCAGAACTCGCTGATTTTACTCTATAAATAGATTCAACAGCATCAGGGCAGCTTCAAGAATCATTTACATTATTTCCAAGTAAGCCTCCTTCACATTTTTATCCATAATTTGCTTTAACTTTCCATGTAGTTGTATTACAGATACTGTTTTGGTAATTGTCAAGAGATAAATTTCAGGAATTACTTAATCAAGATGAAATGCAGATTGTCAGATGTTATCATATATGGGCATCGAATAAATCAGTCCTCTTTATGCTGATACTGGTATCAATTGGGAATAATGGCAAGTATTCTAAAAACCTTGCTTTATTTGGACTTAGCTAAATATATGTTTTTAGCCTTTGCTCTCTTTGCTTCCATCTTATTTTTAACCAAGACAGAACCAGAAGATGTTATTTGGGGCCCAGCACCTGTTTCAATGTCAATAAAAACTACATTGAATTATCCCAAAATTTGGTTTTTATATGTCAATTGTTCAGTGAATTTAGTCGTATCTGGCTTAATTGGTATGTGTAATATTCCATTTTTGAAAAAAGTGTATTTTCACTAACTCAAAATTTCAAGCTGGTAAAATTTGGTGGATTCATTATACAGCACAGAGAATATTACCCAAAAATTGGAGCAGGAGGTATAAATCTGCAATCTCTTTGATGTAAGTATCAAGTTATCTGTTTTATACATGAAGAAAATAAAACTATTTGTAATCTTCAGATTGGAGTCAGGATTGTTCTACTCTGTCTCCATATTGCTTTGTGCTCTCATGACAGAATTTATAGCTGAACCTTCATTGACTCCAATCAATAATTATGCAATTTTAAACCAGGTTGCAGTAAGTGTCTTCTTTTGTCAGGTGTTTTCTTCAACTTCAGAAACATAGGGTATTGCTTCAGCCATGATTATCATTAGGGCAGGGCTTGGTGTGAATACTCAGTCTCAGATTGTTGAAGGTCCTCCCCCAGAGATCTAGCAGCAGTGAATGACTTGATGCAGTTGCATAATAGTTGTTTTATACTTTTGAGAAAGTGTTGTTGATTCTAGGAGAAACTTAGTCAATTAAAGCAGTATGTTTACTTTGTTCTGTCCATGTCTTCTACACTTGGAATCCAAATTTGAAGTTTCTCAATCACAGCTTGCATGTCTTAATGGGGATATTTATTGTGAATAATTGTTAGAGTGACCATTACCACACTTTCCAGGATCAAGCAAATCTAGGTGGTCAGTAATTTTATAGTAGTATGTAAATCTGTCATATATTGTTATGAAGGAATGTGGGCTGATGTGAAACACAGTAAATATAGGGCTGAGCCCATCAGTTGTTACTGGGATGAGGACACCAAAAACTTCTGGTCTAAATAGAACCACATCAGTGATGGACTCAGGCAAAAAGTTTCATGTCAAAACAATTCCTCCTTACACTCAGCCTTGTAACTAAGATACATTTAGCTGTGAAGTTTGTTTTTTGTGTTCCATTAAATTTCATATCAGTCAATTTCCATGACTTATGCAAATAACTGTAAACCAGAATGGAACTCTCAGCTGGGTAATAGAAGACATACCTCAATTGGGTGGTAACACAACTGAGGAAAGAAAGGTGCTTCAAAAGTAAACAATGACTCAGATTATGCAAATAGTCCATACAGTGCTGTAGTTAAACATATATGCCTATCAACATTGCTAATGGTATTTGGTGTGTCAAATCAGAGCTCATTACATTTTTATCTCCTTAAAAACCCTGCTTGACTGATCTACAGCTGGATGTAAGCCACCTGGTATTGGGGCTGAATCCATGAGCTTCAAAAAGTTCAGATTGGCATTATGAGCTCTGTACCAAACATTTGGAAGTATTTTTCAGCAGCTTACAATTGCTGGTTCATCAGCCTCAATACTGGTGTATAAGATCTTGTGTTTTCCATAAGCTAATAACAGCAGCAATTGGCCTGCATCCTTATAATGGGATCATGTTACATGAGTTCAAGTATCAGTCTGCCTAGAGAAGACTAGAATCATATCTATAATGCATTAGATTTTCTGCCAGTGAGCATCCCACATATTCCCTGCATATTCTCAGCTTTATCCTCTATGGTTGCTATGCTCTACATTATTATGGGAGGTCACTGCCATGGCCTCTAAATCAGGTTCTGTCAATGTACTTATCTCAGATTTCTGGCAAATAACCAATAGAAAGACAAGAAGCAGATATATAGCCTATAAAGTACAAGTATGGATTCAGAATGTCAAGTGCATATGATTGTCAATGAACTCACAGCAAGATGAGGTAAAATTATGTCCATAAATGCAGCTGCTGTACTTCTACCATTTTCTGGGCTAAACACACCCTTATCTATCATCACTGCAAACACCTATGAATCAATTTTGTTGAATTAGTCAGTAGCATGATTCAATAACAGATCAGATAAAAATTTCCAGTAAATACTTAGAAAATTGACCCACCTATGTAATAAGATACAGCAAACCAAACTCAATGATCAACAGCAGTATTTTCTCTGCTTGAGTTATAGACTTTACATCTAGTTCTGATTTAGGAATTTGATTCCCAATGTAAAGCCTGATATACTTGCAATGGCACCTAGAATAAATGAATAGTTGAATATAATTTCATACACTGCAATTATTTGCCATAACTTCTTACCAAGGTTTATATCCAATCATCAATGTTACATGTAGCGCTGATATTTGATAAGAAGAAAGGCAGAAAAACAGTACAGGGATAAATGATTGGATTTTTAAACTCTTTGCATGAGCCTTGGATGTTTATCGTAATAATCACAGCACCTGATAAATATAATTCAATATTTTGTGTAAATGTTTGGATTTCACTTACCTGTTAATCCAAGAGCTAGAACACCCAGTAGATTTTTTATCTACAAGTACCCATGCTCTCCAAATGACCACTAGATCACTGAAAAGAAACTTTACAGTAGGGCTATATGCATGAGATTATTGGAAATTCTGCTCACTTACATTCAAGGGATGAACAATATTTATGGCTGTATAGAGGCATTTAAATTTGTAGAACTCCAAAAAATCATCTAGAGTGTGGTTTCCTTCTGTAGTTGACTGGGTTGAAAGAAATTTGACAATAGTTATGTTTAAAGACAGATTCAGAGCAAAGAAAATTGAAGAAAATATGAACATTATTAAGGATGCAGCAACCAGTATAAACCATGATTGGGAAGGTTTATTGCCTCTGCATTTTTTTTGATAAAACATTGTAGACCAATTTTAATTAATCTGAGTGCAGCAACTCACTTGAAAAAGGTAATGTACATGAACACTACTTCCAGTATAATGAGGCAACCTGTTGTCCAAGATTATGATTAGAACCTTGTTTATTTTATGTGTAATAAAAGAATATACCATACCATAAAACAGCCCCCCAGATGCATTGGCCTCAATAAAATACATGTAATTATCCAGATCTTGATCAGGTAGTCCAATAGTCATATTTTAGGGTGTAATTCTTATCAAGAGAAGTGAATGGCTGAAGGCTGGGGCTCATGAAGTGCTTCAATGGCAGACATGTACTTTTCTGGTTACTCTCAGGCTGAGAGTAACCAGAGCTGTGAAAATGCATGAATGGTTTTCATCCTCAGTTGTGCTGTACAATATGCAGATGTCTAGAATCAAAGTTTCCATGGAAATTCAATGGAGTGGGTCACTTGCAGTTGTTTCACCTGCTGCATCAAGTTGTTTTTTGATGAAAGTGCCTTGTCATTAGATGGCTAGTAGGTGTGATTGATGATGGCAGTCCGATACTGTATTATTTAACTGTTCAATGACGGTCACAAGTCTGGTAGCTGTTCAAAATTTGATAGATGATCCATTGCTTTGTGACAAGGCAACAGTAAAGTCATCATGATACCAAGAACCGGTACGGGAAATTTGTTGTGCATTCCATCAGATAAGATGGTGATATACTTAATGGAGATCAGGCAAGCAATGGAGGTGAGTCCTTATAAATCCAGTCTCACACATTAGGGTACATCTGCAACAGGAATTTTTTTAAAGCTTGAATCAATTTAAATCTACCTTGTATGGTAGGTGGAGCCCTTCATAAATCATGTTGCAGATGCACCCTATATCAGGAAAAAATAATTTGCTACACAAACAACCCCTTTGAATACAGCTATTTGGTAGTCATTGTGCTTGACTCTGGGTAAATTATATTAATCTGTAGCCTTGCATATCATCTTGCAGTGCTCTATAGAAGTCCATAGACTCCTGTAGAGCTCATATCTTACCTTTTATTTTTGTAGCTATAGATAACAGTATGCCTTTGATATTGAATATTGCATATTGACTCTTACAGTTGTCATGTAGCTCAAATCACTGTAACTCAATCAAGATAGGTATTAGCTGCAAGTACTGTTGTTTATTTGCTGCATATCATCTGAATACCAGGTTCATTCAGACTTGTCGGACATCCTACTATGAAGCAAAATGGAAAAATGGTTAAGTTAATTCAGAGCCCAATGAATGCAGTGAAAATCAACTGTATAGTTGTTCAGGTAAAACTTCCACATCACAAATTGCTAATTGCTCTCTGAGTTCTTTCTTTCTCTAGCTTTTTCCCCAGTCTGAGTGACAGTGCACAAAAATTTGCTGTGTGTTTCTATACCTATACTCAAGCCATGCGTCTTATAGAGTACTTCCCCAGATATCAGTTTATACTATAAACTGACTGATTCAGCATGCATGCCTGTGGAAAGCTCAGTACTAAGTGTGTTTACATCTCTCTTTAAAAGTTTGCTGACACTTATGATGCTGAAAAACTGCCCCTCCCTGTTGATCATACTTGGACTAGTCCAAGACTTGGGTCAAACCCGGTCAAAGGATGATCAAAGGACTTAGATTTGGTCAAATCTGATCAAATAGAAATGTTTATATACAGCTAAGTATGTAGTACTAGATAGAGTACAGATGAAATACTATTAATCGTCATTGACCAACATTGACCAATGCATATACACCAAAGCAGTCAACATCACAGCAACTGAATCAAGAATGCACAGGACTTACAATTTTGACAACTTTGACAACTACACTATGACTTCATTCCAGTATCCCTGTCTCTTTCTGTCTCTTCATCTCTACTTCCCTAGCCTATTGTAATTTTGGTACCTGATCCTTTCTCTTCTGAGTAATCCCTCAATTTCCCTTTGCCTCTTTCATGTCTTATGTTCATCCTCATCCCTTGACCACTGTTTGACCAATCCATGACTGTAATTGACCAGCAGTTGTGGTCGTAATTCATGTAATGGTAATTTACTGCGAGAATGACTTTTGACCAGCAGCTTGTTAGTATTGATTGATCTATGGTTGACCAGATCTGACCATAACTGGAAGGTATTTTACTGCAAGAATGATTTTGGTCAATTGACATATTGACCAGGTTTGATCTACTAGTCCTAGTATGATCAACAATGGGGTGCAGAAATTTACTATGATGAGAAGTCCAGGCTAGCCACAGCAGTACAGGTTCCTAACCTTATTACCATTCCTAAGACTTGGGTTATGTGGGCCAGTGGATTGCCACTAGCAAGTATGAGTCCAATTATCAAATATTATCCTTTCACTGGGTTAGAATGAAATAAAAAGATCCCATCTATATTATTTTAAAAACTTTTAGTCTAACTTCAGATCAATTTCAAATAATTTATTATGATTTATTTAAGCCGCCCCCAGTGTTTATCTTCAATCTGTACATAATACCACTTTGTTTTAATTTACAACCAAGTATTTTGAAAATTTATTGATATAATTCAATATACCTTTTCCTACCACAAAAATCACTACATGGATCATTGACATTGGTTTTTAGCTAGTGGCTTTCTGTAGTGGTTAATGCACAAAAAGGTGTATCAGTGTCAGGGAGAAAAATTGTAACACTGCTTCAGGTCTGAATTGAACTACAAAAAGAGAGGATATATACCCAATAACAAGTTGAAATATGTCTCATTGAAAATATAGTTTCTTTTTGTTCCAGTCTGCTTGGCCATACAAATGCCTGTCAGTCTTCAGTTCTATAAGTAAATGGATGGTACAGGTTTCCTACCTGTAAGGACCTGTATTTAGGCATCAATTTGAATCTGGCTGTGGTCTTGGAAATCAAATTTCCATTGAGAATTAGCAGGTTTCTCATTTGAAAGCATTTATGAGACTATCTATTTACGTGAATTTTAAAATAATTGAAGCTCATACCTGCAAGGGGCTCACCCAAATAAATTCTGACCATAATATATAATTACTTAGATTAGAGATGTATTCAAAGTTTTTTTCTCTGCAGACATCTTGCCAATTATCTGAAATGTTCAACGGGTTTGACTCGGACACATTGATTATATAACTATCAGGAGGAATATCAAAAACCCTCCTGATAGTCATATAATCAATATAGTAATGAATGAATTATTAGTTGAAAAGCAGGGGCTAATAACAACCAAATACACAACAGTACAAACATAACCAAACTGCTCACAGTTAATGCGCTTTGATGCGGAGGAGCACAATAAGACCAGACAAAACCAAGCACAACTAAACAAATCACGGTTAATGTCACATCGAAAATGACAGATAAAGAACGAATCCTCATAAATTCGGACTCGTAACAATGACTCGTTCTTTTTTTTTTTGCAGAGATGAGATTTCAGAGTGGTTGCAACTGTGAGACTTACACCAATGTCGTTCATTTGACCTATTCACTAATGATATTCATATATAGGCTAAAATGTTTTAACTATTACGGAGTGCTGTTATTTTTTAGAAGGTATGCATCAGCAAATGGGGGTAAAAACTTGCGAGGTTTCGGGCCTTGTAGCCAGTTTTCCGCTGGTATGCAACCCGGCAACCTCACAAGTGCAGATACAAAAAAGAAAATCAGTCTAAAATGAAGGAAGAGGGCCGTCGCTTTGCGCGGCATGTACGAGGCCGTCACCCGTGAGTGTTTACTCTCCCTTGCCGAAGTACAACTAGGTGAGTTGCCGCTAATGCCATGTGGCATTTTTTATGGTCCGAACACTAATAACGGCATTATGTACTTACTATATGGAGATATGTACAGGAAAATGGCACAGCCACCCCTGCGAGTCAGGTTTAGTAAGGACGAGTCCCCCTAAAGTGGGCCTCGTAATGTAGCTTACCAGATTATGAGCTCCTGGATGTATAATGTAGACTTGTTTTTCAGTTTAATCCGGGTGTATCTGTAGGGCAGGGGCTACACTCTCCATCAGCTGGAAGTACGAAATGACCTGATCATCGGAACTTGCAAATTTTTCGCATTTACTGTTCCGCTTGCCGGCTTTCAAGCTTTTCAGGGTTGTGCAAGCTTGCACAGCCCGGCGCAAGCCCTTGAAACTTTTTACCCCGATTTCCTGATGTGATAAGTATATAGCGCAGTCATCTTGTTTGTACTTTGTCAATCAGCATTGAAATATATATGATTTGAATGAATTCTCTTGTCCTGCAATGAAATCTGTATTCTCCTACAACTGCTATAATGGTATGCAATTGCATCCTGTTTATCCACTAAATCTGACCTACATTACACCAATAAAGCAAAGTAGTATCAGTATCTTATAAATTTCTGGTAGAATACCACTTATGATATGGAGGATGCCACTTGTGATATGGCTTGCTATGGAGAATCTGCCTAGTGCTTGCGACTGTGATAAAGGGGTGATGTTACTACGGCGATATGACTGATATGCGAGCTATGTATCTTCAATATTAACTTGAATTTCTTCCTGATGTTTTTGATACATTTTAAATGTGCAAAACATCGTATTGATAGTGGCAGGATCGAAAAATGGAGCAAGGTAAAGGTCTTGGTTTCTCTTTTTGGATTACATAGCATAGTTTTGTTACATCTCACCCAAAGTCTCTAGAATTTTATTCCAAATACAACGCAATGACCATCTGTCACCCTCTCCTCAATTACTCAACACTTGGAACATACCATACAGTCATTCTCCACTTTTTCATTAATGCAAATAGTCAGCTCTTTATCCAGCCCAATAATTAACAGACACATACATGCATGCCTCGGCTTCCTTCAGTTTTGATTTCAACCTTTACATTCTTTGTGCCAAGCCTAAGCTCCCTGCCAATACACCACCATCCGTTTGTACCATCTGCCCAGCAGTCCTCAATAGCAAGTCCAACAACAAAGCCATTTTTCCCTGAATGACCTGGGAATTCCAACACTTGTACTTGTTGCTCAAACAAACACCACTCAACCTGGACCTCGAGGATCTCGAATTCAACACCATACCTGTGACGCTGGTCTGGATCAGTAAAATCAATACCAAGAATATAGCTCCGCTGGTTTTTTGATTGGACCCAAGAACCTCGAACATTATCATGGTCAGAGACAAATTTCCTGTAAAAATGGAATGAGTATTTGCTGGGGAATTTGGAGAAAAGGACTTTCTTTTTCAGTTCATCATATGTCATGGAGCGCATAACATTAATAAGAAACTGTCCTTTCTGCTGCTGGTGACCATTGTTGGGAGCTGGTCTTCCAAGCAAAGTAGAATAGCTAGGCTTTGAAACTGATTCCATATAAGCAGATTCAAAAAGTGACACCTCAAGGCGGAGAGTGGTACGGAACAGGTGTTTGGCCTTGTCTCTTGAGAGTTCAGAGGTCATGATTGCAGCGTTTTGATCGAGAAATTCTGTAAAGCATGAGATATTGAGACAAACCATGACATTGGGCATACCAGGTACATAAACTCACTGGATAGCACTTTGGCAGACTTGGTAAAATCTGGTCTATTAGGGTCAGTGGTATCCACATTTGGCAAGATCCAAGTTTTATAAAAGGCTGTGTCTTTTTTGGTTGTGGGTTGTTGGTAAAGGTCCAATGCAAGCTTGCACCATCCCTGTCCAGCAATCCATCAGTAAGAGTTTGATTGTTGGGAATGATTTCTTGAGTATTACTCACCCAGTAACAGCCAATTAGAACAACATGGAGATTATACCAATCATCACCTTGGGCATTGTTCTGAAGGTATTGTGAATATGCAAGCTCTGCAATAGACCTCTCAACCCTGAAGTCCTCCTCAGAGACCCCAAGTTGCTCCACACAAGTGATGAACCAATCCCTGGCATAGCCAGTAGAATTTGTGACTGATTTGATTTCTTGATCTAGTTTATCAAGGTCGAAATCATCATAAGGCAGAGTGGCAAAGCGAAGTGCTTTGAATCTGACTGAGTCCAGGAGATAGAAGTAGTCTTGCTAGAAATGGAGTGCACATGATTGAGGCAAAGCAGTTGTTAGTTATTTTGTCACTCACCACAGCATACCTCTTATAAGCAGCACGGGCATTCTCTTTATCTTGGGCTGCCTCAACACAGAGTTTGTTTTCCATAAAAGCAGTGACCACATCCTGATTATCAATGTCATTCCACAGCTTATCAATCTCTTTGCTGTCAAGGTGAGATATTGAGCAGTTATGATAAAAAGAGGGCAAATGAGAGACACCTTACTTTTCTGGCTGAGCTTCATCCTCAAGTTTCTCCAAGAATTCTTCAAAACTTTTTTTGTCTTTTGCGATCAAATTGACTACTGTATGAATGATAGTGGATATCACAAGCTCAGCATGTGGATCCTCAGCAAATTTAAACAGAGTATTGATGAGGGTGTCCATAATGAGTGATGAGAAGAGGTAGTGAGGGGATCCTAGGACAAGGAAGTAGTTGTCCCTGCAATGGACGATTCTGCCATATATGAAGAGTTCTGAATTGAAATAGGTTTGATCCACAAGTGAATGGACTCCAAATCGATGAGATACAATTCACATCTCAAATCTGAGGACCCCATATCAAATCCTTCAATGCCTCTGTAATCATAGATGTCCCAGGGATTTAAAGCTAAATGGCTGGTTCATTGACTCCACTTTCTGCATTCATGACGCATTGACATTTCATGTCACATTTCCACAATCCTTCTACTTCTTGTTCTGATGGTGAATAGATAACAAGTGAACTGGCTCAAACTTAAGGAAATGAAAACCTCGTGTCGGGGTCCTGCATCACTGTGGTACTGATAGAGCAGAAAGTTGCATTAAGTACACGTAGTCACGATTAACTTCTTTGGTTAAGGAGCTCTAGAAAATAGTTACATGACATGCCATTTGCCAATAACAGCAGCAATGGCCTGCATTTTTATAATATAATTAATGAGATTTTGTTACATGAGAGTTCAAGTATATATCATCAATCTTACTGCACTCTTCATTATTATGGGAGGCCACTGCCACAGCCTCTAAATCAGGCTGTGTCAATGTACTTATCTCAGATTTCTGGCAAATAACCAATAGAAAGACAAGCAGTGGATATATAGCCTATGAAAAGTAGAGGTATTGATTTAGAATGTTAAGTGACATACAATTGTCAATGAACTCACAGCAAGATGAGGTAGGATTATGTCCATAAATGCAGCTGCTGTGCCTCCACCATTCCCTGGGCTAAATACACCCTTATATATCATCACTGTAAACATCTATGAACCAATTTTGTTTAGCCAATGGGATCAGATAGGAAGAAAACTGACCCACCCATGTAATAAGATATAGCAATCCAGACTCAATGAACAACAGCAGTATTTTCTCTGCTTGAGTTATAGACTTTACATCTAGTTCTGATTTAGGAATTTGATTCCCAATGTAAAGCCTGATATACTTGCGATGGTGCCTAAAACAAATGAATAGGTTGAATATAATTTCATACAATGCAGTTATTTTCTATAACTTCTTACCAAAGTTTACATCCAATCATCAATGTAGCAGTGATGTTTGATAAGAGGAAGGGCAGATAAACGGTACAAGAATAAATGATTGGATTTTTAAACTCTTCGTGCAAGTCTTGGATGTTTATAATCATAAGAATCACAGCACCTGATAGATGTAATTCAATATTTGTGTAAATGTTTGGATTTCACTTACATGTTAATCCAAGAGCTAGAATACCCAGTAGTATGCGACATTTTTTATCTACAAGTACCCATGCTCTCCAAATAACCACTAGATCGCTGAAAAGAAACTTTACAGTAGGGCTATATGCATGAGAATATTGGAAATTCTGCTCACTTACATTCAAAGGATGAACAATACTTATGGCTGTATAGAGGCACTTAAATTTATAGAATTTCAACAAATCATCTATACTGTAGTTTCCTTCTGTAGTTGACTGAGTTGAAAGCAATTGGACAATAGTTATGTTTAGAGACAGATTCAGGGCAAAGAAAATCGAAGATAACATGAACATCATTAAGGATACAGCAACCAGTATCAATCGTGATTGGGAAGGTTTATTGCCTCTGCATTTTTTTTAAATGATAAAACATTGTAGACCAATTTTAATCACCCTGAATGCAGCAACTCACTTGAAAAAAGTAATGTACATGAACACTACTTCCAGTATAATGAGGCAGCCTGTTGTCCGAGATTATGATTAGAACCTTGTTTGTTTTGTGTATAATAAAAGCATAAAACATACCATAAAACAGCCCCCCAAATGCATTAGCTTCAATGAAATACACATAGTTATTCAGTTCTTGATCAGGTAGTCCAATAGCCATATTTTAAGTAGTGATTCTTATCAAGAGAGGGAAATGGCTGAGGGCTAAGGCTCACGAAGTGATTCAGTGGTAGATATATGTAATTTTCTGATCATTCTCAGGCTGTAAAAATGCAGGAATAGTTTTTCATACCTGTTGCGCTGTACAGCATGCAGATGTCCAGAATCAAAGTTTCCATGGAAATTCAATAGGGTGGGTCTTACAGTTAGTATTTCATCTGCTGCATCAAGTTTTTTTTTGATGAAAGTTGCTTGTCGTTAGATGGCCAGTAGCGTGGTCGCAATGGCAGTACAATACTGTATTATTTAACTGTTCAGTGACGGCCGCAAGTCTGGTCTAAGCCATTCAGAATTTGATAGATAATCCATTGTTTTGCGATGAGGCAACAGTAAAGCCATCATGCCGCATTGATACCAAGAACTGGTACAGGAAATGGTTGTGCACTCCATCAGATAAGATGGTGATATACTTAATGGAGACAAGACTTGCCTTTCGCTGTCGCTCCGGGGACACCTAATAAAGGACAAACATTTGTTGCCATGCCGAAGGATGTCGATTTCATCTCTCATTCAGAGTGCCAACAATTTTGAAGATGAACAAAACAATTAAACATATAATTTTTACTTAGGCCAAACATGGCACCACAAAGGGAAGCCATAATCTTAAAGATATGAGGTATCGGGCCAGGCATGCCAAGCAATGGAGGTAAGTAAAGATGTCCTCATAAATCCGGCCTCATACATTGGATCCAAGTAAATTTAGTATTTAGGGTAAATTCCGAAAGTCTGTTGGTGACTTTAGACTATTATGTTTTAATCTACTTCCTATTCCTTTGGATAGGCCAAGAATCTCAACTTTCTTCCTGATATTAGCTAAAAAGAATTTGTATTTGGTCACATATCACTCTGTAAGTTAGCGAACAGTTGAATGAAACAATATGGTGACAGGGGTAATATTGTCATTCTCAGCGGTATACCTGGAGTAAGTAATCTTGGAATAGTGGACAAGTATATCAACTTTCACATGCATCATTTGGTACAGAATAAGTGGTACTTTGATACTGTTGCCACAGGAGAACAATACTATTGTAACCTTTTTAAAGACCAGTACTTTGTTTTCAGATCACAGCAAACTATAACCTGTTCAAAAGTCAATGCTTGCAACTCCCTGGTAGTATATCGGTTAGTACACGCGCCTGTCATCCGAGCAAGGAATTCCATGCGCGCGAAAGCTGGGTTCGACTCCCAGCCAGGGAGGTGACATAAAGGAAGCCAGATGTTTTTTTAAATTAAACTTATGGGTGCCTTTTGTTTGCATAACATAGTGGCGAGATTGTACATAGAGCAGGGTAAAGGACCTGGTTTTCTATATGTATATCCAAACAAACAGCAAGGTACAACATCACTACAGATGAGCATTCCAATTTTACTGTTTTTTCTTTTGGCCCGGCTTGCGCGCATCTACCTTTTGCGCATTAACCCATCCCATTATAGCTCTATATCCAAACAAGGTCGTCAAAACCAACGCACCCAGCGCCTTTGCTCCCTTTTGCGACAAAACCAGCTTTTTCGCCTCTCCTTCCACCCCATCCACGTGTACATTTACCTGCATTAGCCCCTCGATCCACGCAGGAACCACCCCTTTGAAAGCAGAATGACCACTAGCCACGCCAAAAACACCCGCGACCAACGCGCCTCCCCATATATCCATCGTCCCCAGCAAACCTACACCAGGTCGAAGAAAGACCGGGGTAGAAAACGACCAGTTTGGAGAAAACGTTGAGAACGTGACGGCTGTTACACCGCCTCCAGCAGACGCGACTGCACCGAGCAGGAGATGGAAAAAGGGCGAGGAAGGAAGGGATGGATGGATCCGTGCGTAGTTCGGACTAGCCTCAGGAGAAAGTGTCGATACCGTGGAAGTGATCGAGTTGACTCGGAGAAGTGCATCGAGGGGAAAGAGGACGAGATCGTAGGTTCGCATCATCTCAGGCTCTAGGAGACCTGGGAACGCGTGGAAGACGGCTGTGAGGAGAAGATGGACGGCGAGGTAGTTGATGTAGGGTTGGACTGAGAGAATGGCTGGAGGAGGTAGGGATAGAAGGAGATGAGAGAAGAGCATTCCGCCCCAGGACATGACGAGGAAGCCTGCGAGATGGGTTTTCCATCCTAGTTTAGTGGGTTGTTTGGAGGAGAGTGAGTGAAAGGCGAGTGAGATTCGTGCAGCGTGTAATGTGTTTGCCCATGGATATGGAAAGAGAGTTGAGTGGACTTTGTGGGTTTGAATGAAGGAGAGACCATCTGCAAAAGGACGCAGCGTTATTGCGAGTGAGGAGGCCATTGAGGAAGAGAGGCGAGCTGACGCGGAAATTTAGAAGGGTGATCGGAAAAACGCGAATCCGACGTCATAAGCGTTCCCGTCGGACGCCCTTCTCACTTTCTTCCACAGACTTTCACCACAATGCCTACGTCCAGACTTGTGCCAGGAAGATATCCCGCCCAAGGTGTATCTACGATTGCAGACAAGATCCGCGAAAGACGCGGTGCTAGAGGTCTAACTCCTCTCGATGGAACTTTATTGCATGTTCCTCCCGTAGCTGAGGGCTGGAATACGCTCCTTGGTGCAGTAAGAACAAAGGGCCAGATTCCAGGCGATGTTAGAGAATTGATGGTAAGCCTATGCTAACGTATCTACATCCAAATTTCAACACTTTGAATGTCAGATCCTTCGTGTCGCAGCACGCAACCATGCTGCATTCGAATGGATCCATCACGAACATGTAGGACGAGATTGTGGTCTCAATACCTCCCAGCTCTATCTAGCCAGAGACACATCTTCTCTTCCTCCTTCAACCGATTCCACTCTCAATGCTCTCCAATCCGCTGCCCTAGCTTTCGCAGACCAATCCACTGCTCAAATCCGCGTAGAACCGTCTACGACTGCCGCGCTAGTGTCTGCTCTAACCACCTTGGCTAACGGAGATAAATCGAAAGCTGAAGACCTTCTCGTCGAGTGTTCTGCTATAACCGCTTCCTATAATATGGTTTCCCGATTCCTGGTCTCGCTCGATGTAGCCGCTATGCGTGATAATACCGTTCCTTGGCCAGCTACTATTCAAACCCATAAAATTCCTATTCCAGATTCCAACGGTCACTTTATCCATGCAGAAACCCACATAACTCACCCTTCCGCCCCCTGGCTCGTTTTATCCAATTCTCTTTTGACCAACACCTCCATGTGGAACTGGGCCCTACCCTATATGCTCGGCCCCCAACCTGACGGTCCAGCATTCGTCAGTGTACCCAAGTTCCTAGGGAAATACAACACATACAACGTCCTATTACACGACCAACGAGGACACGGCAAATCCTCCTACCCATCCTCTGCAAGCGTCGATTCTCCTCTTCCTTGTACTATTCCCCTCCTAGCCTCAGATATCTCGCTCCTTCTCTCCACCCTCGATATCGAACGCGCACACGCAGTAATTGGAGTTTCCCAAGGCGGAGCCGCTGCACTCGCTTTTGGCGCAATGTACCCCGACAAAGTCGACGGGATCGTTTCGTGCGATACGGGTCCTCGTACGCCTCCTGGGAATAAGGAAGCTTGGGCTGAACGTATGCAGCTTGCTAAAAGTGTTGATAATGAGAAGGAAGGTATGAAGAAACTCGCGGGTGTGACGAGCCCAAGGTGGTTTGGGAAAGGATCTAGGTGTTCGCCCGAGACAGAGACAGATGGGGTGGCGGCAGAGTTGGAAATGAGGAAGACGAGGACAGAGGTGGTGGATGAGATGATTGTTAGTACACCCAGGGAGGGGTTTTGTGTTGGGGCGCTGGCTCTTTCGGATTATGATCTGTTGGCGGGGAAGGATATGGGTGATGGGAAGGGGTTGTTGGAGTCTGATGTCACTGCGTTGCTTGTTGCTGGTTCGCTTGATGGAGCGGGTAAAGTTGCTCAAGGCATGACGAACCTCCAAACCAATTGGAATACTAAACGAGCAGAGAGGGGAGCAAAGGAGGTTAGGTTGGAGATTATAGAAGGAGCGGGACATTTACCGATGATTGATGAGACGGAGAAATGGTGGGCTGCTATTGGGCCGTGGTTATCTGGTCTGGAAACCCGGGGTGGCAATCGAGGCGCGTAAGAGTTCGAGAGTAAGAAGTCCAGTTTTTTGAATACTTTTCATCATGTGTGTAAATTTTCAAAACGGAATGAATACAGAAAAACATGCTGCCGCAGGCAATCTGCAGAGGACTGATTCTCGACTTTTTTTTTAGAATTCAAACCATGCACCATACTTACTCATCCATCCACAGAACGCCCTAATCATGGCTAATGCTCCTTACGCGCTTTCCTACAAGCTCCTCACAATATATTTCATTTTCTCTTATAAGTCTTAAGTTGCCTCGATGTCCTACTAAGCTTATCATTAGCGCTTCCTCCTTTCACAGTGAAAATTAACAATGACCACTACAGCTCAAGGTGACCTATCATCTCGTTGCTCGAGTCTCTGGCCAAAAAGCTCACTCTAAACCTACCCACAGAAAATCCCGGAGCAACAGAGCTCACCCAACTCGCCACACTCATCTCTCAAGCCGTCTCGACCCTTATCAGTGAATACGACAACGCCGGCGTTACGATTCCCAATTTGAACAGCTCGTCGCACGACAAATCCGGAGTATCTCAGCATCCGTATCTGTCGAGCAGCGAGGCACTCGGAAATGCCGTCAAGACTATTGGAGCAGCTTGTGCACAACTATCTGCTGCAGTGACTAGACCTGGTGATGTTGTCGTGAATGTTCGTACATTATGACGAATACCTAATATACGATACTTTGGACTAATTGTACTTGGATCGGATCTTTAGAAAGCACTTTCTGTGAGTGGTCCGAGTTGTCGGATATTTGCACCGCACTTGAGCGCTGATTCTTCTAGTACCTGGAATCAGCATGCCTCAAGATTGCAGTGGACGCCAAAATACCCGACTTGCTGCTCGATCAACCCAATGGTGTACATGTCGACCAACTCGCAGAGAAGAGCAACCGTGACCCGGGCAAGCTAGCTCGTGTCCTTAGGACTCTGGCTACTAATCATATCTTTATTGAGGGTGAGTAAATATATGATGAATTGCTAAATTTATACTCACTGGAACCTACTCTGTTCGATTTACAGTCAAACCAAACGTTTTCGCAAACAATCAGCTTTCGTTGAAGCTCGTATCGAGTGAACCCGTTCGTGCGATTGTAGAAGTCTTGTGAGTTTCTTCATTTTCCGTTCAATCAAGTACGACCTTAGCTTAAAGCGCCAACTTCCTAGTACCGACGATTCCATGAAAGCAGGCGCCTTTCTCGGAGATGCACTCGCTGATCCGACTACGGCCTTTTCATACAAACTGGAAGATACAGCGTTCAAGCGAATCAATGGGGCTTCGATTTATGAAATGTGTGTAAGTGTCGGTGGTTCGGATGATACGGGCTTTGATCGTGAGACTAATTGCAAACCTGATTTTTGCATCCAGGCGGCGGACAAGACAAAGGGAGAGGTTCGATCTAGCTCTTAACTTTTCGTGCTTTCTACCTACACGTTTATAGCGATTTGATCAAGCCATGGTAGGATGGAGTGAGGTGACGAGTGGACCGACTCTGCAAAAAGGTTGGATTCCTGTTGAACAAGGGATTTGTTGACTTACTATTTATGAATAAAACTTTCAGTGTACCCCTGGTCGACTCTTTCGCCTGATACGACTATCGTGGACGTTGGAGGTGGAAATGGGCATGCTATGCTTGAAATTATTCGACAATTTCCTCGGTTCAAAGCTGTTATTCAGGACACTGAAGGGGCCGCCAAAGATGGTGAACAGGTAGGTTTTCTCTAAATTTGGTGATAATATTGAGACTAAAAACCCTGATTCTACAGTTCTGGAGTCAAGCATACCCAGAGGCTCTTCGGGAGAACCGTGTGGAGTTCATACCATTTAATTTTCTCGTCGATTCTCCGGTTGAAGGTCGTGATATTTACTACGTGAGTCGCACATACTTAATTTTTACTCGACAATAATTAACAATTATTTCAGGTGAAACATATTCTGTAAGGAGTTTTATTCAAGGAGTTCTAGCACTTACAGATCGAAAATCGCGGATTTAGACACAACTGGACTAACGATGCTTGTCTCGCCATTCTGTCGAATGTACGAAAAACCATGAAACCCACTAGCAAGCTCCTTATTCGTAAGAATTTCAACCCTTCGAATGTAACAAGCTGAAATTTCTACCATTGCAATAGACGAGACAGCTCTCCAATATATTGTATCAGAGCATTTTTCTCGGGTATGACTCAAAATTTTGTCAGGTCCAGATTGTTAAAATCTGGATTTATCTAGGCTCCTAAACCACTTTTACCCAACTATGGTGCTGCCTCCAAAAGGCTCTATTTTGCGGATATCAATATGATGCAGCACTTTAATAGCCAGGAAAGGACGGTTGAGGAATTCATTGAGATGGGGTGAGTCAGAATTGAATTATCAAGTTTTGGATTACTTTTCGGCGGTTCTTATGCTTATCATTTTTTCTATCAAGGAAAAAAACTGGGTTTACTTTTTGTAAGCTCTGGGGTGGTGGAGAGGATGGAATATTGGAGTTTGTTCCTGCAGAGGGTGTCCACACTAGCTTTGCTTAGATATTTTCGATTGGTGATGTTATTCAATAAGGTGTACTTGCAACAGGAAAAATGGTCTGTTTTTAAGCTTAGAAAAGACCCTTCTTTTGATAACACTCAGCCCCACTTACCCAAAAATTACCAAAAGATGTTATAGTGCAATGAATCATTGGATGCCGTTGATGCATCCCCTGTAGCCTGTCTCGTGCACGAAGTGTTTACATGCATCCAAGGAAAATTGATCCTCACTTTGAAGGGGAGGGCGTTTAGTAAATGAGGTTGTAGATTTAGAAGAAGCGCCAACCGTGGATGTGCTATAGACTTCGAGGGAGCTGCAGAAATCATGGGAAGACCATACTTGACATGGAGGGTTAACGTGAGTAGTACTGTTTGACGCGAGCTGCAGAGTACTTTTATACCAACTTTTCACAGTGTCATTGACATGTAGCTTGACGTGAGCCGCAGATCTCAGTGTCGGTTTAGCGTCGCAATGATATTCTCCTATCGTAAACAAATTGTGAATTTGTTACAATTGCAGGCTCCATCCTTTGCACGTCAAGCTCTAGCATCATGGGTGGTTTGCTAGTAGTAGTTGCACGCTATGTGGCGGAGTGCTTATGACACGATAACTTGACGTGTTCTACTTATCCATCGGAAGATCTACACTTAGGGCTACTCTACTCTCATAATCATTATTGCAGTGTAGGTAGGTACTGACATGCTAGAGTGCTATTGATGTCGAAGAAACACGAAAAGATTTTTGTAGATGCACAGTGTATTTGACGTCAAGAAAGTTGACGCCAACAGCAGTAGGAGTCGTGACGCCAGTAGTAGATGTTCACTCGTGTTTACTAAACGGTGTGTGAAAGGAGCCGGAGCCTCGGGAGTACAATAATTAGACAAGTGTGCCTTACCTAAGTACAGAACAAAGCTTTTCTATAATTCTGTAGCCCCATTTTCATTTTTATGAGTGGGGCCTCTATAAATCCTGTTGCAGATTCACCTTAATACTGAAACAGTCACTCTCATTGATTTTCATGACACGATGTAGAGAACCAACCTGTAACACTTATTTCTCAAGCTGTTCAACAATACTAATTGATGAATATGGAGTGATAATTCCTAGTTTGGATAATATACTACAAGGGAGAGTATCTGATAAGCCAATCATAAGCAGCGAGGCATGGCATAATCAAGCTCTCAGCTGTCAAGTACGGTGGGAAATTCAAGTGATGTATAGTGTTTATAAATGGATTATTATGAATATATGAAGCCTTTCAGCAAACCTGATATTGTATCAGGGCTTTTTGCAGTATTCAGAGTCCTCCTCATAGTTCTGATAAGTATAATTTATTTTTTAGAATTGCTTTGGTATCAATCATTATCAACAACCTTGTATCCATGCCTATTTCTTTTAGTAACGCTCCATGCAGATTAAAATATTGATCAGGGGAATACTTATCTTAATAATGAGTGTCATAATTCAATCTGCAGACAGTGTAAGTAAAGATGAGTCCTTTGGCACTTCTGGCCTCATAGTGAGTGTATTGGTACCACTCAAGGTATTTTTGATTTGTGATGTAGTAACAAGCATCTTTTTTGTAACCAAAGTGGAAACCAAGAAAGTATGTGGATGCATGGCAATTAGTTTCAATTAAAATATTTGTGTGTAAGTGTTACCACACTGTAATGCTCCTGTTAAAGTATGAGACTCATGTATACTTGTATAAAATAGACGACTGTATTGTATTATAAATAAAAGCCAGAAAGGAATAGAGATATGGATAAAAGATTCAGTGTTCATTGGAATATGTACCCATAAATTGACCCATTTTGTTGTGGGTGATACGGTCAATTACCTCGATAAGGAGGCGGTTGAATGGATGCCTCTTCATTGATGATATCAAGGAATAAATGATCATATATCTCAATCAGATGTATGCAATTTTCGGCTACAGATTTAAGCTATATTTTTATAACAAAATTTAAGCTCAAATTTCAGATAACCTTGCTTGAGTACCAGCAATTCTTGTCTGTCCTACTGTGATGACAGGAAGTAAAGGTAAAAAGACGTTAGTACACTGACATGAACGACTGCTATGGAAATAACGATGATGTATCTATGACAATGGTATAATACATGTTTCTGAGCTTGGCATCAAAACTACACAGCAGTTTCATAATAACCCAGTCCGAGTCTTTGGTTCTGTTACATCGATCAAAACAGTCATGATGAAGTGAAATACAAATAGATCTATAGCACTCATAGTGATTGTTATATCTTCAACGCTGATTTGGCACGGTAATCATATAAAAGGGCTGTTTGACTTGGATTGTTTCACAGCTTTCTTTCCAATCCAGCTATGCTGCACCCAACTGGTTCTTGTTTTATGACTTGGTGGATCCTGTTCTCTGTTTGCATGCTCTATGTTTCAGCTGTCTTGGTCAACAAAACCATCGATGACACTGTAGGAGGGCTTGTGAAATATCTTCCTGATACTGGAGGACGGGCATGGAACCTGGGAGGATGCCCTCAATGTGCTGCAATTGGACTAGATGAGGGCCAACTATTTGATAAAACATATCATGATGGAACAGTAAGATTTCGATATTTTATTATTCCTGTCTTCTGACTTCCAAGTACCAGTACAACCCGAAGCCAGGAAGCAATGACTTTCCAAATCAAGTTCTCAATGCAAGTGTAACTTTTAATGGTAAGATGCAAAATTAATGCAGATATATCCAGTTTTGTGACGAATTCATCAAATAAAGGCACTGCTCTTTATGTATTTTGCGTACTAGCTCGGACTTCCAATCAACCCACTGGAGACTCAGACATGACTTTCTATATTGATGGAGAAATTTCTGGTTCCTTTTTCAAGAAAGCACCTGGAGTACCTGGATATGACTATCATGTTCCTGTATATGTTAATGAGCATCTTTCACCTGGTATGCATACCTTTCTATTTCAAAATGGACATGTGAACGGGACAAAGTCATTGGTTTTACTAGATTCAATTGTATACACGTAAGTCATTGTTTTTTGTTCTTGATTTTGTCTAACTGATTTCGTGACATTTTTTTTTGTTCAATTATTCTTCAAATACCTAGCTTTGATGACGGACTTCCTGAGAGTAGCAATAGCAACTCAGGATCAACCAACATCAACCCCAGCTCCACTAACACTCCATTGGAAACACCCAATAATCTTGCTGTAAAGATGGAGATTTCTATTAGAGTTTTGTTGATTGGGTTACATCTGACAATATTCCTTCTTACCTGAACACAGACTTTCACTGTCTGTAGGTACATACAAGCTTCATAGTTATATTAGTAGACTATATCTTTGACAGGAAATATTGAGATTAGACTGACTAGTTCCAAAAACATATCACATCAGCAAAAGCCCAAAGACCTGTACAGCTCTGTAAATCTCAATTGGCCTGGAAAGGATTTCCAGGCAAAATCTACCTATGCAAATCTTTACAGATCTGTAAAGATGTATACAACTTGTAGAATAAATACAATGTGGAAACCCTGTAAATGTAGTTTGGACTGATTGAACTTCAGGATATTCCAGGATGATAAATCTTTCCAGGTAATACAGAATATTGTAAGTACAGAACAAAACATGCAATGTCTGGGCAAGTTTCAAAATGTCATATTTTGAAAATGTCATATTTTGAAAATGTCATATTTTGAAAATGTCATATTTTGAAAATGTCATATTTTGAAAATATCGCATTTTTACAAAATATCTCTCATTTTAGACATATATTAACAATGTGGCACCATCAGGACTTGAACACTAAACCTCGTGGTTTGACTTATTGTCTGCAATACAACCACTAAGCCATTAGGCCATATAGTCAGAATGCAAATAAATACATAGATAGAGATAGAGGTTGTCTATTTTCTGCCTCACACTTCATTTTGAAAACCAGAGGTTTCATTTAAGACATGTTTGTACTAATTTTGCTATTAAACACTTTGTGAGCTACTTTATATGTGCTCAGAGCAAAGTGTACATGTATGTCTGGACAGTGCATCCTGTACTAATTTAGTTTTATGTACAGTTTCAATCATCCATGATTAGCCTGTAAAAACAACTACAACCCAGGTTTTAACTACATCCTGTAGAAGATGTAAAATTTTCCAAACATGCATTATTGTTACCAGTATTATTGATCATATTACAAGTAATACAGGATGTTATTTTAATTCACATACAGAGCCAAACCAGGAAGCGAAACTTGACCTAGAAGCGAAACGAATATAATTTTACCAAAAATAGGAAAACTGTCCCACAGCCAGTATTTTTCGAAAAATAAGAAATTGTTCAGAGCGGCCCAAAACATGCTGAAAGGCCACTCTTTGAGATATGTAGAGGGGGGTTTACAGGGTCGCTGAGTTGACCTATCTCGTTAAAATTTGAGTCAGAGGCCAACAATCACCCGAAACGAGGGCATTTCGCTTCTATGGTTAAATCAAAATTTTCCCACGGAAAGTATTTCTTTTATTTCTCTGTCATCTATTGCTCAAATCATTTAAAACTTTTTTTAAACTTGAAGAGCAAATGGCGAAGTTCACACAGAAAAAAAGATTTATGTAAATCGATGCATATTTCATGCCGGAAAATGCGAAATGGCTTAAGCGTTTCGCTTCCCGGTTTGGCTCTGTAATTAATCTAGAATGTGTCAATTTGCACCAGGCTAAAACATTCTGTTATTAACTTGGGCATGCCAGCCCATCCTGTATTTGTGGATCAAGGAACTTTTGCCTTTTGCTGATGTTATGACTGGTCCAAAGTATGTATCTTGAGTTGGGCTTAGCTGCTTGATTAAGGCCAAGGGAGATAATTTATCAGATATGTCTTGTCAGTTAATATAGACATCATGAAAATATCAATCTGCATAATGGTCTCATATACAGTCATCCACCGGCCAATGAGGTAAAGTGGCCGGCATGGGTGATAAGTGTGCCCCAGTATATCCTAGGAAGATTAATTTTATAGATTCATGCATTCTGAATAGACTGCCCAAAGCTGAGTGACAGCCTCATTGGCTGGTTCCGCTTATCTGTGCAACTTTTTTTTACCTTTGTTATTCTTAGATCTGTACATACCATTTGGAGATGAAATAGACATCCAGATCAAAGGAATGGTACACAATTGATAGTAAAAGATATCACAATTGCAACAGGTGGAGCAAGGGCAGGCAACAGCTCAGCACTGTCTGTGAATCCAAAGCAGGATAATAGTGCCCCAATCTGGTCAGAAGAGAACAGTGTATAACAGATTGATCTCAAAAGTCATGTCTATGCCAAAAGGCCAGCAATGCTAACTTCAGCTAGCATCTGCCTTATGGACTCTACCACAGGACCACCAAATGTGATGTGGGCTCATAGTCACTTTCTGTGACACAGTGGCACAACAACTCCAAAAGCTGCAATTCTACAAGACAGGTTTCCAGGGCAGTGACAGGAGTATGGAACACTCTCAGTCACTCCCTGCACCAGTGACACCTATCCATATTCTGAGTACATGACTAGCACTCCCATTATTCCAAATCTCCACATATCCCTCAGTGCATACCTTAATCCACTTTCTTGCACATTTTTTAACTTCTATCCCTCATTGCATGAAACTTAACACTATCTGAATGCTAAGTGTGTGCTATCCAAAAGCAATGGCTGTTTCAGCACTTTTCCATATTCACATTGTCATTGGCCCAACTAATGAGATCTCAAATGCTTACACCTATTAATTTCACAGATACAAATCAATACTTCATACATTTTCTGTCAGCATGAACTCCAGTATCCCATCTGCTCCATCTCCCCAGTGCTTGCAGAAAGTAAATCCAGTTTTGTTTCTTGACAGTAAAACACAGCAATTGTATGCATAAAAATCAATGAAAATTAATTTAAAATTTGACAGTTATGCTGTGACTCACCCCATTTCAATGAATTCTTCAATTGTTCTTTCTTTGCTGTTGAAGTGCAACATCATACTTATATCTGAGAAATGGACTTGCTTGGATGCAGCACCATAATTAGGCAAAAGTGGTTTGGGAGCCTGAATTATTCAACTTTTCTGCTATTCACAGTAAATTTTTAAAATATACCTGGGAGAGAGGCCCTGATACAATGTATTGAAGAGCTGTCTCATCTGGTGCAATATGATAAATCTGTTAGTTTTTTGCCCCAGAAAATTAGAAGCTACTTACGGATAAGAAGTTTGCTTGTGGCTTTCATAGCCTTTCGGACATTTGATAAAATGGTTAAACAAGTATCATCAGGCCAGTTGTGCCTACATCAGTGAGGTTATTCAATTTGTAAGCCTTGTACCAAAATCAAGCCCCTTGGAAGAATCTCTTACAAAACCTGTCTTAGCTGGAATATTCCTGACCATCAGGGGCAAAAAAAAAAACAACTGGAATTATATAGCTCACATAGTAGATATCATATCCTCCAACAGGAGAATCAATAAAAAAATCAAATGCTTTGAATTGCACTTGTTGGTCATGGAGGGCCTCTGGAAACTCTTGACTCCAGAACTAGGAGATTGAATTTGATGTTACTGTTCCCAAGCTGACACCAATGACTGCAGTAGGTATATTCTCACCTTTTTGCCATCTTTGGTTACTGCTTCAGTATCTTGAATAATGGCTTTGAACTGAGGATATTCTCGAAGAATCTCGAGCATAACATGGCCATTTCCACCTCCTATGTCAACAATAGCTGTATCAGGTGAAAGGGTTGACCAGGGATACACTAAGCATGTGGCAAATGCAATGTACATAAGTCCGGTGAGCAGCAATAATGATTCATATATTCATTTAATCATGCACCTTGTTGCAAACTGGATCCACTTGAAAGTTCAGTCCAGCCAATCATGGCTTTATCAAATCGCTATAAATGATTATGAATTCAGCATGACAAGGTATGGGGAAAGCAAGTTACCTCTCTCTTCTCCTCCAATGCCTGAAAATATCAAGTAATGATATCCAGAAAATATCAAACCATGAACAGGCTTACTCGAATATCGAAAAACAAGGTACCGATGGCACGGTTAAATGCTGTATCTTCCACTTTGTATGAAAAGGCTGCAGTGGGATCAGCGAGTATGTCTGCAAGAGAGGCTCCAGCTTTCATGGTATCATCAGTGCTGAGCATAGATATTATTGTTCTGATCAAAACAGTTTCTTCAAAAAGTTGATTAAAAACTCACACCACCCCTACAATTGCACAAACAGGTTCACTAGAAAGAAGCTTCATGGAAAGATGATTGTTTGCAAAGACATTCGGCTTCGCTGGTATAGAACCTGTGTTTAATAAACTCATCATCTGATCTTGAGGTTTTACTCACTCTCAGTATAGACATGATTGGTAGCAAGAGTCCGAAGAATACGACAGAGCTTGCCGGGGTCACGGTTGCTCTTCTCAGCGAGTTGATTGACGTGTAAGCCGTTGGGTTGATTAAGAAGTAAATCGGATATCTTAGCATCTACAGCGATTTTGAGGCAGGCTGATTCTAGGTACTAAGGAACAAAAAAAATCAGTTATCTGCATGTATTTAATGTTACACCATGGGCTTGAAGTAACACATACCGAAAAGGCTTTCTAAAAAGGTTGATCCAGTAAGCAATAGTTTAAATTCCTAATCCATCTGTGTGTACGAATGTTATGCATCACAATACTAGGATTTGCCACCGTGATTGCTAGCTGGGTGCATGCAGCTTCAATCATCTTTACTGCGTTGGCCAAGGCTTTATTGTTCATAACCGACTGGCAAGATAAACCACCTTGTACCAGGCTATTCAAACTGGGAGTTTCCATTCCAGCCTTAGTGTATTCATGAACCACAGTGGAAACTGCAGAAGAAATAATTTCTGCGAGTTGGGTGATTTCTGTAGCTCCGGGATTCTCTGTGTTTTAACTTGTTAATGGTCATACATGTTATGGTATGATACCTGGAAAAGAATTACCTTGGAATGTAGCATTCATTGTGTTTGACGCAGTTCAATAAAAAAAGACGGATAGCAAAGATAGCATGACACAAGTTGATATCAGGCTTATATATAGAAGGGTGAATCATATTGATAAGCTACCCCAAAAAATATTTCACTCAGGCAGACTTCGAAATCTCAATGCTTTTTGGAAGATGGCAGAGGACTGTATATACATAATAGATACAGCATCCATAATCCAAGCGAGCCTGATTAGGGTGTATCTTTTCTGAAAGGAAAAGCCACCAAATTAACTGGTTTTCCCAGGTGGAGCCATTCAAAAAACCGGTTGCAGATGCACCTTATTGAAAGATTCTTCTATCAATACAACTTGTTGTAATTACGCGGGGCCTTACACACACTTGTTAAAATGTTTTGAATGACTCACTAGGGAGTATTAGTAACACGCCAGAAGCCATTTTATGCGTAAAATCGGCTAGAGTATGACACGGCTAGCTGTTTGAATGTATTATTTTAACTACCGCCCTCCTCAGTGTCTCTGTACAGAGGCTCCCAGCGTTCTTCGTCGTTGGAAATCACAAATCTTGCTTGGGAATTTATCCAGAAGCAATTTTGCTTCATCTGCATAGCCTAGCGTCGGTGCTGAGGGCGCCAAAAAAGAGCTGCTAAGTATAGGTTTTGGTTGCTCTTATGCCGGAAATCGGCTAGATTCATGACACGGGAACACCATAAATTGATTTATGGCGTGTTACTAATACTCCCTACTGACAAGTTGACAAATGAGGCATGTCAAATTTTACGTTGGCAGAAAGCAATTCTATTTCAGAAGTAAGTTGGGCCGTATCACTTTTTATTGCATCCAACCTTACTTATCAATGCACTAGAATACTGCTTTGCAAGGCAACGATCAAACTCGGACCGTGAACTGTATAAATATTAATCTACCAAATGGCTACTAGTATGCACCCGGCTCATTACGAGGCCATTTATTAGTTCATCCCCTTACTCAACCCAGTCTCTCAGTTGATCGGCGATTCTTAATCGGCACCGCATGAAAGCTTAAGTGAATTATGTAACACCGTTGACTCAGACATTTCCAAAACAGACCCGATTTGGTTGTAACCATTTCTGAACATACTACCCGTCTACTGCCAATAACACTTTTAAAAACAAATAGTCCAGGTTTTAGCTACATAAGCCTCTAAAAATCCTGCAGACAGAAGACAATGTTATAAATTCAACAAACTTGATGGACATTTCTTGGCCTATGATCAACGCTGTCAGATAGGGTCACAATTCAGATACCGAAATATACGGAATATGTGAATTTCCATGTGCAAAACTTTGTTCCTGTACCACCTACAACGCTTGGATTTGAATTACTACTTGTACAGAGATGACTTGAGTGTGCTACAGGCTTGAAAAAATACCTATAGATCTGAAAACTCAAAATTAGGCATAACGAAACAGAAAACTATTGTGAAGAGAGGCCTTAGAGGCCTTTAAGTTCTTTTCTCAGACTGTTCCCTTATTTATCACACACGTTTACATTGACACTTTCTATATCAGTAGCCTCCACCATTCCCATGTCTATCATCATTCCATCAGCAGCTTCCATCGTCCACATGCCCACTGCTACTTCTTGCTTCTATCACTATTTGTTACAGGTCCAAAATGGAATTGAGAATCCATTCTTTACCTGAACCTCATGGTGTAATTAACTGACTGTGATGTTTTATTTGTTTATTCAGTAAGTCGGCAATATTCATCAACCAGTTAACTGGCACTTTACCGGCAAACTTTCTTGTGGCGTGATTGAATAGCTGTTGCTACTGCCTTTCGGTTTGCTTTATTCACCACATGCTGAACTGATTATCATCAAGATATCATTAAAATGAAATCAAGAAATCTGATCTGTATTATTAGACCGTATCTGCTACGCGAATTTTTGGCGTTTGTATTTCACTAAGTGGAGATACAAAATTCATTAAGCTCCGCACCAAAAATCTTCAAGTGGAGGTAGCATTGTCACCGGCATGACAGACCGGCCTGAGAATTACACGTTGAGCTCCCCTAAGCACCCTAACCTTTCCTCCTCGTATGCTCTTGTTCACCAGGGCCAGTAAAGTCTAAAACCTTGATCTCGGATGAGCACCTACACTCCACATCTTAACACAACATCATGACACAATCCATGTCGCCCCCACCTGATTCAACCAGAGCAACCAGTCGTGTCTCTATGCGTCAAAAATAGGATCAACCAACACCTACATCGTGTCAGTCACACTGTGTCACATCCATTTTTCATCATGTCTCCACCCCTTTATCATTAGCTCTGCTCCCAAATTTCATTGTGGAGCATTCAAATATCCACGTAGCAGATACGGTCTATTCTAAAATTTTGTGGCCTAGCTTCAAATTAACTTTAAAAATTCATTATGTTTTATTTTAAGCTGCACCCAATGTAAGCAATCTAAAAACTCCCTAGCCTGATGCAGAATATCAGATCTTCAAAGCATTGGTCAGCAAGTCTGTCTGGGGTTAGGATAATGAAATGCAGTAAAAGTATGTGTAACTGCACCTACAGTAACAATTGCAGATGCAGTCATTCTCCTACACTTGGTAGGTGATTCGCAGATGCTTATACAAGTTCATATCATTGATGAGCACAGTAAAGGCAGGAAACAGGGGCTCATGATCACATAAAATGCTGGTTATATTTCTATTTATTCATTGTATACTTGTCCTTTGGAATAATCGAAATCACTTTTGGCTTACCCTATCCAACAGCCCTTGTCTTATCTGGTTTACAGAATGGAGCCTAAGTCTTCAAGATGCTAAGGATTTTTAATGGGATGATACTGAGAATCTGAGATTTATACAAACAATGTCACAAATATACAGAATGGCTTTTGCATATGGCATGCTTATAAATAGTGACCAAATTCAGTGATGAGTCTTTCTAGACCTAGACTCATAACAAGCACACATTGCAGAATACTTATAAAAGTGATCACAATTTCTGAAGTTCACAAATTGATGTGGTATCTATTACAAATTATTATTTTGAATTTTTCCTTGAACAGGGAAGATCTCATTATTTGAAGCTGATACCTAAACAAAATATTAATATTAAAACAAGACATAGCTTGTTTGAGAATCCACATACTGAAATTTCTTGAGATTGATGTTTTGTTGTATTGCTAGGGGACTTTCCAAATCTAACACGTGAAAAAGAAAGCCTCGATATATCTCGATTAATTTGATCCTTTATGAACTGCCTGGAGTTCAATCTGATTGAAATTTATTGTTAGAGAAATTTCACTGTTGAAACTAGGCATTGACACACGTGGCCAAGAGAGAATTCAAGTATACTGGTAAAAAAAGAATTTAAAGCTTTAATAATGTGCAATTATCAAAACCTACATCTTGGTACTAAAAATCCGAATATAGAATATATCTGGGTTTGAGGAAACACTAAAACCTAGACATTGGATATTAACAATGTAAAGTATCTTATTTTGGAAATTGATCAACTTACTGCAATCAGCTCAACCCATTGAGTGACTCTGCGTCTTCAAATTAGAAAGAGAGTTACAATAGACAGAATGTCCTTACGCTGTTAACAAATTTGTGTTTATAGTGAAAAAGACAAGAAACTTGATTGCATGATCAGTTCTGATTGTACAGTTTTATCAGCAAAATTCTGGCTCCCAGGTCCACCTAACATACCTCTTGGATCCTGACCTTGAATGCAGCAAACTCCATACTAGTAAATCAAGAATTCAGTTATGTCATAACAGAATCAAACAACCAATTTACTCATTGCAACAGCAATTATGGTATCCAAGGCAGTGGCACTGGCCATTTGCATCTCAAATGTAATCTAAAAAATATCAAGTCTACAGTAAGCAAATATACAAGCAACTTACAATCATATTTTTATTTGCTGATTGAAGGGAAAGGGCATTGAAAAACCCTGCAACACCTGCACATGTTGGCAATAAAGAAGTCTCTTATATCCTACTGCAACCATCCAAAATCAAAATTACTCACAAATTGCAGAGACAATGCCAAAGACAGCAAGGAGAATCTATAAAGGGTAAAATATTATACTGAATCAATGTTTAAAATGTACACCTGCCATGAGGATTAAAAGGGTGACTCTGTATTTTTTCCCCAGAGTAATCACTGAGAGTCTATAAACGCGCCAACAAAAAAAGCTATTCAGGTAGTCAGAATAAACACATACTGTTTTTGCAGTGACATATATAACTTAATGAGCAAGAAAATAAGCCTTACATTTGAACAAGGAATACAAGGCCACCCTGTTGCAAGTGCAGAGTGAACTCAAAGAAAATTCATACAAACATTTGTATACTTACTGCGGTAGCAATCGCAACCTAGAGACAGGTTTGTTTTTCACAACCCTTAAGATCAGTATAAGGAAATTCTTACTGAGGTTAATCTGCATGCTTATCAGGCAAAAAGATAATACAGAAGCAAAGTACACACATTTGAACCATGTTGGCAGCTTCTGTAGGATTGTTTCCCTGAGTCTTGATCAAATCAAAGTACATCATTGCAGTAAAAACTATCTGGTTGGCCGTTTCAATAATCTGAGAAACAATTCATTCAATGTCATGCTTGAAATATAAACATCCATGATAATAGTACTAACACTGAGCATGCAGTTGTTGAACTCTTAAGGTAAAAAAGCATCATAGATTCAGCCTACCAAACACATCCCAAGTATAATTTAAATGAGAAACCATCTTCCTTGGCACGCTCCGAGGTCATATATATAAACATTTGAAGGCATCCAATTCCATAGAGGCTTCAAAGAATGAGGTAATGTTATAGTCTGCAACTTGAAAGGTAATACAATACATACACAGTCCCGATACTGTACCCAATAAACAAAGCTCCCGTGGTATTGTCCAAAGTCGGTTCTAGCATTCTGCTTCAATAGAGTGGCGTTGAGAGGAAAATGATCAAAAAAGAACTTCGAAGATTCAAGTAGCCTTTTATACTCGGAGAAACCATCATTTTACCCTGGTCTGCCGACTGCGCATCAAAGCATGACACCAGCAATTCAATCCTGATACTAAGCCTGTTTTTTTATTACATGACAACCGTATTAGGGAACCTGGAACTGAGCTAAGTATTCAAACTACTTTCGCCCACCCATTTCAATTTCATGACCATCACTGATGCTCTTATTTATCTATGCAAAGATAATGATCAGATCAGAAATCTCTATCACTATTTTGACTTGCCAACTCATGTTCGAAATCAGCAGTCCCGGAACTATCGGTTCTTCCATCAATCAAATGGTCCGGACCAAATCTCATTCCAGAAATCGAAACGGGTTGATTTGAACCACTTTCATGGAGCTTGCTTTGCATGAAATCTCTTGAGTTTAAACTGGAAGGAAGTGTTGATAGCAAGCGTCGTGAAAATCATTAGACACTCACGTTGCAAGAAAAGAATTGAAATAAACTGCCACCAGAAAATATTCAGCACCACTCCAAAATTCAAAGATATTCAACTCAGACTTACGCTTTGGGACCATCAATGCAAATATTGAGTATATTTGAGTTTGCGAAAGTGTTAAAGCCTGCATAAATTTTTACAAGTCAATTTGAATTCTTTTTTGAACGACATATCCATAGATGTACCAAAATCAACTCAATCCATTGAAATATCCTGAACTCCAGGTCAACCTGAAAGTAAATGTCTCTTGACTGAAAGTACTTACGCCGTCAACAAATTTGTGTTCATTGTAAAGAAAACAAGGAGATTGATTACATGGTCAGTTCTACAGATTGTTAATCAGAGAGCATCATATTATTTGAAAAGAAATGCTACCTTCGTGCACCCGATTTGGAGTTGAGCAAACAAAGTGCTACAGTAAATAAAAATTAGTTTCGGCTTCTATCTTCAGAATAGCTCCATACTCATTGCAATTGCAAGAATTGTGTCCAAGGCAGTGGCACTAGAATTCTGGATTTCAAAAAACATCTTGAAGTAAGGAGTTAGCAAGCTGGAGATCAGAGAGGCTGACTACATTACAATCATTTTCCTATTTGCATTTGAAAATGCAAGCTCTTTGAGATAGAAGGTTTCAGCTGTAAAATTTATTTATCAAATTTCAACGTAATTTCTCTACAAATATTGCTCACTGATTGCAGAGACAACGCCAAGTATTGCCAGAGAACCCTAGAGACTCGATCATGATGGGAAATCAATTTCCTGAAAGGAGGAGATTACCATCAGTAGCATAAGCGCAACTCTATATTGCTTGGCCAGCATAAGCCTTGTGAGTATCCATACACGCCAGCAGAAAAACCTACTAAATAGTCAGCCAAGAAGACTTCCTACATTCAAAGAGAACCCACAATTGGATAAATAGGATAAGAAATGCCTGCAAATTTTCAATAGAAATGACGAATGGAAGAAGGACGCCATACCGCAGTGCCAATCGCAGCCTAAACAGAAAAATATCAAGCTTTTGTAATGAACAGTATCATACAGACTGACAGACATAAATCTACAGCAAAAATATCAATAAATGCACCAAACAAGAACGGAAGATAACATACTTCTGAGCCATGAAAACTGCTTCAGCTTTTTGGGCATCAGTTCCCTGACTCCTTATTAGGCCGTAGTACATCAGCACGGCAAAGAATACATGACTAGCGGTTTCCAGGAGCTGCGATACAAAATATAGTGAATCAGATACCTCACACCAGCACAGACCTAGGAAATCATATTACGCTGTGTAAATGGTTTGAGTTCGTGATCAGAATAAGATTAAGCGGTCATGTATGAAACTTACAAATTTAGAGCTGTAAACCAGCTGAGCCATGATTCATCTTGCCTGGCTCGCTTCGAGGTCATGTATACGAATGTCTGAAGACATCCGATGCCATATAATCTTTCAATTGTCGTAAAGACCAACGAATGGATAAAACCAAACAGGGGACTTACACTGTTGCAAGACTGTATCCGATGAATGTTGCTCCTGATGTGTTGTCTAAAGATGGTTGCATTGAATATTATACTGACTTGAGACACAAGCCGATGTATAAAGAAACGATAGGACAGGCTAAATGAATTATTTCCAGTAGGAGACAAGCTCTGCTAGACAAACGCTTGAGCTTAAATTCCCCCAATCCTGTGTACATCTGGGACAGTGTAACAAACACTTACCTGTAAGTAGCGTACGTAGCACGTACAGTGTGTCCACTAGCCTAAATACTGAGGACCGCAGGGAGCATACAAAACAACATAACTCACGATGATGGAGTTGGACCCGGGTCAGAAAATTAGCACCAGACCGCATCTCGACAATGTCCGACAGTTCTTATATATGTATAAAGTCGAGTCGGCCACATGTTTAGCCGTTGTACTAAGCCAACGTTATCGCGCATTTACGATGGGGTTGTGCGCTCAATCAAAAAAATAAATAGCAGTGATCAGGATCAGATGATTGGATCAATAGAAGAATGAGGGAGTTTTGTAGTGTTCTATGCGTCAGTGACGGCCTGAGAAATATAACACTTGCCACTTGGAGATGCAAATGTATCAGCAACACAGGACAACCCACATATACTGCGCTCATATCCAGGCCGTGGAGAAGACCGCGTCATAAATAAAAGAAAGCCGCGAGCCTGCCGTGGCCACAGCCATATCGAATTTAGTATGAGTCTGTGATCGACCTTCAGCGATTTGAAAGAGGAAAGGTGGTAAAAAGGATGTTAAATCTGACGAAGTGGACGGTAGCGCAGACTGAATAGATTTCGAGATGAAACGCCGGTCATTGAGAAATCCCAGAGGTAAGAGGTTGGGCTTGAGGAAGTTAAAACATGTACCCAGAAAACTAAGTCTAGGGCGACTAGTCACTGGACAGCCCGCGGTATGGCCACAAGACTTTTTGCTATCTCAAACATTAGATGCCGGTAGTTGACCGTTCGGAAAATTCAATGCCGAGCCTCAGCGCTTCAGCAAAAGCACGTGTAAGCCCAATGATAGTGAACTCAGACATTGTACTAGGACATAGCCCTAGTAGCGCTAAATACACAGAGTCGACATGGTGACTCAGTGAAATCAGACTGGATCAAAAAGATCGTTACCGGCAAACAACTACTTGCAAATTACCCTATTCGATGCTAGAATTATCTGAAAGATTCCTGAACACCTCTAGTGGACGCATAGGAGTATTCACTCAGGGACTACTTACTTTAATATTTAGCAAGAAAATTAGGGTATACAGTATTGTCAATCAAGCAAACGACGTTATCAAGTTTTGATCTCAGTCTATCAGAACCGACCATGGAATTTAATCAAGTCAGTGTTATATGGTATGTTGGGAATACACAGGAGTCGCGACCAGCTCATGTCTGGTGAATGTCAATGTATTCATCATCTGAGAAGTGATATCATTCAGACTCGGAACTTCGACACATACTATCTGTATTAGGCGTCTACAGCGGGATTTTGGAGGGCCTCCACCTGCCTTACAAGGTAGATTTTTTTGTCAAATGTCCCGTTGCGGATGCCCTATTAACTGCCCTTTTAAAGTAGCTGATTAGGTTTCAGAGTCATTAAGCGTTGATGTGCGTTCTCGCAAGTGGGGAAAAACTATCCCGCAATCTTAGAGCGATTTCTTTATATCACGGCCACCGGCAAACCTTGGGGATAAATAAAACCAACCGAATTTTTGGATTGTATTAGGCACGGATTCGTGTAAATTGATGGATAAGATAATCGAAAAAAATATCACTATTCTTTATTTCCTCTGCTATTGTCCCTGGGGAGATTCGAGCTCCCGGCTTCACGGATGTAAAGAATCTAAACCACAACGTGATGATTTAACCACTAATCGACAGGGACATTGATGAAGTTGACTTTATGGGCTTCAGATTGTTGTATTTGAGCACAGCCTGTAAATTCTCTGCCTGGCTAACACTCTAAGGCTTTACTCAGTACTCTTTCTGTTGAGGCATTAATGGCATACAGTTACGTCAGTGGAACTCAGAAGCTCCAAAAAGTAACAAGCACCTTTCTTTATTGGAAGGTGATTGATGAGCTTGGATGATTGACTGAAAATCATATACTTAAATGTCCCTGGGGAGATTCGAGCTCCCGGCTTCACGGGAAGTTGGTTTCGGGAAACCACAACGTGATGATTTAACCACTAATCGACAGGGACCACAATCTGCTTGGGCGTCACATCGCCGAGGGCCATAAGGAGGATGACTATAATTCCGGGCCCTGGGAATGACGGCACGTGGTGGAAAATCCTGGTTCCTCCTGTGCCCTGGCGCTTTCTGGAGAAAATCGTGCGGGGTAAGATGAATCCGACCGAGGGCAAGACGAACAAGAAGGTGTCTCGAGGTGAGCGTGTATCTTATCTTATTCCGCAAACTAGGAGTAATAACCAGTGCAGCTTGCAACACCTGTCGTCTGAAACGGAAAAAGGTTTTGTTCAATTCAGTTTCGAAAATGCTTTATGATTGATGGGATTAATTTTTTATTTTCTAGTGCGACGGCCTGGAACCATGCTACTTTTGCACCGAGACAAAAGTGGAATGTTCGTATTCCCGAGAACCCAGAAGACGAGGCCCGCCTTCTGGATACCTGCGCTACACTGAGACCCGTGTGTCTCTCCTGGAAACTCTCCTCGGTCTCATCCTCCTTTCCAGTCATATTTCAGCAGACTCCCTCCGCATCGCAGTAAACAGACTGCAAGTTGAAAGCAAGACATGCACACAGGACGTTTGGGACTCGTATAAATCTTTATGGAGTGCAACGAATGCAGCGGGAGGTGTAGAAGCACTGGCGAATCACTTTGCACCGTTTTCACATAAGAGTGAAGGAGATAGCTTTGCAAAACCTCTGTTACCGCCGCCAAAACAGCAGCAACAGACGCAAACCCAGGCGAGACAAATCAAGGCGATGTCTGTTGCGCCAGCGCCGGGTCCTTCATACCATGCAGAGTCATTCGAGAGGAATAGCTTTGCGTATCCACAGTCTGATGAAAGACGGCGTGTACATGAACCGGAACCGGAACCCGACTCTCCCATTCCTTCGCCGAATGACATGGACGTGGACGACACTCCTCATGCCGAGCCTGACCCTACGCCTCAACCTTCACAAGTTGACCCGGCACCAGCGCCAGCGCCAATGGACCTCGTAGCTATGGACTCGCTCACTTCTTCCGTACCTTCCTTCAACGACATTGACATCTACACCGGGAGCTATTGGCGAACTGCAGATCTTGCGTTGGAAGAAATCGAGTCAGAAATTCCACTTGCAGTAGATGGGTATGGGTCATTTACAGGATTTGGAGGGCATGCGTTCGGATTTGGTGATTTTACTGGGACTGGAGCGACTTCACCGAGTAAAGACAAGGACAAGGATAAAGGCAAAGAACATGATATTCATTCACATTCCTACACAAATGCACATACACACACTGCGTTCCCTCTCCCTTCCTCATCGTCGACCCCAATTCCAACCCCAAAGTTGTTTCATGCCGTACCACCGACCACGTCTCCTCAACACAATACCAATGCTTCGTCAACGGGTTTGTTCTCGTTAAATCCGGCACTAACTTACCGAAACACCACATCCTCATCGTCCTCTACCTTGCCCAGTGACATGCCCATGCCTGACTCCTTGCCCCACCCTCATTCAATCCCAAATGCCGACACAAACGCAGATCCCAACTTGCACGAGTACGAACTCCCACCTTTACATATTCTCTCCGCTCTCCTGGATGTCTACTATACACATGTTCACCCTACCTTTCCTGTTATGCCAGAGAGAACGTGGGTTGATGGTGTTCTAGCATCTTCTACCTACTCTACTTCTGCTACTGACAAAAGTAGTCACAAGGACAAAGGAAGGGCACAGGGCACGAGTATGGGTCTAGACGAACCAACGACGATTCTCCTACTCGCTCTGTGTGCGTATACGGGAAGGCTGAGTCCTGGGACTGTTTTCCAGGGTTCTACTTCGTCTGCCTCTTCTTCCTCTAGTAACGGCGGCAACACTGGGCTATCAGGTATCTTAGGCACCCTTGGTGTTGGTATAGGCAGGTCTGACGGCAACAATAACTGGCCCCATCTCAGCTCAAACTCGCGAAGCAACGCCAACACCATGCCTGGTAACATGAATATGGAAACTCTCCTAACATCCTCTGCCTCCCGAATAGCTTCAGACTTGTGGTACGAGCAAGCTAGGACGGGGCTGAATCGGTTGGTTAGGAAGAGGAGTGGTTGGAGGTCTTTTTCCTCAAGTTGGTCGCAGCCGCAGCCGAAACTATCGGGAAGTGGAGAAGGTCCCTCTAAATCCAATGCAGGTGTCGAACCGATCCAGATATGTCTCTTGTTGGGTATGAGAGATTATGGAAAGGGGAATGAGTCCCAGGCGTGGGGACTGATAGGGATGGCGGTTAGGATGGGGCAGGAGTTGGAGTTGGATGTGTTGGGTACAAGGAGTCATTTGATAACGACTGAGGCTGAGGCAGCTAAGACGAAGACAGAGGCAATGTCTACGTCTCCCGAGACTACACCTTTTGCTACTGCCGCTGGTTCCGGGGCTAATACCCATCAGCATCACGCAGCTTCTTCCGCTCATGGTCATTCCGCTTCTTCCTTGATTCTAGATGCGACTATGACTACGGCCACAACCAGCACTTCTTCAACTCTCAACACCAACACCGACGCTCCCTCAGCTGCTTCGTCTCTCGCTCCAGCCCAAAACCAACATCGAGGAGACCGAGACCAAGACCGAGAAACCCGAATCCTATACTCCAATATCTGGGGCGTAACCGTCCTTATGGACATCGTGCTCTCCCTCCAGCTGGGCAGGTCTCCTGGATGTGTGGAGTGTCTGAAACCTGTATCTGTTTCTGTTCCTATCTCTAGCCAAGGTCGCGAAGACTCGTCTAACTCTGCGTCGACATCTGGAGCCGCTTCCAAAGCCCTCGTCGGACAAGGGACAGGACCTTTGGGTCTGACGTCGCACACGTTTAGTTTGGTGCAGATTATTTCGAGGATAAATATGTATTTATACTTAGGATACGGGCCGATGGTGCAGAAGGAGAAGGAGAGGGAGGTTATGACAGAGACTGTTACAGTGAAGGAAACAAGAACTGTTACGGAGACGAGGGCGATTGTAAAGCCATCGTCTCCTCCTGGTACTAGCGATCCTAGTGCTACTTCTCCAATTGTAACTCAACCGGCTTCCCCTATAACGAACAACTCCGACGTTACACCAACTTCTTCGGTCACCTCGGTAAGCACTTCAACTTCAACGTCCCCACCAACTATCACCTCGTCTACGACGTCAGTCTCCCCTCCTTCTCCTCTCCCTCCACACGAAAAACTCGCTTTGTTGAGAACCGAACTCGATTTATGGCATCAATCGTTACCGATGAGGTTTCGAGTTAGTTTGGGTGTTGGGCTGGGGGGTTTTGGTGGAACTGGAGCTTATTATGGTAGAGGTTCGGGTCTGGGTATTGGTAACTGGGGAAACGGTGGTGTAGACGGGCCAGGAGGTATGAGGGAGGTGGAGAGGAGAGAAGTGTTGGAGGTTAACATGTGGTATCATGTTGCGGTGATCTTGTTGTATAGACCTTTGTGAGTCGCTTTTTCCTCTATTCATTCGGCTGATTTGGATTTCTTAATCTTTTCTGTAGCGTCAAAGACTCTTCGATCACCCACGCTTCCGATGTCTATATGGATGCTGCGTCAACGTTTAATGTGTTGTTGGAAAAGTACAAGAATGTGTATTTCAATTCAGCGCATCTACCCGGTTCTTCCTCGTCGTCTTCGATGACATCTTCTTCCGTTCCGACGATATCACTCTCGAACCCGAATATGATTTATTTGGTTTTCACAGTAGCCATTGCCCATCTTTCGGGATATAGAATCAAAGTACAGAGATATAGACAGTACCAAGAGTGTTTACATTCGAGAGAGCGAGAAGAGCACGCGAGGAAGGAGAGGTCTATGGGCCGTGGGTCACCTTATCTCCACTCTACTTTACCGAACCAGAGCTCAAACTCAGCGCTCAATGGTCCACCACCCTCTCCACCTTCTCCTGCTCTGACACTCCAAACTCAGCTGCATCTCCTAAATTGCCTCGAGGCGCTGAAAGCGATGGGAGGGACATGGGAGCTAGCGAGGAGGTGCTGGAAGACGTTGGACAGGTTGATGGAGGGGGAAGGTATGAAGCCGGGAGGTTATGCGATGGGAATGATGGGACAGACAGTGTTTGGCGGAGGGAAGAGGAAGAGAGAGGAAGGAGGGTATAGAGACGGAGAGGAGGGACAACAGCGGCAGAGAAGGTCCAGCTTGAGTGTGCAACAGCACAGTTTGTCCCGATCTCAAAATGAAGGACCGCCGACGAACGAATCGTCAGCTACGTCCTATGCCGCTGCACCTGATCGTAATGCTACTTTGGCGCCTGCGTTTTCACCGGCTTCGGCTTCTGTTTCGAGTCCTTCACATATGACAGGGAGTAGCGCCAGTCCTATTACGAATTGGAATCGAAAGCAGAACGGTGGCAATAATGCTTTCGCTGGACCTGGATCTTCCCCGACGTCGTCGTACATTCCTCAGTCATTACATTCACATTCGCAGTCTCACCAAGTACAACGCCATAGTTCACCGTCGTCTCTCCATTCACAATTACGGCAGGCAGATCACCACTATCCCGGCTCTAGCCCCTTTGACCTGTCGAACAACAACACGAACGATTTGTCCTATAACCAAAATCAAAATCCTAGCGCTATTAGTAACCCTCCGTTCAACCTTTCATCGTCCGAATGGTTCAACGACCTATGGGAAAACGGAGATGTCCTTCCAGATTTTGGTGGACTCGGGAATTCGGGTGGTATAGGTGGTGACATGTTTGGGATGTACGGGCATAATCTCGGTTACGGAGGCATGGTGGGAAGTATGATGTCGGGAATGTCCACTGCGGACCCTAGACCCAACAATGGGAATGGAGCATCGGGATTTGGATTTGATCTGTCCGGGACGGGAATTGGAACATGGGATGGACAGTGGGATGATATGACCAAGTTTTGGGGAAAGTGACTCCTTTTCGTTCATGATGGCTGGTGTGCCGTATCGAATCTTACCCTTGTAGGGATGGACAAAAGTGCATCAAAATCGACAGACTACTGGCTAATATTCCATTTACTTTTAGTGGGGAGTAGCCGAGTTGTTTTATTGTTATACCTTAATTTCTATTCTCCATGGACTTGTCAAAAACCGTATGTATTTCTATCACCTACTGAATATGTACGATTGTATGTAGCTTCTAGTCTAATAGGATTGTTCGAACATCGAATCACTATCTAGATCCACCAACATTGATTATGGAATTGGCTCCATCATATGTTGTTTCTCCTTCGTCCTTCGAGTCAAACTAGGTCAGACCTCGCCGGAAACGTTAACCAGAATTTCCGATGAATTGTCGTACCTATGCAGTCAAGTTGAATGAACCTCCTGGTCCAGCGCTTTAATGACTCTTGGTAAAGCTTCCCAAGGTGTCTACCTGTACTGAAAGGCCACAACCTAGTCTCGGTGCCGGACCGCTAACGAATTCTGTCCATAAATGGAACTCAGTCGTTAGCAAGTTCCATTTATGGACAGAATTCGTTAGCGGTCCGGCACCGAGACTAGCCACAACCACGATTGCAATGGGAGACACGAGTAAAACGCACGGAAAGCGATGTCCCAGGAACACGTGCGAAAAAACTCCGGTAGTGACGGCAACTTCTTCAACCCTCCTTTCATGTCTGCTGCGAGCTTAGCCGCGGTTCCTCCCTAGTCTTGCATGAGGCAGACAAGATCTGAGCCTTTCCGAGTCTAAGGAGAGTTTTCATTGATCAGCAAAGTTCAAAACGCACTCTACATCCTCCTTTCATTTCGGTAACTGCTGTACAGACCGATGAAGACCGGAACTTGGTACAGTGCTGATAACGACGAGGTGAGGAGCCTGGTCGAACAGCCTGACAACGATTTTCATCATGTATCTCATGGATCCGTTAATTTCAGAGCACGAAGATTACTCAAAAATGGGTCGACATTAGCGGTTCCGATTCACAGCCCAACTAAGCTTGATTTCTTATTCCCATCCACCATATCCCACCGCGAGGCAAGACATATCTTTGAGTATGATCATCGATAGAATCTTCTGTGCTCACTCCCTCCAAATGACGGCAAAGACAGATGAAGGTTGGAGGAACCCGTGCTCTTATCAGGCTTGAACTGTCCAACTTGAGCTGATAATTGACTGGGCTTCATCAGCGGAAGCGTTCGATATGTGATAATTTGTATGTCACGTCAGGATCGTAAATCAATCCCCAGCTGATAGTGATCTCGCCGTACCAGTATTGCCATTTGGATCGGTGGTAGATCCCCGGACTATGACCGTGCTCGGCACATATGTCTTTCAGTTGTGAGATCTTCCAGCACTACTCCACTTTCATTGCGGGGACTGTTGTGAAAACCGGTGAACACCGGAAGTTTTACGAGGAACTTGAATTCAGTGAGTTGCCAGTGAGTGCACCAACATGCTCAATAGAGCTTTTACTGAACGTGAACACGTCGTGACCGCCGTCAACACAAATATAACTGTCTTCACGATCAGGCCAAGAAAGATCTTCCTTGGAGGAACAGCGGAACTCATGGCTAAACTCTACTTAAGAGCCAGAAGCTCTCAAGCCACCCAGACATTTGCCACCAGTCTCACATGTCTGAAACTACACAGGATTCCCCGCCGACCAAGTGAGTACTCTGTCCCCACGCTACAGTTTGTAGTGTTTAATGATGAGTAGAATCCATGAGAAACATCTCTCCAGCATCGCAGAGTCCGTCGACCGTAGTTCCGATAGAACTGAAGAAGGCGGTAAAAAGCTGTTCCAGGAAGGAAGACGACTGCCTAAATGGATAGTCTGGCTGCTGGCTATCAGTCTAGTATGCGGAATTTTCTGCATTGTCTTGGGCAGTCTCGTGCGAACATGTTTTTTCGAGCCAGTTGCACAACTTCACGTCGGCTACGACCCGAATTGCAACATGTTTTTACATCTGCCTCCGTTCGGTTTAGAAGCCGTCAAACTTGCCTTTAACTTGATATTTGTCAAGCCCTGTCTGTTTGTTTTCTTCCAGGTGCATGGAAATGCAACGAAATGGAAAATTGCGCTTGAAACTAGTCCAGAGACAGAGCCTTACCCAAAGGGAGACAAAAACTACTATGAAAACACTCGTCTCGAATTCAATGCTAACCCACGTTTTCTCGTTTCATCTCGCGACTCCAAATTCGGGCCGACTGGTCTTCCAGCCAACGTTATCATGGCGATTGCTTTAGCAATCACATACGCTGCCAGTCAAATGGTACTCCTTGAACTAGAGGATAATGACGATCAAGGAGAACCGGCTAGCAATGCAGTGCTGCCTCATTTCGCATTCCACGTTCTCGGTGTGGTCATTCTCATTCAAGCGTTCCTGTCGATTTGGGCTCTTGTGGCATGCCGTGGAGACATAAAGACTTGGAACGCTTCACCGTTTGCCACTGCATACATTTTAAGTCAGGAGTTAGGACGCGTGAGAAGGATCCCTGGACGATTTATGCAATCCCTTTATCATCGTTATCGTGACTCGCAAAGCGTTGTCCAACCAACGTCAACGTCAACAAAGTCAATATGGAGGAAACTCGGACGATGCAGACTAGAATCCCTATATCACTACATTCGTGGCTCTCAGCACGAGATGAAATCGGAAGTGGTTCAGATCGTTCAGATGTCAGCATGGGACTCACACCCTATTTTTCGTTCTCTTACAATGTGGGTCTGGATGTTGATAGGTTCTGGATTCTTCTGGGGCATTCTGATATATTTCATGGTTCAATCCGGTACGCCAGGTACTTTTCGTGGAACAAGCTGGGTGCCTGTATCCGAACCTTCCAATTCAACCTCAACCAGTGGTTCCAGTGTCCTCAATCTTGGCTGGGATGGAGTGGCACCAATATCGGGGCTGGTATGGGGCCTGGCGATTCTCGTTGGGTTTCAAGGCGGGATTGTGACTACTGCCATGACATGTGCCCAGACGATCCTGGATCTGGCGTGTGACCAGCGATTGTGGATGGAGATACGGGGAAAAGGCTCAGACCCCAATCCACATATGTTCAGGAAACTTATGATATGCTGGCACTCCTGGGTTCTACACATTGCTGATCCTCTGTTTCATTGGCTCTTTGGACTGGCAGTGAATATCAGCGCAGACAAAGGACTTCAAGTAAAGCCTGTACCGGTTTGTGCACTTTTGATATCCATAATTAAATAAGTTTGATGAAGGTTTACTGTTATACTAGGTATTCTGGGTCAGCGCTGTCGGAGTACTCGGTGCTTTCTACATCACCATCCATCTCAAAATTAAAATAATGACATCTTTGCCGGCTACTTTTGGGCATCTGCAGACTATGGTTGATCTAGTTGACAAGTGGGATGAGAGGATGTACTGGGGGGACAAATCGATTGATGATGAATCCGTTAGACATGCAGGTACCTCAAACCAAAAAGATAAGGTAAAGGACATAAAATCTTCAGAAAGCTATGGAGGTAAAGACTGTAAGCTGTGTCATGGTCGTGTGGTAATATGACGAGAAATACAGTAATTACAGGGCCTGCAGGATGCAGAATATGTATGCTATGCTATACTATTGAAGTTGTGTTGGCTTGAAATTTTGAAGTTGTTAGTTATTATAAGAGGCATGTCACGGTGGACCAACGCTAATGCGTGGCATGTACAATATCGTTCATTCATATTCCTCTTGAACATGAGCTATCAAGAATCATTTAATAACTTGAAGCAGAAAGCATTGTACGAGTACGTCACTGACCTGGATCCTAACGAACTCGATCCTAGCACTATGGCAACTCCCCTCGCTTGGTGCTCGCCCTACAGCGGATCGGATTATCTGTGGACTTGCTGTGGACTCGAATTTGACTTCCCGCATCGTTTTGATCGTTTACTCCTTAGCTATCGACCTCACGACTGTCTCTGACTATAATCAACCCTCTTTGGCTAGCTTCATTTCCGAGTCTGCCATTCAAGGCTTGCAATTCTGGGATCGATGGGTGATGGACTTTAGTGATCGTGCGAACATGACTGACTTCGGGGATATTGGGAATGACGAGAGCCTGAATGAAAATTTGGGTGAGCAATGCAATACCAGGTTCTCGGAGAGGTGATGCAGAATGACGTATCTTTGCAGGGTCCACCTAAAGCTATCGTGCTAAAGAGAAAAGGTTCAGAAATCAGTTCTGTTCTAGAATCAAGTTTTGCGATTGCCGATGCTTCGTTAGATTCTCCGATTCCTGTATCATGATCTAGAAAGTCCGTTGAGCCACGGGAAAACACCATGCAATGATGCATTGCACACGGCTATCTTATGTTAAAAGTATCATCCAATGTGCTTGAATGGTGCAAAGTTGCAAATGTCCGAGAACCCCATGAACTCGGAATTACAATGCTAACGGATACCGTCAAATGACCAACCGACGCGGTAATTTCGTAAGGATGACGCGCGCCTACTAATCTCTACTAATGCTAAAACGCGTGGGATCGTTGCTCATGCCACTCTTCCCGCTTACACTGTTACAATCTGCGGAGATCTGGCTTTATGTCGGAAATCAATTCAGCATGCGGTCGCCTTGGAACTCCAATAGGTGCTCATGGATGGCTTCCCCTTGTAGTACACTGACAAGTTCTATAAAAGATTTGCACAACTTGAGTGTTCCAATGAACACCAACTTATTGCTCAGTACATTTCTGTCCGACTTCTAGCTTATGTACTGAATGATGACTGTCTAGACAAATTAAAAACTGATCTTCCGCAAATTAGACATCTATCTTGAAAGACGGTAGGGCTATCAGTCTTACGTTTAGCTGTTTAATGCTAAATCACACCAATTAAAAAATTGTAAGTTACATTTAAGTAAACTTCCCGCAAACATACGTTCGGAGCTACCCATGCCTACTACGACGAGAACCCTCTTCAGCCGGCAAGTTTACAGCGTTCAAGTATGGGCTCTGCTAACATATTGACATCACAGTGAACGATACTAGATAGTGCACCCCAAGCATGAAACTCTTTTTTCAACAGAAGTCTGGTATCAATCAAATCGGGAGAAAATACGACGAAGAATCCGGCTCCACCAGAGTCCCATTTACGACAGGGAGAGAACTTCCCAAATGGGTTATTGCACTGCTAGCTTTTAGCGTAATATCCGGCATCTTCTGTATCGCTGTTGGCAGCCTCATTAGAATGCGACTCTTTAGCCTAGGGGGCCAGCTCCTTGCCATCTATGACCCAAATTTCAACATATCCTTCCGTGTTCCCCCATTAGCGCGAGAAATCCTCAAGCTTCTCTTCAATGTAGTGTTCGTCAAACCCTGCGTTTCTGTTTTTAATCGTGTGCACGGAACTGCGATGAAATGGCAGATTGCATGCGAAAGTGATCCCCAGCGAGAACGGTTTCCCCGAGGTGACCCCCGCTATCAGCCAAACACTCGTCTCGAATTCAACGCTAATCCTCGCTTCCTCATGTCTTCGCATAGCTCCAGATTGGGACCTACTGGATTACCTGCCAACGTCTTAATGATCGTCTCTTTGGCAATCACTTATGCTGCTAGTCAAATGGTTCTGCTGGAATTGGAGGACATCGATGAGGCGTCAGCTCGCAATACAGTATTATCTCATTTTTCACTCCATGTTCTTGGTACGGTTATTCTCATTCAAGCGCTCATTTCAATATGGGCCCTTGTATCTACGGACATAAAAACCTGGAACCAATCTCCATTCGCTACTGCATATATTCTCAGTCATGAACTGGGCCGCTTGAGACGAACTCCCGGGAGGTGCATGCAGTCTCTGTATCATCGTTTCCGTGACTCTCAAGGCTCTGTTAAAGCTGGAAGTAACCAAATGTCAGCTTGGGATTCACACCCAATCTTTCGTGCGCTGACGATGAGGATCTGGATGTTGGTTGGGTCCGGACTGTACTGGGGTCTTCTCATGTACGCCATCATTCAATCTGGTACACCGGGAACGTTTCGTGGGACAAGCTGGTTGCCCATATCGGAGCCTTCCAACGCAACTTCATCTGATGGTACCAGCGTTTTTTACGTGGGCTGGGACGGCATAGCGCCATCATATGGCCTCTTGTGGGGCCTTGCGGTAGTTGTAGGCTTCCAAGGTGGTATTGTCACCACTGCAATGACATGCGCACAGACGATTCTAGATCTGGTTTGCGATCAGCGATTGTGGATGGAAATCCAGAACGGAGGATCAGATCCAACACCGCATATATTCAAAAAATTTATGATATGTTGGCATTCATATCTCATCCATTTTGCTGATCCTTTGTTTCACTGGCTGTTTGGACTAGCAGCCAACATCAGTGCAGACAGGGGACTACAAATTCGACCTGTTCCGGTTCGTTTATTTTGAATCTTTTTAAATTAAACGAGACTGACTACTATTGACAGGTATTCTGGGTCACCGCCGCCGGAGTACTGGGTGCTTCATACATTACCTACTTTTTGAAACGGAAAATTAAGACACCTTTACCGACGACATTCGGACACTTGCAGACTATGGTGGATCTCGTTGACGAATGGCACGAGAGGATGTATTGGGGAGACAAATCGATTGGCTATCAATGTGGGCATGCAGGTACTTCGAATACCAAATACCGCGTTGTAGGCATTATTCAGTCAAAAAGCTACGGGGGTCAGAAATGTATATTTTGTCATAATGGTAGAACATGAATTCTATATTAGTAAATATATTTGTATCGTAGTCCTTTATACAAGAAAGTGGACAAAAAGGCAACTGACACCATCCATCAAACTTGAGCTTTAATTCGGATCATTCAAGTAAAGATTAGGCCACTGTTTAACGACATAAATTGATTCTGATGTATATACACGGTCAAGCAGCCTCAGATACAGATTCGAAGGTTATAATTGAAACCTGCTAATCAACTTCAAAGGGTGAGCGTTGACGTTTAGCAACCGCAGACTCACACATTATAATCCAATGCGCTGATATCTTGGAATCAGAAAAAGTTCCGAAGTTTTACGAGGCCTTTCCGGCTATTTTCGAACTGGTAAGGTCAAAATAACATGGATCTCGTTGACGAATGGCACGGGAGGACGTATTGAGGAGAGTCAATCGCTGTCAATTGGCTCATGTGGGCCATGGGTACTCTGAATGACAAGTTGAAGTATATAGTTGGCATTGTTCAGTCTAAAAGTTATGGGTCATTACTGCATGTTCTGCCATAGTCAGACGAAATATGCACTTTGAAGCTTTATACGTTACTTTCATGTCGATGAACAGATCTATATACTATATTATATTAACAGGAATGGAACAGGATACGGCCGTGCCATCCTCCTACCACCTCAAGCTTCCTAGAAAAGTGAGTAAGAACAAACTCACCTTCAAGCAACGACTGATACCGCACAAAACAACCCGAAGGATGTCAAAAAAATCAAAAAATTGAATTCGACCTCAAGGGTTCTTGAGAATCTCTGTTCCACTCTCGAAGTCGCATAAGCCCGGAGCGCATCACAAAGAAGACTCCGAAGCCCGCTTCCCCCGCTACAACCTTATGATACACCGCCGTTTTACGTGTCTCTGCCCCTGCCCCTGGCGTACTAACACCTCCACATTTCCTTTCATACGCAAAGCCCTAGCCTTCCTTTCCTCTAGATAAGCGAGCCCAAAACGGGGTTGGATTCATCTTGGGGTTTATACACAAATCCAGAGTACTGAGAAAGCAAACAGACTCTGCGAAAGCGAAGAGACGGGAGGGTTTCCGACCTTCACCTTTTCCCCACCAACGTATCCATCATCCACAGGAAGACAGTGTATAGAGAACGGGCGCGACCAAGCATACAAGTGTGCCTTGATGACGCCTTGGCAATCACGTTGAAAACTTTCTTCGCCATGACCGCTTTAACGCGGACAGATTTTACAAGGACAGACACCCTGCATGGAATGCTCCCCAGAAGACCAATACCACTCCCATCAACTCACTAAAACCCATGTCCTCCTGTACGCGCCCGAATGGAAAATCACTATATCGCTCCCTCTCAGCGCTCAACTCCTCTCCAGTTTCAGTACAGATCCTCCTTGGGAACCAACTACCTGCACCCGTCAGTTTGACCACACCTCTTGAAGCCCTGCACAAACAAGCCCACAATGCCACTGTCTACAACCGATGGGATTGCATCATGCCAACGAGCACGAAACTCTATTAACTCTCCCGTAGGAAAGATAATTGCATGGAACACAAACGACCGTTCAGTCGGCACTGTTGTTCTTAATGAACGGGGCAGGTCGTAGCAGGACAAGCCGCGAATGTCACCACCAGGCGAGGAAAGTCGGAAGCAAGAATCCGGAGGGGTTTCCACTGGTTCATTGGAGTTGAAGACACTAAAAGAGAAACAGATACAGCACCAAAGACAGCATTCAGGATGAGGAGGAACAAGTTCTAACGGAAAACGAAAGCAAGGGACCCTGGATCTTGGCAAAAGCAGGACGACCTTTTTTCTCCTTGCCAAAAACCTATATCCGATCCACACGACCATGATAGGCACTAAAAAAGGCCAAAGTGACACCATACATTCTCATCTGGCATCCCGCGTCAAGATACCGAGCGAAGATAAGGAGGACGAGAAGCGGCGAGCCGCAGTCGAGCCTTCCTGTCAACTGGAAGGACACGAGTTGGGGGCGAAACGAAGAATACCAAACAAGACCGATGAAGCGATGACAACTATCCCGAGCTGTGCCAAGCTAAAGTACCTTCCCTGGGAGGCAACCATACACCAAGGTTATCCCAACTACTTGCTCTCTTTGTAGCCATTCCCTTCACGTTACAATCCAGCCAAACAACGACCCCGGGCTAAATCCCATATGTGACGAACACGTAGCCGTCCTGTTCCGATACGCAAGAAAGCGTTTTCAGTCACGCCCCGAAAGCAAACCATGACCAGAAGTCAAGGACAGATCCCAAGGACACAAATGACTGCGGCAAACGGAAAAAGGTAATCAGTTGCCGTTTTTGAATCGGGCACTACAGAACTACAACTGTGTGTTGAACCCCGTTTCAAGATCTGAAGATGAAATCAAGTGATTTCGAGGAGCTCTTGTCCTGTGCGAAATAATTTGGAAGAATGACCCAGAACCAGTCGGACGATGACAACGCAAACCCAGCTGAGCAGGATATAGAAGGACCAGATTACCCGAGTAACTATGGCATGGAAAGAATGGCAAACATTCTTGTGCGTGAGCCAAGGAAAGGTCAGGACATGAAGGCGTAAGGGCACCGAGATGTGCGGAAACTGCTCAATCCCACGACGAGATCCTGTAGGCCCTCTTGTACTCAGTCGAACTTCCTTCAGAGCCATGATATACCCCAAGCATTTCCGGCATCGCCCTCACACACTCGTCTCCGCCACTACTGCTATTTAGAGCCATACAATGAGCTATACAGTACATGTAGACTCTTGTGCGGATTAGACCAAGAAGCGGAGACTCGAGGGTTTGGAAGCAACACAGGCTGGGATTTGTGCGGATTACTTGGAAGTGAACGAAGCCGACATTAGAGCACGATCCGGAGCAGCGCTGTTGGATTTTCGGGGATTTCCTCGCAGGTAAGATGTTTTCAAGGTCATCCAGGACTTCGTGGCCACCAAGGTAAAAGGTCGTACTACGAGAGCGCGTCTTCATCCAGTCATCGGTCACTCTGCGACGAGACCGATTCTGAACGAATGTCAAGGTTCCAAGTGTTGGGATAATGAGCGTCCTTTGAGTACTTAGGGTTAGATTCACTCCGAAGAGTGATTCTGCGGCTGGAGAGGAGGTCACTGAGTCGATGAAGGCTAGGATAGAACGGGCACCCTGGGCGAGGTGGAGAGAGGCGAACAGTCTGGACTTGGCATAAGGAGGCTGGGTTTCAAGGAAAGGTGCATCGATGATGGAGGTCAAGTGAGAAAACAAACGAAGTCGGTTCGCTTCAAAAAACGCGAGGACAAATAATGGAGCAAATAACGCGTCACGCCGACGGTCACCGGTTCGCAAGTTCAGATTCGAGTGTAATTATTATCTGACTGAAAAGTCCCAAAGCCGGCGGAAATGTATTATACATATCTGTAACATAATAAACCCCCCGAATTATCCATAACATTACGAATTGGAACAGTTTGAGCCAAGGGATTCATTTTGAGTTGAAAGTCCAAGGTCACTTGGGGAAAGCGCCGATTATTGATGTTAGCGTTCCCTGAAATCTGAAATAACCTGCCATTCAAATCGAGTTCTTGCCATTGCACCCAGATTCTGTCTAGGTTCGCATGGTGAAGGTAGAAGAGTGGGTCTGTAAGAGATTCAGCATTTTGAATTCTAAACATGGAACGGGAGTTAACGCACCTCCCGGGCTGGAATATCGGTTACTCATCTCACCTCCAACCGCAAAATGACCACCATCATGAGTGTTCCATCCTCTCGAGCCCCCCTCTAACACGAGCCGGAAATTTTCGAAAGGATCTTGATTCAAAGTAAACTGGACATGATCAGACGTTATTCCAGAAAAGGCAGAAGGGGTAAAGGCCCTTGTGAGACAATGCTGTTGTCTGAGTGTCCCAGGACCCAACGAAAGTGTATAGTTTGCAAACGGTCCATCTGTGACACATCCACCTCCGTTCTGTGTTGAGGGATCCACGTCGGGAATATTGGACTGGTTGTTAAATTGGCCGTTGTATCTAGGGATATTCTGACCATTTCCGCCGAATCCGAGTACAGGATCAAAGACTGGAGAGCTTTCAAATCTATCAAAGTGTAAGACAACAATAGACTAAGATAAAACACATCGAACGCACTCTCCCGCATCAACATCAATAGACCAGTCCCAGTATCTGAGATATTTTTTAGTTTGAGCAAGAACATCCCAGAAGTAGACGCACGGTAATGTTCCCTGATATCCACATTCGGCTTGCAGCGCACTTTCGAAGACGGTAATAAAATAACGATGCCACGGTAAAAATTGTCCCTGAAATCCAAAGGTACCAAAGTTAAAAACTGCGTCTGGGAAGAATACCCAACTTACGACGTGGTGTATTTCATCCGTAAGCGATATATGCAAAGCTTGAAAATCGTCGAATATACTTTTCGAGCCCGCAAAAGTTCCCAAAGGCGGTCGTGATTGTAGACAGACGACGGCTTGGAGGTATGCAAACTTCTGATCATCGCTCAGAGATCTCCTGTTGCATAAACTATCAGCCAAATACACGAGCGCATTTGAGAAGCAGCATACCATTCATGACGCTGCGCGGGGTCATTACAAGACTGAGCAATTGTCAAGGTCAGCCTGAGAGAGAGCGAGAAAAGAACCGAAGCAATGTGGAACAGCTGCATTTCCGGCTTGACGCCGTACCAAAGCAGGCAAAACGCGTATTTAAAAGCAGGCTGAGGGGCCAGGAGCTTCTGTGAAACACCGATGTCGGGCTTGATCGGGACATGTTCAAAGTGGAGGAAAGAAGGAAAGAAGATGGAGGCGATTTTGCCGACGGTCACTGGGTCGCGTTTGGGCCAATCCGCGTTTCTTGGCCTGTTTCCAGCGGCTCGATCTCTTGGGCAGGAAAATGTTTACGATCTGGGATCGGAAATTTCTTTAGTGAGTCTAGAGTCGCCAAAGACGGGAAATCAAGCCTTTGATTGGTATTTTTGTCAAGCAAAACTACACGCCCTCATAGTACCTAAAATTACATATAACCCGAAATATCCGATGGATTGTCTATGGTAATTGATATCGAAGGAATGACAGGTGAAGAACATTCAACAGGGTCCTCGTCTTCGCAAGTATCAAGACAAGGGAGATCTGCCAGCAATGTATACAAGCCATTTGTGAAGTCGGTGATGTCATCCTTCATTCGAAATACTGTAGCAAGTACCCCGAGAAACCCAAGTAAACGCTCAGGAAACTTCGTCTTCCTGACTACAAATGTGGCATCAGTTTCATCAGACAGAACCTGGTCGCGTACGACCCAGAGAGCTACGACGATTTTCAGAACTAGGCTGGTGAACAGAAATCTGGAAGGATAAATGGATATATCAGAATCTGTGGCAGCTATCCTCCAAAGTAATTTTGTGATATCGATATGTAACTTGCGTCGGGTTGATGCCATACTTTGCGAGTCGAGAATACGATGATATAGCTTGTCGTCTATATCGGCGTCATTGAAGAAGAATAGAACAAAATCTTCTTTGGAGAGGAGGTCTGTCATTTGAGAAGGATCCCTCACAGTGGTGATGACAGACATGTATGAATGCAAGAAGATTAGGACCAGATCTTGATGGTTTTGAGGCGAAGTCATCAGCCAAAGCGATGTCAAGTTTGCGCTGTAAAACAATGTCAGTGACAAAGGAGAAATAAGCTATGTGTACCTACTGTAGTGCTTTCAGTGTGTATAGCATACTTGTCAATATTATATGGATATCTTCAGAGCCACGTTGATTTAGAACTGATGCAAAGTAACCGCGTACATCTCCACCAAGAGAGAGCATCTTGTAAAGCAAGCTCACAAGCACAGGACAATCTTGGCTATTCGAGAAACTAGATCTTACGTGTGAATCATTTTTGCTGTGTGATCTACAGCACGAAACATCACTTACAATAAAAGGATAAGATCCAGCAGACCAGCATTGATCGTGGCTCGCGCAGCTTTGCGAGATGTAGCAGTTAACGTCTGAATACACTGGAGGAAGGCCGTGGTCAGTCCTCGTCCAGGAAAGGACTGCGCTAATCGGTTGCGAAAACTGCTCTGTAGATTGTTTCGACTCATCTTATCCAGCCTATTGCAGCAAAGTTAGTTCACAGGCATCGCCATAAGCTTATTGTGACACACCTATTGTCAGGTAGGATGCTGATCAATTCAGAGAGAAAGATTGTAATCTCATCTTCAGGCCACTTGAGAAGCTCCGACATCAGTGGAAGCGAATCTTCTTGCATTCGCGCATCGTTCATATAAGCGCAAACGATTTCCAGAGCTTGTCGACGAATGTCGTCGCTGTACAAGTCACGTCTACTCATATCAAAAAATCAAAACTGAGAAATATCAGCAGTTCGTAAACCTACGTACCTCGTCCATTCCAGTATATCGCGCCATTCCTGGGGGAGAGGAACACAGGATAAACCTCTTATGTCGGTTTCTTCACGAAGCGGCGAAGAACGCAGTACCATCTGCCGGTTTAAGCTAGCAAGACGACGCCGCAACGTTAGTTCGTCAGACGCGCGAACCACCAGGCTACCCAGTGCTTTAAGAGCCCGACCTGACAGAGCGCCTGGTCCATGGACGGTGGCCGTACTGAGAGAAGTAGTGTCTGTAGAATTATCTATCGAAGAAAACGTCGACGAAAGTGCAGAGCTTGCGCGCGGTAAAACTGGGGAAGAATCCATTCGGTGAAGTTGACTATGAATGAAGCGGATGCTTTATAAAACCCTCGGAGATGGAGCAGTGACATTGTGATAGATTAAGAGGGTCTTTTCCAAATTAAGGACAAGCTGGTGTATGAAAGAGTAGAATCGTGAGAGTTTTGACGAGCCGCAACTTTGACTCCATCTGCCTTGACACTTTCAATGCTTCAGAGAAATTCCTTGCACGTTTGTGCCTATATCCTACATGACATACTGCTGCTAATGAAGGATTCAATCCCTTTTAGTCTCTCTCATAAACTCTCAGATAGTACGCCTCCAAGTAACAGCTCATTGATCAACTGAGCGTTGACACAGACTTCTACCGTTCATTCAGCGCTTTTTTTAATAGCATCATTCTTCCATCAGAGTTATCTGAAGCTCATTGGTAGGTCAACAAGTCAGGTTAGCGGGTCCGGATTTTGTCCACAAACACACTTCGGAATATTCCTGACCTCCCATACAATCATGGCCAGGATAGCGTACTGACCTCCGCCAACCTATTCGCCGTCCATAGGCCGCACGACCTGTGATAGAAATGAATACCGAAAATGGTACGTCTCTTATCACTTGGTCTGGCAAATGCCATGTACCGGGTGCATTCATTGTCTAGACCCTATGATGGACCGATATGTGCTGGCTCCATTTGTGATGCATATTGAGTCAACGGCCTTCACTCCGTAGGAAGTATGTTTGAGAGATGTTCTGACATGGATTATTAGCAACGTTTTCTATCCGAAACTGCTTCCCGGATTTGGCACTCCTGCTCGCTCGTTACTTCTAGTGTCTTTGCCTTCCATAATGAGGACTGTCAGGCTCGGATCGAGCTATAAGAGACGACCCAGGTAATGTTTTGATAAGAACGGCTTTGATGGATTCCACTGCAACACGGAGCACGTATTACTGTAGTACCTAAAGCTTAGAGTCGCTTTCGCTTCGCCTCAGTTACGAGGATATCTTTGCCGTTAAATATTACTTAGTACTTGCACTCATGAGCTGGTTGTTTATTTGCATGTACAGCTGATGTGACTTGACGCGACGCGTCCCAACTTGAACAAAAACCTTTTCGAGATCATGGTGAGCGGTCTGAGCGACTCGATCTTTCTCTCTTTCACCCACTTTTAAAGTGCAGAGTCTCGCTTTCTTACACTCGCATGACTGCACCGAAGGTTAGTTTCGTTTGTGACCCAAATTCTCAACCGGGGCTCATAATCTACTTTTCGTGCAGCGCATAACGATGCCGTCTGGGGTGTGGCCTGGACACAGTCTGATACAGCAGTCTCTATCTCAGCTGATGGATCTATCAAGCAATGGACCTCTTCTACTGGACAGCCGTATTCAATACCAAATTCTAACGAATCTGATTTTCAAGTTCCCCCTCCACACACGTTAGGACTCGTATCGCTCTCAGTCTCTCAGGATGGCCGTTTTGCGCTGTACAACAGTTTAGAAGGTTTAACGAGTTTGTGGGATCTGACAAATGGAGAGATAGTGGGGAAATTTGAGAGTTATGTGAGATCTGGAGAAGATGCCGAGCCCTGTACGTTCTCCGCCATCAGCTATTGCTTCATCTTCTGGTATTTTCTGACCACGATACCTAGCATGGTGCGTCTCGTTGAACCCGAACGGATCGACATACGCCTCTTCAGGAGCATCCGGAAAACTATCTATTCATTCCACCGAACCTGGCAATTTTGGCCAGCGCCTCGCGACAATCTCTCCCGGAAGGAACAAGTTTGGGATGTACTGCTCTTACGTGTGTACATAAGTTTTTACCTTTATTCTGAGCTGAAAATGAGCCTAGAGCCCGGATGGCAAACGCGTCGCGCTCTCATCCGAGACTGGTCAAATTTTCATCATTGACGTCGAATCCAATTCCCTTTTGAACTCTTTCACCTCTCATGCCATGTCTGTCCGCTCTTTGGCGTGGTCTCCCGATTGCAGCGTGCGTACATCTTCGTTGTACAACGTTGTTCCCTCCCTAAACCAATTATTTCATTAGCTTCTTCTCAGCGCATCTGAAGACAAACGACTAGTTCTGCACGATGTGCGCGCATCTCTAGGTAGTGGAGGAGGTGCAGTAGCAACTTTCAGTGGACATTCTTCTTGGGTCTTGAGCGTAGATATATCGCCAGATGGACGGCTGGGGCTATCTGGGTGCGTCGTCTCTTGTGATTTCTTTACCATCTTTTCTGACAAAGTACATGTGTATGGCAGTTCCGCCGACAAAACCATCAAAGTATGGGATATTGCTGCTCGAGCAGCAGTGTCGACAGTGCAGGACACAGGCGAGGTCTGGTCTGTGTCGTGGAGACCAAAACCTCCAGCGGTTGGGACTGCGGGAGCATTTGTATCTGGTGGTGAAGACGGTGTCGTGAGGTGGTGGAGAAGTGCTGGTGGAGGTGGTTGAGGAACAAAACTCTAGCTCTTGGGATCGTGCTTTACAAGTGTGAAAATACTTATCTGCTTTGTGACTTCTTAGCCAGATTACGCGTGAAAACAGTAAGCTTATAATCCAGGTATAAAACTCTCATTAGTAAAGAACGACTACTGGGAGACCGTTTCCGGATCACACCTCCTGAAGCCTGTGAACTATATGAGAAAGCTTACCCTAATGATGCCTTCAGGCGGATGCAGGGGAGAGCAGGGGAGTTCGACCCTCCACAAGGAATGGCGGGAAAAACAGGAGCATACTTTAAGACTTGTTCAACGATCGTGGCACGATGCAAAATCCACAATCCTCGTGCTCTTGATCTTTCTGCTGTGCTGTCAACCCAATAATTCAGCCTCGGAGGACAAAAAAAAGCTGGTTACATGCAAGATACGTATAGGGCCATCCGAAACACGACTATTGGTGCTATGTCTGACAGTCGGAATTCCTTGATCAACGCCAGCATGTCAGGCTGGAAGAGGCTTCTACATGCTGATTTGGAGCACCTGGCCCTTTCTATCTCTGATCTTTGCGTTCCGCTCCAGGTTGACTATGAATTCTTGATCCCTGCTCAGGGTGTAGATCATGAAGTTGTTTTGCACGAAATGTTACAACGGCAACTTTTCAACTTTATTACAATCTCAAGAAGGGACAGCTTAAAGATGTCCAGCTTCTCACCACCTCCCAGCGCCCATTTCAACTAGATACCGGGGCTCAGTGGTTAGTGTTCGATGCTGATTTTTTAAGCGAACACAGGTACAGAGCATCAAAGCGTAAAGAAGCGCCAGGCACGAATTCGACTTTTGAAGATTATTTGGTCTTGATACACTCTGCAGAAGATACGGAGCCTGTTAGTACTACCAGAAAGAAGGCCAACGTTCTAAACGTCATCGCACACAGGCAGAGACTGGTTCGTCTTTACAGCCAATTACGAATGCCTCGAAGACCAAAAAAAGATCGCATGAAGCCCAGACAACGTCCCAGACGCGAATCATAACCGTCGATTGTTACATCAAGTGAAGAGGCGGAGAGTCGTCTATTACGTGGCATGGGTCTGTGCTCAGAATGCCGGTTTCCGGGAAGTACCCCGACGTACATATTGTTGTTCCCAGGACCAAGTACCCCCAAGTAGATGAGTTCGTGGCTCGCTTCTGTGTCTGCTGTAGATATACACAGAGATAGCACGGCTTCCCGGAAATACAGGCCATTAAGTACCACCAACTACCAAAATATACTCAGAAGCCACGTTTAACGCCTAAACTCAGGGGAGATATGAGAGTGTGACTCGAAAATTAGACTCTAAACCTAGCCAGCTTTTCCAGCGTTGATGACAGTCGATCAACGCAAAAAGCGGGCTGACAAGCCACATAATGTGAATACGACGATTCCACCGACAACCTCCAGCGGACGGGATATTCATGTCTGGTGGCGAAGATGCTAGCGAAGGAAATCTTTAATCGAAGCACTTTCCTGAGATTGTGGTAGAATGCTTTTCTGCTTTGTGACGACTTAGCCAAACCAGGCATATAGTAAAGAACGACTACGGTGAGTTCAACAGAAATTCCAAGTAAGAACTGGTCCAGCAATAACACCTCAGATCAAAACCAAGATAAGGGCACTGGAGAACACGATGCTATACGCAACAATCGGAATGTTCTGTATAGCTGAACTTTGATTCGCAGAACCGCCAGTACCAGGACTGCCAGTAGTAGAGGAAGTCCCTGTACCAGCTGACACAGAACCGGACGAAGCTGTTCCAGACGGAGAAGATCCTGAACGTGAAGGGCTCGACGATGACGACGAAGAGGAATCCGATTCAAACACGCGAAGGTAATTGATCATCCAGTATGCATTGTTGTAATTGGCCGGATCCTGAACCAAATCATCGCACTTTGAAACGGCTGCAGACGCACACCCTGACGTTGGCCAGAGTTCTGGAGCGCCGGCGAATGCACCGCAGATATCAATGTACTGCAAAAAAATAAACTCAGCAGACATCAGAAAAAATGGGGGTACTAGAGCTTACAAGCGTCAAGAATTGGGGACCAAACGCAGTGCTCGGATCGCATGAATCCGCTGGATAAAAAGCCGAAGGTGTAGGCCACGAACTTGGGTCGGGTGCCGTATCAATATTTGGCGGAATGCTACTCCTTTCGAAAAACCACAAAGATACACCAGCAGCATCCCAAAGCATCGAGAAAACACCACCACCAGAATCTGCAAACCCTTTCCCGAATGACTTGCTGGAGGCGTCCTGTACGACACAACCAGTGTTGATGTCCTGCTCGGGCACCACAGTGCAGTTTCCATTGGTGGTCTTCCCAGTCTGTCCATCGTTTGATTGCTTCAAGCAAGTGCCTGATGAAATGGCAGTGTGAAGAGCATACTGATTCTGAGTTGCGAGATTCACGTTCTCGATGATATCTATTTCCCCTTCTTCAGGCCAAACATGTCCTTGAGTGAATAATGCGGGCCACACGGAACACTATTGAAATCAGTTGCCACATGTATCCTGGGCTGTAATAAAATGTGCACTCACGCCGAATGGTATATGAACAGCGTCAAAAACGACTAGACTCCCAAAGTTGACAGGATTGTTGCTGACGAGATATACCGTGTCCCTGCCAAAATTACCATCCGTTCTGCCATCAGTCGTGTTATCCACAGAGATGATAGCCCTCCCATTGAGGTCCACAAATGTCATATGCTTTTGTTCAGCATCGCTTTGGGAAATGAAGTGCACATTTCCTACAAAGTGGATCTTTTCCAGCGCGTACGAGACATCGAGAATTAAGAATTACCAAAATTATTCCAGTCTCTATCGCTGACATTGTATCTAAATCCTTGGAAGCTACGAAAATAAGGAAGTGGTTTAGTAAAAGGCCAAGAGTTCGTAGATGCGGACTTGCAAGTCGGGGCCAGAAAAATCTTGCGCAAGATGATACCCTTGAGCCTTGCAGGTGGGGTAAAACGCAGCTGCGAATGCCGCCACGATGAAAAGGGCCGCGAGATCATGTATAACACTAGAGGGGTGGCTTTCAACGAGGAGCATTGTGTTCTTAAAGCCTAGAATTGGTAGAAATCTGGACGGAGTGCTTCAAAGATTGTGATAAGGTAGAATAGCAGGCACATGAACCCACCTAGGAAGTCAGTAGCTTTAGCGCTGGTGCCTAAACGAAGAATATCAACATTTCTCCGACGGTCCCGGTATATGCACAATGAGAAGATAGTTGTCAAGTGGCAAGGATCGGTGGGAAGGATTTGAGCTAGAGAACTAATTGAGTAGCCAATCAAGTAGCATCCAGAAAGGGCAGTATCCGAGACCTGGGGACATTCCTTCTGGTCAAAAGTCAAATCAATTTGGTCCAATACACTCACAAAGTTCTTTCCATGCCTCATCGTGCAGGTAAAACAAGAAAAAATGTCAAGGAGCATCGACGGCGAAAGACAAGCCGTCCTCATCCGTTCCTCCGAATCCAGGCTCTGCACATGCACACAGCCAATCAGATTTGCGCGGTGAAAATGATCATTAACATAGGTCAATTGCCTCGGGATGCTAACTGTAACATACATCAGTGATAGTTCCCCGCTACATTGTATGTACATGAATTGTAAAAATGTCACCAAGAAGACCGTCATCCAAGTCTATGCAAGTCCGAGAAAAGAGCGTAAGGTAACAACAATGTCCGTTAATTCCAGCCAGATTATACAATAGATTTTGAAGCACGAAGCAGTAAGCATGGCCATACCCGATACATTTTGGAAGGGGTATCAGAACACGAGCGGTATACCAGTTGACAAATCTACAGCATGGCAGCGATGCCGAAGAACAAAGCAAGAGTGGACACGAGCATTGCACCGCTGGTGGAGCTTGCTGCGTATAACGAGAGACCCGAGTTGTCATCTCCACTTCCGGATCCATCGCCATTACCAGTTGAACCAGCACCACCAGTCGGCGAGCTAGAACCAGGAGTCGCGGTAGGAGTAGAGCTATTCCTGATGTCAAAGCATAATTCAGTATTGCTGCGCATGAGGTCATGATACAAGGAAGCTTACGTTGTAAAGACACGGAGGTAGTTGATCTCCCAGTAAGCTTCGTTATAATTTGAGGGATCAGGGACCATGGCAGAGCAGTTCGGAGCGACGGAACTACAGGTGGACGAAAATACTTGGTCATTGCCAGCGAAAGCACCGCATATATCGATGTACTGTATCGGAATTAGCTTCTAATAACTTATTCTTAGAACGAAAAGACACTGACAAGGGTAATAATCTGCGGACCAAATACGGTCGAGGGATTACATCCGCTAGCCGGGTAAAACGCAGCAGGGGTCGACCAGGACGAAGGGTTGGGATCAGATCCAATGTTATCCGGAACTTGACTCCTCTCAAAGAACCACATTGCTACACCGTTTTCGTCCCAAAGTGCTGCGTAGACTCCACCTCCATTGTCTGCAAAGCCTTGACCAAACGAGTTGTCTGATGAGTCTTGCGTAACACAGCCCGTGTTTTGATCGAGCTCGGGTACGACTGTACAGTTATTGTTTGTCGTCGTTCCGGTCTGGTTACTGGTTTGTGCCGCCATACAGGTTCCAGAGGTGGCACCGGAGTGGAGGGAGTATTGGTTTTTAGTTGCGAGGTTGACGTTTTCGACAATGTCGATTTCACCCTGTTGTGGCCATTGTTGGCCTTGAGTGAACAAGGCAGGCCAGACAGAGCACTGAAAAGTAGAGGGAGGGTGTTTCAGTAGAGTAGGTATCGCGGATAGCACAAACACGCACTCCAACAGGAATGTGGATAGCATCGAAAACGAGCAGACTTCCTATTGTCATGAGGTCATTGCTCATCAGGTAGACTGTGTCCCGTCCAAAAGTAGGGTCATTCTGCCCATTAGTAGTATTGTCGACTTTGATGATAGCGTGTCCGTTGGAGTCGACAAAAGTCAGGTTGGAATTGACAGCTTGAGACTGACCGAGGAAATGAACGTTTCCTGTTCGAAAAAAAAAACACTAGTTTGTCTTTAGGCAAAACCCAGTGCAAAAAGAACGAACCAAAGTTGTTAAAGTCGATTGCACTTTCGTTGTACTTGAATCCCTGGAAGCTACACCCCCAAAGAGTCAAAACACTGGTTCACCAAAACCCACTCTCTGCACGCACAAATTTTGACCACTAAAGTCCATAGAAAGATGATATTGTTGAGCCGTGACAACGGTCGAAAGAGCCACAAGGGCTAAGTATTGGCGTGAAAACATTGCAGAGAATGAAGAGAAAAGCTAAAGGGTATGATAATGAAAGGGAGAAACCGGTAACGAGGATGAGTACAAGGGTTGTATAAAGGCAATAGCTCTCTGCCGAGAGTGACAAACATCAGGATCGTGTTGGACATCATTCAAGGGCGATGACACAATTATAGGTCGCAAAATAGATCGTCCCGGAGTTATGATTCCGAAGATCACTACATAGTAGTACTAGGGTAAATTTATCATTTTGACTCTGGCCGCTCTAAAGTCTAAGCTCCTGTGCTGGGCTAATGAACAAAGAGGAACAGCAAGGTCTCCCGCGACAGATGAATATCAAATTTCCCCGATGTTCCAGCCTTTTCAAAGCCCAGGCACCTGGATCTCACGAAAGACTTCCATCATGTACTATAACTTTCTTTCAAGGACAAGATTCGAGTACCAAAGGCCAAGAAAGTTGGAACACAGCTCAGAAGAGACGCGTCAAGGCAACGAGGCATAACAAAATTGATCGTCGACATCTGAGAAACCACCTCGACTGAACATCGATTAAGCATGAGGCCCGAGTGGAACCGAGGCACAGCAGCGGTATTCGTTGGCAAGTGCCGGGATAAATAGGCGCTCATTCATTCTCGTACTTAGCGCTAGTACAAAACTCCAGAACACTCGGATGCAGATTTGGAATATTCGATCACCCCTAACACGCAGCAAACAACTCTGACCCACTTCCAACCATCGAATCGATATCTGCAGCAATAAGAACCCCATTCCAGTCAGACCACGAGTTCAGCGAAGCAAAATTTAGAAGACACTCACAGCCAAACATATCCTCGACCGGGATCATATCTAACGTTCCCAGAGGTGTCGAAGTTACCATTGGCTGTCCACTCCAGAGCACACGAAGGAAGAACTTGTTGCTTCTGTTTTTGTAGAGTTCAAATACGACTTCGGAACCCCTGAGGTAGGGAAAGTTGGTTAGTACAAACGCACACCATTGGGAAGCACGAGGTGACTGACATTCCGGGCCAACGCATCTCTGAGATTTGCAAGAATCCAAGGAGAGGTGCAATAGAACCATCATGTGCGACCTAGAAAAGCAAGTCAGGGTCTGCGTATAAAGTCGGAAGCAGAGGGCCCTTACGTTGTGGAAATACTTGACCTAGAAGAAAATCAACAACTGCCAAAGTCTCAGAATGAAAAACGCACTGTGCTTTTCCCTTGCATCTTATCTTGTAAATGACCTTTGAGCTCGAGGACCCAAGCGCCGTAATGTAATGCCGAGTAAAGGGTAGAGTTGAAGGCGTCTCGGAAATAGTACGAGTATTCCCAGTTTCCCAAACGATAGACAGTATTTGCCTGAGAAATGGAAAAGTCAGATGGAGAAAGAAGGAAACAAAGTCTCCTGTACACACCTCATCCTGAGTAACACACAAACTAGTATCATTGACACTACACGGCAAAGACTTTCCATGACACTGCTTCGCACTCATATTGTCGTAATAGCTAAACAACGTGAGATATCAGCACCTGCACAAAACCCATCCTGATAAACACTCACTGATCAAAACTCGTATGCCAACCTCCCGAATCAGGCCTCTCAACCCCAGAAACCTTATCCAGCTTATCATACAACGCCGACGCCGCATCCAAATGCGAGGTCCAGTTGGCATTACTAGTAGAGGTATACGCGGACCTGATGGAGTCGGCTTGGCGACACGAGTACGTCGGTTCCAGAGAGTCGAAATTGCTTGATTGGATGAGTGCTTGGGCATCGTGAGAGGCAGGAAAGAGGCCTTTGAGGAGTCCACCGGCGACTTGGGAGGTGATTACGTTGTTTGTGACGCCTAGAAACTGGTGTAAGGGATAGAAAGGTTTTGCGTAGGATTGGCACGCACGAATTTTGAACTTGGTTGGGTCAAGAGATTGTGTTAGACCGAGCCGGTTGAAGTAGACGGACCGAATGTCCTATTCACATTCCCGTTTGAGTAGATTTTATGGACGTTTATGACAGAGGTACTGACCGCCCCATGAGTATGCGAGTCGGTGATTCCTAAGGGAGTAATCTGAGGGAATTGGCAGCTGTGGTGTAATGCTTGATTACCTAGCGGTTTTCGAATAGTATGCGGACGCACGTGGAATTTATGAACCCAGGGCCTACAGTAGTTGTCCAGGGATTGTTCAAGTTGGTAAAGGCTTGCCACTATAAACATTTCAGAAGCAGGTAACAGATCGTCATATGAAGAACTCACCTGAACTTCCGAGACGTCTGCAGCAACACCATCCGGACTGAAGGAGTTCTGGTTAGAGATGGAAAGCGCGCTTAATGAGTTTGATGAATTACCCTTTTCCAAAGGCAACAGGGCCTGCCTCCTTGCAATCCCAGGGAATATCTTCTTTGAAGAAAGTGTTGGACGCGTATGGCGTCCGCTTGTGATGCCTTTGAATAATCTCGACATATTCCAAAGTAAGTTCCGCGGAGGCGTTCTGCAAAAACTTGATTAACATCTCTGAT